>CAOLHI010000435.1:0-600000 GCA_948474755.1 Ctenosaura bakeri
GTTTTTTATGGTTGCTGATTAGCAGTAAATCCAATTCATTTTCTTTCCTTTCAAATCCAAAAAGTTTTTGGTTCATTTTAAATCTTTCTTTTAACTGTCTTTGAGGGAACCAATTTAACTCATATCCTTCTTCCTTTAGTTCTTCAAATGTTTTCATTCTTGGCTTATCTTGGTCCCATACAATTAAGTCTTTATAAAACAGTATCTTCCCCTCTTTTGTTTCAGAGATCTTAAAAGCTTCTTGTGGCAAAGTCCAAGTTGGAAGTTTCATATAGAACTTTTGTTTTACTGTTTGCAAAACTCTTAATAAAGTTTTCCTGATACAATGATTATAAAAGTCCTTGTTTGCTGTAATCTTGTTATACCATAGATAAGCATGCCAGGCAAATCTGTTTCCAATCGCCTCCAATTCTACCAGTAATGATTTATCTAAGGAAATCCAATCTTTAATCCACACTAAACAGCAAGCATAATAATATATCCTTAAAGATGGTAAATCAAGTCCTCCTCTTTCTTTTGAATCTTGAGGTGTCTTGAGTCTAATTCTTGGTTTTTTCCAGCCCATACAAATTTAGAAATTTCTTTTTCCCATTCTTTAAATATTTTTTCATTTCCAATTATTTTGAAACAAAAACATCAGTTTAGGGAGTAGAGACATTTTAAATGCATTTATCCTCCCCAACAGGGATAAATTTAACTTAGTCCATTTTGACATATCATTTTTAATTTATTGCCATACTTACTGGTAATTATTATTGAATAGTTCTTGATTTTTCTTTGTAATAAAGATTCCCAGATATTTTATTTTTTTTAAACTACTTTGAAACCAGATATATCTTCCAATTTTTTTGTTCTCTTCTTGTCATATTCATTATCAATATCTCTGTCTTTTCTTTATTTATTTTATAACCAGCAACTTGTCCATAATCTTTTAAAACTTTAATCAGTTCTTGAATGGAATCTTGAGGTTCCTCTAAGAAGATGACCACATCATCTGCAAAGGCTCTTAATTTTAATTCTCAGTTCTTTATTCTCAGACCTTTAATCTCTTGATCTTCTTTAATCGTTTTTAACAACACCTTTAAAACTTTAAGAAATAGTATAAGTGAGAGTGGGCATCCTTGCTGAACACCTTTAGTTATTGAAAAGCGCTTGGAAAAGTCCCCATTTATCATCAGTCTAGCTAATTGGTCTTGATAGATCATTCCCATCCATTGACAAGGATCTTCTCCAAAGTTTAACTCTCCCAATGTCTTTTGCAAGAATCTCCATGAAACGTTATCAAATGCCTTTTCTGTATCCAGAGAGATTATGGCCACCTTCCTTCCTGGGTTTTTATCATAATATTCTATCACATCAAGAATTGTTCTTACATTCTTTTTCATATGCCTACCAGGCAAAAAAACAGTCTGCTGTTCTTGAATTTTCTCTTGTAATAATTTTTTCAATTTTTTGCAAGTATTGCTCCAAAAAATTTTAAAATTTGTATTCAATAAGGATATCAGCGATGCAAAATGATATTTGATTCTCTCCATGTGTTGTGTTTCCCCTGTCATTTTATTTCCCTTATTGTTGCTTGGAGTGGTTTTACTATTTCATTTTGCAATCTTTTGTAATATAAAGCTGTGAAGCCATCTGGACCGAGTACTTTATCAGATTTCAGATATCTAATAGCCTCTTCGACTTCTTTTAATGTAATGGATTTGTTTAATTTCTTCTTCGTCTCCTAAGAAAATTTGCCCATAGTCTGCTTCTTTAAATATACCAATATATCTTCTTTATACTGCTGGGAGATGTGTTTTTCTTCAAATGGGTTTGCAAAGTATTTCTCAAACATTCGTTTTATTCTATCTGAACTAGTAATAGTCTTCTTCCCATTTTTAAGCTCCAAAATTAAATTTCTTTCTCTCTTCTTTTTTAATTTATATGCCAACCATTTCCCAATCTTATTTGCTTGTTCAAAACGCATTTGTTTCATATGTTTCAATTTTTTAGCAATTTCCTCTGTCATATAAGCTTCAATTTCTTTTTTGCAGTTTCTTTATTTCATATTGAAGATTCCCCTTTGAAGTATTCTTAAGTTCATTTTGTTTTTCTTGAAGATCTACTAGTAACATTTGATATTTCTCTTTATTCTTTTTATTCTGCTGCTGTTGCTGCTGGATAAAGAAACTTTGCATAATCCTTTAGATGCATCCCAAACTATTTTCATCTTTGTCTCTTGATTTAAATTTTCTTGAAAATAATTGTTAAGTGTTTCCTTTGCTTTCTGTAAAACAATCTCATCATTTAACAGTCTGTCATTAAGTCAGCATTGATCAGTACTCTTAATTCAATAATCCAATTTAAAACATGAGATTTCAAGATGATTTCAGTTTTTGCCAGCTGAATCACAAGAGATTCAGTTTGTCCTCAAAATCTGGAAGCCAGATGCATGTGCCATTATAGACATCCCATTACTAGATATGGTGTCTAGATATCTGTGAGAACACATGACGCTGAAACACCTACCACTGTGTCTATGCAGGGCAATGCAACACTGGAAGAGAAACAGAGGCTCAAACAATGGCTATTTCCATACTGCACTGTTATAGTGCTATTATTCCACTTTCAACATCCTGAGAAATCCTGGAGTTTTCAGTTTAGGAAGGGGCATTTAGAATTCTCAGCCAGAGAGCTCTTAGGCCTCAGTAAACTACAAACTCCAGAATTCCACAGAATGTTGAAAGTGAAATAATACCACTATGGCCATTTCCGCACTAGACTGTTATAGCGCTATTATTCCACTTGCAACATCCTTTGGAATCCTGGGGTTTGCAGTTTCAGGAGGGGTCAGCCAGCCCCTCCCGAAACTGCAAACCCCAGGATTCCATAGGATGTTGCAAGTGGAATAATAGCGCTATAACAGTCTAGTGCGGAAATGGCCTATAACAGTATAGAGCAGAAATGTCTGATGTCTTTACAGTGAATTTCCCAACACAAAAAGATAAAAATAATCCTGTTGGGTCACTATGTACTAAGTAACACTGTAACTATGTTGCTACATAGTGGATTCTAGCCCTACTCCCCTGAAACCCCACTTACTGATTAGCAGCTGCTGGGATCGACAGAGGTCTGTTCTCCTGTTGATCTGGAAGCAGCTGCCTGATGCCCCTGTCCCCTCCCATGAGTGGTGCAATAGGCAGAAAAAGTACCCCTACTGCAGATCCCCATCATGCCAGAGATTGCTCACGAGAAAGGTGGGTGGGAAAATCAGGCAGCTGTTTCTCAAGCAACAGATGAATAGACCTCCAGCAATCTCAGTGGCTGCTTACTGGTAAGTGAGGATTAAAGGGATGTTCATGGTCTTTACATGGCCCTAAACTAGGGTCTACATAGGAATCATGAGTACTTATCAGTTCTGAATGCATAACCGTAGGTTTTGTATTCACAACAGCCCAACAGGATTCTGGCCGATTTGTCTAATTCAAACAGGAGTACCTACTTCAATAAAAGCATTATTTATATTGCATACACTGGATGGAGGCACATTCTTCTTTTTAAAAACTTGGATATAGATCCCAGAATAAGTAAATAGAACATAGTCCTAAGATACAACTATTTCTCCCTTTTCCTCTATTTTTGTCCTCCCTCCCTTCCTTTCTTCTTTCCAATGTCATACTTAAAAGAAACAGTGGTTGTGTAGCTTTTTGGTTTGCAGTAGGTACCCATGAACGATGTTTTTTGCAAAACTCTGAAATAATATGTTATAGGTAATTATATTGCCTAAAACATATTACCTTGTGAAGAATAATAAGGCAATAATATTCATTTTGAAAAATAAGTCAATGATTGGTAATGTTGTTCCCTTGTGAGTGTAAACTAAGTGATGTTTACTTATTACTTCTAGAATATAATTTTAGAATAATCATTTGAGGAAATCTGAGCCTTTTTTATTTTAAGTGCCCTTTATAAAAAATACGTTTTTAAAAAAACAGAACTAAAAAGTAATGGGTCCATTAAAAAATGGCCAACTTTTTTTTAATGTTCCAAGCTCTGGTTTTGTAATTGCTACACTTTAATAGGAAATGTGTTTTTAAAAACATAGACAAACCAGAAGATTTTGTTACCGCTTTGTTACTTCCAAAAGTTAATGTAAGAACTAACATAATTATTTATAAGACATCATTTTCAAATTCTATATAATGCATAATATACGGATATCTTATTTTAAAAGCAAAACATTATTCGGATATTCATTCTTTCAAAAATACTGGAAGGAAGGTCAAAAAAGAGTTGAATATTAGGGGTTGATGCTCCATAACACAGATGATCTGGTATCCACAGAGTTTCATCTGTGTTCTTATATGGATCCCAAAGTTTCCTGGTAATACTAAAGAGATAATGAAAAACTTGCACTTGCCTATAATCTTACATAAAATGTGCTTGCTGCTGGATCAAACCAAGGGTTAGTCTTGTCCACATTCCATATCCCAGAGCCATAATAATTCTGGACAGCCCAGAGCAGGCTATGAAGACAACATCCTCTTGTGCTTTATTTGTCAAAGGAAATGGAAATCAAAGACACACATTACCTTTGAGCTTGGAGGCTCCATTTGGCCAAAAGTACTAATACAAGTGAGAAATCTTCTTTAATAGTTACTTAGATCAGGTCCATGTAAGATGTAAATCTTATTTTATTCCTGCATGTCAGAACAAATATTTCCAGTAGTTTTCTCTCTGCTTCATGAAAATTACAAGGGTTTCTGCACTATTTTCAACCACTATGTGTACTTTTGGATATCACTAGGGAGAAGTTAATTTTCATAAAGTATAGATACTTTTCCTGTTCCAAAAACATATTTTCAGGCAGAAAACATTATTTTGTACAAATACACTGATTCCTACCTAAACTATTTTTGTAGCTGTTGCAAAGAAAATAAATACCACAAAAATGCATGTCATTTTTCTCTGAAGGAATCCATGTATTTACACAAATACATAATGTTTGCATAGCTTATGCAAACATATAGATTTCTCTGCAGAGTTCCCATTTACTCTTCCTCATGAGTTTTTTACACAATCCTATTTTTCGTAGGAAACAATATATTTTGCAGACAATACACATTTTTCTGCTCCAAAAACATGTTTTGTTTGTAGGAAAAACAGATATATTTTTGCACAAATGAATTATACCTAACAAAGTCTAAACATGCAAAAAAAATCTTGTGGTCTATTTCCTTTTGAGGGGTAGTTTAGGTATTGAGAGACCTTAGCAATTTAGGGGAGGGCATTTCAAATTCTCAGCTAGAGCACTCCACTGCCTCGTCAAACTCCAGGATTCCACAGACAGAACCATGACAGTTAAAACGGAATAACAGTGCTATAATTGTGTAGTATGAATGGCCTGCTGATTTCCTACACCACTGTTGCAGAACTCTGAAGCTATCAACCACCAGTATGACTAACCCACAAGATAAGGTAACCTGGTGCTCTATAGTTTTGTACTACAAACTCCGTAACTGCAGTCCACTCTCCATGCTGACTGGGTCTAGTGGGAGTTGTAGTTCAACACTGAAGACACCAGATTTCCTATCTCTGCTCTGCTCTTTCAGCAAGAAAGTCATCTGAAAGAAACAGTGTCTGTTTTGGAAGTCAAGACACCACACAATGGCTAGCTGTTCACCTAGCTATCAGCCATGACTCTGAGTCACAGAGACAGCTGTGTGATCTTGACATATGAAAGTGAAAGAAAGGCTTTGAAAGATCTCTTTACTCTTAGCAAACTATGAATACAGGCTAACCACAGACAAGAGTAACTGCAATTGAACAAAACATATTAGGGTAAAGTTTGAACAAAACATATTAGGGTGAAGTAGGGAGAATCTGAAGACTACATTTCATTTTTGTAATTTATTGTTCAGCAGAGGTAAGGAAAACAGCTGATACAACGAGAGCTAAACCTACATTTGATTTTAGTCTTTTCTGCCAGGGGAACAGCAGGAACCAAGATTGTAAACAGGTAGAAGGGGTCAGGAGAAAATATTAAAAAAAACATTTCCAGGATACTGGTAGGTTAGAGTCACTGTAATAAGCAGTTGCATTAGTTTTTCAATAGACAAGTGAGTGTTTTCTTGCTCTGCCACCACTTGCTGTGCTGGAGATACACTCTCCTCTGCACAGCCCTGACTGAAGCTTTTGGGAGATTCCTGATGTTCTCAGGGAAACCCCTTTTGAAAAGCCCCACATCTTCCATGTTGCTGTCACTGCTATACACATCCATTTGGCTTTTCCCCTTAGGGCTTACTATGCACATCCACTCAAACGGAGAGGACAAAGTGAGTGAAAGCAGATGTTCCTTCATTTTGGCCTGGTCTCTATTCACTTGCTTAGAAGGCTTGGGTGACAAGGTAGTTACAGCCAGGGAAACAGATGCAGGACAACAGAGCCCCAAGGGGTGACACCAGGTGTTTCTGTGAGACATGGTACTCAGCAGGTGCATGGAAATGCAGCCCTCTTCAAGCCCTCTGAGTTATGCTTCTTCCTGGGACATTACTGGAATGGAGGAAGATGATCATCCCCACTGCAGAACTTAGAACCAGCGTAGTTAAAATGACCCTTTATCAAAACATATGAACTCTTCTACCAAACCTCACTCTTGGCTCAATCCTTTTATTTGGCATCTTTGTTCCTGCTCTCACACAGCTGAATGCTTGTGGACGAACTAGAGAACGGGCACACTACATTCATTATACATTTCATTCTTTCTTCTTTGCCTTCTGCTATGTCTTTGGCCAAACAGAAATACTATACTTCACTGAGTCATGCTAACCCACAGTGCCTGCAATGTCTCTTTTCTACACTTAATTCTCTTTTAAAGCCCTACTTTCCACCTCTCGCTCCATCATTCTCTGCTGGTGATTTTGCAACTTTCTTTAAAACTAAAATTGAAAATATCTGAACTTGAAAATATCCTGAACTTTCCTCCTTAACAATATATCAATGTATGTTTCTTATACATTTTCTACTTCCCTGCTATCTAGTTAGATGCCAAAAGGTTGATATCTTTGAATCCTTCTACATGCTCTCTTGACTGTTTTCCTTCTCACTTAGTCACCCCTACAATTCTTCCTTATCTTCTCTATATTATTAATATGTCCTTTTCTCTTGATTCATTTCCTTCTGAGTTTAAACATGTTACTGTTTCTCCGATTATTAAGAAGCCTGAATTTGATCCATTTTCTCTTTCAAATTATTACCCCCTTTCACTGTTGCCTTTCCTCTTGAAAGTTTTAGAACATGCTGCTTATGCAAGTTGCCTCTACTTTCTTTCTCATACTTCTGTAATAGATCTGTTTCAACCTGGATTTTACCCCCTGCACTCTATGGAGACAGCTCTTATGAAAATCAGATTATTTCCTCCAGGCCAAGTCAAAAAGGCATATATTCAGTCCCTGTTCTTGATCTCTCTGCAGCCTTTGACACAGTTGATCATACTCTTTTGTTGGATTCATTTCATGTCTGAGGGTTTACAGATTCATTCCCCCCTTTTTTTGAAAAAAAGAAGTTTGCAATTGAAATAAATAGGGAGCAAGCACAAAATTCTACCGCAGAGATGGGCAACTGTTGCAGTTATAGGCGCAATTTTCTCCTCCTAAGACCTAGGACATACTGCCAAAAACAAAACAAAAGCAGTCATAAATCCAGTTCTGGTTTTAAAGTGGCCATAAATCCAATTCCAGGTGTAAAAAACAAGGGGCTTATTCACACTACACAAATATAGTACTACAGTCCACTTCAGCTGGTCAGGGTTAGATTTAGGGCTGCTATCCACCCCTGCAGGGGTGGTGGACCTATTAGAATGGTCCTGTTGAGTGTTACTGCCCAAGACAGTACTGTCTGTTCCTGTCTAAAGGGTTAAGTGTTCTTGTCTCTTCTCTGGCTCACATAACCATGGACACGCAGCTCAGCAGTTCCCAGCCTGTGTGTATTCTCAGAAAGTGAGATAAGGCTCTGTCTGAATTCATTCCCAAAACAATGTAGTAGTTTTGACTAGAAAGTTTTCCGTTCTCATGCTCTCAAGTTGTTTACAGCTGTGTTTAAGAACTGCCTGTTAGCCAGTCAGGTGTTGTTCATTTTCTCTGTTCTTTTGAGCTTCTGTTCAGACATGGATTTCACCTAGACGCATTGCTTTATATGTACTCCAGATTTGCTTTAAAAAAAACGACATAGTTTTTAGACTACCTTGATAGACTCATTCTCTGGCGAGTTTTTTTTTCTTGGGACTTAACAGGTTTTTGTCTTGCTTTTAAGCGCAGCTAAACTGTGGGTCATGCTAATCCACAGCATGCCCCCTGAATTCCTCAACAGATCCGCCCTCGAAGGTTAATGGAACCTATTGGATTCCAGAAAGACCTGGAGGGCCTTATGGTTGGTATTGCCGGTGATCCTGTTGAAGCCCTACTTAATACCTGGAATTGTGATCTTACTAGGGCTATCGACACGATCGCTCCCAAGCATCCTTTCCAGCCTGCTTCAAATCGTAATCCTTGGCATACAGTAGAACTCAGGAATATGAAGCAGGTTGGACAATGACTAGAGTGCAACTGGCAGAAATCTGGACTCTTATCTGACAGGACGTGCTATAGAGAATTCCTTTATTCCTATGGAGTGGCAATAGATGCAGCGAAGAAGACTTTCCTCTCACCACGTATTGCGTCTGCGACTTCTCATCCAGCAGATCTGTTCAGGGTAGTAAGGGATTTGACTCAGATACCCACTCCCCTAAACTTGCTGTTAAAACCTAGTGAAGCTTGCTGTGATGCTCTGAATAATCATTTCACAGATAAAATCTCTCAGATAAGAGCCCATTTGGATGCCGGTGTTACTGCAGAGGTTACCAGTGAAGAGTCTGGCGACCCCGTGAACAGGATTATACTGGATCAGTTTCAGTCAGTGAGTACCGAGGATGTAGACAAGCTCCTTGGAAATACAAGAAAGACAACTTGCCCTCTTGATCCCTGCCCTTCATGGCTGGTTGTCCAGGGAGGAGTTGCAATTAAGACCCATTTAAGATACATTATTAATGCATCCCTCAGGGAGGGCAATTTTCCAGCTTGTTTAAAAGAAGCGATTATACGGCCACTTCTAAAATAGCCCTCCCTAGATCCCCTGGATATAAATAATTATAGACCAGTCTCCCATCTCCCATTTTTAAGCAAGGTGATCGAAAGGGCTGTTGGTCTTCAGCTCCAAGCTGTCTTGGATGAAACAGATTATCTAGACCCATTTCAAACTGGCTTCAGGGCAGGATATGGAGTCAAGACTGCCATGGTCGCCTTAGTGGATGATCTTCGCCTAGGTATCGACAGAGGAAGTGTGACCCTGCTGGTACTCTTGGACCTATCAGCGGCTTTTGATACCATAGACCATGGTATCCTTCTGGAATGCCTGAGAGGGCTGGGGATCACGGGCACTGCGCTTAAGTGGTTCCGGTCCTATCTCTCAGGTAGATACCAGATGGTGATGCTTGGGGACAGTTGCTCCTCAAAAAAGGAGCTTAATTCTGGCATACCTCAGGGCGCTGTCCTGTCCCCAATACTATTTAACATCTACATGAAACCATTGGGAGAGATCATCAGGAGGCATGGAGCAAGGTGCTATCAGTATGCTGATGACACCTAGATATATCTCTCCGTGCCTCGGATAACAGCATCAACTAAGAGTGGCATCTCGCCTCTGAATGAATGTCTTGAGGCAGTAATGGACTGGATGAGGAAAAACAGACTGAAGCTGAATCCAGATAAGATGGAAGTACTCGCTGTTAAGGGCTCTAGCCCAGGTATGGAGGTCTGTCAACCAGTCCTAGACGGGGTCACACTTCCCCTGAAAGACTGTGTTCGCAGCTTGTGGGTCCTCCTGGACTCGCCTCTTCAGATGACAGCTCAAATTGATGCGGCAGCCAGGAATGCCCGTTATCAGCTTCGGCTGATACGTCAGCTGCACCCCTTCCTGGACCTGGAACACCTAAAAACAGTGGTGCATGCTCTGGTAACTTCACGGCTTGACTTCTGCAATGCGCTCTACATAGGGCTACCCTTGTGCTTAGTCTGGAAGCTTCACTTAGTTCAGAATATGGCAGCCAGGATGGTCACCGGAAAACCTAAAACTGACCATATAACACCAATTCTAAAGTCTCTCCATTGGCTGCCTATTAGTTTCCAGGCACAGTACAAGGTGTTGGTTATTACCTTTAAAGCCCTATATGGCTTGGGGCCAGCCTACCTGCGGGATTGCCTTCTCCCATACAATCCGCCCCGCACACTAAGGTCCTCTGGGAGGAATTTACTGCAGCCAGTCAGAACTAGGTTGGCTGTGGTTACCCAGAGGACCTTCTTTTCTATCGCTCCCAAGTTATGGAATGGCCTGCCGGAGGAGACCCGGCACACTACCAGTCTTGGCTGCTTTAAAAGAGCGGTCAAGACTGATCTCTTCCAACAGGCCTTCCAAGACTAGCATTTCCATTGCCTCCCATCAATTGTCTTGCTGTTCTTTCAATAGTTGATTGATTGTTGCGCATTTTAGGGGGTTGGTTTTAGGTGGGTTGGTAGGTGAGGAGTTTTGGGTATGTTTTTAATGTTTTTAATGTATTAATGTATTTAATGTTGTTCGCCGCCTCGATCCATGTAAAGAGGCGGGATAGAAATTATCATCATCATCATCATCATCATCATCATCATCATCATGGCAACATCCTACAGAGTTCTATGGCTGAGAATTCTAACTTCCCTAAACTGCCAATCCCAGGATCTCACTGGGTGGCACTGTGTCAGTAAACATGGAATATGTGTGTGTATGTATGTGTCTTCAAGTAAGCTTTCAACTTATGGTGACACCATTAATTTCATAGGGTTTTTTGAAGCAAGGAACACTCAGAGGTGGTTTTGGCAATTTCTTCCTCTGAAATACAGCCTACAGCACCTGGTATTTGTTGGTGATCTTCTATCCAAATACTAACAAGGGCTAACCAAACTTAGCTTCCAAGAGCAGATATGATCTGTTGCCTTAGGATATTTAGGCCCTGAAGTACTATAACTGTTTAGTGTGGCAGTGCTAGGGGTTTTATTTTAAACAATGCAGGGAAGAGCTGTAGATGTTTCTTCAAGCTTCCAAGAGAGGCAATTAACTCTTTTTTGCTAGAAAAGTGAGGTCTGGATGAGTCCAAGATGTTGAGGCCACACTTTGCCCAGCCATGTTGTGCAGTAACAAATGAAAACAGTGGAAGCTATAAACATTGCAATTGCCAAATGGAAAGTGTTCATCATTCAAATTTACTCATCATGAAGTGGCTACTCTCCAAATTATCTCTCCTTCCTCTGCTGCTAATGTTAATCTCCATTCTTGTTGCTGTTGTGTGCCTTCAAATCATTTCCATTTTATGGCAATCTCTGTTACCCCAAAATGTGTGTGAATCAGGGGTTCACCCACAATGCCAGTACTTCTATGTGACAATGGAGAATTAATTAGCTCAATTAGGAGGCCTGCGAGAGTGGAGGTTACCTAACGAGATCTTCCACCAGTGTTTACAAGATCCTTGCAGGAAAGAACCAGCCAGAGATTCCAAAATAGACTAAAATGTGGTTTATTGAAAAGTTCAATCATTCAGGCAAGAAGTTCAAGCACTCACACAAGAGCTAAATGAGGGAGAAAGAGAAGAAAGTAGTTGGTAGTGGAGTTTTAGGGCTACAATTACTGGCCCAGAGAGCAGTGAAGAAAGCAGTGGTGTGGCTTAGACTTGTGCCTAAGGACAGCACTCGTTCAGGAATCGGAGCAACAGCATGGTGTTCAGCAAGCAAGATACTGCATCTGTCTGCCCAAAAAAGAGGGTTTTTATAGCCCAAATCTGCCTGGAGGACAAGGGTGTGAATGGCTCTCTTGCCAAGCAAACAATGGGGGTTGCCACATGGACAATGTGGCCTGGATGGAACTAATGATCTTAGTGTTAGGTGACAAAGGGTTAATGGGTGTCATGATAGCTCTGCAATGGTGGACTGGTAAAGGAACTATGCAGAGAAATGTGCAGGTGCAAAGAAGCAGGGCTGAGACAATCAACGTTTTGATGAAAACTTCCCTTTGTCACTGTATGCTATCAGAGATGTTACACCTTCAGCTTAAGCCTATTATTTCTAGAGTGACTCAGTAACTAGTCTGATAATGACCTTGGCTATGCCTAGAAGGAACCTCTGACCTACTTTGCAGCATACATGTTCAGCTAGTGTTTTTCTTCTGTTCAGCCTGGTCTTAACAGTCACCTCAGGGTCCATTTTATATCAATGTCAATTAATATATGCTGCCAATTAAATCATATTTTGCCAATTAAACCATATCAAATATGAGGGGGAGGGGTCAGTAACATCCCAAGCCAAGATACTGAGCAAGAATCTTGGCAAGATTCAATGGGGGTTTGCTATTTCATTCCTCTGAGCCTGAGAGAGAATGACTTGTCCATGGTCATCCTGTGTGTTTCCATGGCTGAGCAGAGATCTGAATCCAGGTCTACGAGAGTCCTTGTCCAACATTCAAACCACTACACCACACTGACTCTCATCCCCACGCTGTCCATTAACCAACATTATCTCCATGCATCTGTCTGGCTACAAAACAGCCTATCTTTAGAAACAGAACCAACTTCTTCATTGAAGGAAACAGTCAGTGACTATCAAATAAGGCCTCAGTGACCTTATTTATCATCTATTTTAAATAAAAGAGTACAAATCCCACTTGCTCCCTTCCACTTAGAAGAGATTAAGGAAAGAGGAAATATTTAAAACATTTATCTGATTCTCAGGATAAAAATATCCACTTGCCCAAACAAAAAGGTTTGGAGAGGCAAATCCCTTCTTCCTCTCTCAAAGCAGTCTGTCTCTTTAAAGAAGGAAAAGAACAACAGAAGCAACAGCCATCTTGATTTTGTTAAATACATTTCCATTAAACATTTAGTGAAAGAAAAGAGAGGAATGAGTCCACCAGATAGACAATTTAAAAGGATAGTGAGAAAGGTTGTGTAATTCAACAAAATAATGCCTACTAAGTAGGCACGCATTAGCCTGACAAAATTCCTTCTAGGGTAATAAAGCAACTAAAAGAAAGGAACAATCTACACTAAAGGCACTGAGCTAGACAAGGTGCTTGTGTTTGCTAAAAGAAAAATTAAACTAGGAAACTAGGGGGAAGTTTCTTGTAGCAAGGGCAAAGCAGACAGTGGAACCAATTCCTTAACGAGGCCATTATTGCTAACTAAATAGAAGTGTTCCAGCCATAGTGTTTCCCAGTGTAAGCAGACCAAATAATTAATTTCTCCAGCTGTCATGTTTAAGACATGTCTCAGTGAAAAATGGACTTAAAGAAACAGCTTCAGACTACATTTAGCTTTCCTGTTCAGTGAGGTCCTAATGCAGTCTTCAGACGGGAACACAATGTAATAAGAACAATTGTTTCGACAGCATTACAACTATTTCTTTAGACTCTAAAGAGAATACAAGCTTGTAAAGAGCCTGATTTCCCAGTTTGCCCTTTCACTGAAGCACCGCAGTAGAAAATGTAAATTGAACATGGCTCTTTTATGCACTCTCCCACTCTCATCACCCAATATCAAATTCTATTACTGTCAGAGTTCCTTAGTCACCATCTAAGGACATAATTTGTTCTCTGCTGGATTCTAGAGAAGAATTATGAACCACGATAGCCCAAGATTATATACATTTAACACTTCATTGCTCATTATTTCTTTATGGATTTCAGGTACGGATCTACTGACTTCTATCTACAGTCACTTCTAAAGTGGTTTCAGAAGAGGCTGTTACGACATCATCACTCAATTTCATTCAGTGAAGTCTATCCATGTCATCTATCACTTTTAACCCTTCCCACTTTTAACCCTATCACTTCCTTCATCTTTTTCCTTAGCACCAAAAAAACAAATAACAGGAAAAAGGCAGAACAGCTGCATAGTTCCTTCTAACTGCAAGTGTGAAGAGCATTCCATCTGGAAACACTGTGGAACGTAACAGGTTGCATCTCTTTGAAAAAAACGAGGTATCTCTTACTTACTTCAGTGTAGTACTCTCAGATAGACCTCGATCCAAATGTGCATTTAAAGAACTGGGTTATTTGACAAACTGCAATAAATTCTCTGTGTGGAGGGGATCAGGTATATGTCAAATGCACAGTTTCTGATTGGGGCAGGGAAGCTTATATGTCTTGGATTACAATTCCCAGTGTCTTTTATCACTGGCCATGCTGGCAGGGGACACAAGAGTTCAAGTCCAAAAAAATCTAGACAGCCAAAGATTCCCCACCTTGGTTTATGTAGTTTTATATTACAAACAAATAATAGTCAATGACCCTTGGACTTTACCTGCATAAGACTCAAGTGCACTTCAGTCTTTTATATAGCTAAGGAACATGCATCAACTAAAAGTCTCAAATGTGCCATTTGTTTTAGTCCCAAGTTCCCTCTAGGGAACTCGTGGTTAGGTTTTCTCACTTTACCATCACAATTTTGTGAGGTTGGTTAGACTAAAAGTATCTCTGCCTTACACAGTTATAATAGTTTGATACCACTTCAACACTATTGAATCCTGGGACTGGTATAATGTAAAGTTGAAGGCTTTCACAGCTGGACTCCATAAGTTGTTGTGGGTTTTCTGGGCTTTGAGGCTGTGTTCTATTAGTATTTTCTCCTGACGTTTCGCCTGCATCTGTTGCCGGCATCTTAAGAGATCCTCTGAAGATGCCAGCCAAAGATGCAGGCAAAACATCAGGAGAAAATACTAATAGAACACAGCCTCAAAGCCCAGAAAACCCACAACAACCTGGGACTGGTAGTTTGGTAAGAGATATACAAATATTTGTTGGCTTCAACACTGAATTATGACTCTGGAGATCAGGGATCTTATCCATGCTCAGCCACTGAAATCCACTGGGTGATCTTTGGCAAGTCACATTCTCTCTGCCTCAAAGGAAGGCCAAGACAAACTCCCTCTGAACAAATTTTGCCAACAAAACCCAATAAGAAGGTCACCCTAGGATTGCCATAAATTAAAAGCTACTTAAAGGCACACAACAACAACAACAACTAGTTCTGTAGCTAGTTCAAATAGTTCTATATCTGAGAATAAGAACTATCAACAACAACTAGTTAGTTAAACAATTTTGGAAAAGTAAGCCTAAATCCAATCTCACACTAGTCTGAGCTCATTTTCTCTCTCCTCTACCCGTGCAGCCCTCTGTCAGCTACAAACCTGCTTAAGAGGGCTTTCCAGTCTTCTAAAACAACTCTGCACAGTACCAGGAGAAAGGAAAATAGCTGCCCTTCTGGTTCTGCTATCAGAGCTTTCTGATCAGCACTCTATGCTTTTTTTCCCTATGCCACAACATATTTCTCCCC
Source organism: Ctenosaura bakeri (assembly GCA_948474755.1). Classification (NCBI taxonomy): domain Eukaryota; kingdom Metazoa; phylum Chordata; class Lepidosauria; order Squamata; family Iguanidae; genus Ctenosaura; species Ctenosaura bakeri. The sequence continues at coordinate 15,428 of CAOLHI010000435.1, forward strand.
TTGCCCACATACATGATGTTCATTTCATGATGGTTTCTCTTTTCTTAGATTCTGCTCCTACTATTGTTCCTGCCCTCTCTTTAGCCAGTATGCTATCTATCTAAATTCTTCTATTTTTTCTATCACTTTTCTTTGGATTATAGCCAAGATTAATTGCATGACCAAGAGCATGGTACTGCTTCCCTTTCAAGTGTGCTATTGCATATCTAAATGATCGCCCTAAGCACAGTCTCTCTTCTGCTGATAATTAGTGCTGCAATCAAGCTCTGCTTGTTAGTGGGAGCCTAACCAGCATTTGCTGTAGGTCTGCTTTGCAGAACTATCACACAGTGGATAGACTTTACAGTTGGAGAGCATATTCTTCAGGCATTCAGTCAGTTTTGTTGTCCATCGATTTCTAAATTAAACAGGCAGCTGAAACATTCTATGCCTCAGTTGTGAGCACGCATTACAAAATAAGTTGAATAAATGCTCCCATTAGGGAAATGTTCCTTTCTATATATTGCCTCCACAAAAGCTTGTTACATGATGGCCCTTAAGATTTCTCTGGAAGGCTGAATAATTTGGTTCATAAGTCCTAATGGACTCTTGATAACCTGCTTCTACTGTGGTACTTCTGGAGTATGGGATGAAGGAAGAGGAACAAGAATTTATTCCTCTGTCTTTGCCTTGATAATGTTTAGGCAGAACTTCTCCTGAAGCCCAGGCATGCATTTCTCACTCTCATGGTAATAAAATATGCATTTGATTGTATGATTAGAAAATGGGAGAAATATCAGAAAAGAATGCAAAGAAGCAAAGGTAGGCAAGCTCCAGGAGCCTGAGGCCAATTCCCTCCAGGACCCACTTGGGGCCACTCCTAACCCCTCATGGAAAGAAATCCCCAAAATATGTAAAAACATTTTTTTTATATTCTAAGACCTAGAAAGGTGCAGATGGTGTTGGAACTTGACTAAAGGTAATTCACCACATCCAGAAGCTTTAGAAGGTACAAATAGCCATTTTTCACCTCAGAAAAAATGTGCAAGGAGATCTGGAAGGGATCCAGGAAACCTAAAATGGCTTGGGGATGGGGGAGCTACAGGTTTCGCACCCTTCGTGTAAAGCAGAAAACCCTAGTATGTTGGGAGGCACAATTTTTCTATTCCCAGGACTTTCTGGGGTCTCAGTGACCACCAAAAATGGGAGAAACACCAGAAATGTCTGAAATTCCAATTCCAGTTTGGAAAGGCTATTATTCTGGTGAGCTGTGACCTATTTCAAAGATGAATCATAGCTCCTGGAGGCTTTCCAAAGCAGCAATCCACCTTTTCTTGTCCAGGAAAAATGGGGAAGCAGGCCATAAAAATGACATGTCTCACAGTATGCTTTCTCTATCAGCACTTTGCTCTGCCCCTAGTATAAAGTTTAACAGATGTCCACATTAAAACATGACTGTACATCCTGAGTTTTGTGATGTCATGGACTTGTATAAGGAAATATTGTTTAATTTACTGGTTGTATAACAGAGTATAATGTAAGGAGCTGTTGAGGGAACAGACTGAATAGTTGGAGTGAATGCTGATTGGTGAAATGCCTGAGGATATTTGCATAAAACAGGTGAATGAGAGCTGGTGAATGGCAATTAGACAGTTAGTGTTTAGATTAGTTAGAGTGTTGGGGTTAGTGAGGGGTATGAATGGTTCAGGCAAGGGAGCCTTTTATCTCCCTATTTAATTTGTGCACTCATATACCATATGTAAAGTAGGATTAGACTCAAAGGAAGGAAGTGTAAAAATGGAAGGAAAGAACATTAACAATTTAAGATACACAGATAACATCACACTACCAACAGAAAACAGCAAAAACTTGGAACAATTACTGAAGAAAGTGCAAAAGCAGGTTTACAGGTGAAAATTAAGAAAACTAAAATAATGGGCACAGATTATTTACATAACTTTAAAGCAGACAATGAAGACATGGAAATAGTTCAAGATTTTCCATACCTCAGCTCAATCAATAAAAATGGGGGCTGCAGTCAAGAAATCAGAAAAAGACTACAGCTTGGAAAGGCTGCTATAAAGGAATGAGACATAATTCTGAAGTGTAAAGATCCATCATGGAATACTAAAATTAAGATTGCCAATACTATCCTATTTCCAATTTGTATGCATGGTTGTGAAAACTGGAGAGTGAAGAAAACTGATAGGAAGAAAATCAACTCATTTGAAAGGTTGTGCTGGAGAAGAGTTCTAGTGATATCATGGACTGCTATAAAGACCAATAAATGAGTTCTAGAGCAAATCAAGCCTGAACTCCCCTTAGATGCCAACATGACTTAACCAAGACTGTCACACTTTGGACATATCATAAGAAGACATGACTCATTAGAAAAGACAATTATGCTTAGTAAAGTGGAATGCAGTAGGAAAAGCAGAAGACTGCATTACACATGGTAGACTCAATCAAGGAAGCCATAGCCATGAGAGCAAGGCTGTTGATGATAGGGGGACTTGGAGATTTCTTACTCACAGGGCTGCCATGAATTGAAGTGGACTTGAAGGCACTTAACAACAACATGGATGGTCTGTGTGAAAGGGTATAGAAGACTTATTTTAAAGAGTTAGTCAGGTTTAGGAATAAACTAGTCATATTTAAAGGTTCTGAGTTAGCTGGAGAGAACTGAGGGAGAGTGGAGTGGTGTTTAAAATGTAGTAAATACTTACAGTGGTTTGATATGTTTAACTTCTATAAACAAAGAATTGTGGGGTTTTTTTAAAAAAATATATACACTTTTGGGCTCTGGGAATGCTATCTGTATGAGTGCTTGAATTCTGTGTCTGTGGTGGCAGTACCGAATATAGAAGGATAGTGTCTGTTGGGGACAGAAATTGCATAAATCCTCATAGGAACCCTGAGGGCATTTAGACAGCCTGTACTGTTGTTGTCACACAAGGGGAACAAGAGGAAATCCTAACATGATGACAAAGGCAGTGATCAGAGAAAACCCTCACTCTTGGAAATTGTAGTAAGTTAACATGGAGATCTTCACATTTGGTGAGTTACGGAGTAGAAACCCCACAATTGGCTATAGTGATGAGATTTCCTGAGAGGAACCCCACATTTGGCAGTATAAGGTAAGAGAACCCCACAAGTTTCCAGAAGAAAGACATCTCCCCCATATATCTCCAGAGTGTGAATATTCAAATATTCAAAATAGCTAATAGATTTACAGAAGGCAGAATGGAGTTTGTTCTTGTGCAGACAAGCCTTGGGCAGAGCTTGGAAAGTTACTTTAAAGAAGAAATAATGTAATGACACACTGTAGTGATCCATAACAAAAGAAGTGGCAGGATGATGTCCTGGGACTAAAGCATCATCCTGCTGTTGCTCAGTTATAGATGGCTTCAGCACATTATTTCCAAGTTCTGCCTTGGAGCCAAGCGTTGAATATAACACTGATGACAAGTCTTGTGCTAGAACAACAGAGCTGGAAGAGCTGAACCAAACATGGAAGCAAGGAAGTACTGTCAGATGGACAGGAAGACCTTTGAAAGGGATCATCATACCAGAGCACTGCAGAAGTCATTGATAGTAGTCAGATAGAAGTCAGTAGATTTGTGGAGAATGATATGTGCATGTGCTGGATGAATTATGTGCACTTGTGTGTTTTGAGAAATAAATTATTCTGAATAATTTATTTCTCCTACTGTTTAGGTACATTAAGGATTTACCTATGGAGACAGAATAATTTGCATGTGACTAAAACCATAGAAGGACCATACAGTTTGCCTTCCATTTATGTGGGGGTTCCATTCTAGGAACCCCTGTGTAACGCAAAAAATATGTTGCATCCTACTGTAGTCAGGGGACACAATATGTGCATGCCTACACCCATGCAAGTGTACACATCACAGTCATTGACTATAATGGGAGCAATGTTTTGCATGACCTCACATTTTGTGTATGTGGAGATTGTGCAGAAGAATGTGCACTGTATTTTTATGCAATAGTTACAGAAAGAATATTTTCTTTATTCTGTTCCCCACCACCCCACTGAAAAATTACCTTCTTCTAATACACAGAATGAGGTGGGAAAGACTTAACCAAACAATGTAGACAATGGACATAAAAGATTTAAGCTTTATTTCACATTTTTTCTCTTCTTGTATAGTCTCACAGATGGACTGTTACATCCATAACATGGATTTTTACATATATCTATACACACCCTCCTCACAACTACTTTTAAGATTACACCAGAAAAGAATGTCCTACTTACCTCATAATAACTTCGGACAGCATTACAAAATGCTTCATCAGCCACAATTTGTGTCTCTCCATTCAGAAAGGCCAGGAAGCGCTCCTTCACAATCTGTAACTGTTGCTTGTTCAGCTGGAGAGAAAGGAAGAATGGACTTAGCAAAGCTAAATGTTTTCCCTTATTCCAGCATGATGCATCCCTTAAAGTTATTGTACACAGTTTTCTTCTTCACCAAGTTTGCTATGATTTCTGATCATTATTAAGAACCATTTCAATTTTTTTTAAAAAAAATTGATTTGAAAGTGTTTTTTTTGGCCAGATCTATGCATTCTGTTTTCAACCACAATTTCAATGTCATATTGTCACACAATAGAATTCCCATATTCATATACAGTGAACCAAAGCACCACTCTGAAAATATGGAGGCTTCGTGACTTCTCTATAGGGAATTTCTCATATATATCTAGTGATAGCTCATGAACATGAAAATGTTTTATGTGGACATGCTGTTTCAAATTATGTGCATTTTAAACAACAGAAGAGAACCGCTCTGCAGGAAGACTGAAATTTTGTTACAGCTTATGGCAGGAATTGAGTGAAGAAGACATATTACAAAACTGCTACAAAGTAGGAAATCAAGAAGCAGCAGATTTTTTTAAAAAATGATGGCTCATAACATCCCCTTAACACGTCATTAAGATAAAGAATGTCTCAGTTTTGCCAGAAGAGGCACAACTGCCTATGAAATGAAGTGTTCTCACATCAAGATCTTCTTTCCTCTTCTGGAAGAGCTTCAGAATTGTAGTATGGATGAAGAACTAGTACATTCCCCCCACTAAAAAAAAGGTTCATTTTACCTTACAATTAGTAAGAATAATGTCCTCGCTGTTGTCCCTAGTGTATACTGTTTTACAATTTTTCCATACTACCTTGCAACTTTTCTGAAGTAAATGACCCAATCGTCTGCCTCTGAGGATTGTGGTAGTCTTTTTAATCAGCTAATAAATCTGATCTGTATTTTTTGACTAGCAGGCTGTGTCATCATGTGAAGCTGGTCATTAAAATATTTGTCCTGACATTTACCACATCATAAATAAACCAGTGACAAATAATGCTAAGCCTTCTGTCCATTTCCTGTAAAACATGAATAACTGCTGAATAATTTTAATAGCCGAGACAAAATATTTATTCTTCTTTTGAAAACCAAAAGGCACTGTTTGCTAATGGAAGCTCATTACAGTTTCTCACGCTCATATTATGCTAAGTAGATTCATTGTTCTCAGAATCACTTAAGATTAGACATTGTCACCTGCTCTGTTTAATGTGAAGTTATAAACGATTGAAATATTAATTAGAGCTATGAACTACATCACTAGCCTTTTCAAACAGTTTTTGTAACAAACTAAAATGGTCTATATTGCTGTTTCTCCTCCTGGTCTTGGAATATATAAAGACATGTCAGTAGCTGGTATAATTTTTCTTTTTTGGTTTGTGTCCTCTTTTATGTATGTTTTCATCTATTTATTTCACACCTTTCTTCTGAGGTTGGTAAACAAGTTGGTTCATAACATATTGACACATCATACTTTACAATATTTTACAGATGAAATCTGGAATGTGAGGCCAAGCAACATCAGAGTGTGGTCAATATATTAAGTTATTAGTTATTAGTGAAGAGGAACACAACAAGCTAGGAGAAGCTGCAGCAGTTTGATGTTGCCCAAGTCTACATGGGAGGACAAATACTAACCTTCACACTAAGGTACTACAAAGAGGGGAAAGAGGAGGAGACTGGGACACTTTAAAAACAGCTAAAACAAAAGTAGACAACAAAGGGTTAACTAGGACTGTCTCTGCCAAATTGTAATATCCTTAACTAAAACATAATGAAAAATTAAGTATTAAATTATGTCTTAATTTAAAACATCTTTTAATATACTACTCTAAAATGCTACATTAATAAAAAAAACATTTAAAACATTTAATGTCCAGCATCTCCATTTAGAAACAGTTAGTTGCTGAAGTCCTGTCTGAATACCAGGGCTTATAACTGCAAGACAAATGCTGAACTAGATGTTTAGTAGTTATTGCAGAGATAAGTAGAACTGCACAGCCATAAGAATTGTTTGTGAGATTAATATCCTTAAAAAGAAAAGTTATGAATCTTAAGATTAACTATACGAAGCAGCAAACACTGTCAGGACAGGCTGTTTATGATACTAAAACAATTACAATTGCATCTATGGTCTGAACTTGGGATCCCACCCAATTTTGGAAGAGGTGTGAATGCAGTCACATAATTTACCATCTGATTAATAGGGAAAAGTGTGACCACTTCTTAAATGAGTGATAAAACAGGGCAGAGTGCAACAATATAGAAAACCATGGCTAGCTCTCTAGCATTGTGTGGCTGCTGGATCTCTACCCTTTGTTACTAATTCTGTTGCTATGGAGTAAAAGATATATCCCCCACATACTCCTTGCGTATTTTCACAATGCTTCCCAATTCTTTGTTTTGATTAACAGTAATAGTTGTCGTTATTGTTGGTGCTAGAAACTTTGATGGTGTCCTCATCAATTGAGAAATTATTACAGTCCACAAACTAAATAAAAACATATGGAATAGGATATAAACTGAAATACTTTTCAGTTCCTCGCTTGCACTGGTCTGTATACTGCTACTTCATGCTACATTGTCAGAGCTGAGGAGACAATAAGGCAGACAGAATAAATTTTACATGACCTGCTAGTGGCTTCTAGCATTCTTAAACAAACAGAAGCAATTACTTTAGTTACCTGTCAAGAAAAAAAGTATGTTTTAAATATATCTACAACAATAATGAACTACCTTGTGGTTACAGAACTATAACGGCAACAGATTACTTCTTAAAAGAAACTTTTCAAGCTCTGGGTGGGGCTTAGGTTCATGCCATCATCCTAGCCATTTTTAAGTCTCCGCACAGGGCTGCCAACACTTTGATCTTGATGTCTCTCAGCAATTTTACACTTGGATAAGAGTTCAGCTGTGATACCCAGGTTCAGTCTTCACCTGGCATCTCCAAGGTTCAGATGAGAACTAACTTCTGAAAAAAACAGTTCACAAAACTTGCCATCATTATTATCTAGGCTGATCAGCTCTGAGACGCTGACAGAATACTGGACAAGCAAGGATGTTCAGGGTTATTCTTCCATATGTTTAGTGCAATTTAGTCCAGGGTGCCACAATCTATTTGACAAGTGGATTTCAATATATTTTCCTTTAATTTAACAAAGATCTTCCTCAGTTCCTCTTCATTTTTTTCTATCTCCCTCCAAAATAAAAAATAAATAAATAAAAAATAAACAGTTGTAAAGTGCCAATAACTTGCTTCACACTGAACATAATTCTGTTATTGGTATATTTACGATTCTTAAATAACATTTTCTACTGTTTTTATTTTGAAAAAGTGATGTAAAGAGAAAAAAAAGTCTAAGGTAAATGTACTGGGTATTTATTGTATTGACTTGAAAGAAAGCCCGAAGGCCAACATTAGTCTTCCAGTTCCCCTAAAAGACCAAGATGTATATTTTTTTTGGATGGTGAAAAACATAATTACTTTCTCCTGTTCTATGCACATTACCTCCTTGAAATTTGACATCCCATTACTGCTCCCCTTCTTCAAACCGATTTCCTATACCGTTCTCATGTGTAAACTAAAAGGAAAGCAGGTATAGTCTAATACACAATCCATTGCATAGCCAGAGACAGATCAGGCTTTATAGACTGAAAACATGCCATGACCATTTTTAAAATAAGTTTCTTATTTAACCATTCTCAGCCCAACAGAAAAGAATCTTCTCTGCTAGCAAAAATGTCTTTCTGCAGAAGGTCCATCTTTTAAAAAGGAAAACAGAATTTATATCAGAAGACTCAGAAATGAGTTTTCATGAAACATTATGAATTACTTTTGTATTGCCAGCTACTGAATTTAAATATTAATCCTGATTAGCACAAAAACAATGAAGAAACACCATTTAGAAATTTACAGAAAACTTTTTTTACTTTATATTCAGGCTAACTTTTTTTGGAGGGGGAGGATGATTGAAATATTCGCAACTTCAAAACACCACTACTAAGAAAAAATGCAATTTATTGCTGTGCTTTATGCCTTAGGGCAACTAAATTTAAATAGCTGAGTCAGTGTGAAAGAGTGCAGGCTCATTCTCTGATAACATGCTCCCTTCCATGCACTGAATATTAATAGGAAACAATACTGAAAACAAAGGCAAGTTAAATGTCTGTCTATCCAAACATGACTCTGCACTGTGCAAATTGCAATCCAAAAAGGCACTCTGTAGTGAGCTCCCCTGATGAAAAAACTAAAGGGGAAGACAAGGTCACCACAGAACTATATTATATAAAACAATGAAACAACCCAAGCTCCTCCATTTTCTGCAGATAGAACAATACAATGACTACTGTTGTCTTAATTAATGTGACTGACATTCATGACAAATTTGACTCCAGGGTACCTTTTGGTTACAAAAAAAAAAACATGAAGTGAAATGTGTTTCAAATATAGTATGCTCACAAGGTGATGGAATTCAAGAAATCTTATCAGTCAAAAAGTTTTAAGCCTAGGGAGGTAGCAAGACTGTTACGACATAGGATAGCCCAGTGGCGAAGGTTGGAGTGTGTGGAGCAGAGTGTGGGCTGTGGCTACAGTGTGGGGGCCATGGCTATAGTGCATGGGAGAAGGGCTATGGTGCATGGGGTGGAGCTATAGCATGTGGGGGCGGAGCTATGACACATGGGGTCTTGGCTATAATGCATGAGACATGGCTATGACAGATGGGGCGGGGCTAAAACTCCTGGGGGAGGGCAAGCAAGGAGCCAGGACACCGCCGAAATTGCCACTGGGGTGAACTGCCCCCATCGCCCCCCCATCCCTACATGACTGGGATAGCCAACTGCACATGAAAGATCCTGACCTACTGTGCAGGACTAGCAAATTCATACTCTTGAGTGTGCACCATTACATAGCCTAAACAAAAACATCTATGCCTGTGAAGGAGGCTATCAACAGATCCTGTTAACTGAAAAGAATGCAGAAATTTTTAAAAGTATTTTTTAAAAGAAAGGTCCTGAAAGGAGAAGCTCCAAGCCAATTCAGTGAGGACTCACCTTGATCAGTGAGGATAGAATGTTCATTGACTATGTATGTAGTGGGGGGTATGTGCCTTCAAGTTACCTGTGGACTTATGGCAACCTCATGAATTTCACTGGGTTTCCTTAGACAATACTCAAAGGCAGTTTTGCCAGTTCCTTCCTCTAAAATATAACCTATACTCTTGGCGCTCTCCCATCCAAGCACTAACCTTGCTTAGCTTCCAAGATCAGACAGAATCTGGTACCTTTAGAGTATTTAGGCTATATTTTGTTCTCGTGTGTCTTCAACTCATTTCCAGCTTATGGAAACCTTGAAGAGAACCTATCACAGGGTTTTCTTGACAAGATTTGTTCAGAGCAGGGGTTGCTTTTCTTTCTTCTGAGGCTGAGGGAGTGTGACTTGCCAAGCAGTTTTCATGGCCAAGAAGCAATCTGAAATCTAGTCTTCAGAGTCACAGTCCAAATGCTCAAATTACTGTATACCACAAGGCTATAGAAGTGAAATGGAAGAAGAGGGAAGTGGAATGGAACTGAGATTCCTAGTGTCCTTTCACACATCACAGTTACAGCACTCATACTTTGACTGCCATAGTTGCATCCTATGGAATTTTGAGATTTGGTAAGGCACTGAAGGAGCTCTCTGGCTGAGAATTCTAAATATCCCTTCCAAAACTGCAAGTGTTTACACAATAGTGCCATGGCAGTTCAAACGGAACTATAGGATTATCACTGTGCAGTGAGAAAAGGCCCCTGGAAAAGTGTACAGCTCACTGGAATAAAACCTGAGGAGGGACACCCCAAAAATGTAAACATTTCTTACATAACCCACTTGTCCACCAAGTTCAAACACTCATGGGCTACTACACAGACATTTTGCCCAGAAAACAGGATTTTTTGTGGAAAATTATTTTCTGCACAGAGTCTGCAGAAAATTCTATAACGGGGGATTTATTCATTCTGAGCAAAGCACCTAATTTTTGGCACAGAACATGCTGTCTCCAGAAAACAGCAGGAACCATGTAACAACAACAACAACAACAACAACAACAACAACAACATGGTTTTCAAGGACTTTCTTGCAGTGGCAAGAAAACTGCTAAATTTACTTGTTGTTTCTTATGAGAAGAAAAGGAATGAAAAACTGCATGGCTAATTAAGGATTTATCACTAAGAATGTCCCAAAGATAAGTTAAATTGGTTAAAGAGAAAGACAGAAATACAGGCAGCAGAATGTTATCACAAGTGAAATAAACACACTGGATATGTAAGCAAGCAGTCACCACAATACCAGCATAGCCTCTTGCTGAGAAAAACATAAGCTGTTCTATCCCTACAGTGATCTTTCAGATTCACAGTCCTCATTCAACAGCAATATCTTACTCTACCTTTAAGATCTTCCACTGTAATATCTGCCAGGAAATGCTTAACTTGGAGACCATTAAACTTCATAAATCTAAGGACACAACCTTACTTCTCTTTAATGCTCTAGCTGCCCATTGTAATAACAACTTGCAATTGAAACTGACTTTTTATTTGGCTATAATGGCAAATATATTCTAGAAATTAACAACCAATGCACAGGTTTCATGCATTAACTTTAATAATTATGTAATATATTCAGCATATATTTCACACTGCCCTGTCCACTCCCCTTTCCTGTGACAAGAGAGTCCCCCAGTAACTGTTCCTGATTAATGTGGTACTAAGAATCCAATCTAGTTCTCGTATCAATAACATTAATGAAGCTGTCAGCGAAAACAGAGTCTAAAAAGTGGACTGTGTTTGGGTAGTGCAGTATAAACATTAACTCATTTGTTAAAAACTACAGTTAATCACTCTAGAGACTGGAAGGTCTGAAATTTCAATCAAGAGGCTAAAATGGACTGAAAATAACCTTATCAACAAAGATGCGTCAACAACAACAACAAACCCCAGTAAGTACACCTTGGGAAAATGGGACACATGCTTTATATAGCAGAGCACAAAATTCTGATCATTAATTAATAATACAAGAAAAAAGCTGGATTGCCTGCTTTATATACTTCCAGGAAAGACACTAGAGCACCCTAGAAATCTTGTCTCAGATTATGGCTATATGGGTTGGACTGCCTAGGACAGCGATTCTCAACCTGTGGGTCGCGACCCCTTTGGGTGACTGCCCTGCCCCTTCCTTCCGCAGTGCAGCCTGGGAGCTGTAGGCTGCACTGGGGGAGGAAGGGGCGGGGCAGTTGTGCAACCAGGAAGCCAGCTGCGGGACGAAGGAGCAGCGAAGAGAGCACCTCGTGCAAGAACCTGCTTGCGCGCACGGCACCGCCCACCTCCGTGATAAGGTAACGTGTGAAAAAGGCACAGGAGTGGTGGTACGCAAGCGCGAGCCACGCGCTCGCGTCCTCCTGCCCCCTGTTCAGAAGGGACTGAAATCGCTCCCCTTTCCACTGCCGGGTGAACCTCCTGTCTGACAGGCCAGCTTGGGGGGACAGCAGCAGCATGGGGGGCAGACCCACTCCTTGCCACAGCCCGCCCCGCTTGCCATGGAGGGGAGCGCTGCAGAAGGGCCGGGGGGCCTCAAGGCAGTGCTTTTCCGGGGGGTGAGCTGCACCCGGCGCAAAAGACAAAGGTGCTGGGATTCCTCTCCCCCCTGGCCAGGGTCGACACTCTGGAAACTTTTCCCACACTGCCCCCCCCCAGTGGAAACAAGAGTGAAGCAGAAGCAAAGCCCGGGGGGGGGTTCTCGGAGTTTTTTCCCGGGGGAGACACGCGGCTCCTCTTTCCCTCCCTGCCTGCCCCCCTGTTCCTGGCCGGCTAGGTGGCCTTTGCCGGCGGGGGAAGCATTGTAAATAATAAATAAATAATTTTATGGTTGGGGGTAACCACAACATAAGGAACTGTATTAAAGGGTCGCGGCATTGGGAAGGTTGAGAACCACTGGTCTAGGAGCTGAAGTCAAACACATTTGGAAAGCAATAGATTGGTAAAGGCTAGATGAGAGATAATACATTTGTAAAAAAGCCATCTCAGTACTAGTAATAGAAAAACTTTGGGAGTGAAGAGAGAAAGATTCAGGAAAAAATATATTTTCCCTAAAAAATAATAATCCAGAATCCAGGTTTTGCAGCTTTTTCTTGAACAGCTGAAAGAAATGAAATATGGAATATTTTCTTTTTTAGAACGATAAATAACAGGTTTAAGACAAGGTGTTAGTATATCTAACTTACTCACATCTAAAAACTATCTCAGAGGCAGACTTTTACGTGAGACTATACAGAATATCATATTATTGCAATTGCTGGTCTTGGTTTTCTTCTTTCTGTTCTTTATACGGAACTGAGTACCTTATTTCTTCTTAACACTATTAAGGAGAACTATAGAGAAAGTAATTTTCTTTGGTTACTAATGTTGATGGATTTATTTATTTTTTGGGGGGTGTCTCCAAATAAAACTGGAAATACCAAAAAAGTTCCATACAAATTGGGACCTCTTGATCCATTTGTAACAATATAAATTCAATTTGTACTTATTGCCCAAAGAAACTGTACTTTTAATATATCAAACATGATAATTTTATGCCAAGTCAAATAATACATGATAATTTTATGCCAAACCAAATTATACATACTATTATGTTCCTAAAGTAACAAAGTGACTTCTCAATCTGAAAAGGGTTCTAATATTTCATGTTTTCAATTTTTCTGAAAAAAATTCCCTTTGTCCTATAGCTTCCAAATTTCCAGAAATCTTATCTCTTTACTCTGTCCTGATGTGCAGAGGAAAGAAAAGCGTGATCAAACACAAAGAAGAAATATTTCTGGGTATTCAAAAGCTATAAGGGGGAAAAAACCCCACAAGTATTCCATTTTTTTTGTAATAGAAATTTTCAGAAAAATTGAAAACATGATTTGAGTTTCTGAAGGCTGGATTGTTGATCATCTTTTTGCAACAGCTACAGGTGTTGCTTTTGCCTAAGTATATCTCAGCTGCACAATAATATTTTCCTGCTTCCACTCAGCTGATCGACCATGCTCAAGAACAGTCTGCCACCTGTCTGGAAGTCCTACTGACTTCTGGTCCAGCTGATAAGTAGTATTCCATCAGACAGTGATGTCTGAAAAGGAAGTAAAGCCCAAGCTTCCTATAATTCACCTTGGCTCTGTCCCCAAGGAACAGACACCAAATCTTACTGATCTGCCAGGTCCTAGCACAACTTTACCTTGACCCAACATCATGTCTGCTCCTTACCTTATTTGGGGAAGAAGGTAGTGTTTTTTAAAGGTCGAACACTGGAAAACCTGCTGGCTAGTGCAGTTACACAGTCTCCAAGGATATGTAACACTAGTTTCTGATATGGCCTGACCCTGTTCTTTGTCTAGATCTAGAATGTCATTTTTTATGTTAGGATTTACACTGAGAAAGTCACTGCATGGTTGTTGGCTCCCATGTTGCATGTTAATTTTTGGATCATAGGATAAGTCCGATCACACAGTTGGAACAGCTAGGAAGTACCTGTGTTGTCCACCCTGCATGTGCAAAAAAACCAAAAAAAAAAAAAAACCAACAACCACCCTTTATTACCAGTCTGACATGGAAACAAGCCACAGTGAAACAGAACTGTGCCAGCAATAGCTGCACAGAAAGGTAGCATTTTAATTTAATACTAACTTTGCAAACGGACTCCCTGAATTAGCTTATTCCTATGCCACTTTATATAACCTTCTAATGCCCAAAGAGCACTGGAGAGAAATAAATGCTTTAAAATATAATTTGTTCTATTATTTCTGTTTTTTTTTAAAAAAAATGCTGAAATATTCCTCCACTTTGTTTCTGAAGGTTATACAATCTAATTATTCTTACTAAGTCCAGACACTCTGTAATCCAATTAGCACCATCTTTCGCTCCAACACATTCAACTCTGCCAGGTCAGCATGGTTTGTATGACATCTTAGGGCCAAATTATAGATTCAACATTTAATGCCTCATTAGAAACCACACAAAGGTTGTTAGTTTTAATTTCAATAGCAAATGCAAGAAGGGGGTCAAAGGAGAGACACTCATCTGGGCCACAGCACATGGGAAGTGGAGATTTAGCCCTCTCCTCTTCAGAGGCAATCCCAGTGAATATCCTCTCTCAACTCTTTGGCATGGTGAGGTGCTGTAGCTGAATGGTAAACAACTATTCGTTTACTAATACACTCTTATTTTCTTATGGTGTGAATCTGTGAACCAAAGACTTCAAATAAGCGTTGAAAATCTTATTTTTCTAAGAAAATAGTATGCAGGGCCTGGTATGTTTCACATTTCTTTCATTAAAAAATGTCATATTGTTAATAACTCAATATTTGAAAAACAAACAAAATGTCTCTTATTTGTGTTTGAAGTATCTATACCAGAAGAGGAGTCCAGAACAACACAAAACAGCCACCACCATCTTGTAATTCTTCAATCAACTAATTTTAAGAACAAATGAGCCAATTTAAAGACAAGAGATTTCACCCAAAATAGCACTAAAACAAAAATACATTTGGGCAACAGCAATACCATCAAACATCAGTTATGAGGGAATAACACAGAGAAAAACTCCACTTGCTTCAGGAATCTCTCCTTCTATGGAGCTTTGGAGCCATCAAGCACCTAGCACTCTAGCAGGGTAAAGCAGACCAAGAAAATGTTAAGGCCCAAATGCAATACCTCACGTACAATACAAAGCTGTATCTTTTTGTAAACATATTTTAATAGTTTTACAGGGATGGAATGTTGTTGTTGTTGTTGTTGTTGTTATCATCTCCCTCATTGAAAAACAGGGTCCCAACAGTTAAGTTAAGTGAGAATCTTACACAATTTTGTCCCGGTATCTCACAGTATAATTTTCTCCTGCACACATATATAAAACCCTTTCTTCTGTACAGAAGGCAGGTTTTTAAACAATCCCCATGTGTTTTTCTACACAGAATAATTCCACCATAACACTTTGGGATACTCAAAAAGATTGAGAATACTACACAGAAATAATTGTTTTCTTCCACTGTGAGGAGAAAACTACTATATTTATTTGTTTACATGGTTTTTTTTAGTTATTTTATTTCTGTCTTTCCCTTCTCCTTATTCAAACTCCAAGGTGGTTTACAAACATATAAAAAAACACAGTACAGATTTTTAAAAAATATAAATATATTTGTAATGTTTTAAAAAACAATTAAATGACAATTTAGTTAAAAGACACAAGGTTAAAACAATATAGCATAATTAAAACATAATACTTTTTAAAAAAATATAAAAATAGATAAAAACATGTGAAGAAGCAATAATTGAGGATTAACATCCCTACAACTGTGATTAACATCCCTAAAATTGCTAACATCCCTACAATGCCTTTCCCCAACTTTCTGCCTGAGAAATATTTAGAAATAATTAGAATTGCTATGGTAATACTTTCAATAGCCAACCTTAAACCACTTTGAACCATGCTTGCAGTCTGTGACGTTAGATCTAACACTACAGTAATTGGCTCTAAAATGGAAATCTGATATGATAGACTAGTGTGTTCATACTGGAGGGTCATATCATCCCTATACTTGATTCACCCTGCAGTAGCAGCTGGAGAAGCCTAAATTCAAAGTCTACTTGTACAAAAGATTTTCACAGTCAAGAAGGTTCAACAGTAATGAATGAAGCCCTATAAGCAACCACTGACTAAGGAATATTGATGGCCTTGCAACACTTCATTTACTGCTATCCAAGCACAGCAGTGTGTTTTCCAATAGCATTTGCTAGAATGACACACAACTTTCCAGTGCAAAGCTATAAACTGTCCAGTATTGATTGGATGAAGATAGGTGTGTGCTAAGGAGCTGAGTACTCTCTGGCCAAAATATTTTATAATTGTCAAGTCAGTTCCTTGAACTGTGAACTTTATGAAGTTTTCAGCTGCCAAATATCTGGTACTTACACAACAATAAACTCTCTCTCTGGCCCAGTAAAAGTACCACAATCACAGTCAAGGCAATACTGTAATTTTTTTCTTCCTCTTGCATTTTCCAACACAAGTCAACCATTACTAAGCCATTTTGTCTGCGGAATAAGCATGATAAGAAGATAAAGAATGTTAAGTTTCAACTGCAAGGGACTCCTCTGTGTTCTACTGTTCAGAGTTCTGCAGTGCTAAATATTACGGACAGATTGTCATCAAGGAGTTAACTATAAGCTAGTTTTTTCTTTCCTAATTCAAAAGAGGTCAATCTATGGCCCTGGGGCAAATTTCTGCTAAACTGCCTCTCCTGGGAGCCTTTTAAACAGGCTACAGATCCTCCCCACACACAGTATGATATCTTTTAAGTGTTTTTTCCCCCTTTTGTTCTTGGAACTCAGAAGTGGACTTTCAACCATGTTTGAATCTTTTTTGGCAGGCGGGCACATTCTTTATGGGACCAGGAGTTCCCAAAACTCACCAAAATGGCTCCAAGATCAACGCTGCCCATTCCTATTCTAATTTAATGTACTTGTAACACATGTCTATGCATTACCTGACAGCAAAGCTGAACACAGGCACATAGCTACTCTGCATGAGCCCAGATTTCCTACAGTGGGAACATGGTGATGGGTGGTTATGAGCAGAAGAACAGGAAGGAAGGAAGGAAGGAAGGAAGGAGGAGGCAGGCAGGCAGGCAGGCAGGCAGGCATATACATATACCTACTTTCCTCTGTTATCATCGCTACCACCAATCTCCAATACAATGCCAAAAAGCCAAATGCCAAAAGTCATCATGCATGATGGTCCCAAATAATTCTGCCATAAGTTCTGTGTTGGCAGAAATGTAGATTCCATAAAGTGCTTCTGATTTCTAACTTTTTTGCATTACAACTTCCAGAACCCCCAGCTTTTAATTGTCACTGGCCTGGGAATTCTGGAAGTTGTAGTCAAACAACAGATATATTTTCTTCTCAGCAGCTGATATGCTGATTGGAACAGGATGTACTAGGTTGCAAATTGTACAAATAACTATTGGTACAAATTACCACCATTTGTACCTGGTACAACCATATGGTCAATCAATTATCTGTAACATGTATTGTGGAGAAATGTGTCTGTATTTATGGACAAGTATTGGGATATGGTGAACACAGAAACAATAGCAATCTACATATCTGCTGACAGGATGTTATAGATCAGCCTCCCTATCATGGTAGCCTCCATATGTGTGTGACTACAGGTTTCTGTATCCCTTGCTTGCATAGCCAGTGGCTACTGTTTAGTAATGATTTCTGCTTGTTGTTAACTGCCATCAAGTTGACTTTGACTTTTGGTGATCCTATGAATGAGAGATTTCTAAGTCACCCTCTCCTCAACAGCCTGTCTCAGGTCTTGCAGGTTCAGGCTTGCTGCCACTATTTGGTAAATGGATCTTTGTAGTCAACTGAATGTCTAGCATGCATAAACATCATCAGGGCAGAATACACATACTGGCAAGTTGCAGTTTAAAAAGTTTCTGACAAAAAAGCTTTTTTTTTTTTTACACCTAGCCCCCCTTTCCCTCCTTGACCTCTGCTTAGCTGTACATTTTTTAACAGCATTGGCATAGGGATAAAAGTGAAGGTGGGCTGATGAACCACAGACTTTCAGTGTTGGGTTTCAGTGGCATATTTGTAATAAAAATGAAATTCTACTCTAGCCAATCCTATTGTAGCTGCATGTGCCCGCCTATAACCGATAGCTGCCTCCAGAATCTCTTACAGCAAAACTGAGAGATAGAGAACCTGCCTTACTACCCCCCAACCACCACCACACGTTTAAAAAGCATACCTCTATATGTCTGGCCACCAAAATGAAAATCCTGAGAAAAATGGAGGCTGATGAAAGAAAAAAAGTCCTCCCTGGGTGGCAATAAAGCAATAAAACTTGGCCAAAAAAAAAAAAAAAATCAAACAGACTGCAGAGGACTCTGCAAAGTTACTGCCTTGGTCGTCATCTTAGCTCCTCCTCCCTTTCTGGGTGCATTTCAGAAGTGGTTTTCAAATGGTCTCTACAAGGTTTAAAATGTTTTTATTTACTTGCACAAGGCTTACCTGACCTGGTTGTTTCATTTCACATGCACAGATTGTAAATTTTGAATAAAAAGTTTGATGAAACATATAGAACTGCTCTTCCTTTTTGTGCTGTGGGAAACTATTCCTGTTCTTTCGATGTTATTTCTACCTCTGGCACCAAATTTTCTGTTAAACACATCTCCTTTGTTAACTGAGGTATACATGTATTCAAAAGGCAATAGCCAAGCCAAACCAGAAAGGGATATAATACAAAACAACACAGCACTGGCCTGTAAAATGGGGTTCTTTAATAATACTTAAGCTCTCCTCTACAGGCATGATAAGAATCTTGGCTCAGATTTCAAAAAGGACTTTGTATAATGGTTCATAAAACTCTAGAGGCAAGAGATTATACAAACTCTTCGAAGAAAGGTTGGGAACAAAAATAATAATCCCTTCTCCCTTGTGCCCAAGAATTATTGACAAATGAATGGATGGATTTTGATCATGACCAGTCATACAAGTCTGCCTGAGCTCCCCACCTGGCAATCTATCTCCTTGATTCATGGTGTTCCTTGTTTGAAGTCAGCCATCCTGCATTTCCCTTTTTATTTTTGCACTTCATCCAGCGTAAGCTATCTGGCCAAATGTATTACAGTTTCTTCTACAGTAATTTGTCTTGCATTTTCTTTCTGTGACACAATAGAACCACTGCTGAGCCATTTCAACCACACAGGGCTGTCACAAGTACAGCAGTTGTCACACTCACTGCCAAGGACTGCAGCAAATGAAGGGAGCTGTGGTTGACGAAAGCTTAAGCCAAGTAAAACTTAGTCTTTAAGGTGTCACAAGATTCTTGGCTGTTTTCCCCCTGCAGGAGAGATCATTGGTCATGTGTCAGCCACATTTCCCACTTTCTCTTCACTGCCACTTCCTATTCCTAATTGCTCCAACTGCGAAATGAACAGGGCCTTTCAGATTGTCAGGCCATGTTACATAGGTGTGAACAGGCAACCATCTCTGACTCCAACATCAGTTGGCCACTGCCTTCCATAACTCACCTGGCAAGCATAATTGCAAAGAAGCTAGCAGACTGGTTGGAGAACCCCTACCAGATACATCCAGGCTGAGAATTAAATGCATTTTAAAAAAATGAGAGAAGGAATAAAAGAGAGTATGTCTTCACAGAACAACTTTATCCAAGCTGTATTACTGCCTTGTGCATGCCCATGCTGCAGCTACTTCAACTAGTAGTCTAAGAGAAATAGTTACAGGGCAAAGAACAGCTACCTTGCATTTTAAAGTGTACAGTAATTAAACATGAACAGCACTGAATAGGAATCAAGAACTTTAGCATCTATTTCATGAGCTTAAAGGACACAAGACCCTGTGTTGAACAATGTTCCAAGAACTCCTTGCATCTCTACTAATATAGATTTAAGAAGACATTCATAGAGACAGATTTCTTACTTAGCTTCTGGAAATCTTGGATCCCACAACATGTTAAAAAGAGGCTTTCCCTCCATCTCAATAGGCTGGCTGAAAATATTATAAAATTCTCTATAACTAGGGACATGGTTGTTGCTCCCCTGAGCTGAAATGGTGTTGCCCCATTGGTAAACCCTGTCCCGGGTCTACAACTTTGATATAAAATATAATTTAACACGCCAGAGGTCACCCGGATGAGTATATAGGCAGCAACGGTCATACAATCAGAAAACCAGGTCAGGCCAGTAAACTTCCCCATCACGTAGCCACAGGAGACCTCAAGCTGTGCCAACCCACAGTGGACAAAAGGTCCTCAGCCTTTGAGGAGCCAATTTGTAGGGATTAAGGTGCTTTCCCACAAGTTGGGCACTGGTAGTAATAAAATCTTATCAGGCAAGGACCATCTACATAAAGTCACACTGCAACTCAAAGTGGCGGAAGATCCTGAAACTTTGGTAGCACCTTGTTATCTTCTAATATCAAAGAAGGTGCCAGTGCGGTGTCATTTTTCCGTTGCCATTCTCTTTGTTCTCCCCAGGAGAGGATTTGCCCTCAAGGTACATTTTCCCTACAAATAGTCCCCGTTTTTGGCTGGTTCTTTAGATAACTCCCAGTCATACCAACAGATTGTCGTCCCCCCAGCAGTCGAGTAATCCCCTCAGCATCCTTCTGCTGAGCTTTACTTCTTTCGCTGCAGTACCAAGGACTTCAGGAAAACATGCAGTATCACCCAAACTACAAATCCTCTAACAATCCCTCTATCTAATTTCCACTCTTTGCCTTTCTATAGGGCTTGAATGTGTGTGTAAGTGTATGCATTGATGCGTGATCTTTCCTTTCAATAAAGTCATTTATTGGATCTTTTTGTGTGATTTTTGGCTTGGCCTGACCCCATAAAAATTGGGTAGAAGATCTCGCTAGGTTACCCTGTCTCTCGTAGTGCTACTGCTTGTGGTCTGTTGAGTTTACCTTCCCCATCACTTGGAGCACATCAAGGTGTCCCTTCGGGACTCCCAAAATTTCAGGGTAAGAATGGGATCTCTTAAATTGGCCAAGGCCATTGACCTATAACTGTCTTTGAACTGTAATTAATTCAGTCCACATGATATTAGGACTCTTTCATGAATCAGTCACTTAATTTCAGCATGCCATTTTATGAAGAGAGAGAGGGAAGCTAATCATTAAGCCACTTATTATTCAATATTCCTACTGAATGAAGTTGGAAAGGCTACTTAAGTGACTCTTCCCTGGTCACATCAGATTACTGTGATAAAACAGACAACTATGATCATATTCTTATTACCTCAGCCAAAAAAATAATTCATTCACATCTAGTAACAACATTAATGATAAAAAAAAATGCATTCAGAGATCTATGTTATATAGATATGGACAGTCAACAAATTTCATAGAGAAAGACTGCTTTAATTAAATGTGCCGTAAGTTGAAAAACAAGTATGTGTCATGTAATAACATTGTTTAGGATATGACAGCTGGAAAATCTGAAAGTTTTGTTATCTAATTGAGTAGTAAATAAATTACAGTCAACCGTTGACATTTGCAAATTTAACTTCCATGAATCTAATTATTCACAGATGACGTACTTCCTGCTGCCGCCACTGCTTCCCTACACCATTTTCAATACACCCATAGTTGCCTCTCTGTCCTCCTCTGCCTCTGCCTCTTCTTCTTCCTCCTGCTCATAACCAGTGGCTCTAGGCAGAGGCAACTCCATGAAGGTGACATCAAATGGCCAGGGCTCCATTGTCACCTCCTCTTCATCCCACAGCTGGTCCAGTAGGGCTGCTGCTGCTCCCATAGACAGAACTGAGCACATTCCCCAGAGCTGCCACCTCAGCCTCACACACCCTAGCCAGTGGCATCAAAGACATTACTCAGGCAAGCTAGAGGCACACACAGCTCACAGCAGCAGGAGAAAGAGACGGAGAAGGAGCAGGCTCCACACACTGCCACTGCCTCAGTGCTCCATCGGTCTCTGGCCTGGCGTCTCCACCCTCACCCGTCTCCCCCCACCTGCCCTCACATCCTTTGCCCACTAACTGAGCCACAGAGATAGCCTCTGCACCAACAGAGCCACTTCTTTGTGGGGTCATGACTTCCAGCTGAGCCTTGCATGCCCCTGTCAGAGGCATCACTGGCATTCCCTGGCCAGACAGAGTCACTGGGGGCGCACAGGCACAGCAGAGGAAGAGGAGTAGGAGCAGGCCAGTGTGCTGCCCTGCCAACCTCAAGCTTGGCCTGTCTGCCTCCCCTACCTGCCATCTCCACTGCTGCCCTATACTATTTTTAATAGGGACTTATAGGGGGAGGCAGACTGACAAGAATCAGAATAGCTGTTACTTATTACCATGGAAAACAACTAGAGGCCTTAGTGAATTTACAGTTGGATCCAATTGTTTTATACTGGACAGAAGAACAGAAGAGTACAGTCTGTCCATTACAGAAAAAAAATGCCTTATTCTCTCTGAGTCTTAATTGTAGACAATGCAGTTGAGAAGGTGCTAAGTCAGAATGTTCCGGCTTAAGAGTATAAAACAGCAATCAGAACACATCACAGGGCCAGTTCAGGCAGTTAAGGAGTGAACAGCTCAAGGGACGAAACTCATAGCAGTCATAAGAGAGGAAAGAAAGTGCAAGCGAAGTGGGAGTATAACCACTTTCCATCAGCAGAAGGAAAAAACCTGCCTCGTTGAAGTGATGGCCTATCCAGCACTTTATGATAATCTATATATCACCTTCAGTGTCGATGGCACTCTGCAGAACAAAAAGATGTGTCCTTAATCTGAAGACATTAAAACTGAATCTTCTGTACAGAGGAGGCAAAAAATGAAATGAGATTTCCCAGTCACATACAGATGTTTTACATGTATAGGCCTCTTTCATTCTAGTACTGAACCCAGAGGTGTCAGTGACCAGGCCAACAGATGTGGTTTCCTCCCTTCTCCAGGAATTCAGTGAATATAATGTAATATGGGCAGAGGATAAGTGAGAGAAGGTTTCCCAACAGCTTTCTCAACCCAGCCTTTGTCATTTTCTGGGTGATTCATTGTGGCTTTCCATATACCTACTTAAAAAAAATACTTACAAAAGTTCTACCCTCCAAAAAGACATAAGCAATTGTACCAAAACACACACCACACAAATCTCTAAATGGATATCTAAACATTTGATGCTGATGTCTATGCATTTTGCTGTTTGCTAGACTACAGAGTTCTGACACCTACAAATTAGCTTCTAGCAGCACCTGAGAACCTAAAACAGTTTTTCTGGTTCTGTGGTCAAAAAGTAAAACTGTCTCTTTCCAAACAGAATTTCTATCTGTACAGTGTGCAGTTTTCCAATATAAGGAACATCAAAGCTCTCGACAACAGCTGTAAGTCTGTCAACTGACCTTACACAGTAAAAGAACTATAACTAAGAACACTGAGGGGCACAAAGTACTGCAAATTAAATGTGTCTCCTCTTGTCTTGAATGGAGAACAACAGGTATATACACTCTTTCATCAAAAGTCAATAGGAATTCCTTATAAATTAAGAAATACAAATGGCTATACCAAAGATTTCAGTGACAAAACACGGCGACAGACATTTTATTCTTGTCTCAAAACAAAGCAGATCCCCTAAGAGAAAAGGAAACTGATTTAGTTCTCCTGTCCATCTCTCTCTCTCTCTCTCTCTCATTCTCTCTCTCTCTCTCTCAGTATGTGTGCGCACACAAGCGTGCACAATTGTGCCTTCAAGTCCCCTGTTGACTTATGACAACCCCATGAATTTCATAGGTCCTTTTAGGCAAGGAATACTCAGAGGTGGCTTGTCATTGCCTTTCTCTGAATATATCACATGGCACTTTTTATTCTTTAGAGGTCTCCCATGCAAGTACTAACCAGGGTTGATCTGCTTAGCTTCCCAGATCAGAAGGGATCTGGTACCTTCAAGGTACCACTACCCCTCCTAAAATTACAGTGAACAATGTAAGATTTTATGTTTAGAATTTGCATTAATCTTATTTGAGTTCTTTACTTTGAAGTATTTTCTGATCCCAAAGAGAACTCCAAGGTATTGGAGGGTACCAAAATACCTCATGTCCACAGGAATGTTTTGGACACAAAATCAAGGCAGTTCCACAGTAAGCAAACACCCAGTGCCAGAATACTCGTCTTCACATGAGGCAGAATGTTTACACTGAGTAGCAGTCAGCTCTCTTTCTTTGCCAAGAAATGTAATCAATACAAATGGACAAATTTGTTGGGACAATGTTTGTCCCAGGCATGTTTGGAGAAAGGAAGGAAGGAAGGAAGGAAGGAAGGAAGGAAGGAAGGAAGGAAGAAGAAACAAAACTGACTGATGGTTGAACCTTGGAGACACTGTACTCTACAAATGACAATACTGTAAAGTAGTTACTTTCTAGGTCTAGTTCTGTGTAAATTTTGCACCAAAATATGATTCTGCAGCACTAAAATGTCCCATATGACGGGATAAGGGTTTTAAAGCATACATTTTTAAAACCGCTACCAAATGATGCTCGAGTCATCACAAGTACTTTGTAAACTTCCTTGTAGTCATATAGAAATAATTTAAATACACACCAAATACACACAGTAAAGATATTGTCTCAAATTTGCAGAGCATTATCTAGAAACTGCATATTAAAAAGTCTAAGAGGAGCTGCTTTTATATACAAAAGACATTTATAATAACACAGTGGTTTTTACCATCTGACCTGCAGTGATAGCACTATGACAGATGTTCTCACAACTATTGAGGGTGGGGGAACAGGACAGGAATTTGCCTAGATAACAGTAAATCAAAAATGCAGAATGAGAATCCTGTTAAGAGTCTAGAATTTAAAGGTGGACCTGAAATCTAGAAGGGCTAAAGATGTACTTCTTTGGAATTTAGAGATCCGGAATTTTATGTTTGATTCCAAATAGAAACCTTTCACTTAGAGAAAAGGGACTGCATTGATAAGGCATATGGCAATTTCTTCTCCTTATTCACTGATAGTTACCTAGACAGACAAGCTAGCTTTATATTGGCAAGCTGCACCTGCCCTTTATTATAGTGATACAATATATGAATGGGTTTTTAAAATCTTTCTATACACATGGAATTTGATTACCTGAAAACAGATGTGGGGTGCTTAGATAGAATGTTTTAGAACATGACAAGCATCACAGTAACTTTCAAAATTCAGTTCCAGTTTTCAAGGTCTGCAATCTAATTCTGCCTTTTGGAGATTGATTTAAAAGCTAAAGTAATTCACGGGGGGAAAAAACCTCTCCCAATTTTTGGCAAACCATAGGAATGTTATTGAAACAGTTAACATATTGTTAACATATGGTTGCTCATTATTCATTGCTATTAAGTAGTGTTATTCATTAGTGAAGTGCTATTAATATATTGTTTTGAAAAGTCACACAAAACCCAAGAATGGCCTCAAAGCCCTTGAAATGACTTTGTCACTCAAAGTAACATTTTGAACATGTTACCAGCTACACATAAAAAATCGTAACAATGTGGTAGCCATTAAATTAATCCTGAAAATAACATTACTGTTCACCTACTTCAAAAACTAACATGTTGAAATACTGTTATTAAGATAGTACTTCCATGTTCTGATCTTTGGTTATGCTGGATATGTTTAAAATCTTCTTGACACCTTGGCAAAGCCATGAGATTTCTAGTTTCTTTCTCCTTCAGACTGATGGTCAGAAATACTGCTCCAAATCTCCTTCTACAAGTCACTTCTGACGTAAGAGATGAAAAGGAGACAACTTTACATGTAATTAATGAACAAGTTCCCAAAAAGTCACTAAACCGAAGGAAAGAAGTTTGAGTAAGTTCAAATCCTAGAACAAGTACAATTCACAGAAATCCATTTTTGTGGCCAGCAATTCATACAAGGGATTATTACGTGCAAAGACAGGACTTTCCTCCAAACATCATAAACAAGGTTCTCAGGAGTAAAAACTACTATTTCCTCAACACAAACTGATAACAGAAAAAAAAATAACTTGCGAAGGGAACAGAACTGGGCAGATGACAGAAAAAAGTCTGCTTTCATACTAGATTATCTGAGAACTGGAAGATTATTTTAGCTTCTAGTTATTATTCTCCTCTCCAAATTGCATTTGACCTTGCATTTCAATGGTGTTGTGCTTCTTAACTGAATCACTGTGGAAAAGAGATGGAGGGAAAGCTGATGTTTAAACTGAAACCAAACACAAACTATGCATTGCCCTACGAAATATAAAAGCAAAATGAAGATACCACACTAATTTTTTTGCTAGGAAAGGAGTTGCCATCTTCATATTTTCTGGCTCAAAAATCACATACAGAACTTGGTAATAAATGCTAATTCTTCATGGAGTCACATTGATACAAAACAAAAGTCTGCAGCACAGCAAAGCTGCTCTCCTGAAGACACTCTAACTTTGAAATTAAAAGTGACTTTTCCCCCAAGTTCAAATTCAAAAAGTCTGTGTCTCAAAAAATGTTTTCCAATCAGGCTTTAAAAGGAAGAGAGATTCTTCAGTTCATTGTTCTTTAGATACAAAATGAGCTTGTTCAGCAATAAGATCTCTCAAGTGCAGATTTTGCATCAGGGGAAATGGCCCTGACAATTCCATACAGGCAGAAAAAAACACCCACACAAATGAAAACAACTCCCACTAATTCTTTATCTTAAATCCCTTTACAATTGGGGGTGGGGGAAGAAGCCAACATTAAACAAATGCAGTCAGAAAAGAATTATGTTTGAATATCACTAAGCACATACACAAAGGCCTAAATCAAATAAGAGGAAGATGATATGCCAAGAACCAAACAAAACAGTGATAAACAGAAGTCTCCTAAGATTCTCTAAGTATTTTGCAAAAAGTCAGTTTTAGGAGAATTATGTCAATGTGACGAAACTGGCTTAAACTCATGGACTTTACCTTCAGGTTATTTCTTGAACAGACTAGCAATGGCCATTTTCCATCAGTTTTTCTAGGAAACTGCCTTATATCACTGCTTCAGACCATAGGTCTATCTATCAGTAATAGAGGTGAAAACAATTTGTGCAGAGAATGGTGAAGAATTATTGGGAAAGGAACAGTAGTAAAGAAGCACACAGACTAAAGCGGCTGGCAAAATCATGTCACCATCAGGCCAAGTCATTTACTCATTCCACATGGGAAAAAATGATAATAAAATGTCCCATATGTGAGAGTGGCAACAGCCCATAGGCACTGGTGGAGAAGCCCACATAACTCTTATAAAAAATTAAAAAATAGAGGAAAGAAACTCTGAAGCTGCTGGAATCCTCTACAAGTCTTCTATGCTGCACAATTTTGTTGCAAGTCCCTGTTTAATTGATACTGATCATCTTCATCTCATTCATTATCCAATACAGCTCATCCTAACTCACTCCTCTTTTATGGACTTCTTTTCTTCCTTGCAAAAAGTGTTAGGAAGAAAAAGTGCTAGACTGTCATTTTCCACGTGGAGTTGGGGCAGGAGGCTTCTTCTCATACTTCATAATCCTTCATCACATTGTATACTGCACTGAATAAAGCAATTTTTCTCCACATGATATCCCACAGATGTGTTGGAGTTCAACTAGGTAGTTATGTCTGTTAGTTATGATAGCTGGAGATGGCACAATGTGGAAGGCATCAACCTGGAATAGAAGGCTAGAATGGGGCTGGGCTTCTGGCTAAAAAGAGGACTCAACAGCAGCAACATAATATTTAATAGAAAGTATTACTTTGACATACGCAACATTTTTTTAACAAATTCCATCTGCTACCTTGCAGTCTAAAAGCTTGCTTGCTTGCTTGCTTGCTTTTTTCTTTCTTTCTTTCTTTCTTTCTTTCTTTCTTTCTTTCACGATGGATGACATTCTTGCATCAAACACACTTACTGCCCAGGGCTGCCAGGCAACTGATTATTCTTCATGTCTGATTTAATAAAACTGGGACTGTTCAGGGTATAGTCACATTTATTAAACACACAATTATTATTTAATTTCAAATCTTTACCATTTTGATTTTTTTATTTTTAGGCTCAAAGGCACAGTACCTTTTTGAAAAGGTTTTTAAGCTTTATATTGGGAAGCTATCTGCAGGAGGGAAAGATTTTGAAATATGATTGCAGTGTATCTAATGTGCTAATGTTCTTCCATGCCTCTCCAAATAAGGTTTCAGCAGAGATTTCAGAGTATAAATCCAGGCAATAGTTGCACGTAATCCATACTTTTCTATAAAGAAATAGGGATTAAGGCTCAAACTATAATAATAGTTTCCATGATTCTCTACAACTGCTGTGGCCAGAAAAATAACATCTTCACGATTTTCTTCCTTCAATGAGGCAAAATGTACACGTCCATGGTTTTGTCGAGTATCTCTGTTGTGTTGAAAAATAAATTACATGCCTTTAAAACTTGTGCTAGCACAGTTGGAAAGCAGATCTGGATCTACTAGAAGATTTCTGGGAGATTTGCAGTAGATTAGCTAGCATGTGACTCCCAATTGTTTAATAACAGCTGTCTTTGCTAAGCACCCGAAATTATATTGCTAAAATGAAGAGAGTGTGGGACTAGAAGGAGTGGGATTATGTGGAGAAGGACTGTGAGCCCAATTCATTCTCAGAATTCAAAACAAATTCCTGGGTTGGGAGTTTAACTTTTGCATCACGCTTTAAGGTGGTGGACCTCGGAGTTCTCATCAGGTGCAACATTAACTCCACAAGCCCAAACTCTGTCTCCAGCTCTTTTACTAAATGAACCAAATATTCCTACTTGTTCCAAACTGCTAAGAAGACCCAGGGATGGCATTACTAGGTTTTCAGTGGATGGGAAACTAATAACATCTGACAAATAAACAAGCAAAGCCTAGTTTCATTGTTGTTGTGTGTCTTCAACTCATTTCCAATTTATGGCACTCTAAGATGAACCAACCACAGGGTTTTTGGGGGCTGAGAGTGTGTGATGCATCCAGGATCAGCCAGTGCCTGAGCAGAGTACTGAACCCTGCTCTCTATACTTTCCCCTAAGTATACAAAACAGCTGCTAGTCCTGCATCAATTCTACAACTCTAATCTAAGACCACACCTTCCAAGAGCACTTTCATGCTTAGAAGTTCTGCTGAAAGTTCTGATTCACAGATTACTTCTCCAATATTACCTAAATCAGAGCTTTAAAAAGTTAGTTTTTGGAACATAGCTCCCAGACCATCCCTCATAGCAGGATCATGGCTCATGCTGACTAGGAGGGTAGTTAGAAAGAAATCCTGCCTAAATTCAAACTCTTCTTTGCTGAATGAATGCATTGTTATAATAGGCCAGACTATTTGTCCATCTTGGCAAATACTGTCTTTTCTGACAAGCAGAAGCTCTCCAGGCTCACAAGAAGAGAGTTTTCCAGCTCCAAAGTGGGGAAACAGAGATCTTGTCTATGATTGCTTGGAGAAGGCTTCTTGCTGACACTTGAACACTGAAGCTACTCTCTGAAAGTTCTGTGATCAAAGATCTCAGCTGCTGGTGATGGTGCACTCTTGTAGGAGGACAATTCAAATAAACTGCACAAGTTGCCTAGGTATGAGTCATCCATGGAGGGCTGGGTGAGTTGAATGCAAGGAAGATAAATATTGTTTTTGAGCACCTGCCTATTTCATTGTGGGAGAGAGGGAGCAAAGGCAAAAGAGTGTTTTTTTAAAGCTGGGCTTGGCTTGTGCTTGCTGTGCCTTCCTTATCGTTTCAGCAGAACTTCTAAGCATGAAAGTGCTCTTGGAAGGAAAAGTAAAGTCGAGGGAAAGGGGTGCTGCTCATAAATCTGAGTCTGGTTAATGCTTGTTTTGTTTTTAAGTGGTGTGGGGGGGGAGAAGAGTCTGTTATCTGAAGTGAAGAAGAGTGAACAAATGAAAAATTATGGGAAACTGTATTATTTGTCCACTGGGTAAAACTCTTCATCACAATGCCAGTTAGAAAAAGGGAGGGAGAGAGGGAAGGAGGGATGAATATTGTGTTTTGTACACATGATGGGGCCACTTGCAGCAATGTGTAGTCTGAAAGGTTATACAGTGCAGATGCAGCTGTCAGTACAAAGAAGATTGCCCAGCCCTGCTTTAACATGGAAACAGCTATCAGGACAGCAAATATGAGGTAAGCTAGTACCAAATCCTCCAGGTGTTATTAATAATCTTGAAGTGATAAAACATGCTGCTAGAAACATTAACCTACTTGAGCGTATGATTGAACAACAAGAGGGGGAGGCCTAACCTTCTATCTTGCACCTCTGTAAGATCATTAACTGTGCCATCCATCTATCCATCCATCTATCATATATAGTATGCCAAGTCACTTGGCAGGACAACATAGGCATAATCATTTGGGAAGAAGATTATTTTATGTTTTTTTTTTCTGCAAAGATAGCTTATGTACTCTGCTTCTGCTACCATATTGTAAAAATACTTAAACATTAACACAGAGGTGGTAATGAATCCACATTACAGCATCAGGTTCATTCAAGGGCAGGAAAGGTTTTGGAGAAACCAGCAGCTACTATTCCCTTTGGTGGTCTTGTCTGGTGGTTGTCGAAGACCAAAACCTGGCAAAAACTTCTACTTAATGCAAAGAGAAATAGGGAGAATCACTAATCAGAACTTTGCTCTGAGTCCCATCCTGACACTGCTGAACATATTTGCTAATAACTCCAAAAATGTGGCAGAGATTGATCTGATCATTTAAAAAAAATTAACTACAGGTAGCTAGAAATGGCTAAAAAATGGAAAGAAGCTGGACACCTTCCAACAGATGCAAAGGACAAAAGAGTTATGAGTTGTAGCACCTGTTAGCACATTGACCTAGGTCAATGAAGCATGGATACAGGTGGTGTGATTCACTATAATTTTATTACAGATGGCAGAAATAATACTGACCAAGACTTTCACTGCTGTATAAAAATATATCACCACATCCATTCTGAATAGTGTTTTTTAGTTTTTACTCAAACTATTAAGGATTTGCTGTAAACTGAACTTCAATTCTCCTTCCTCCTCTTCTTCTTTTATATTGACATGCTTTTCTTTTTTCATTTTCATTTAAAGATTAAAAAAAAAAAACCTTTTGAAAGGGATTTGAATCTGACTTTAAAGTGCATTCACCCTTTAAAACCAAAAACAGACCATAGTTCTTGTGGGTAAAAGGCAGAAATAAAAGATGTTCTGATAATAAAAGTACCTCCTACATGCGCCTCTAAAAAATACTGCTGGAACCATATTATTAAGTGGCCAAGTGTTCTCCTTTGCAGTGAAAGGACTTAGTACTATAATGGAAGAGAGTGGCCATGTGTCAGTGCACCTTGGGTTAAGAACCAGATTGCTCATTGTTCCTGAGCACTTGAAGAGTGGTAGATAATGGAGGAAGAAAGCTGTGACAAAAATCTTAGAGAATGTTCCTCCTTCTATTGATCTCAGAATCCATTTACCCAAGATAAATGATGTTAATCCCAAATACTGTTGAGCCTTCCCCACTCATCTTAATGCCTTCAGAGAAGGTACATGTACTTGAATGCATGAACGCATAGGTAAACCATTAGGACATCAACACAAACACAACAAGATTTTCAGATGCCTCATTCTAAAAAAATTCTAAATGAGTTTGGGCAGTTTCCAGCCTAAAATATCCAGCAGATGTAATAGATGCACACTGAATGATTACTGCATTCAACCTTTATACAACATTTTCAGGAAGAAAACATATCAACTGAGAAACTCGATTATCTCTCTATCATTGTTGGTCCCCTGCTGCCTTATATTTGAAATGCTGATTGAGGTCTAAATACTCATCAACAGTAACAAAATTATGCTAATATGGAGCATTATTCATTTGGATTAAGCAAACTCTTCAGCAATTAAAGAAAAAAATTCCTCAGGATGCATTCCTCTGAAATTCTCTATTGTATTAGATAAATCCCTTTAAAATGAAATTAACTCTTTAAAAAACATGAAAGAAGAGAGTGAGAGCAAGACCATTCTCCACTTAATATGCCTCTTGTACTCCAGATTTCTTGACACCAAAAGTTCAGTCCAATGAAGCCCACTCCACATTCCTTCTAATGCTACAGTTAGATTGCAACAAGCCTATGTTAGATTCATCCAACAGGGAAATTTCGCACTGAGCAATCAAAATATCTGTTTGAAACTTCATGAAGTTGGAAAAGCAAGTTACATGGTAAGAGAGTCTGAAGGTTCCAAACGATGTATTTTATACAAGAAAAAAAAGCACACAGAACAGAGCCACTTGAACTAAACATGAAACCAATTGTGAGATACTAACATATTGTAGATAAAAAAACCTAACAGGACTGAAATATGAGAATGTTACTCCGAGGGAGAAACCCTATCCCAGGGTCTACAATTTTGATATTAAAATATGATTCTGTGTGCCAGAGAGGTCATGTAGGCAGGCATGGTCAAGAGACCAAAAACCAGGTCAGGCCAGTAAAATCCCCTGTCACATAGCCCCAGGAAACCTCAAGATAAGCAAACCCACAATAAACAAAGGGTCCTCAGCTCCAAGACACCGACTTGAAGGGATTAGCGTATTTGCCCCAGGTTGAGCCAATATCCCATCAGGTGGGGACCAGAAGTCACACCACAAAACACAGTCGAAGATCCGGAGACTTTAGCAACACTTAATAATCCCATCATGCAAAGGAAATTACCAATGTGGAGCTTTGTGCCCACTGCAACACCCCATTGTTCTCCCTGGGAAAGGATTAGTCCTCCAGATATTTTTTTCCCCTACAAACAGTCCCGGCTTTTGAGTATTTCTTCGGATTGCTCCCAGTCACCCCAGCCGACTGTCGCTCTGTCTGTCGAGCAATCCCCTCAGCCCTCTCTGTGCTGAGCCTCACTTCGCCGCTGCCTTCCGGGACCCAGGACTTCAGGAAAAGGTGCAGTATTACCCCAACTGTACCCCTCCAATATTCCCCTATTCAATTTCCTCTCTTTTGTTTCTTAATAGCTCTTGGGTGTGGGTGTGGGCGTGATTGCATTGGTGCGTGAGACTTGCATTCAGTAAAATCCTTTATTGGACATTTTTGTTTGGTTTTGGCTTGGCACTCCGCTAGGTTACCCTGCCTCTTGCATTGCTATAGCTCGTGCTCTGGCTAGTTTCCATTCCCCATCACATAGAGCACGCTGAGATGTCCCCCAAGGGACCCCAGAAATCAGGGTAGCAAGAATATATAATGCATCATTCTTCCAAGAAGAGTGTTTTTCTTCTAAACGGCCCCTAAGTAGTTTAAGTTTTAGGTAGTAAATTATAGTAAGTCAAGTGTGACTATTCCTTGTTTGAGATATTAAAAAAGACTTAGTAAAAAGACTTCCACTGGTAGGAGCAACAAGTAGTGAAGTCAGAGGACACAGATATCATCATCATCATCATCATCATCATCATCATCATCATCATCATCATAGTTTCCACGTCTTTAGGCTGGAGGGTTAAAACCTGAAATTACTTCTGGCCACTGTGAGCGGATGGGGTTGGGAGTATCATCTCTGGATCTCTTGAGGTTGCCCTCTAGGGCTGGGTACTGTACATGTAAACCTAAATTAATGAAGCAGATGTGCTTCTGGGCATTACTTCTTTAACCAAAAATTTTGTGCAACAGGCAGAAGCAATACAGATAGAATAGTGATATGTTCCTGCACCATAAAAAAAAAAAGGTCAGCCTGTTAAGGCAAAATTTTTATCCAAAACTAACAACATTCTCATGTGAAATGAATCCTGGCACAAGTAAACAAAATCATTTTCAATTCTCTAGAGACCATTTAAAAGCTTGTTCCAAAATACATCCAGGGGTGATCTCATCCTGGGAGAAAGATGGGATATAAAATCAATCAAAAAACAACTATTTACTTCAACAGCCTCACCCTTTCTTAGGAATTTCCATTTGCTTAACCAAACGTATAGGGCTAACTTTTTTTAAAATGTTGGAGGCAGCTTTTCACTCATTTCTGCTGTTCACACATGCTCAGTAAAGGATCTTACAGACAGCTGTTGTTTACTTTACCTGTTGTAGGCAGGCATACACAGCTGTAATGGCTAAAGTAGAATTCTGTTTGTTCCCAAGTCAAGCTTTATTGCATTGTTTACTGTAAACATGCTGTTGGAACTTAATATTGGAAGTCTGTGTTTCTCCAGACCTCCATTGCCATCTTCCCAACGCTAATGCTGCCAAAAAAACCATGTTCCAGCTAGACAGAGTATAAGGAGGAAAGAGGGGCTGGATGGGTACAAAAAGACTTTGTAAAAGGAAGCTTCTTTGTCACAAGCTTTGCTAACTGAGATATACCTGTATATACAGCTGTTGATGAGAAGCTATGGCAAAGGCCTCTATTAATGTTTCAAATTCCCATGCACATTATTCCAATGCAGTAACTAGTTTGCTGCTACTATGAAAATGAAAGCTACTGAGCGGTAGTTCAATTTGTTGCATTAGCTCTATAATAAAACCATTTTCTACCACAAGGCACTTTTGTAATGTTTTCTCTTTGACAAACATGCCCACAGTTTTCCACACTAAGTGGGCACTATCACAATGATAGTATAACATCCAGTTGCATGATTTATGTAAGTTGCTTTCTCACACAAGCAAGGTATACGAGACTCTAAAAGCCAGAGCAGCTGTAGTGCAAAGTAATCACAGAACATGTTGAAGTCATTCTCTAAAAGTAGATTTGGAAGGGACTAACGTGATCTAAGTCTGTTCTCTGCTCAGAGAGGATATCCTGTATCAAAACCTTTTCTGATACACACCCATACAAATACCATGTGGACACAGTGGTTCACATTTACATGAGCATAGGATACTTTCATTATTAAACCTATTATTATTGCATATGCTTTGTGAAAGGAAACAATTTTAATACTGTTCCTGGGTTCCCCCTACATCAATCAATGAACTTCATTATGGATTGGTGCACACTGTATAGATCTACACATTTTGTTGCTCATTTCTTTTGTCATCCAGTTATTCAAAATAAGATAAAGCAAAATGCATACTGGCATTACACAGCATTCCTGCTTGGTTTCTGCAGCTAATCACTGTAATGTTCCTATTGCTAGGTATAAAATCATGGGGAGATTTTTTTTCTTTCCTCCTCAAATTCAAGCATATAGCAACACCTAATTGGCATCACACAGGCTGATTTTCACTGTAGTTATATGGTTTAGTGAAATTATCTGAACCTCATTTAAAACAAAATGAGCCACCCAGTTCTCTCATGCCATGCAGCAATTTCCCCCTCAGGTAAGACTGTTAAGAAAGAAAGGCTGTTAAATATGGCTCTCACCTTGTTCATTCTCCCTAATCACAGCTATCTTTTCCTTGAGGAAACCACTACTTAAGGCTTGTGCAGGGTCCTTCACTTGCCACAAAAAGAAACACCAGTCTTATTGTGCAGTACACTACGAAATAAGTATTATTACTTGTCTTTGAAAGGAGTGGCAAGTCACAAAGCAGAGTAGGGTGGAGGTGGTGGTTTCTTTGTTAGTTTGGTTTTCCACAAGCATTCCTCTGATCCTCCAGAGGTCCAGGACTCTTGTGGAGAATGAAAAGCTGCCATACTAACCTCTGCCTACTTGTACCCCAATTGTATTTGTTCATCTGTTATTGTTTGCCCAATCCAGACATCTTCAGGCAAGTACATAACACTGCAAGGCAAGTACATAACATCTGCAGCTCACTCAACACATATATATCACTCTGCAAGGAGTTCCACTGGGTGATGTAATTCTGCTGTTATCCATACAGCAATACTGTATGGTAGATTAGGATAAGGAACACTGAGGAGCCCAAGGGCACCCAGTGAATTGCATGGTCCAATGAGAACTAAATCCTGGATTTCCCAAGTTACAGTCCAACATTCTTAACCACTACACCATTCACTTTTTCTTTTCTTTTTTTTTGGCCTATGAAATCTGTCTGGTCTTTGATAGTACCATAGCAGTGACCCATCTGACCCATTTTGAGGAAGCACTTGTCATGAGTTGAACTTTCTTATAACCCTAAAGCTATTGTGGGGCACAAATGTGTGCTTCAAAAGTCACAGTTTACTAATCCTACTACAGCATCACATAGATGTCTATTACACAGCCCACTGATGAGTGCCTTAAGAAATAAATTGTCTCTCTTAACCAACTGTCTGAGAATGTTCACACTTGGATCAAAGGTGCATTCAGTTTCCAAATGGCACATGTCCATCAGGGCACAGTTAGAAGATGCTTCGGAATCATATCTATGAACTTGAACTGGTACCACACATCACCTCGAATGTTTCTCACACAAAGGAATGGTTGCACAAGCAAGGCACACTTATGGAGGATCTGCTTTACAGAATAAAACAACTTCTGTGCAAGAAACGAGTAAGCCACAGACTGTTATGGTTGCCACCATATACACAGCAAGATAATTCATGTGACAATGGTTTATTGCACATACTTTAAGAAAGCCTTCATTTTCATGGCTCCTGCCTCAGAGCGCTAAGCTTTTCTGTTAAAGCTCTGTAACATTAACACTGTTATTGTTTTCTTGGTCCGAAACTCAGTACTCTCCAAGTGAAATGTCCCAAATTCAGTCCCAGGCATAGCTGCCAAACCAGGACAGTCACTGCCAACTAAGTGCTTGGAAAATTTACTTCTTGAGGCTTTTCAGTGGCCAGGCTAGCTAGGAAATTGTGGAAGTTATAAGAAGTTCTGTGAAGTTCTCAGTAACTCTGGCTTATTGTGATGTGTGGACCAGTACCTTATAAATAACGCAACAAGAGACTTGTTAAATAGTTCATAGAAACCCAGAATAACAACTTTATTACTTTGCTTGTCTCACCAGATCTAAACTATCTCATTTTCCACATCCATACCAGCAGGTATTAAGCATAAGTAAACACTCTGCACACTATGGTATATGGGTCAGCATGATACTCACACTTTTATCATTTCATTTTCTTTACTTCTACTAGACTTAACAGCAGCAACATAGAGCAATAAACCCCCACCACACACAACCTTTTAAAAATTATATGATAGTGCAGTGTATTAGAAATAAACTTCTTTTGTGCTGCAGATTGGCACTTAGTCATCCAAGTATTTTTGAAAAGACAATTTGTGAAGAAGTCAATTATTTCAACACATTAACAATTGTGCTGTCAACCATGAATAAGATCTGATAACAGATTAAATTACCTGGATCAGTTAAATTGTACCCTAAGAAGACAAATGCTTCCTGAGTCAACAGCCATATTATGTTTGCTTTTCCTGTGAACCATATATTCAGGTATTAAGAGAAGATGGTTTCTTTGCTTATTAACTCTCCTAACTATGCTATTATCAAATGCACACAGTATACAGCAGCAGCAATCAAGAAGCCTATCTATTGATATGGATGCTGATATCCTGCATCTTTATACATAAGTACAATGGTGGAGCTCCATCATCATAGCTACCCCTGATGATTCCACTCCTCAAAAAACATACTCTTTCATCCTGACAGCACCTCAGTCAACCTTTCTGAGGCACTGCAGACAGAGGCACTGGGAAATGACATCAGTGTTCTTCTGGTCACAGGGCTCATCAAGAACAGGCAGCTGAAGTGATTCCTTGGAGTTTTGGCACAACTGCTTGTTATAACAAGAAATAGTTGCAGATATCATTGCCCAGTACCACAATCTGTAGCACCTCAGAAACCCTTCAGCTGAGGCACTGCCAGCCTAAAACAGTAGGTTGGGGGGGTCACACTTGGGTGCTATCTACCATAACCATGAAGCCCCGTAAGTTACAAGATCATAACTACAATCTCAGAACTATGGAACAGGATGACGGCTGAAGTATTTTATTCCTTGGAATTATGCATGACCTGCCCAGCCTGGCAACAAACTTTTGACTTTAAAAAAGGAAAGTGAGATGACCCACAAAGTTACAAGATCATAACTACAATCTCAGAACTATGGAACAGGATGACGGCTGAAGTATTTTATTCCTTGGAATTATGCATGACCTGCCCAGCCTGGCAACAAACTTTTGACTTTAAAAAAGGAAAGTGAGATGACCCACAAACAAAAGGAGATTGATTATCCATTACAATGCAGGAGAAAGTGAAGGGATGCCCTGGAAATCAGTGTGCCTGCTTTGATTCAGTATGCTGATACCTCCAGTCAATTAAACAAGAGCTAAAGCTAGATCTGTGCTGAACAATGTTGGTCTAAACAGCAGCCTGGTCTTACAAGAAGAGAGTGCACAGTGGGTCCTCAGTATCTTCTGGGTTTGGTTCTAGGACCCTGTGTGGATACCAACATTTGTGGATGTTCAAGTCCCATTATATACAGTGGGGTGGTAAATGATGTCCCTTATATAAAATGGCAAAATCAAGGTTTGCTTTTTGGATTTTTTTTTCAAACTTTGATTAGTTGAATCCATGGATACATAACCCTTGGCTATGGAGGGCTGACTCTAGATTGTATTCAGTGGCTGCTTCACCTTCTTTTTCTCCCTCTTAACATCCCCAAAGGAGCATTTTTACAAAAATATGTTTGATAATACTAATTTAAAATTAAATGGATCACACTTTAACTTTTAAACATCTAACTAATCAACCAGTTAACTAATCAACTGTATTATGTGTCAACAGTCTGAACAAAGGTTTAGTTTTACAAGAGCCTTTCTTGGATTTTTGTATGCCTTTGACAGATATTATTCAGAGGGTTAACACTTCCTACTTGATAGAACATTTAATGCCAATCCTCAGGCTGTGCAACTGCTTCTAATCTATATAGTGATGGACACCCAACTAACTATCTCTTTTTCCTTTGACATCATTGTGCCAATATTTATTTGCAAGAATTGCATATCAGTGTGTGAGAACTTGGCATAACATCTGTCTCAATTAAATACATTGATATGCATTTGTTTGAAAATCTTATTGCTTAAGCAAACATGTCAATCTCTTCCAACATGGGAGCTGCAGCTATAAATACAACATCTGAATTACTCTGAACTCACTAACCTCACTATATCAGTACTTAAATATTTAAAAAGAATATTTTCAGTAGCATATAGTTTAAAACACAGTTTACATATGAGTACTTCCCATCTGAAGGTTCCATCATTTTAACACAGGTGGGTAACTACATTTTAGAAGCAACTATGGGTATTTTATCCAAAACTTAGAAGTCTTGCTTTTTGGACTGCAGCTCCCAGAATCTCTGGGGTCAGTAACAGCCAGTCTCAGAAATGCTGGAACTTGTAATGAAAAACAGTAAGGTTTTTAAGTTTGGAAGCAGAGGTTAATATTTGTTAATCCACATTTTGACAACAAATCTACAGTATGACAACTAGACAACAAATCAAACTTATCTGATTATTTCTTAGTAGTAATTTGGAGACAGATATATCACAATTCTGGATATAAGCATTATTTAAAAAATGAGACATCTACTCAAATTGATTAAAACTGAAAAATAACATTTTCAAACAGATCAACAGAAAAACTGCATATCTAACTATAGAAGAACCACTCTCTAATTCCTGTGTATCTAGCCCTCAAATAAGACCACTCACCACACTTGACTTTCCTCAAATATCTATAGCAGAAATAGGGAACCTTGAGTCTACAGGCCTAATCTATCCCATGTAGGTTCTCCAACTAGCCTATGGAGCCTTAGGAGTTTTCAAAACTATTTCAAAACTCTTTTCAAAGTCCATATAAACAATGTCGCATGGGTCACCCATATCTACATGCTTGCCCTCTCACTGAAATACTTCTGAAACAGGACCTACCTTTGCAGAAGCCATTTCGACTTTATACATTCTTTTCTATAGGCTACATAAATCTATATTTTAAAATTCATTAAGTTGGTAACTTTCCAACAGTTACCCAGAAGAAACATGAAGCTAACTTTCTTTTACCATTTTTTAAAAATCATTACTGCATTACTGTTTTTCAGACCTCTGGTATAGAGGCTGATCTTAAAGAAATGCTACACATTTTGTTAAAAATTTAAACAAGTTTCTTGGCAGGTCTTCAAGAATTCTTAAATGATTACCATTTGGTCCTGATGATTTCAGTTTGTCACCACTATTTGCCTTAGTTCCTCAAACTCTTTTCCTGAATATATCTTTCTAAGAACAACTATACAGTCCCAATGTTCTGCAGTGAAGAAATGTGAAATTAAAGTCATTTGGCTTCTCGGCAACTTCCTTCTTCTTCTTCATTACTCCTTTAACTCCATTTTCATACCTACCATTATCCATGTCCTCATAATCCTTGTGGTGGGGCATCATTAATTGTCTACTTCTATTTCTTTTGTTCATATTTGTGTTCCATTTTGTCTCTAATGCATGGGTGAGTCTTTGATCTTATGGAGGAACCATTCTTTTCTCTAACCGTATCTCAACTTTGCTCAGTGCTGGCCTCTTGAACATTGTGGTTCTTTTCCTCTCTGTGGTAAACATTCTAGCCAAGTTTCTATCATTGTGGTATTGAGGTCAGAAGTTTCACTTTTTGGCTTTCCCACTTTCCCTGTACAGAAAATATCAAGGGACACCAGATACCTGGTTGACTCTTCAACCTGCAACAACATGGTTACACTCATCCGGGCCATAGAGGGGTTGGGAGAGGTCAGTCTAGCCAGCTCTCTCTGAAGGCCAAAAATCTCCAACCCCTAATCTTCAGGGATCTACAAAAGAAAGTTCCACCTATGTTCAAAACTGACCAGATACTACCATAGAAAGAGAGCACCAACAGATTCACAGCTCTCAAAATCCGGTGCTGACGACATAGCATTTTTAAAAAGAGATAAACCACCATTCAGAAACTGCTGTACAAGCAGCTATTTGTTAAGATGCTGGTCATTATGCGAAATAGCATAATTAAAGATAACCCAAGTTCCCAAGCTGCTTTATCCCTCAATTATTAACAGACTAACGATGAGCTGAATGCATATAAACTATTCTTGCTACTTATGCGCTGGACTGTTGTGTGAAAGAAGATGGAATGAGATATCAATGAAGAAAAAGATGAAGTAATAAAGGAACAAGAAAAAGAAAAGATAACATTGTCAGGCCTAAACATGTGCTGTAGTTTGAATAGTAAATGGAAAATACACTATATCTTTTTGCCCCTACTGAAGCTATGTATATATATATATATATATATATATATATATGTGTGTGTGTGTGTGTGTGTGTATGTGTGTATGTGCACATACACACACTCTCACACATGCATACACACATACACACACACACATGTGGAGAGAGATGCAGAATTTTCCCACATTCTGGTCACATTTTCTTCAATCTGTGGTTTATATTTCTCTTCTATACAACAATGACAGCTATGGTTTTCTAACACCATAGGTGTGTTCTCAGCCGTGTAAAATAATTGCATTTTTACTCACCTTCACTGTCTCAAGAGCTTCTTGAAACCTCTAGAAATCAAGTCTCCAGTGTCTACCATGGTCTACAGAAGTATTTTATAACAATTCTCTCATGATTCAGAGAATAACCTGTTATTGTGGCCAGCCATACCTTTCTTTGATTGCTGGCCAATTGCTCAGGATGGTTTCCTGGTGCAGAAACATTGCTGGATTTTTTTTTTTAAATCACACTAAATATTTTGTCCAGCATACATTCATGCTGGTGCTTGCTTCCTAACTGTGCCTGCTTGGTTTCCTCCAGCAAACAGTAGCAGCTAGATTAACTAGGAACCTGCAAGGGAAGAAATATTTATCATTACATTCAAATTCTAACAAGCCTGGATCTAGATGCCAACTTGAAACCTTCAAACTCTGGCTCCTCAGAAGAGTCTAAAACCTAGAGTCCTGGTTCAAATGCAATCCTAGTATTTTCCAGTCTGGTAAGTTCCTGGTTAGTTTAGCATTGCAGAAGAGAACCATTTCAACCTAGGGACTGAATTCCAATTTGAGAAGGGCCTTTGCAACACAACCAATAATAAGTGAGGGTAAGGACACAGGGCAGATCTATTTTTTACGCATTCAAGATATTTCCCCATCAATTGTACAATGCACAGCAATTTTCACTGCATGTACACTCAGGAGAAAGTTCAAATGCAACAGTTTCCTAAGCTGCAAATCAAAGCTTTAAAAAGAACATCATAATCATTCATGGGTCAAAGCTAAAACTAGAAGAAACTTTTGGACTGGATGGAGAACTTCTGCAGGACACATCTGCCCAGATGTTGGTGCTTCCCCAGCCCTTCTTTAGCCACACTCATGCAGAAAGATCTGAGTGGGAATGACCAGGCACCATGCATCAGCAAAGCTTCCTTGTGAATAATAATCCAGAACAGATTCTGAAGAATTCTGGCTTGGAGTTTTCTACAAAGATTGGTTGTGCTTCCAACATCTGATATTCTTCAGGCTTCCATGTTTTCTTCCCCACAGTAATATGTGAGTATACATGGGAATGCATCTGATGAAGTAAACTTCAAATCATGGAAATTTAGTGCCAAGGCAAATTTGCTAGAGAGAGAATTTGTCCTCATGGAGCTGCCAAAGTTACTCCCTCTGCAAATGATCAAGCTGAGTTAATAGCTGTAGGATGAGTTCAGATTTAGACATATGCAACTGGGCTGGTAGAAGTTGGTGTCTCAACTTCCTCCTTCTTAGAGCATCACCTCCAATTCTCTAAAAATAGTACAGTCAGGGCTGGAGAACCCTATTGAACAGGAAGCATTGTAGTAGAAGGGAAAATCCATGAAAATCTAGCTGTGGCACCTTCCATTCATGAAAAGCAGTTTCTGGATCAAACCCAAATTAATTTACAGTCCACCGTAACAGTTAGGCTCAGGCACACAAGTTCTTTGCTTAATTTGATCTTCTGTGGCTTTCTCATCCCTTGGAAAAGTAGGATAGTAAACACAATTTATAATTTGTTCTATATATGGGATGTGGACCAGCATAAGCTTCGAAATGTAGATACAACCCAAAACAAACAAGTGGAGCTGTCCCTTTGCAAGACATACAACTGGCAAGGAGATGGTAACTGCCAATATTAATTTTTGAAGGCTTAATGCATATTTTATAGCCCCAAAAGTAGCAACAGAGCAATTTTTATGACTTTGAGAAGCATCCTCTGCTACCCTGCCATGAGGCCTTTGAAAGTGTAAATCAAAAATTAATGAAAGGGTTGAGGATACAGTTGGCACCAGCTGAGCATTCAACTGAGCAACAAGCAGCAAGACAGATAATTGCCATGATTTGCCTAAAGATGCCTCAAGCAAAGCGATTTGCTTCTCTCTCTTTCCCCCTCCGCTTCAGATGAAAAACACGGTAAGTCATTCGATCACCATGTCTATAGAGTAAGTTGACAGATTCATTCTTACTGGGGCACAGTGCAATATAGTGATGAAGGGATTGAGGGAAAGGTTCAAAACATCAACTTACCTATAATCTCATTGGGTAAGTTTACAAGACTCTCTTCTGCTGGCATCAGCCCTACTCACCTAATCTACAATATGGAGATGTTAAAGCAAGCCTACCTAATACACTTAGGAAAAGCTGAAAATCATACAGATGAAGAACTACACAAATATAAACATGTTGTCATGCTAGAATGCAGAATCTCTCTTTTTTTTTTCATCAGTTCCATATTTCCCAGTTGAGCCACACACAATGGAACATCCATGTGCAATATTTATGTGCAACTCTCTTTCCACAAACTTAAACTGACATTCTGTATCAGACAAAAATATCCAGCTGTTTCTGTTGGAGAGCTTATGTATGTGTTTCTGTAGGAGAGCTTATGTATGTATTAAACACTAAGGCCACTTCTTCACTACACTGTTATAGTGGTATTATTCCACTGTCAACATCTTGTGGAATCCTGGGGTTTGCAGTTTAGGGAGGTGCATTTAGAATTTTCAGAGAGCTCTTCGGCCTCAGTAAACTACAAACTCCAGGATTCCATAGGAGGTTGAAAGTGGAATAATAGCAATATAATAGTGTGGTGAGGAAAGGCCCCAGGATTATTCCGACCATTGATTTCAGAACACTTTTCACATTTGGTCTACACAAGCAGCAAATCCCTGCTACAGAGGATACAGCCCTGGGTATCTGGATTAAGCTGTTCACTCAACCAGAATTTAGAACTCCCTAATCCTCCAGCCAGATGAGCAAACTGTCAAGCTGGCCGGAGGAGTCTGATAGTTACAGTTCCAAAAAGTAATTTTTCCACACTCCACATTCAACCATGTGCCTCACGGGACAGCCTTCACAAAACCATTTTTGTTCAGTTTCATCTACTTC
Organism: Ctenosaura bakeri; assembly: GCA_948474755.1. Classification (NCBI taxonomy): domain Eukaryota; kingdom Metazoa; phylum Chordata; class Lepidosauria; order Squamata; family Iguanidae; genus Ctenosaura; species Ctenosaura bakeri. The sequence goes on from CAOLHI010000435.1 coordinate 59,652, forward strand.
TCAAGGTGATTATTAAAAGAGGATAACTTAATTAAAATGAACAAAAAAGGATGATTTTGAATTCACTAAATCAGAACTTGAGAAACAGTTTTGCTCAGATGATGAACATCTGATTGGGTAAGATGTATAAATTCTTGTAAAAAATAGAGATGGAAGGAAAGTTGGTTAAGGACTGTATGAAAAAGTGGGCACAACGTTTTGTCATAATATACAGCTGGAACAATGGAAGAAAATGTGGTAGAAGGGAATCAGATTCATATTATGGTTAGTATCTTGAAGACAACTTTTATAAGCTGATGTGTTGTTGATATCTGCCACCAGAAAAATTGGCCAAAATGCATAAAGAGACTTTTGATACATGTTGGAGATAGGAGCAACAAGTGAGAACTTTTTATCATATCTGGTGAAAAGGCAAAGTAATTCTGGAATTAAATACATTATATGATGTAAAAAATTTTGAAAGTCAATGTTCAGTTGAAACCAGAATTATATTTGTTAGAATCAGTAGAAGACCAACTCGAGAAATATGGCATGCTACTATAATAAATGACCACTGCAGCAAGATTATTATATGCACAGAACTGGAAGAATACAATAATTCCAAGGAAAGAGGACTGGCTGGTAAAAGTAAAGGACCTAGTTGAAAACGATAAATTGACAATGCTGATAACCGAAAAATCTGTGGTGACTTTTTTTGAAAGACTGGGAACTCTAAATAGGCTTTTTGCAAGAAAAAGAGTACAGTATGCTGACCGTAGGTTTCAATAATTAGTATATTTGGAAAAGTAACAGTTGAAGCATCTGAATGATACTTGTAAATAAAGAAGGTATTTTACATAGTTATATACAATCTGTGTTAAGAAACCTGGAAGCCAATGTATACTTTTTTTTTAGTAGTCTTTGCTATGTTTTACTGTCTGCATGTATTCTTAGCACTTTTTTCCTTTTTGTTTGTTTTTCTTGGGTGTTTTTTCTTTTTCTGTTTTACCTGTATGTACTAAAATGTTTAATAAAATGTACCAGAGAGAGAGAGAGAGAGAGGATAACTTCAGTTTGTTGCCCTAAGCTGTTGGGAGACAAAGATGAAATACCAACTGCTAATGAAGACCTAATTTTATTTTTCACACTCATTAAAGGAACAGTATCCATCTAGGATATAATTCAGCCAGAGTTAACTCTCTTCCATTAAAGTCTCATTGATTTCAAGGTACATAACTCAGCCATACTCTTAAGCACTGGACACTTGCCCAATTGAGCAGGTCAACTGCCAAGTATGCCTATTAGCATAAGATAATACTATACATTGTAGAAAACTGAATTTAGATTGCTACATTCATTTCTCGATTTTAGAATTCTATTTCTTGTGCACTAAATTCATTGGGCCAAGTATATTTTAGACAAAATATACATACACATTCCCATTATGTCAACATAAATGTCTTAGAACAGTTAAGTAAAATTCTTCAAATACTTCATAAAGACTAAACAGCCAAGGAGCCATGGAGGCTGACAAGTCTGGAGACTCTAAATCATCAAACGGCTTGTTATGAGCCCATATTCTCCCCTCTTTTAGGCTTTCTAAAATATTTTTAAAACCATCCCTCTGAAAAGAGTCCAGCCCTGATCCCACTTAAATTGCTGTTATATGCTTTCAAGTTGACTCTGACTTATGGCAACCCTATCACTGGGTTTTCTTGGCAAGATTTGTTCAGAGAGTGGGTTGCCTTTGCCTTCTCTGAGGCTGAGAGAGTGTGACTTTGCTTACGGTCACCCAGTGGGTTTCCATGGCCAAGCAGAGATTCAAACCCTTTCCTCTGGAGTCATAGTCCAATACTCAAACCACTACGCCATGCTGCATAGCCTGGGACCTGCTCCAGGGCTGAAATAACCACAGTACAGTAAAAACAAGGTAACATCTAAAACCAGAAGTGCACTTTGCACAATTCACAGGGCAGAATGGTCTAACTATTTCAGCTACATTCTTTATTCACAAAGGCTTCTCCATTCAATACACATAAGTATGACGGCTACTGGCTCTCTTATTCTTTCCAAAACAGCATGAGTAACTGCAATTACCTATCTGAATGCTGATTTTTTTAAAAATAACAACAGGACATTAGATGAAGATTTATGTAGCTTCATATCATATCTTTCACTAGCACCTCAAAGACTTGATATAATTCTAAAGGTATCCTAATGATTTAATTTATTGGGGGTAGGGAAATGCCTCTTCTAATTCCATCCAGCTCTTTTTAATAGGTACTACTAAATATAATTAAGGCTGTTTGGCAAACCAACATACATTTGCAGATGCAAAGCACTTCTTGCATAACATCAATTTAAGATTTTTTAAAGGATGCTTTGCGCAATGTCATAACAGTGAAGGTGTAATGCCATGAAGTTAAGCTTTTGGGCAAGTAACTCAGAAATATTTTGGCTTGCAAGCCAGCAAGAGCTTAAAGCTCAGATGCTCTGCTTGGTCTCTAATCTACAAACCTAGGTAATAGAAATGGATTAAATATTTGATGATTTTTATAGTAAAAGTGAGATGGATATTTTTGGAATTGTAGATTTTGAATTGTATCCGCTAGATTGTTCTAAAACAGAAGACCTTCCATTCTCTGGGTGCTCCTAGTTTGACCTGCAGAGGGGCTAGGAAAGTCCCTCATCCCCAGATCCTGCTTTAAGTCCCAAGGGAATGGTGAGAGTCACAAGAAAAGGACACTCTCTGTGCAGAGAGAGGCATGAAATTCTGTAACTGAAAATGCGTGACAAAGGAAGAGTGAAGGCAGACAATTTCAGGGGGAAAGCTAAAGGCAAACCCCACTCTCTGACACTATCCAATCCACTCTCCTAGTTCTGGGGAAAGGGCACACTCCATATACTAGACCCAAAATTATTCCCCGCCCTTGTGTTAAAAACTCCTGAATCTCTAATAAAAGTTTCATTTTCCTACACCAGGAGCTATGAACTACCATCGTACCCTGTTGTGTGCATGCATGTGTGTGTATGCGTCTCCAAGTAGCCTGTTGACTTATGGTCACCCCATGAATTTCATATGGTCTTCTTAGGCAAAGAATGCTCAGAGATGGTTTTGCCAGTTCCTTCCTCTGAAATAGAATCTACAGTATGTGGTATTAATTGAGGGTCTGACCCTGGTTAGCTTTTAAGACCTGACAGGATCTGATCCCTTTAGGATATTTAGGCCCCCTGTACTCTGCTAGTGTCTTACAATATCTTCTTACTGCATAGTTGTTCCTTCAGGTTGTTACTGTCTATTGAAAAAATAGGAACCACAAGTTTTTTACCACCACACTATCTTTTATTTACCTCTCACTTTTTCCCTCACAGCTGGGACTCAAGGCAGCTTACTAAGTTGAAGCAAATTCAATACAGTTAAAACACACAAAATGTTAGCAGTAAAATATTAACATGTTAAACTGTCAATTACATTAAAAACAATTCCAAATATACAATTATAAATAGTGAAAGGCAGTTTAAAAACAGTACAATTAAATCTAGTACAGCACATCTTTCAAAACCCTTTCTTTAAAAACATGCAATTTTCAAAAGCCTGTTGAAATAACAATAATAAAAAAAGGTCTTCTCCTGTCAATGGAGGAAAGCAAGCAGAAGATCCTTGTAGCCTCCCTAGGAAAGGGGCTTTTCAGCTGAGGAACACCTACCTAGAAGGCCCTGCCACACATCCCCACAGGCATGATTGTGATGATGATAGTATCAGCAGAAGTCTTCTTATGAAGCAGGGCCTAGGAAACCTTTTTTGGGAAGAGAGGAGCATGAAAACTGGTAGATATTCTGATGGGTATCAAGTTAAGTTCATTTCTTCATGTGTTGGATGTTGAAGTACTGACATTACACAAGTGAAAAATCAGTTTACGTATGGATTGATATTTGCTCATGTCGCTGCCGTGGGCCTTTGATTCTGACTTATGGTAACCGTAAGGCCAGGTCTATGACAAGGTTTCCATGGTAAGATTTGTTCAGATGAACTTTGCCATTGCTTTCCTCTGAGGCTGAGAGAATGTGACTCATTCATGGTTACCCAGTGGGGGCTGCATGGCTAAATGGGGATTTGAACTCTCAGCTTCAGAGTCCTAGTCCAACATTCAAACCACATCATACTGGATCACTTATGCTGATGACAATATGTTAAACTCCTAGCCTAATTTTGTTGGGGTGGTTTCTGCTACAAAAAATAAAGAGCACCTCTTTAACTAGAGAATCGAACATCAGTGAAATACATACATGTAATCCAGTTTTCAGTATGAATATTCCTATAGCAATCTTGGTGTTAAACCATGCCTCATTCTATTATGCTGGTCCTAGTCCAGCACTCAAAGCATTATACCACAGTGGCTCTCATAGGAGGCCTATGTCTAGGCATAATGACCTTAGACTTCAGGTCACACAAGAACATATGCTAAAGTAGGAGCTCAAGTAGAAGATGTGCTAAACCATAAGCCTAGTTGACTATGGACTCATACATTCCTCTTCCTCACTAAAAGAAAGGCTCACTTCATATGGTGAGAGGGAACTCAGAGCTTGCAGTACCTTCTGTACCTGGACTGTCATTGATTTTAGCTATAGTTTAGTTTCACTGCATAGCTGTGTATGTGGGTGTGGGTCTGTGGATGTGTGTCCTGGAAAAGCAGAAATGCCAGCAGACACCTATGGAACTCTCCATCTCACTGCCTGGTAGTAGCAGCATGTAACTTTGACATTTACTCAGGCTAATTCTAGCTCTTCTATGTCACACTAAGCTGTGGTTTAGCACAGGGGTGATAATCATGTTGTTTTCTACATATTATTGCAACACTGTTCCCAGCATTCTCTATCACTGATTATGCTATCTTCAGCTAGCAAGACAGCAGCCCAACAACTTGTAGAGAGCCAAATGAGTCCTGCTCTAGGTTTAGCATGATAAACATAGTGTGGCCACACCTTGTAAGTCATATTTTCTTATATTATAGTGATGGGCAACCACAGGTGGGGAGGACAGGACCCAATTTCCAGCCTCCCCTCCCTATGGACTTATCAGCACATTCCAGCACACCTGAAGTAATGTCACACTATTTCTGGTCACCATTTTTGGCTACTGTTCACTCAGAAAAAATCATTTGGAAGGTGTGAGACATAGCGCAGAAGCTAAACTGTTACATTTGCCATAATTTTTCCCTGATTTCAACTAACGGGGGGGGGATGGTATTGTATAAAACTGGCCTGGATTTTTTTAAACATGGAATTTAGGGAGACTCCAAGAACATCAAAAGTGGGGACTGAGACCACGTATGGTTCACAGGTCACTCTTACCTGAGCCCTATTACATTAGTTCTTAAAATGGAATAATGATTAGTTTTATGCATTGAAACCCGCAAATCAAATTATTTGGAACTGGAGAAACTGCACCCACCCTGGCTGAATGAAAACATGAATCCACATGAAAGGTTGCAAAAAATAACAACAACAACAAAAAACGTAAGATGTTGGAAATGTGATGAAAAGGTGGGGTCATTTTTTCATATGCGGTGGACCTGTAAGATAGCAAGGAAATTTTGGAAAGAAATACATAATGAAATTCAAAGAATTTATAGTTTAAATTTTGAAATGAAGCCAGAGTGTTATTTGTTAAATATGCTAGGGCAACAAAGAGAAATAAGATGTCACCAGAAGACATTGTCATATTTGATAACTGCTGCAAGATTGACATATGCACAATACTGGAAAGAAAGGATCTATGTTGATATAAAAGAATGGAAATTAAAAAGTTCTGGATATGGTAGAGATAGAAAAGTTAACATTTTCATTGAAAAATAAGCCTATCTAGAACTTTGAAAGGGAATGGAGAGAAGTCTTGAATTGGATAAAGATACAACATAAGAAAAGAAAAAGAAATAAAGCAAGATTGTATTTAATGCAAGGCAACAATGTAATAAGGAAATATAACAAAGCAGCAATGTAACAATGTATGATGCAACAATGTAAGATTATCCTTTAAACAGAAACATAGCAGACTCAACTGGAAAAAAGAAAAAAGCTTGGAAGTGGAGAAGGTTTTTTTTTTATTTTCAATTTAAACTTTAATAAAAAATATTTCAAAAAGAAACATGAATCCACAGGAAAAAGTGGGAGATACATCTCCAAGTGCTCAGATTTTCAAATCCATAATTTTTTACAGCTGGATAACATGTTGGTATGTATAGGTTTTAAGTAATATACAAATATTGAAATGTATTGTGATGTCTTATGTAGACATTATGGTGTAATTATGTCTTGTCCTTTTGATTTTAATTGGACATTTCTATTTGCATTTGTTTTTATGTAGCACCTGAAGAAGGCCATTGTAATATGGCCAAAACATGTTAGACTTGTTTAAAAAAAAAGAAAGAAAGGGGGGGAAATTAATTGAACACTTAGAGATGTATCCCCCCTTCTTTCCATGGATTTCATTCTGCGCTCTCCAGTATTTGTCTCTTCTGAATGAAAATATGGCCATAAGCCCCCTTGATTACGTCTGCTGCCATGGTGCTCACTTACACTATGGGAGGAATCTGTCCACCACAGCACAGTTGGAGTAACAGTGCTATATCTCTGCCCTTTGAACTATTCTACCTGACTTCTAGCTGTAACCACAGAAAACATGCACACTACTCAGGGAAGTCCGCCACCTAGTAACTGAAGACAACACAGGCTTCAAACACATATAAATTAATAAATATTAATAAAAAATAGGGTGCTTTAAAAAGCAAAGCACCACCAAAGATAGCAGGCTTTGGGGTCCCAACAGTATCCAGGTCAGGTTTCTAGTGTTCAGATTTCATGGAGCTGGATCAAGAGCTTTGACAGAAATACATCCCTCTATCATTGTATAATCATAATCACTACCACCACAACTAAAGATAGATTCAGTGTATCTAGAACTACATTACCAAGGTACCCTGGATAGCCCTGTCGCTTCTTGGGGAGTAACACAAGGGCACTGTTGCTCCAAAGAAGAATTCTGATCCCCTAATGAAATTTTCCTTCAGTCCCAAAATTTCTAGCATTGCAGAGAGTGAGACAGTGAAAATCACTGCTACACAGAATTTCAGTATTTTCTGTTTGCATTTCTCAGGTTCCTTTTTCTGTTCATTTGCTATGGATGCCCAAACACTATTTCTAAATGTTCAATGGGAGTTTTAAGTTACTGAAATGCTAGGAATATGGCAGATGAAAGAAAATGTCATGGGGAACAGAATTATCATCCCTTCCCCATAGCTATACCCTCAATTGGAGGGAAGATGTAAGTTTTCTGTCCATGCTCAACATAAATGGTAAACCATATTTTGAGACAGAGTATAAAAAAAAAAAAAGGATACTCTGCCCCTTGCTCTGCTTCAAGAAAGAAAAATTTGCAACTTGCTAATTTCCTGATGCATAGCTTAGAAAATCTTTAAAAATACTGTTAAGCACTATTCATTACTTTTTTCCAAGTAACAACTTACCTGTGATGCTCCTTAAGAGTGTTAATTAACAACATATAACTAACATACTACTTATTAGTTACTTATTTTATCTATAAAATAAGTATTTATTAAAAAATAGAGAAAAGGCTAAAAATCCTATAAAATGATCTCCACCAAAAATAAACATTTTAGAAGTAACACCGTATATCTATTATGATACCATTGGCAATTATTTTGTCACTTCTTAAATGCAATATTGGTAACATTGTTACCTCAAAAGTGCTGTTGCATAAGCACTGCTAACTTGTAAATGTTACTTCCCATGCTCTGTGCTGATAGCAGGCTGAATAAAATACTAATTACCATAAATACAGCCACTTCAATTCTTTTGCAGATCAGATTGTTAATTCACAAAGACCACATTCCCCTATCACTTTCAATTAGTCATAATGTAACAGTGCTCAACAAAAAGATGAGATGGCAGAAGGACACAAATGGACCCAACAACACGGCATTCAGCAGTTTGTCATGATACATAAATTTAGACATTAATTTATATTGTGTTTGCATTCACTGCTTTTCAAAGAAAACTGGAAATTATCAGAAAGCAGTAGTTAAGCCAGTCAAAACACAAATTATTTAAACTGTGGGGAACCACTGGTCTGATACTCTGTGACAACTACTATTTCAAAATTAATTTCACATGTATAAATGCAACTGTTTCTTGATGACAGCAACTAGCGCTGATCTCATTTTGTATCTGATGGGAGGAAACTGGATAAATGTTCATCACATCTAGAAACAATTAGAATACATTAGTGAAACCTGACTCATAAAATTAAATGCTGTGGTCCCATGGTAGGGATTTGGTGAGCCTTTCAAAAGACAAACACAACAGTATTCCTTCAAAGATGTGTCTTACTGCACATTAAGTTTTTACAATTAAATGCATTGCTTCCACTTCATTTCATAATGAATATTCCACAGGGAGTAGTTAATTTTATCATAGAAGAAAGGCACTCACCAAGGGCAAGAAGCAAAGGTTATCAAAAGTGATGACCAGGTTACAAAGCAGTGAAAATGAGTAGAGCTTGGGCTAGCTGTTACCCTTGCTTATTCATCCCCTAAAATGTCCGCACATCACAGAGGACTCAGAAACTTCACTCCCTTTGCACTAGGTGCAAGAAAACAAGCCCTGTAATCTCCATACTCTCTGGCATACATTGAGTACGACAGAAGATTGAGACTGGCTTCTCATGTCATAGAATCATAGAGTTGGAAGAGACTCCAGGGGCCATTGAGTCCAACCCCCTGCTATGCAAGAACACACATCAAAGCATTCCTAACAGATGGCCATCCAGCCTCTGCTTAAAAACTTCCAAAGAAGAAGACTCTACCACACTCCGAGGCAGCATATTCCACTGCCGGACAGCTCTGACCATCAGGAAGTTCCTCCTGAGGTTCAAGTGGAATCTCCTTTCATGCAAGCCTCCAGCCTAGTAGTGTCCAAACTTGGGTTCCCAGATGTTGATGGACTGCAACTCTCAAAAGCCCCAGCTAGTATTGGCAATCCAGGATCCTGGCAGTTGAAATCTAGCAACATCTGGATACCCACATTTGAGGACTACTGCTTTAGTACTACAAAGGAATTTGTTTCATTTATTCAGAAATTATATGCAAGGGTGAAAGATGGGAGAAACAGACCATGCTTGCTAGCCTTCAAATACCCAAACCTTGGAGGGAAGGACCAAGTCTGTAAAGCAAAGCCTGACATACAATTGCAGCACCACCACCATTATTTTGAATCCTGTTTATCTGTCTTCATCCCCCTCTTCCTTCTTACCGTCATCACCCTCATCATCTATTTATATAATGCCATTACTGAACATGATGCTTTAAAAGAACAACAAAACAGTTCACTGTCCATAGGTTTACAATCTAATTAAGACATGAAACAAAAAGAGGGGGATGGCACTGAGGAAGAGGATTAAGTTCAGCAGATACTACCTCTTCTTCTATCCCCCCAAAACCAAGGTAGTGGCAGCTGAGATAGAGAGAGGGCCCTTCATTTGCTTTCTGGGTCTAGACATGATAGAGATGTGCCTGCCTCTTTTTCTCTTCTTCTGAGCCCAGAGCAGTTGCAATTGGGATCAGGGAAGGCCTTTCATCTGGGCCCAAGCATGGTAGAAGTATGCTTTTCTCTTTTTCTCTCCCTGCCAGGGCAGTGGCAGTTGGGATGGAGTTAAGGGCCCCAAATCACAGGGGAATCCTAACTAGGAATACAGAAAAACCACCTGTCTTCCAATAAGTAAAAGTTATTGGACTATACAACATCAGGTATCAGCAATATGTAGCCCTCGTGTGGTCCTCCCTGGCTCTCTCTGTAATCACTTTTTCAAGTAAGCAGTGTGTGGCTATCAGACACATCACTTGTTTTAAGGAAATCAGTACTTCCTAGAGACTTCTGGAAGCATGGCTGTCCTTAGAAACAAGGTGTACATCTTGTTTACACACCTTGTTTACAAAGAGGAGTGAAGGTTTTGTTTCTGACATGACAGGAAATTCAGAAGCAGCAGAGTGTAGCTCCCTGAATATTACCTACTTCTGGGTCACACATACATGCTGTACATGCACCCATTCAAAGTATGGTAAGGTTATTATTAAAACAGGATCTTGAGCAACGGGTGATTAAAAATATGATGGTTAAATGGGCTCAGAATGAACTGAATTGAATTACAAAACTGGGAACAAACATGGAAAAAACTGGACTTTACCAGATGTCAACGGTTTAAAGAAAATTATCATAAAATGTTTAATAGATGCTATTTAACACCAACAAAACTTGCAAAGATTTACAAAAGAAATAATGATAAATGTTGGAAATGTAAGGCTGAAAGAGGGACATTTTTTCATTGTTGGTGGGATTGTAAAAAAAGGCTAAAACATATTGGAAAAACATCCATATAGAAATTTTGAAAATGTTAAATACCAATTTCCCCATGTTACCTGAATATTATTTGTTGAGCACGGTTGAGCTAATTGAAAGATTTATTGGGAAGCAAAATAGATTTTTTTTTTAATATTTGATAACTAAAGCAAGATTATTATTTGCCAGAGTCTGGGAAAAAGAGAAAGTGCCGGAAACAGATGAATGGTTATATGGGATATATGATCTGATGCAAATAGATAAACTCACTATATTGTTGAAAGATAAATCTTTGAATAGATACTGAGAGGAATTGGAAGATGTCTGTAACTACCTAGAAGAGATGGAAATTAAAAAAAAAAAAAGCATGGTAGGAGATAGCCCTCTTCAGCCACAACTCAGTTAAAGAAACAAACAAACAAAAGTACAAAAGGGTTGAAGTTTAAAGCCCACTCCCATCTTCAAAGGGGAAACAGGACTGCACACTTTCTTTAAGGCCTGGCGTTTTGGCCTTGCCTTGCACCATCCTCCAAAAGCCAGGGTGAGGAAAATGCACCCCACAAACTGCATGCAGCTCCCAGGGTGCCTGACTTTTTTTGAAATTTATTTTTTCAAAAAAAGGTGTGTACATGCACTGTAGAGGGTAAGTGGGCAAGAATGCCACATCCAGCTCATCCCAGCTGTTTTAGGCTGAGGAGAGACCTCTTTTTCCCCCAACAAGAACTAATCAAGAAGTTGACTTACAATTCCACTTTCTGTTGGAAAAAGATCTCCTTTGGGCCTCAAATGACATGGGAGAAGAAAAAAATTGCCCCATACCACTTAGGAAGCATTGTGGGGCATTTGGTGCGGGTTGTTTTTTTTTTTTTCTTCAGGAAATGCAATGGGGTAATTCCTTAGGGGCCCAATACAGGCCCCATTCTCCCTACAATTGGCCATCCCTACCTAGAAATCTTCACAAAAGATCTTCTGCCATACCAAAGGATACTTTGTGGATTTCTGAAGACCATGTGGAGAGTAACTGGGGATTTAATATCAGCCTTGGGATTCAAGGTAGGATGTGTTAGGGTAGGTGAAAGGTCTGTGCATCTTTTAGCTCTATATGCTTTACTGCATGGTTGGGAAATCTACAGCCCTCCAGATGTTGTTGGACTGTAGCTCCTACAAATCCTCATCTTGGGTTATGCTTGCTAAGGCCTGATAGGAGTTGTATCTATAATACCTGGGGGTTGATTCCCATTCTTTCTTTAAACTTCAACTTTTTTTGCCCAGGAAGAGACCTCTGCCCACCCATCTCATGTTGTTTCTTGTGCTCTGTTGTGCAGAAATGCTCAGGAAGCAATCCACCATGAGGAAGGCCTTGCTTAGCTCAAGACATGGAACTCAGATGATAGGGGAATATTTTCCTATTGCTTAAGAATGGGCGATCTTAAGTGCCATGTCATTTTGTACCATCTTTCCTCCTTTTGGTTGTGCTGGGTGTCATACTCTTCCAAGAGTTACTTAAAGCAAATATAGTGTTGTGATGTTGGGTGTTGAAGCACCTCTTTATATGTAGTGTTAAGAGCACCTATTCATATGTGCTCTTAAAACTGTAAACAATCTTTTACAATTATGTTATAACATATAAGTGTTATGATTTCTTGTAGTTAAATTGTTTGTACTATAGACTGCTTTGAGCACCATGTTTCTGTGGAAAATGTATTGTTGTTTGCCATCAGGTTAACTTCTACTTATATTAGTCCTATGAAAGAGAGACCTCTATGAGCCTTGGTCATCAACAGCTCTACTTGGGTCTTATGATTCCAGGCAGCCAGGACTTCCTTGATTGAATCAATTTGTAGCGCAGCCTTCCTCTTTGCCTATTGTCTTCCATCTAACCAAATGTTTTTTCAGTGAGTCACGTTGCTTCATGATGTATCCAAAGTATAATTGGACCCAATGATGTCCATAGTCTCAAGTCAATCATTTTGGCTTCCAGTAAGAGTTCAATTTTGATCTGCTCTAGGACTCAATTATTTGTTCTTATTAGTGCTCCATTATATTCACAGAACTTTCCTCCCACACCACACTTCTAATTTATTTATTTATTTATATTTACAGCCCACTTTCTTCCTAATGTGCAACCCAAGGAGGCTTCCATTATAAGTTTAAAACAAGACACAACTAAAGCAATGTAAAACCAAAAGTTTAAAAGCCATTAAATAAACAATACTATCAAAAGTAGCCAATGAACTGATGTTAAAGCATTTAAAAAAATGTTTTTAAAACATGAGCATCAAAGCCTAAATCAAATTAAAATCAAATGCCTGTTGAAACAAAAAGGTCTTTGCCAACTAGTGAAAAGCTGAATTGATCTTCTTCCTGTCAGTTTTCTTCACTGTCCAGCTTTCATAACCATAGACAGAAATCAGAAATAAAATGGCTTGAAAAATTCTGACTTCAGTTTCGTACAAAATACAGTATACAAACTATGATCATGCTCATTCTGGGTTCTCACGAGTTCAGCTGTAAATTCTGCATGAAAGAGCCTTCTTGATTCACAGAGGAACACATATACCCCTACAATGCCAAATTCTGATATTTCACAAACAGCACAGTGAATCAAGCAGCATGACAGAATGGGACTTAAAGTGCAGGACATTGACAAGTGGTGGCTCATGGATCCATCTTATTGAGTGGTAAATCTGTGTCAGGTTTGAATCATAATTTTAAATGACCTATCCAGGGTGCTGACTGCATTTCAGAAACAAAGTTCAACACCTTGGATAGCTCTTTTAATATCTGGGCTCCAGAACCCTGTGCAGATTACCTACCTCACTGACAAAGGCCCTTTCCGGATGTGGAGAGGGGAACGGGGGGAAATGTGCTAAAATGGAGCTTACCGGCAGCCGGGTAAGTCCGTCACCATGTGCAGCAGTGCAAGCTCACTGCTCTGCAGTCCTCCGACGTCCAAAATGGTGGCTTCAGCATCCAAAATGGCGGTTTCTGGCTGGCAGAGGCTCTCCACCAACTGGAGAAGCTCGCCAGCTGGAAGCCCGCCCTCGGCAGATCTGCAGGCACGCACTAGTGCGCACCTGCAAATCTGCACTGGAGCGTGGCGACGGAGCTGCATGGGGCTGCACGCTCTGTGCTTTTTAACAACCTCTGAAAATAGGTTTTTAAAAAACACACCACGCCACCAGTTCCGGTTGCTTCGAAGTGGATTGAGGTGTGGAACTACGAAAAGTAGTCCGCTCCAATCCACTCCACAGTGCAGATTACCTCCGTCGGAGGTCGCTCTGCACTGTTTTAATACCCCAATGCAGAAAGGGCCAAAGACATCACTAGCTTCTATTAACTTTTATACAGTAGCCCCTCCACATTTGCAAGGGTTAGGGGCGCAGAACTCTCACGAAGGTGGAAAAATTGCAAATAACTCTCAACCCCATGATTCTTCTCCAAAGTTCCCCATTCCTTTGCCTCTGGCCCCAATGTTGGGGAACAGGGGAGAAAAAAAGACACAGTAAAGGGTTTACCAGTGATTTTCCCCTTAAATGGAGAAGAGCAGAGTTCTTGGATTCTAGTTATGTCTGGTGGCCATCTTGAAAAGGGAGATTTGGGAGCAGAGAGATCATCTGACCAATCAGCCGCCACTACACAGCAGAAAATGCAGCCAGATGGGAGAGAGGCCACACCTCCAGCAGTGGCCTCTTCCTCCAGCTTTGCACACCAGAAAAGAAAACACGTCCACTTCAAACACAAGCCTGGAAAGCCTGGAGTGAAGAATGCAAGGGAATGAAAGAAGGAAAATTGAGGGAGTGGCGGAGAGGCAAGGATGTGCCTCATTAGTAATCATAGTCATGAAGGTCAAACCTGTGAATGTAGAGGGAAGACAGTATTTGCTTTTTCTCTTCAAATGTATTCAAATTAAATTCATTCAAATTCTCTTCAAATGTATTCAAATTCATACATGCGAACTATAAATGAATGAATTCATATACAGATGTGATAAGCAGAGGCTGACTTTGTGTCAGCTGCATGTATGATGCCTGGAGCCCAATCCTTCTTTGGGCTCCAAAGTTGTCATATGAGGTTCATTAATCAGCTCTGAGGAAGAGAGCAAAAAACTGAAGAGAGGAAATAGAAAGGGGAAACCTCACCTTCTCTCACCCCGATTTTCCTCTCAAAATAAAAGCAGAATGAAAATTGAAGTAATCAAAATGGCACATTGTAAGCAAGTCTAGCTTAGAATTGGAATCTACTTTGGAAGATCTGTACTTTGTTTTCAGTGCCAGTACAAGTAACATCTGGTTCTTCTGCCATCACTGCTGTGTCCATGGTAAGGGCCTAGAAAGAGTTTACAGATAGGAGCAGTATCCAGACTTTCAACCAAAGTCTATCCAAGTTTTTCTTTAAAAAAAAATACCAAGCAATTTCTATTACTGCAGTACAATTCACAAGTTCAGCCCAGGAGCTCTGCAGCATGAGCCAACAGCTCCTGCTATGAACCAACATTTTTATCTGTTCCTCAATATATGCTCTGAGTAGTTTTCTACTGTAAATCACAATTTGTCACAGACAGAAATCTTTAAAAAAGCATGGATTTAAAATCTTCTTCCCACCAGCAAGCTTCTAGAGTCATAGGCTGAGCAGATGTAAGGTCTGGGAACACTGACAAGCATTCAAAGCATTTAAGTAGATGGATATTTGTGTAGAATTAGAACGATAACTTTCAAAGAAAAATAAAAGCCCAATATGGTTGAGATGGGAGAGAGGAGTTCCACTGGGGGCTGATGGACAGGAGATTCTGTATGCTGTTGACAAAGAAGAACAATGATACTTAAGAATTTGGTTCTGATGCACACGCCTCCCAATTCAAACAATACTGCACACACAAAAATTTAACTTAAGATACTTAAGTGTGCCCACTCAGTATATATTGTTTTTTTTTCCCCTTGGGAGAATTAAAATATCTTTATTTGCCATATGGATGCATATATTTTAATAATAATGTTAATAGTATATACTATGATGTACACACAGTGATACACACAGTTGCAGGCTTCCAACAAGCATACATACTGTTTACAAAGATTCAGTTTTTGAGTAAAGTACAAACCAGCATGCTGAACAATATATGTCATGCATTCATCACTGTTTTCAATACCACCCAAAGTACTAGCAAATAGGAAACAGCTATCACCAAGTTTATTAAAAGCCTGTGACAAACAGGAGACAAATGCATTAGAAGAACTGAGGGCAGAAGTCATCTTCAGCAGCAAACAAATAGCAAAACATCTTGCAAGATACTGAACCCAACAAATGGTACACAGTGAGCAACTGTGAAAGAGAATCAGAAGTGGTCAATTGTTAATGCTTGATAGAGACATAAAATGGAAAGGGAGAAGGTTGTACTGATTGTATGAGTAGAATATGCTTTGAAAATTCAAGGCTTCTCATCAGAGTTGTCAAAAGGCTGGGCTCTGAAGCATTACTATCAAGATCTGTAATTCTTTTGTTCTTTAAAGGACACATTATTAAATTCTTTGACCATGAAAGTAATTGACAATTAGAATATATGGGAACAAAGTTCAGAAGACCCATCTGTATGGCGCCTGCATTTGATCCACAAGATGCAATTTATCGGCTACCACTCTGTACAGGTTTTCCACCCATTTGTCCTCTAGATGGATTGGAGAGGGAAGTGTGCAAGCCCTCCAGATGTCCTTCATGCAGGGTTGGCATAATATCTGCAGAGATCTGCTCCTTTATCCAGCTATATAGTTGAGATACATAGTTTTGTCACACAAAAACTTACTATATGGGTTTTTGTCTGGAAGTGACTTCATTTTTAGCATCAAAAACTGAATAGCAACTCCAGGAAACTTCTTACAATGCAGATCTATGAAGCTACTGCCAAACTATCTCATTACTGGAGTTTCCCTAGATGTGAAATTTATTTTTAAAAGTGAGGATCATTTCCTATTGCTACCAGCACATAAGGTCATGGACTGCCCAGTAGAAAGAAAAATCGACAAGTTGGACTTGCATATAGTCTAGAGCACAGCAGGAATGGAAAATTCTGCAATACTGGGTCACTACAGGAATACAAAACAGATACACCAAGACACTGTGCTTCAGTTTGAGTCACAATTGGCAACTGCAATGTTATGGAAAAATTATAGGATTTAACACTGCAAATGGTTTATACTTAATTTTCAACATCAAATTTGTAAGGCCAAATCTGAATACTGTTGTTTTCTTCAAAAAAAAAAAAGATACAAAGATTAACAAGTAAAACTTTCAAAATTAATCAAAAATAACCATGGTAGAATATATTGATCGGAGGAAATATTCCAACATCCTTTGCCAAATCGTATTAGGGAAATGAGTCAAGCAGACCCTTGCATGGGAGACATCCAGATTAAAATAAGCTTGGTTTGTTGTCAAGAGGACTCAAAAAAATCACATAAATATAGTGACTGGATCTCTATTAGACCATCACAGAAAAGCTTGCTATGAAAGGAAGGCACTAGGAACAAATAACAAGGAATGGAAGACACAAATGGGCAAGCACAAAATAGTTAAAACGAACAACAAAATTGTGTTCTCCAAAGGCTCCCTCATACTACAAAATTACAGACTCTGCTTTACGTGCCATAGTTCCGAGGTTTGTAGAAAAGGAAATTTAGAATTCTCAGCCAGAGAGATCCAGTGCCTCACCAAACTATAAATTCCAAGATACCCACGGGGTATAGCCAGGGTGGTGAAACTGCAATCAAAGTGCTAGAACTGTATCATGTGAAAGGGCCCCAAATGTTTTAGACTACTTCTCCTATCAGCTTTAGCCAGAATGATCAGTTGTCAGAGATTGTGGAGTTGTAACCTAGAACACCTGGAAGACACCAGGTGGGAATTTATTTTGTAGAACACAAATGGGGAAAGTACTGTCCATGCAGCCCCTAGGTTTACCTAAATCTCATTTTTAAAAAATTCAAATTATCCCCTGCCCACTTTTGAGAGTATAGTAGATAGTTCTGCCATATTTTCTGGCTGTTTCAGGCAACCTAAGTCGACTCCAACTTAAGGTGATCCCTTCCTAGGATTTTCTTGGACAAATGTATTCATGTGAAGTTTGCCACTGCTTTCATCTGAGACTGAAAGAATGTGACTTCCCCAAGCTGACCCAGTGGGTCCCCATGGCTGAGTGGAGATCTGACCACTCAAACCACTGAACCATGTTGACACATTTTAGGCTTGGAGAAGACTCATTTCCCATGTCCTAGAAAGAACAAAAATGTGAAGAAGTTCCCTACAGGCAGGGATTCACTCTAAAAACTTTTTATAATTAAAAAAAAAAAAAGGCAGAGAACAAAGCCCTCCAGCAATGGGAGCATGCAGCCTAAAGACCTCATATATTTGGCAATCCTGTTATGAAGGGAACTAAATGAGTTACACTTTTCAAAAGGAAATGTAACTTTTCAAAGTGTCTTTATTTATTTCTTTGTATTTTTTTTTTAAAAACCCAACATTTTAGAAAAGTAAAGGCAAGAAGACACATTTCTTTTTTAAGCCTAGATCATTGGTTTCTTCACAGACAACATAGCCAACAATACTGTATATTTGTTACTGTGTGCCCACAAGTTGTTTACAACTTATGGTCACCCTAAGGTGACTCTGTCATGAGGTCTTCTGAGGCTGAGAGTCTGTGATGCACCCAGTGTCACTCAGTGGGTTTCCATGGCCGAGTAGGGAATTAAATCCTGGTCTCCAAGGCTGTAGTCCAAAACTCAAATGTAGTCACCATGCTGCCTCTCAATACTGTGTATACCATACAGGGGGAAAAAAAAGACTGTTATGTGACTAGCATATAAGAATTTGAGAGATGTAAGAGCATTTAGTCAGTTCCAGATAAACTACAAGTTCAGTAGATGCTGCTGTCTGCATTTTGGAAAAACTGCACAGCAATTGCAGTACCAGTCTGGAAAAAACGAAAGTTTTCTACAGTGCAACTGAAAGCAGTCTCGTTTGACTCATTTAACATTTTTTGCCTGAACAAAAAAAGGGCTTTAGTCATTTTCCAACATTTGGATTCCACTGAGTCTGTCATCCTTTTTTTTATTATTATTTTAAGAAGCCACTGAAAGGCAACTGCAATTCTAGTCAGTAAAATGCTGCAATAGCTACTAGAAAACAAGAAGATTTTAAAGAGCCTAAAAACACAGATTTCAATGCTAGCAATTAAGCAAGATTAATGACCACAACTATGAGTTCCTATTGCAGACACAACTCGGCCGCAAGACAGAAATTGTCTTCATGCCAAATATAAATGCCCAAAGCAAATTAAACACAAATCCATTAATTACTGCATACAGGAGCCATCACCTCTGAATAACGACTACAGGTGCATTTTAGTTTGAGGTAAGATGTCAAATGTTTTCCATCCAACACCCATCACTTAGTTGGATCTCCAGAGGGTAATTCTATCACAATTTTTAATTGCTTCATCAAACAATGTTCTCAGCTGACTGTGCAGCTTCCCTCATCCTTCTTATTCTCTCTCTCAACAAATACATTATTTGTCACTGTAAGCCCAACATGAAGTAAAGACATCTACTTCCAAAGGAATGTTTTTTTTTCTCCATGGGCATGCTTCTAGAACATGACTGGCAACTGTGGAAGGCTGGGGACCTGCATTACTCTTCTAGGAGACCTTGGAGAGCCACACTAGCACCCACAAAAAATTGTCCCCAAACTTCTCAGGGTGTATAGGTGCACTTTCACCATGTTTTGGTTTTTTTTAAAAAAAAGGCCTCTCCTGGGCATATAAATTGGACCAGGGCCCCTACATATAATGGAAATAACACTCCATGCCCCCTAGTGGACATTTTGGAGCATTTCAGAGCAAATTGGAAAAAATGAAAACATTATTATTTTTAACTCCCGGGGGTTGGGGGGCTCCAAACATAGTTGAAATGCATTTATTGATACTAGGGACCAAAGGAAAAAAGTTCCAACTTTTTTTTTTTTTTGCAAGAATTTTTTTTTTTCCTCTGGGGGACCCTGGAGGCCACAAAATGTCCCTTGGGGACCATGTGCACACCTCTGTTCTAGATAATGTCACTCCTTTTCTAGAAATGAGGAGGATTTCACATGGGAAAATGCTATACCAAAATTGAAAATGCTTCTGAACTGTTCATGAGTGCTCTATAAACACAAGTTGTCAAGAGTCTTAACATGAGAAATCGTCTTCCATTAAGACAGAACTTTGGTCCATCTAGCCTGGCATCCTACACTGATTGGCAGCAACACCCCAAGATTTGACAACAGTCTTCACCAGCCCTACCCGAAGTTGTCAGAGGACTGAACGTGTAATTTCCATATGCAAAGTACGAGCTGTACAACTGAACTACCACCCTTCCCTTGCATCTTGCTGACAGACCTTTCCAGAAAGTTGCTTTGGATATAAATTTTTCCCACACCTCTAAGCTCTAGAAACATCTACCTGGATCTAGCCTTTAGAATGACACTGGGATCCAGCTCTAAAAAGCCGGTGGATTAAACATAGTCTGATGAAATGGGGCTTGATGAAAAGATGAGGGGTTCTATCCATGTAGCACACCCATTCAAAACTTTTAAATACACCACTTCCTGCTCAGAGGAATGAAAACATAACAGACTGTTCATCACTTTGTATAAAAAGATATTGTTAAGAGGCTATTCTGAGCTCTTCCTCAAATTATGCTTGGCTAAGTCAGGTACAATTTTGCTCCCTTTTATTAGAATGTCAATAGCTTCCTTTTGTTGGTTGATGGTCTCCTAAGACACAGTTTTTACTGGGGACTGAAACAAAATGGATGTTTGCTGTCTGAAGCAATTCTGCTCTATTATTATTTCCTCTCACCAGACCTGATGTCAGCCACCTGTCTTCCAAAGGAAACCATATATCACCTTCACTGCCCAGGGAGTTGTTTAAATCAGAGAAAAACAGTACAGTTTCCTGGATCTGGGAATACTGGTATATTGCTATGTACCTGTCAAATGACTTGAGTAGTTGCAACTTTGGGGCACTGTTATAATAAAGAAAAGCTAACTGTATAACTCTTAGAAGGCACTGTTATGCCCTACCCACTCAATAGTTAAGACCTACTGAATTCAGGCCCAGTTTCCAAAGTACGTCCTTCCCAAACCTAATGTCTTCGTGTTTTGTTCTCAGAGCTGGCTAGATCATCACCTCTAAGACTGCTATGCTATCCGGAGTTACCTGAATAATCCCCTCTGATCCCAGTGACACTTATTTCAGAGTAGACATACACAGGACTGCATAGCACCAAGTGACTTTGCCTTTACTTACAGCAAGGTTGGGCAGATTTGGTAGGTACGGGGGGGTCTATCCCCCCCACCCTGGAGCCAGTCTGACTGGGAGAAAAATAACAAAAACAAAACCAGAACTGGCCAGTTTGGAAAAATGAATGCTCAAAACACTGCCCACCTGTGGGCAGTGCTAGGGGGTCCCTGTGACCTATTGAAAGGTGAATCACTGCAGCCAGAGGCTTCCAGTATTGGAATTTCACCCTTTCTGCCGGAAAAGGGGTAATCCAGAGAAAACAGAGTGGTAGTAACAAGGAGCTGCAGAAACAGTCTTAGTGGCTGCACTGACCCCACCGCTGCCCTAGAGCTAATTCTAGCTTGGTGCTGTTGTTGTCCTTAATTAGCAATCTCACCGGGCAATCGCATACAGGACACAAGGTTCACTGAACTCCGGATTTACTCCGGAGTACCCACAGATCTGACTGTCTGGAAAGCCCATTCAACCTCGATCGCCTGCCTGTCACTGAAGCCACCCAGTTACCCAGCCACCAACCCAGCGCCCGAGGAGTTCCTTCGCTGGATCAAGCGCGGCAGCCTCTGGATCGCCTTTGCCAACCTGTTGCCAGCAAAAGAAAGAGAGAGACTCAGAGCTGGGTGCGGAGCGACAGGCAGCAGGCGCAGCCCGGGCATCTTCCAGCGGTTAGGCTGGGAGTTTACTTTCCTCCGCCGCGTCGCGGGTGACCCACTGACACCAAACAGATTGTCGCGCTACGGAAACCGACCGACCGACCGGAAGACCCGCCGGCGGGAGAGGGACGGAGGGGAAGGAAGGGATGGCGCGCGGCGCTGCGCACCAGCCGGCTCCGGCCCGCGCCGAAGTGACCGGGGATCAGCCCCGCCGCCCCGCCGGGAGCGGCGCCACGCGAGGCTCGGGCCGCCGGCTGGCCCTCCTCGGAGGAGTCTCGAGGCAGCCGGGCGGAGGGGAAGCCTCGCCGGGAAACCAAGCGCGCGAGCCGGACCGGCGCCCCGGGCCAAAGCAGGCGCGGCGTGGGAAGTCGCGCGTCCCGCGGCCGACCGACCCCGAGCCCCGCCGCGGACTCACCTTCTGCTGCCGCCGGGCCATGTCCGTGGGCTGCTTGGCGTTGAACGGGTAGGCGATGCAGCGCACGATGAAGGTGTACAGCTGCAGCCGAAGCCGCTTCTCCTTCTCCTCCTTCTGCAGCCGCTCCTGCTCTTCTCTGCCCTCGCTGCGCACCGAAGGACTCGGGCTCGCCGGCCGGGCCGCCGCGCTCCCCCCGCCGCCGCCGCCGCCGCCACTCCTCTCCGAGCGGCCGGGCTCCCTGGCAGCGGCCGGGAGGGCTCGCGGCGAGCTGTTGGCAGCGCCGCCGCCGCCGGCGGCCACCACGAGCACATCCCGCCGCTCTCCCTCCGGCACCTCGTCGGACTCTTCCTCGCTGGAGGACGGGTCGAGCATGGTGTCCGCTCGGAAGGAAAGCGCGGGGAAGGCGAGCCACCGGCCCGGGAGGCGCGCTGGGGGGAGGCGCCGCCGCCGCCGCCAAAGCAGGAGGAGCAGCCAGGCGCACCTTTCCGGACACGTCGAGCTTCCCCACCCGACGATTTCCTACCACAAACGAGGCGGCGGCGGCGGCGGCGGGAGGCGGCTGAAGGAGAGGGGCGGAGTTTGGGGAAAGGGGTCGAGCTCGTGGGGCGGGACGAGGCGGGGGGGGCAGAGGCTGTTTTGGGTCGGCTCCTATCAGAGCCCGGCTCTGGCCTGTCGCCGCTTCTCCCTCAGCGAGCGCGCGGGCGGGAAGGAAGGAGGCGCCGCTGCTCCGCCTCAGCCCCGCGCGAGCGGCGCGACTCACAGGTGGGAAACCTGTAGCGCCCACAACAAGCGACACGTGGAAGGGAATGCTAATCGCGCCTCGGCCGCCGCGCCCTCCCCCTCGCCTCAGCTCCGCGTTTCCCGCCACAGCCCAGGCGCGGACGACCTCCCCCTCTGGTCGTTTCTGCGTTAGACTGTGGTGCTGCTATTTTTCCCCTTTCTCCCTAAACTGCAACGCCAGGATTCCATCAGACGTTGAAAGTGGAACAATAGCACTACAACGGTCCAGTGCAGACAGGTCACCCAGTGGGTTTCCAAGGCCAAGCGGGGAGTCGAAGCCTGGCCTCCAGGCTCCTTCTGCCTACAGTACATTTAAACGAAGCGGGAGGCTTTAGCCTCCATCGCAGACGGGGCCGGATGATCGATTGGGGCCATTATTCCAGGGCCAGCGCTAGCCAAGGGTCCAGCTTTAGAGGACAAGCGTGTCTCTAGCTTCCTCTTCTTGCCCAGTGTCTTCCTTATGTTTCCCCTACTAGCAATGTCCTGTGTGTTACCTGAGCAATTGAATAACAAATGGCTGGCATCCTGTTGTCGGACTCCTCCAATCTGCAGGGCTGAAGACAGGTTCTGAGGTGAAGACGTTTGTCCTGCTGTGGTTTTTTCGGTGCAACCTATGTTTTGCTTGTTTGTCTCTTTGGTAGGACACTCCCGGTGGCACTGAGAAGCCTCCCTTTCTGGAATGGCCTCGGGGTCCCTGTCCCCTCAATCCAGCCTTGCATGCAAGGAGCCAAGGGTGGTGGAAGGGACTGGAGAGACTCCAAAAGACTCCAGGGCCCCGAAGTGTACTGAAACAGCATAGGTCAGGAGTCTTATACAACATAATGGAATATCAGAAAGACCATCATTCAACATTCATGCTGCCTTGTTTCCTTCACTCCATATTTCTGCACATAAACTGCCTTGAGCCCATGATGGGCCCTGGGGTTAGTCAGTGGTATTGGGCTCCGTATTCTATCCCAACACTGAACTCAACGTTGGTCAGTTGTACATGGACTTGCCTACATGGTCCAAGAAAAATATATTATGTATGACAACATTAAAAAAAAAAAACACCTACCTATCTTAGTAGAGACCAACTTCCAAACCATTTTTGGAAACAAAGATGCTTCCTCCCCCTGCCAAAAAACCCCAAATTGCATACAGCCTGCATACGATAAAACAGAATATAAATCTGTGTATAAAAATGGCATTGTCATGCTATTAACATGCATCTATCAATAAAGTTCAGGTATAGTTTTAGACTGGTGCAAAGTTTTTTAGGAAAGAGTACAATTGCAATAGTACATTAATTTCAGGGGTACTTGTTATCATTAGCACTACACCAATCCTTAGTGGACAGTATCATATTGCCCCAAAATATAATGCCATGATAGTGAAGTGAGGAGAAAAAGGAGAGGCAAAGTGAAGTAATCTCTCTGAATTGATTTATGATGCTATAATTAACTGTAAAAAAAATGCCTCTAAATTAGGAGGGAAATTCTTTAAAAAAATCATATCCAAACAGAATAATCAAATAATTCTTTCAGGAGCTACAAGCAACTCTTCTAATGCAATGTCTTCATTATTTGACAGAGTGAGGCAATCACTTCTGATGGCTGATAATGGAGTGTATGGAGGAACAGGGGCAGGCTTGTGTTGCATGTGCTTGCCTGGCACCCTGTTCGCTAGTCTGCAGCCCTTAGATGAGATCATCAGTGTTGGATAAGATTTAGTTACTCATCCAGTCAGCTTATTAGGTGGGATTGGAAGTGGGGAGGAGAGTTTTTGTCTCAGGCAACAAAATGTCTTGCACTAGCATTGTAAAGGAAACAGAGGAAACGTGGACACATGTAAGCCTAAATCCTATTGTTACTCCTGACTAGAGTAATTGGACTTATCTATGTGTTGATTCAGCAGTTGATCCAATGAGTTTATTCTAATTAGAAATAACAGGATTACATTTACAGACTCTCTCAAACATATACACTATAGAAAAAGGCACTTAAAACAGCCTTAAAGAGCCTTACAAATGACAGCCCAGCAGGACAAGTGGTGGGTGTGAGATAACATACACACAAGCAGGACTGTCCCAAGGCATTTTGCTTAATCAGAAGCAATTCCCTCTGTGCTCGCTGGGGCTTATTCCCTTGCCTAACCTTTGGGATGAAAGGCAGACAAAAGTTCCATTGTACCAGAAGCATGAAGTGTTATCCACAGTTGAGAGGTTACACACATACACATGACTACAGAGAGAGAGAATAACAAAATGTATAAACACAAGCCCAAAATGGATTAATCTGTGATTTCTGTACTGAATGCAAAAGTATACCAGATAAGAATAGTGACCAGTCATAGCAGTGGTGGTAGCAACAGTATCAATTCTTCTGTTACAATGTAAGTTTAAAAAACTGCAATCTGCATTCTGACAAATCCTTGTAGTTTGTTGTTCTGTGGTCAAACTACAAAAATAGGTTGCGTGTGGCCCTAGGGGCTTCCCCCCCACCAATTTCCATACTCGACCCCCCCCCCATAGACCTTTCCTTCAGGATACCTGATTGAGTTGCCCAAAATTGGTGAAAAGTCAATCCTGGAGCTACAATTCAACTTCCCTGAAACAAAGAAAATCAGTCAAAAAAACTGAAAATGAAAATCGGCAGTTACTGTACTTCCAATTTCATTTTCAGCTAGCCTTCTGCCAACTTTATTTTTCCTGGGGTGGAGAGTGACCTTCTATGAAGGAGTAATGGTATAAATCCTCCCCATATTCTCCCCAGTTGCCTGCTCCTGGTTCAATATATGTAGATATTCAGTGCATAGCATGTCTTTTTTCCCCAATAAAAGCTCAAGGTAATGAACAGCCTCCAAACAAGAAAGGGGCAGTAAACACATTATAACCACTGATTGGATCCTGCTGACTCAACTGTCCTGCCTGTTGGTACTTGCTATAACCATTAAATATAATGCCAGGAAGAAGACAGTGCTGTCATCACCACTTCTGTCATCCTCCTTATGAGCTGATCAAAGACTCAGTAATTTTGATGGCCTTATGCTGAAAACTCTTCTGACACTCTCTTGAGCTCCCTTTGCCTTGGAAGACAAAGTGTCAAGCTCATTTTGTACTATCAAATTTAGGAGTAAAAAACCCAGCTTCCCTCTGTATCAGCACAGAGCTGCAACACAGCTATTTGTGTTCTGTGTTCATGTACAACTAAGTTCTACTGAAGTCAACAGGCCTTGCTTCCTGCTAAACAAGGATGGGGACCCTTGTGTCTTCCAGATGTTTTGGACTACTATAGACCTATAAAATGACTCAAAAAGTATGCTTTGTTCCAATGAATTTACCAACTACAATAAGGTAAATAGGCAAGCTGTTTGATGATCTCCTGGAACCCACAATGCAAGTCTAGGCATGTCTATTCAGATATAAGCCCTATTTAGCTCTGTGGAACTTACTCTCAGATAATATATATAATAGTATATAGGATTGCTGCATCAATTAAAACCAATCCATTAATTTGGTTATTTTTTCTCTAGCATGGCTCACAAGCCTCTTCACAAATTACCAAAGAAGAACAATATCACCTGTGAAGAAAGCTCAACATATCAAACCTTGCCAAAAATCTGAATGTGTGACTTGATTTGTGACACATACCTCTAGCTGTTGAAAAGGCCAAAGAGAGCAGATGGCATTAATATTTTATTAATTTACTGTTTTATTACTTTTAGGATATTTATGTACCATTGTTCCATTTGAAAATCTCCCAGGTTTGCTTGTAACATTTGAAAAAAGGTAAAATAAGATGAAATAAAGCTCAGTGATTTAAAATGACACACATTCCCAAAGAAAATCACAACAATATCAAAACAAAACAGAAAAACTGAGAAAACAAGTTAAATTGAACTGGAAAAGAGGCACAGAATCTTTGGCTCTACAGATGTTTTGGACTATAGCTCCCACAATCCCATATTGTTTCATCATGCTGGCTTGGACTTCTGGAATGAACTGCAAAACATCTGGGGGACCACCATGGATCAATGTATACCTCTGAATTAGAGCAACGTACTTTTTAAAAAAAATAAGTTTTATTGACAATTTTCAAAATGCATATAGACAAAACAGGGGAAAAAAACAGATTACACGAAAGAAAAAACAAAAGCGGAAAATGCTAATTAATACTAAGAATGAATAAAAACAATAAAAATACTATGAACTACTAAAAAGGAAAAAATACACATTAGTTTCCAGTTTTCCTAACACAGATTATATATGTCTCTATAAAACAACTTCTCTACTTAACAAATATCATTCTACAATATCAACATATTGTACTCTTTTTCTTGTAAAAATCTTATTGAAGGTTTCCAGTGTTTTGGAAAAGTCAGCACTCATGAATATTGTCAGTTTATCCATTTCAGCTAGATTAGGGCAACATACTTGAAGGGCCAGGAAAATAAAACTGTTCAATTGACACCAGATATCAAATTAGCTGCCAGATGGTCCCTATAGAGAATATTTTACATGCAAGAAAGCCCTCTCCCAGGTTATTGTCCCTGGTAACTTTCAAGGGTAGGTGTACACCAATAAGGATCTTATCTTATAAAGCTCTCTGATGATAAGCATAAAGTTGGGTCAGTCCCACATGGGAGAAATGGTACTTCAGAAATCCAGAACCCAGTGCTTTAGCACAGAGTCTAGAAAAGTTACTGGGGGAATCAAAGAACTATAATTCTAAAAGTTAACTTTTCCAAGCTCTCAGGGCTTCAGGGGTGATCACTAGTACTTAGAGATGTGACTGGAAACAATTTAGAAACCAGTCCTTCAGTGATTTGCCTTTTGCCTCTGTCTATTGCACTGAATGCATAAACCTTATCCATGCTATTTCTTCACTGTGAAGTGAAAACTGGCAGTTCCAGTGCCAATGAGACAGCAAGGCCACTCCAGGTTTTGTTCCAGAGTTCAAAGGAATCATCCAAGTTGCTCCAGCTGTTTTGGGGATAGCATTAAGCACCTTGGATAGTTGCTTTCAATTTGCAGTAAAACCTTGAGTAGATTCTTTAGCTCACTGACATCAGAGCCAAAACAAAGAGTAGCTGCTTGTCCTATAAATATGCATATAGATATAAACATTTTTTGTCCAGGAAGTTCACTACAGCCTGGAGTTAGATGGACAGAAAAGGGTTTTTAACTAATATTGTTAAAAATGGTTTGATGCTTGCTGCATCTGAACTAACGCAAATAATGAAAAGGAGTGCCTCCAGGTTTATCAGCCTGGCTATGCATTCAGATCATCTGAGACCTTTTTCTCTACAAGAAAAGTTCATTTATCATGTGTAAAAGAGAGGGCCTTCTCTGTGGTTGCCTCCTGGAATTTCGTCCACAGGCCATTCACCTGGCACCAATGTTAAATTATTTTGGACAGGTGGATAAAATGTTTGCACAGCATATAGATATACATACATGCACATATGCACTGACCAACCATGGAATAATGAGACCAGACACAGAGAACTGTTGAGAAAGCTATTTAACTTAGAACCTATTTAAACTGAGTTGAACTTGGAAAAGTGCAGGAGCAGGGGAGTAACCTAGTGCAGGATCAGCTTAGATCAGGTGTCACTTCATTACTTGCTCTTCATCATTCCCTTGAGTGAACCACCTGAGTCCCAAGGGGAACCCAGAAGCTGGTTTGCTCCCTGTTTGGCCATCTACTGGAAGGCAGACTCAAGGAACCAGATGCCAAGTTGCAAGACTTAAATGAGGACAAAGCCTCCCATGCCAGCCCCAAGTGTAGTCTCCATCCCCACCCCCGAGGTTGCCGCCGATTGCCCCTGCTGCTGATCACCGCTCCTCCAACTGCTGCTCCCCCTCCCCCCACTGATTGCCCCTCCTCCACCCACTGCTTGCCTGTGCTCTGTATGCTTGCCCCTCAGCCCACTGCTGATCACCACTCCCCTGCTGCCAATTGCCCCTCCTCATGAGGTCACTCCTCCTCCATCTGCCCACCCCTCCTACCTGCTGCCAATCTTCTCTCTTCCACCCGCTGCTGGCCCCTCCCTCACATGCTCGCCACTCCTCACCATGGATCGCCTCTCCCCCACCCACTACTGCTCGCCTTGCACCCTTGCCCTGGGCGCTGTTGAGCCTTTGGTACGCCACTGCTAGAATCCCTAATATCACATAATTCTCTAAGGCACAAACCAAGCAGAAGGCAAGGTCCCTTCACCCCATCTCCTTCTGATCTGTCTTAGAGGTATGGATCAACAATACAGACAGTTGCCCAGAAAGCGTTAAATCTCTCAACTGTTAAGTCCTACCTCATACATCTCCTCTAGACAATCAACTAACTCACAAGGCACCAACAAAAACTGTCAAAGACACTGATTAAAACAAAATGGTCTCATAATCAGAAGAGCAAATGGTTGACTAAATACACCTCAACCACTTAAGAACTTCAGGCAATAATGGTCTACACCTCTCAGACACCCTGACCTGCTCCTGAGACTATCCCTCCAGCACCTTGCAAATCCTGAAGTCAGTCATGTTATCCCAATAACCTTGTACCCTGGCAGCAAAGGACACTGTTCACAGCCTGCCCAAATGGACTATGGAGCTAAACTCCTACCCCTCAAGTGTATGCAGAATTGCAAATGGGCAACAAGGATTGGCTAAAAAAACCTGAAGCCTTTCATCTGTCCTAAAACACATAAACTCCAGCCCAGCCTTCCTATAACTCCTCCTAGTACTGGGAGCTACAGAGAAGGTGATTGTCCTGACGACCTCCTCATTCCAAGCCATCATACGTTTGCCAGCATGAGATCTGTATGCGTCTCCACCTCTGAATCCAGTTACCTGAAGCACTCTGTCTGTTGGTGGGAAAAAGTATCAGCAATTCTATTGTCTAATCAAATTATATGGAACACCATAAGAAATATATTAAACTGAAGACACTGCAGTGTAAAGACCCTGACCAACTGCATGACTCCTTGGAACCTAAAGGACAGGGAATTAATAACCTGCACCTTGGTTATATTATTGCACCAGAAATGAACAGAGGAGTTAGCTAACTCCCCTCTCCAGATCCAAATAGCCACCATAATGGGGGGCAGAAATGTTAGCTTGGACAACAAACCTGCTTCTACCTACTCCCCAGGTCACATCTGGGCATTACAGCATCCATGAAAACATACCCAGAAACCAATAAAACTTGCTGCATCCAAAGACACCTATAAAGCATCCTGGATACTGAGCTCATCTTGCCAAAAATAAATCTCATTAAAAGTGGAAAGAACATCTTGCCAGACCACTAAGTCATCCCTTATGTCCTGCATAATCGGAACCCTGTGGTGGGGCTGAACAGTTCCACCTATAGCATCAGTACAGTACAAAGCTCCACAAGAATGGAATCATTAACGATTTTCCTCTTGGGATAAGACAAATGATGAATAAGCCTGTATTCACCAGATGCCTTTTTTGGGAGCAACCTCCAGGGGTGACATTCTTAGATTGAATACAGGGGGAGATATAAATGCACCAATGACCTTCCCTCTGATCCTTCCTTATGACTCTTGTCTCTAACAACACATTCGAAATCCAATATGGAATGTAAATTCTTGGATTGGAAAGGATGCCGGGTCCCTTGAGATGGGATCTTATCTCCCTCAGACAACGGGCAACAACTGGGTCAAAGTAAAGCTGCAATAGAAGTTCCAACCTATCCAATTTAATTTGGCTGGGTCCCTTTTGAAGGTAGAAGGACACCCTTTGTTTCTCATTTCCCCAACTATTGTTCCCTATGCCTTTTCCTGTCTGGCAGTTATGACAGGAACAAGCTCTCCCACAAACAAAGCTCTCACATTGGGATTTGCAAGGCTGGCCAACCCTGGACCCCAAATTCCCAATATAGCAGCCTGTGCTGCTGGTCTACAGAAGCCTACTGCTTATTCCTAACTCCAACTTGTGCCTTTTGGACAATATGACTGCTGTGCAACCTCTCACCTTGAGATGGTCAAGCAGATGTGATCATGTGCATCCACAATTGTGGCTGCATCTGATTTCTCATGAGACCAGCATAATTGATGACTTCATATGGAAAGCCTTGTCGTAAAGTAACCAGGCTGGACCAGCAAAATCCTAGCAGGGCCTCCATAGACCTTCTTGGCCTGTGAAAACTATCAGGACCACAGAACAATTTTACTGAGTTATGAAAGGGTCTGCACAGAGCCCTAGCAGGGCCTATTAGGCCTCTGAAGGGCTTGCACCTGTGGCCTAGGTGGGTCCAAAAGGCCTAATGAGTCACTATAGCTTGATGAGGTCTACTACACCACCAATGGGCCTACCAATTGCCATAGCCAAGGAGGGTCTACTGGGCCTCAAAAGGGCCCACACAACTGCCACAGATCCGTGCAGTCTATAAGGCCTGCCAAAGTGCATGTGAGTTATGAAGAGGGCTGCTGTGAGGCAAACTAGGCCCTAAAGGACCTATGCAGACCAACTGGCCTGATAAAAAAAAAATAGAGGATGGACTAGCAAGGCCTACTTACCTGCCCAAAATGCTGGAGCAGAAACTGAAGTCACCTTGTAGTGATGAGGACTAGATTAGCCACAGATGCCCTCTGATACCTAATAAAGGAGCTAAGCAATCAGGTGGGGGGTTTGAAACAATGTCATAGCTGGGCCTAACATAAATGCAATGGTAACAACCCCTAACTTCCTGAGTCCCACTCAAGTACTAACTGCCTTTAAAGATTTGGATCCCCCAAGCACCACCCACTGTAGGACCATTCAGCTATGTGGTCTGATAACCAGCTACCAACCCAAGCTTCCTCTTCCTAGCTCTGTCCAAGAACCCCCACTGGTGCTGTCTTTTCCCTGCTGCTCTCCTATATTTTCTACCTTCTGCCCACTTGTGAAGCATTGTCAAAAATGAAGCAAAGAGGGGTGGATGAAGCTAGGAACCCTTCTAGCTCTGTTCCAAATGCCTGATGTCATGGTGCATTGCACTAGATGTCATCAGTGCAGGCCTATCCTTCATCAGAGACCAGCCAAAGTGGGTCCTCCCCTCCAGTACCTGTGCCACATGGGTTCAGATCTCATATCTATATCTATTTATCTGTCTATATATCTATATAGTACTATATATATATATATATATATATATATATTGTTAAATCAAGTTTTATGCCTCTAGTTGCTGTTTCATGTTCAGATTTTTTATTGTATTTAATGTTTAATTTTTATGTTAACCAGTTTTGAAATCCTGGTTTAATGTGCACAACATATATATATATACTATATATATTCTCCCTCCCTCCCTCTCTCTCTCTCTCTCTCACACACACACACACATTAAATTGTTAAATTGAGTTTTATGCCTCAGATTACTGTTTCATGTTTAGATTTTTATTGTATTTAATGTTTAACTTTTATATCTATCACTTTTGAAATCCTCTTCAGGTTAAAGAGACACTGTAAAGTTTTAAATAAATAAGAGGAACAATTCACACTATCGAATTGTTGGCTTTACAAGGACGTCTTACAGAAGAGATTTAAAAGTTTCCTGGGGCTGCAAAAATAGGAACTCTTACCAAGGCTATAATTCCTACAGTTTCTTACAGAAACTGCACCAGACAATTTGGCCTTTGCAGCATAAGAATCTTTATTCAGGCCTTTTAAACACACACAACTTTTCTTTGAGGCTGTATTCTATTTTTCTTCCTCTTCACAGATTTAATTGATAGAATTTACAAATAAAAATACTAATACTCATTTTGTTACTCAATACATTTTCCAGCTTTTTTTTTTAAATAAACAAACCAACTCAGGACTGATAAGCTCTGACCACAGCACTCCATCTTTTTGTGCCAAAGGCTGAAACCAAGAGTAGAAAAATGAGCTATTAAATGGGTCACAGTGCAGTCAGTCTCTCTCACAAGGCCTGGGCCTGCTTTAAACCAGTGCATCTCAACCTAGCTGATATAAGGAACTGGCAATTAATTTTTGCAATGTGCCAGGGACCAATGAGCATTTGTGCCCATTGGCTACAATTATTTCTTTCTTTCTGGGAAATTCATCAGGATCCAGCAGCCAATTGCTTGTGGACAGGGACCATTTTGAGTAGTGCTGCTCATAATAAAGAAGGGACCAGCCCAGCAGCAGAGAAGCACGTGACCAATGGAGTTTTTCATTCTTCCTCCATCTTCCCAGCAGTCTGGATGAAACAAAGCAAAGGAAACTATTTCCTGCCATCTATTAAAATTGTGAGTTGTACTTCCAATATTTTTGCTAAAATCAATAACTGATTGTAAAGATATTGAGCCCTGTTTGGGTTGAATGCTAATTGATTATGCAAATGAATTGATTATTAATCCATTTATCCAAGTCCTGGCATTACTTTACCCATTACTATTTGCCTTTTAAAGAAAATGTAAATTTAGGACTGATCAAAGAATGGTACAACATTTGAAAAATTTGGCTCCACATGCTTCTAAAATGTACTTTCATAACCACTTAGGAAACATTACTCAATGCACTGAATTTTTTGTAAGCTGTTCCTACTTGTTTCACTTTAAATGAATGAATGAATAAATAAAAACAATTACAGGTGCCTGCCTTATTAGTGACTCATTTATTTTGTGTTCTGGCTGCTGCTCTGTTTTTAGCAATCATCTGGGCTTTTCATGCAGCTAAATATGGTTTATCTGTCTGTATGTCTTAGCAGTCATACAATCCCTTCCCTCAATCTCTACCTCCAGAGCAATTCATGGCTTTTGACTTTGTTTGCCTTCACTGATCTTATCAGGTAGCCAAATTGATTGGTTCAATGGCGTCATCACAGCCACTACATGAATGGGCTAGAATTGCATATGGAAGGAAAAAGAAGCCTTACAAAAATAGGTATGTGGAGGAAGGGAAGTTGTACTAAAGCAGCAGCAGCAGCTCAAAGCTGACAATAACAGTGCACTGATTCCCCCTGTTCAAAGTGGGGAGGGATCAGGGAACATTTCATCCCTTTCAAAAAAATACATTCCTCCCTCTCCCCTGGACTCCTCAACTAGTGAGGCCTCTTGTGTGTCCTTCCTTGTTAAAACTTTTGCCAGCTTGAGGATACTCTGATGTTGCTTTTCACATGTTCTGGTTTTCATCTGCAAAATTTTGGAGTATATGGAATTAGCAACAATTCAGGAAAACCATTTGCTCCTTCTTGTTAACCTCAGTTGAATTGGCCCAATTCATCTGAAATATTAGCAGCAGCTCTGATGTTCGATGTTGTGCTCTGCTGTTTTGGTGGTCTCAGAATGTTGCTGGCTTTTACAGAGAGAAACTGAGAAGACTGCAATACATAGGAGAAACCATGACCTGAAAAGTTGTTGGAGGGAGTAGGAGTGGGGGGGGGCAGGGAGAGAGAGAGAAAAAGACAGACGTGCAACAACCCGGAGACAGGGAGCTGTTTGTTACAATCCCATCTTTCTTTCAGCTCTTCCACCACCCTTTAAATAACTCTCAGACCTAAACAGTAAAGCAGGATCACACAACCCTAATACCCTTCCCACAACTGGGAAGAGAGAGAGAGAGGCATGGCCAGTTGGATATCTCACTGACCTCATGTCAGCCCTCTTCTCTTCCTTGGATTAAGATGTGGTATAAACCAAACTACTTGACTTGCAGCTGGTCATTCCTTTGGTCCAAAACATACTAAATTCAGAAGTCTAATTTAAGAAAACTTTAATAAACTTAGGCCATTTCCAGACTACACTGTTATAGTGTTGTTATTCCACTTTCAACATCCTGTGGAATTTTGGGATTTGGAGTTTACTGAGGCCAAGGAGCTCTCTGGCTGGGAATTCTAAATGCCCCTTCCTAAATTGCAAACCCCAGGATACCATAGAATGTTGAAAGTGGAATAATAACACAATAACAGTATAGTGCAGAAATGGCCTTAGAGAGAAATGGACCAGAAAATATCTGGTAGTAAGGTAGGAATTACAAAAAAAAAAAAAAAAAAGTTGGGTAACATCTATATAGTCTATAACTAGACTAGCATATAGCTAGCTAGCTAATGGGCTTGCTTGCTTGCTTCATATATAGCCCACCTTTCCTTCAAAGAGTACAGAGTAGTATTAATGTCTCTTTTCCTCCATACATTATCCTCAGCAGCTCTATGAGGTACATTAGGCATATCAAAAGCCTGGTGGCCCAGTATTGCCCCTTGAGTGTCCTGGCTCAATGGACTTTAGAACCTAGATGTCCCAAATCCCTGTCTAATACACTAACCACTACAACACACTAAGTTTCAAACAAAGGGTTCCCTCAGACAGTGAACAGTCACAGTAAATGCCTCATAGCAGCATCCAGTCATGAGATTGATGATAAAGAGATAGATAGATGATAGATAGATAGATAGATAGATAGATAGATAGATAGATAGATAGAGGCCCTTTTCACACGGGCTTTCCCGGGCGAAATAGCCCCGTGAGCCGTGCGGGAGTGGGAGCGTCGCTCCGCACTACGCACTCCCACTTCCGGCGCTCTCACGGGGCTGCAGCGGCGCGAGCGCGGGGTTTTTGATTTTCGCTTTCAAGCGAAAATCACCCCGCGCTCGCGCTACGCTCCCGGCGCCCACACACACTCACCTGTAGTGCGGTGCCTCGGGGAGGCGGCCGGGTCGCGCCTCCTTCCCTCCGCCCGTGCGGAAGGAAGGGGCGGGGCGGGGAGCTAGCGCGGCGGATGCGAGAGCATCCTGCTTCGCACGGGCGGGGGGCTGCTTGCGACAGCCTCCCGCTCGCGCGCGCGGCTGTCGCTCGCTCCTGGCGCGCGCGGGGGCGGGCGCGACTGTCGCTCGCGCCAGGAGCGAGGGACAGTCGCGCCCGCCCCCCCTTGCGCGCGCGCGCGATCGGGAGGCTGTCGCGAGCAGCCCCCCCGCGCGCGCCAGGAGCGAGGGACAGTCGCGCCCGCCCCCCCGCGCGCGCCAGGAGCGACGGGCTCCTTTCTTGCGCGCGCGGGGGGGATGGACTCGCGAGCCGCCGCCGCCTCCGGGACAGTGCCGTTTCCCAGCTGGTTCCTTCGGCTGCGGAAGGAACCAGCGGGGAACGGGCAGGCTCCCGAACTAGGCTTTTCCCGCAAGCCGCCCGCCCCCGCTCGCGCAAAAAGCCTAGTGCGAAAAGGGCCAGAGTGATATCATCCATCTTCTTTGTCTTCTTTGAGATGTGGGTAACTATAGTGTCAGAGCCGGGTTTCCTTCCCCACCTCCCCCTATCCATGCAACACATTAGTGGGAGTTATGTTCCCTTTGTACTTCAGACCAGAAGTACAGAGGGAACCAAAACAATTGAAATTAACATGGGAATTAACTCCTGCCCGTCTAAATAACTCAAGGGAAAGGAAAATAAAAAACCTTCCCCTAGTTTTGAAAAGTTGTGGCTAGTGCTGAAAAATCACAGAGAATAAGCTGGAACAGGAGATACATCATTTGGAGATACAACATTTCCAAGTTCAGTTTGATCCCATCCAGCACTGATTTTTAGTTCAATGTACCATCAGCATGTGGCCCCAGCTTAGGGAATGCATTCCTTAGCAAAAAAAGAAGTCCCTCACCCCAGGTATATAGAGTATAGCCTTAATTACCATTTTGCTTCAGTAGCAGAAATTTAAGTATGTGCTTAATGCTTCTACTGAACATCAGTGGGATACAGAACATCAAATAAGCATGCTTAGTCATAAGCACGCTTTGTTTTGACTCCACATAAGACGAGCCCAGCTGGGTCAGACTGAAGGCTTTTCTGGTCCAGCATTCTGCTTGCACAGTAGCCAATTGGATGTCTATGGGAAGCCCACCAGGAGGACATGTGTAGAACTGCACTTCCTACCTGTCTTCCCCAGCAACTGGTACTGAGTAGCATACTGCCTCTGATACTGTAGGTCTCAGTTAACCATCATGATGATCAGCCATTGACAGTCTGATTCTCTATGAATTTATCTAATTCCCTTTTAATGCCATCCAAGCTGGCAGGCATCAAATATCTCTTTTTTGGCAGCAAAAATTCCATTCAGAACTAATTTTGGTTGGATCAGGCACTAAAAAAGTATGACATAATGCCTGTTTGTAAACATTGCCTTTCAATATGCATGTGTAAATCCATTGATTTGCAAGTGGGCATAAAGTCTGGTACATTCAATTCAGAAGTTAGTCTAATTGTTTTCAATGCAGCTTACTCCCTGGTAAGTATTGTAAGGTCTAGTCTGAAACTAGGTTTTCTAGCGAAACAACAGTAATTGTGAGTTGCTGTTGTGTGCTTTCAAGTTATTTCTGGCTTACAGCAGTCCCATGGTGGACCTACCACAGTGTTGGTTTTTTTAAAAAAAACAAGAATTTTTCAGAGGGTGTTTGCCAGTGCCTTCCTCTGAGGCTGAGAGAGTGTGACTCACCCAAGGTCACTTAGAGCGTTTCCATGGCCAAGTGAAGATTTGAGCCCTGGTTTTTTGGAGTCCTAGTCCAACATTCAAACTACTGTACCATGCTGGCTTTCAGATTGTTGTATTTTCTTTTTTTTAAAAAAGCAATAGAACTTAGATATGTAGAATAATTGTTTCTAGAAAGGGGCCCAAATTTAGACATATACCCCTATTCCCACAGGCATACACAACAATTATAACTAATAGCACAAATAGTATTGTTGCTATGATCAGATCTTCTCATTTTGTGCCATGACGTTAGCTCATTAGCAGCTGCTCAGGAGCTGTGATCATTTTCTTTGTAAAGCTACTGGTGCCTGCAAACACTGGCAGAGTTGCCTTTCAACATATGGTCAAAGCAATTGGAATCTCTGAGCCCATCTCTGAAATTTGCATTTTAAGTAAATTGGTCAGTCATTCCAACCCCCTAATCTCCATTCCTGCTTCCAAAAAAAATAAAATAAAATAATTCAATATAAATAGAAGATGCAGATATTTGAATGGGATTAGATGCAATCTATTTCTCACAGGCTGAATACTACCCAGACAATCTGCTTATTTCACTATAAAAAGAAATCTTATAAAGCTTATAAAAAAATACAGCCTCAAATCCAATATTTATGAGGTGGGCTTTCAGGAAGTGCATTACATGGATCTATTTTATCCTTGCCAATTTTGAGTTCCCCCTTTTAAAGCTGGGGCGGAGTGAGCTCTAAGGTGGATTCCTATCACTCAGTTCCATGGTGACTCTTTTGTTTTTCTAATGACTCTTGGATGCCACATAGATTTAAGTCTTTGTAAAAAACTAACTACACTGAGGCAGGGGGAAAGTGTTGGACCTTGAAGCTTCCCGCGTAAGTCCCATTGAAATGAAGGAGAAATTCGAGTTTGGTTAAATTCACATTTAATGTGACTATAACTCCCAAATTCCCCAGCCAACATAGCCACACACTGATTGGGAGATTCTGGGACTTATAGTTACCAAACAGAACTTTCCATGCTCTGTGAGAAGTGTGTGATGGCACTAAGGACTATAAGTATGTGATGTTAACTGTATAAATGCAACTGCTTGCATGAGAGAGAGGGGACAAAAACTGGGCAGAATCTGGAAAAGCATTGGAACCACAGAGAGTGTGGGTGGATGAGGATTTTAGCATTTGCATTATCAGCAGCTTTCCGTTCCCTGAGAACTACAGCCTGTTCCTACAAAGTGCTTTTAGTTTAAAAACCATGCAAAATATAATTTTAGAAAAGTAGAAGAATTCACTTTCTAGTCCACCTCATCTTCTTATATCCTTTTTTTTCTCACAATAATGGAACATGTTTGTTATCTTTGAATTTCAGTCATGTTTGGCCTTTTGAAGAAGTCTGAAGTTTATTAGTATCGCACTGGCATTTTAGCATTTGATCTTTGCATGCTTATTATTTTCAGCATTGTTAAAGTGTTTTGGTCATGCCAGTAATGCTATATTTTAGACATATCATTGTATGATTCTGTGTGTGTGTGTCTTAGGTTTACAATGACTTGTCTGAGTTACTAATTTTCTGGATGGTTGGTAGCACATTAACAGGCAGAACAGTTACCAAATCTTAAGTCTTTTCATTTTCTAATATTTGACTGGTTGTAAACAGGCAATGAAGAATATAATTAATATTGCCTTCTTGTTTCCATAAGCTCTCAGAGAGATCCATTACCTAAACAACTATACTAATAAAGATTTCACAAAGGTTTAACTAGGTTAACACTTAAAAAAAAACAAATTTCAAGTTTTTTGAGCACAAGACTGAAATAAAACCTGATTAGATGATGTTTAGAATTATATGGCATAATTAAGTTAAAATTAATTATATAGTTAGAAGGGCACAATGTCTACTTGTATTATATTGTTGTAGAAATTATTTTAATTATCAATTAATTAATTAATTAATTAATTAAATAAGACAGCTCTCCTTCCTTGCCTTCTCATCAGAGCTTGCAAAATTACTTTTTAAAAAAAGCTAAGTTATGTAAATCACTTCAAAGTCCAAATAATTAATTAGCTGTCATTGCAAAATAAAGAAATAAATAAAAAATTCATTACTTTATTTTTTTAAAAAAAATACACTTGAAAAGAGAGTAAGAGAACAACATAACATTGACAAGTTTTGTTCAGAATACTTCAATAATTCCATTAAAATACCCCATTAAAAGTAATGATGTCCCATACAGACAAAACATTATCCCTACTCATTATGTTATTTATTCTGTGTCTGTAAACATGACTTTGCTACATTCTTGTTACCAGAAAAATAACTCATTGCAAGTAACTATATTGCTTGTGACCTGTTGTTATTTCCGCTATGGCACCCTTGGTGAGGACCCCCAGATATCCTTTTTGATATCATTTAATTCGGCCTTAGCTAGACTGGCTCTCAGTGACCTCATCTCACGTGTCTGCAAGTTCTCTGGACAAGCACGGATGGAGCGCGACCGTTAATGGTTTGCATTCCATTCTCCATTGAAGCCAGCAACTCAAACTTCGCCCGAAGCTTTAGGGAACTTCCCGCCACAAACTCCTCAATAGCCACACAGCTTTCAGTCAAATTACTCTTTTATGACGGGCCATCAACGTCTCGGCCAAAGGTATTGTCTTTACATGCAAATCCCATCATGTTAACAATGACCTCAACAGATCCCTTGTCCAGCACCGAAACCTCTTTTGTTCTCTTTGGGATTGCCATAGCCGAAAGGCACAATCTTCCCTATAAAAACCCCTCACTTTTAACTGATCCCCGGATCACATTTGACTGCCATCCTGCCCTGTTGCTGGTGTGTTTAAAGGACTCCTCTCAGCGCCCCACGCTGAGCTTTCTTCCCCGAATCTCCAACTTCTCTCCAGGACTACGGAACAGGTTGTATTGACTTCCCTTGCAACTCTTTTCTTTTCCAGTTAGTTAGTTTGTGTTTGTCTTCTGTGTTCCTGTTTAATAAAGAAGTGTTCATTATTTTAAAACCTTGTCTAGCCACTCTCTAACCCACCACTGTATACATAGGGTGAAAGATCTCGCTACGTTACCCTGCCTCTTGCTAACCAAACAATGTTCTGGCTAATTTTCCCCAAATTTGGTATTTTAATTGGCAAAGCCAGGCACCCCTCGCGGAACCCCCAATTTTCAGGGTAACACTGTTACCTCAAATTCTGCTTCTCATAGCCTACGTATTGAGGGAGGGAGACTGCCACCACTTTGGGGAAGAATGTCAATATAAGCATTTTTTTTTCAAATATAAATTCAGAAGAGTGGAGCCCTCAAACAATAACTAGATTTTAATGGCTATAGTGCTCCAGGGGAACAAGAACTCTTTTAATCTTTTCATCTCAGTCTCCTCTTCCATCTTGTAAGCTCATCTCTTCTACATCACACGCAAGATATGTAAGTGGAAGCAGGAAACTGGGTGGAACTTCCTCCTATTCTATGCATTTCTAGGCCTGATTATTGCCCTTGGAGAATGAACAGAAGTTCTTCCTGTCTATTTCTAACCAGCAGAAATGTCAGGATTTTAGCTATGATTGTGAAGCGCAGAGGTTCTTATTTTTCTTTTCTTCTTCATATTGGCTTTCAGGTTTTGTTTTGTTGAGGGGGAAGATGGTCAGTGTGAAAAAACTGCTTTAATTAAAAAATGTATGAATGAGATTTTCTGTAGTGGATTATGTCTAGATTTATTTTTTTATTTAAACTATTTGTTGATCACTTATCAATCTACCAAGGTCCTGTAGATGCTATGCAAAGGATAAAATGATTTAAAACATTAAATACACAAAAACATTTAAAAACAGGGCAAAACTCCTCTTTTAAAAAATAGTTTCAAAATGGCAGAAAGATAAAACAGCAAAAGCACCTGTTCACATGAAAGGCCATGTGAGACAACATAGCTGTCTGTTGGAAACTCAAAAGGGATGGAACCAGCCTCCCTTTGCTTGAGAGGGAGTTTAACCACTGGGGTGCTGCTATAGAGAAGGCTCTGCCATGTGTACCCATCAACATAACCTCATGGAGTGGTGAGAAAGGCAACAGAACTGTGACGAACCTGATGGGAGGGGGTCTTGACAACAGAACCTCCTTGGCAACTGAGGCCCTTTCCACACCGGCCTATTAAAACAGTGCAGAATGACCTCCGACGGAGATCTTCTGCACCGTGGAGTGAACTGGAGTGGACTACTGTTTGTAGTTCCGCACCTCGGTCTGCTCCGGAGTGACCAGAACTGGTTGCGCAGTGTGCGTGTCGCTTTGTCACCGTGCTCCGGTGCAGATTTGCAGGTGCGCACTAGTGCATGCCTGCAGATCTGCCGGGGGCGGGTTTTAGGCTGGTGAGCTTCTCCGGTTGGTGGAGAGCCTCCACCAACTGGAAGCCACCATTTTGGATGCTGGAGCAGTGCAGAGTGATGAGCTCACACTGCTCCTCATCCTGATGGACTCGCCTGGACACTGAAGAAGTCCAGTGAGTCCCGTTTTTGCACGGTTCCTTTCCCATGTGCGGAAAGGGCCTGAGAGTGTTTAAGCCGATTGGCTGGTGAAATGGAATCTTGGATAGCCTAGGGGAGGGGCTGGTGGAAAGAGGAAAGTAACAGATTTTAACTGTCTGGGAGTGATTGAAGAGAGGAGTGTGATTTGTGGTGTGTTTGGGACAGGTTGGAGATTTGAAGAGCCCTGTGGGAGAAAGAACTGAGAAATTGGGTGTATGAGAGTTAGTGAATGAAGAGAGAGAGAGAGAGAGAGAGAGAGAGAACAATGGTGTGCTGTTTGTAAACATTGAGATACAAAACAAATTTAAAGCAACAGTGTTACAATAAATGTTTGAAGTTCTGTGTTCCTTAAAACAGTGTCACAGAGTCTTATTTTGAATCCTGGAATATACATGCTACCAATAATATCATCTTGACCTTAGTGCCAACAGTACCACAGTCTTGGAAAATATACATCACTGCTGATCCTTACATCTGAGAGAAAAGCAGATTTAGGGAAGGCAGTAAAGGGGGAGAGTCCTGAAAGGAAGAAGCCAAGGGGGGACAAGAGTGAGGAAGGGACTGCGTTCTCAGAGAGGGAGAACTGAGGGAGACCCATTTGTCCTGGCCCTGGCTTGATTCAGAGATCTCCCTGGCTGTTCAGGTCTGATCACAAAGAGGTGTCAGGCTGGGTAGGCCTTGAGTGCGAGGCTTGGGTGTGCTTTTCGCACTCAGCACTGATGGGCGGTGGGGATTTTTGTGCATTTTTACAAGGACTTTCTCTAATAAGCTTAAATTACTGGCAGGCATATATGGGAGAAGGTGGTTTTTCAGATACACTAGCACCAAGCTTTGTAAGTCATAACCAGCACCTTGAATTTTTCACGTTTGTATATGGCCTATACCATAGATGGGAACACAGTAAATTCTTGATCCCTTATGAGCAAAGCTGGACTAAATTACTGTGGTTTGTCTACTCTCATGGGCAACCTTGCTCATCTAGCAGAACTAAGCAAGCATGCAGCTGCAAAAGGCTTTAGAACATTTTGTGAGCAGCATTCAAGATGGGATTGCCAAAAATAAATACCTTTCCATGCTTACTATTTTGAGGGGGAAAGCGTTAAAAAGAAAAAAAAGTTCCCCTTTGATTTCTAGTCTTCTCTTTCCACCCCCTGATTTATCACAACTCCCCCCCACAAAAAAAGAAAAACTCAGAATTAGCCTTGGATGCACTCTTTGCCTACTACCCATGGTTGATCCAAGAAATATGACTGCAGTTAAGGAAGACATTGTACTTAATTCATTCATTTTGCCTGCCTAGCAGAGATCCTAGAGTAATTAAATTGATAGCTACAAGGTGAAAACATAAGAAGATCCCAGCTGGATCAGAGTAAGGGCATATCATCACTGTGCACAGCAAATGAAAAAGGTAAAACACTGGCAATGAAGTGGTATCAATATATGATAAATGCCCTTGATTCTAAGCAGCTTTTTCCCCCTGAAAGAGGTGCTTTATACATTGAAGGCATGAGATCAGACTGGTACCTGGTAATTTGCTATGTGGAGACTGATTGTATCTGCAGCGTAACAGAACCCTTTACAAGGCATTACTGGAAGACAAATTATTTCCATAACTAATTTATGATCAAAGTGGATTTTTAAAGATACATGTTAAATCAAAGACCCCCTTCCACCTATGCCTCTGCCAGGCTTGGAATCAGTTTAATAGTTAATAGTTAACTATGTTTTGATAAGGGAAGTGTTGAGATACTCATGCTTCCATATGCAAGCTGTTTGATTATGCTCAGGAAAATGTATACATGTGGCAATTCTGCCACTCTTCCTTACACATTCCATAGCAAGCAAATTCTCCAAATAACATGCAAAAACCCAAGTATCTGAAAAGCAAACGTCATTGATGATAGCAAAGCAGACTCTGTAGAATACATCTTAAGGTTAAGCTTTGTATACTGGGGAGGTGGATACTCAGCACTTAATTGAATAGTGTATAGAAATGTTGGGGGAAAACGTCTCACTATTCCCAAGATTTTGGCTGAGTCAGGTTACCTGAGTACTAAAGATTCTCCCAACCCTCATTAAAGATCTTGGCTCCAGCATGAAACTAAGATCTCATGTGTTGTTGTTTTGTGCTTTCTACATTTTGTTCAAAATGTTTCTCAGTAAAATGTACACCTTTGTGATATTAAGCACACACAGAACAAAAGAATAGGTCAGAAACACACTAACAACTCATCCAAGCTTACGTCTTTTACTAGTTAATGCAATGGTTACCACATTTGTCAATCTACAGAAATACTCAAAATATTTAAAAACTTTCAGAGACCAACCCCCTTGCAAACAAAACAAAGCCCCTCTTGATGTCTCGCAGTGAGAAGAAATTATTGTTTCTCCCTGGTCCTGTTTAACATCTGAGAACAAACCAAGTTTGGATTTAAATCCTAAATATAAATCCAGTGCAATCCTACAAAGATTTACCAGAAGTTAAATTTGAATGTGTCCAGTGGAATTTACTTCTTTGTAAGTATGTGCTGGATTGCAAAATTAAAAATTCAGCTGAACCTCTAGCTGATTGGGAAGGGGGCATGAAGAGATCCTCAAACTTGGACCACTCGGTGTGGGTGGCTGAACTGAATCCAGTAAATGAAAAGCAAGCAAGAGTAATCTTCTGCAGTAGTGCCCACAGGAACATGAATGTATAATGTATGAGATAAGCTATGTCATGCATTGTATCACGTAGGCGAGTGAACTACGCAGCCATCCAGATATTGTTGATCATTAGCCATGTGGACTAGAGTTTCTGGGAACTGGAATTCAACATTTGCAGAGCCACACAAGTCCTATAGCTGGTGCATGGGAAGATGTGAGGGGAGACTCCTGGGGTCACAAGGCCTTATAAAAGATGGTATTTTTTCTCTTTCTGAATACAAAACCAAAACTGATTCACCAAGCTGTATATCACAATCCAGTTAAGCTTATTTTCAGTCAGATTACTCCCCTCAGCTCTCAAAAGGACAATTTATTATGCTGAAATACACAAATCTAACCACACCTGTCTACTTCAAGTTTTAAAATCAAAGGTGACTTTGGCTTCCTCAAAGGTAGTAGGCAAATTCTACTACCAGAGAATCAGCACTCATATGATGAATCATCACAAAGAAACATTTCTAAATTTTCTCCTGAATTAGCTGATTCCTATTATAGTTGATACCTTTCATCTCACTATTTAAATGCATCTTGAATTTATCTTCTTTGAGAAAAGGTGGCCAGATAACCAGCTGATTCAGACAAAAGT
This sequence comes from Ctenosaura bakeri, assembly GCA_948474755.1. Taxonomy (NCBI): domain Eukaryota; kingdom Metazoa; phylum Chordata; class Lepidosauria; order Squamata; family Iguanidae; genus Ctenosaura; species Ctenosaura bakeri. The sequence goes on from CAOLHI010000435.1 coordinate 104,438, forward strand.
CCCAGTCTAGGTCAAGTTAGATTGAAACTAATGGAACAAGTTAGTTATGACCAACACAACTCTCAAATAAGTGCACTGGATTGCAGTCTTATGATCAACTGTAACTATAATAGTGTTGTGTTTTATTGGGCTTGTCCCCATGATCACCTGCCAGCAAGGCCTTTGTACATACTGACTGGTAATATTGGGATTTGTAGATGGTATAACTGAATAGGGCCAGGCTTGGGAAAGCTATCTTGTGGACTATATAATAAGCAAGTGATAGAATTGTTCACAATAAATGAGCGATTCAGCTTATTCAGTCTAGCCCATATTATTGCCTTGCATTTTTTGGCACTTGGTAGCACTGATTATTATATTTACTTTTTTCTCTTAATGTGGCATTTGCAGAATCAAAACAGCTCCTGACCTAAGCCACCATTACATTGCAGTCATTTGGTCCACCCTGGCTAGGTTATGGCTTTATTTTTTATAAATATAGCATCTATATTCACTCAGCATGGATTCTGTGGCCAGAGCCAATTCATGCATAGAACAAATTCATCAAGGAGAAGGAATAAAATATGAGTTTCAGCAAGAACAGGCTCACACAAGCACACAAGCTGATGATGGCCATATGGTCTCATTATTTGCTCTTTGCCTTCCTGCTGTTAGGCCCCCATGCTACTTGCAGTTCTGATTTCCTCTCCAGTACTCTGACCTTTGCTTAATGTTAAGACCCTCTCAACGGTCACTTCCCATTTTAATAAATTCCCCCTCGACTACAGTCTGCTCATCCAAGTGTTTCTGGCAGTATCTTTATGAGATATAAAAAGGGAACTCTTCATCTTGCATTTTATCTACATAATTAATGCTCTTGGTATGCACTATGTTTCTAAATTAATCTTATAGAATAGGCCCCTGACAGTGTGGTGAATTTTGTCCCCATCTCTTGAGATTTCTTCCCCTTTCTGCAACATTTATAGGCCATTTCCGCACTACATTGCTGGCCAGCCTCTCCCTAAATTGCAAACCCCAGGATTCCATAGGATGTTGAAAATGCAATAATTGTGCTTTAAGGGTGTAGTGCAGAAATGGCCATAAGCATCAATAGAAATGTGTGTGTGTGTGTGTGTATGCACATATGTTTGTGTATGGTTCTTGAACCTGGAGGCAACATACAAATCAAGTTTGACTCAACTCATTTATGCAACTCAGAGCTACTGAACAGACTCTTGAGTGCACTGTTGGCAAAACAGCACATAATACATTGACATATGCAGAAGTGGAAAGCCTCTCTGTGTTTCCAAAAACAAAGAGGCAAACACACATACGTAAAGAACAGGTGTTTGTTATGAAATGTTAGTGTTCACTAGGGATGGAATGAATATTCAAAAATATTTTTAAAAAATGGTCAGATACATGTTTATGAAGTGCTGAGAAACCACGACAAGGAATATCCTAGACTGATGAAAATCTTGGCAATTTAGGACTTATTCAGTGAAAAATCCACCTGTGGCAACTTTGCACAGAAGTGTGCTGCGTGACTTACCTCTGCACAGCACCATTTGTGTGGCTGAGCGGGCCTGGAGGAAAAGCATATCTTTCGGCCCACTGGGCCAGGGAGTGGCCATTTCTGGTCTCTAGAGGCTGGGCTTCTGGGTGCCCAGATGCCTGCAGGGTGCTGGCCAATTGGATCACACCTTGCACAGTCCGATTGGCTGTTGCAGCCTGGCTGAGTGGCTGCGGGGCGATTTATTTCCCCACTTGCACTTGGGCAGCCTCTTCTTGTTGTGGCTGCTCCCCTCCCTCCCTCCCTCTGTCCCTCCCTCCGTTGTTCTCTTCTGTGTGGTTTGTAGTTTGCTGTGGTTATTTGTATGCTGTTATTATAGATTGGTTTGTCATGTTTTTAAAACTGTATTTGTTTTTACCTGTCACAACTTTGGGTGGTCGCATGGGCATGGATATGGGCTGGTCGGGGCCAACAGCTGTTGGCATTGGTTCGTGGCCCCTCGCAGTTTGGAGACGGTGCAAGGCAGCAGCAAGCATGTCTGGCTTCTGGGGACATGCCTTTCTTACACCTCTGGCTGGCAGGGGATGCCCAGCTGGTGGGTCTCCCCCCTCCACCATTCCATTGGGATTCCAGCACTGCGCTGGAAGCTTGGGCTAATCGGTCAACAGTGGGTTGATCAATGTCAGGATCCAGACCCATGCGTGGGCCAACCCATTTGTATGCTGTAGCCAATGAAGTTGTGGCCTTTTTGTCTCCCAGTTTGGTGTCCTGTGCTCATTCCACAGCCTTCTCACTCTTGCCCACACAAATAGCATTTTTTGCATGGGAAACAGAGTTTTTTTAGTCAGAAAATGTTTCTGCACAGAAATATGATTTTCTATACAAAAACAACTGCTTCCTGTGGAAAAAATAAACATTTTGTGTAAAATAAGTTTGCAGCTAGAGCCTTTTCTACACAGAAATATTTTCTGTGCAGAAAATGCTGTTTCCTATGCAAAACTGCTGTTTTCAACACAAACCCCCCACATGTGTATTTTATGCAGAATACAGAATGCAGAAAAAGGCCAGAACTTTTTTTTCTCTCAGCTAGAAGAAAATTGCTAAAATTACTTGTTCCTTCCTTTGAGAATGACATTAAACTCCTAGTGTTCACAGCTGTACAATATTTGTAGTAAGTGGCACATGATTATATATCTCTTGGACAATTGCTGGTAATGAAATTACCCACTGGGGCAATGGAAGGGCAGCTTCATTGGTTTTGTCTCAAACTGAAATGACATGGGGGTTTTGATGTCAATAAATAACTTTTTGACATGGTACTCATGGAGTGGCAGCAGAGGACATGACATTGCCTTATCTTATACATGAGAGAACCAAAGTTTTTCCCCTCTCTCCTGTTCCTTTATCTTTAAGCAAAGTATACATGCAAGATACTACTGTTCACTGAGGTGATCACTTCTCCTCCTTTGACACAACCCAGCACTTTCTGGTAGTTACTACTTTAAATAAAGTATTATGCAAAGGATGTTACTAACAAGTAATATAATGCCCTACTTTCCTCAAACCACCAGGGTAGGTTGATAAGACTAATGCAAATGTGTTAGCATGGGAGATAATTTTTCCAAGCTGTGACCAAGTCAGATTTTTTTAAATTTAATTTCATTTATATCTCTCTTTTCTCCCAATATGAAGCCCAAGGCAGATCACAGCACAGACTGAAACAGCATGTATCTAAAAAGAAGGTCATTATAATGATAAAAGACCATTTAAAACAGCTAAATAAATTATCTTGTTAAGATCAGCGCTAATTTAAAACAATGTGAAAGCATTTAAGGGCTTTTAAAAGACACAGAATGCTTGCTGATGACAACAACAAAATCCTTGTATCAGCGGTAGATCTGTTTAATGGCAATGGCTGATGCTCTAACCCTGCACAAAGATGGTGGCAATGCTTTGGAAAGAGAGGAAACGCTTCAGCTCCAGCTGCACCTATCATTTTTAAAAAACATTTTATATTTAGAGGCAGTGGATTACAACTCCCATCATCCCTGGGGAGTATGAACTATGAGACAAAAGACCAGAAAACAGTCAGGTTCCTAGGTGAAGCAGCAGCTAGAGAAGCAAACACCTTGCCTTCTGGTTAAAGATCTGAGGATATTGGGGTGGGTGGGTTGGTGACTATACCCCTATACCCCACATCATCCAACAGAAGGACAGCTACAGGGGGGATCTCCCCCAAATTCCAATATGCCATGATGTATAACTTTGGGACCTTAATCCAGAGCTATGTTAGTTCTCCTGTCTTTAGTTCACCATCATCCACTTAATTAGTACTAGGTGATTTCTTTTCTTGATTATGCACTCTCAGACTTCATTTTTCTCCTCTTGCTCCATGCAAACACGAGTTCCAGGGGCATGGGCAGAAAGTGAAAATGATCCTCAGCAATGCAATCACTGATCAATAGTGACTGAGCCAAATGACTGCAGCTTTATTCTCATTTTGCTTTGAATTTCTAGATCCCTTCCTTCTTAATCCTTCCATTTACTTGTAAACTGAAAGCTTTGGTTTTTGGAATCCTACCAACCCTGGAGAGAATGATTTTTCAGAATGCATCTGTTCATGTAACCATTTTTCTCAAAACAAGTATGCAAGTTTTTTTTAAAAAAAATTGTACAGTTGAGATGCATTGTCTTGCTTTTATTTTGAAAGTTATCATTTTCATAGTCTTCCATGGAACAAAATGTACACCCAGCATAGTGTTCATCTGGGCAAGACTTTAACAACGCTGCATCCTACTAGGGTTATCAGATAATAAATATCTATCTTGGAAGCTAAGCAGGATCAGTCCTGGTTATACTTGTATGGGAAACCACCAATAAATATCAGGTGCTGTAGACTGTATTACATGGTGACCCCTTGCCTTTCATAGAGTTTTCTTAGGCAAGGAACACTCAGAGGTGGTTTTACCAGTTCTTTCCTCTGAAACATAACCTATAGCACCTGGATTTGTTAGTGATCTCCCATTCTAGTACTAACTATAGCTGACCCCACTCAGCTTCCAAGATCTGAGGGGATCTAGTGCTTTTAGGGTATTTAGATTGATTTACAAATTAGGGAAGGGTAAATAGAATTCTCAGCCAGAGAGCTGCTGTGCCTCAATGAAGTACAAACCCCAGAATTCCACAGGACACAGTCATGATAGCTATAGCGGAATCACAGAGGTATAATTGCATAGTGTAAAAGGGCCTCAAATGGCTGAGTTTGGGTTTTTTCCCCCTCCTCCCTCCTAGTTCATTTCCTTTAAGTCTTTTCTCTTTCAGATCATAAGCTGGATGGCAGGAACTGTCTTATTATTAATCTTGGTAAACTGTCCTGGGAATCTTTCCCAGCTAGATAGCAGATTAAAAATGCTTTAAATAGCACTATCAAAAACATTTGCATAACAAAACACAACCAAACATTTCTAGCAATCAACAAGTGCAAATATAAAACTGAAATAGTCACACAAATTGGTTAAGCATCCCACTATGACAAATACTATGGGCCCTCAGTATCCATTGGGGTTTGGTTCCATGACCCCCACCCCCCATGCATACCAAAATCAGTGAATACTCAATATACAATGGCTTAGTAAAATGGTGTCCTTTATATAACATGACAAACAACTCAAATGAGTGCCAGGGAGAGCATGAGGATCTGTGAAATAGTGGGAAGCTACAGAAGGATATGCTTACACATCAGCATGGTGCCTGATGTGCAGCAAAATCAGCTTTGCTTTTTGGAATTTTTTTAAAGCCTTGTTGGTTGAATCCATGGATGCAGAGCCTGTGGATACAGGGGGATGACTGTACACACTAAGGGTCTTTCTGCATTACATTGTAATAGTACTGTTATTCCGGTTTCAACATCCTGTGGAATTCTGGGGTTTATAGTTTACTGAGGCCAAAGAGCTCTCTGGCTGAGTATTTTAAATGCCTCTCCCTAAACTATAAACCCCAGAATTCCATAGGATGTTGAAAGTGGAATAATAGCACTATAACAGTGTAGTGTGGAATGTGCGCTAAGATTAAACAATCTTCTAACTGCTAATAAAAGAGAGAATATGTTTTATCCATAGCTAAAGGATGCTACAACCACAAATTCTAAAGAGTACCTTAGCTCCAGGGTCTCTAGTCGTCCTGAATGGAAGCAGTGGAAAAGGGCTAGAAAGAATCGCAGATAGGACTGTCACTGCTGAGGTGAGGCAAAATGAGGGCCTGCCCCCATTAAGAATTCTGCCATAAAATACAAAATTTTGCTTCAGTCCCCACATTTCTAACATGGCAGAGAGTAAGAAACTGAAAATTATTCACACCTAGAACTATTTTGATTGCTGCGTTCACAGCCCCTTGGTCACATTGCCTTTTCCCTTTCTTTGGATGCTGTAACTGTATTTCTAAATGCTTGGCTGAAGTTTTAAGATACTGTAATGCATAGAAATTTGGTGACTGAAGGAAAATTTCATTAGAGGGCAGAATTCTCATTCAGGGCTGGAATGTCCTCATTTTGTTCCACTACATACTACAAATTGGTAGCAGGGACGAGATCTTGCTGGATGCACAGCTAGATGATCGAGAGCATAATTTGAAGAAATGCCTTTCATTTTGAATGTATTATGTTTGCATTAAATAAATCCTTGAGCCTTTAGGTGACTTCAGAAAAGGAATGTGTAAATCTTTGACTGGGATGTTATAAGGAGTACATGAGAGTCACCTTATGACATTGTTTGGGCAATGGATGTTTATGGACATCCAGGCATCAGTATGTGGGAAACTTGCCTATTCAGCATGCAAACAAGTAGCCATGTTGGAATATCTATTTTCTGGAGTGGTTCAAAACAAATGGCAGCTACACTATCTGTTCATTTTCAGCCTTATGAATAGCTAAGAAAACTACTGAGACTGTGGATTCAATGTGCTTTTGTATTTCTAAAAAGAGATTGATCCACTAGCCTAGAAAAAGGAAATGTGTGGCCTTTCAGATTTTCTTGGCCTGTAACTCCCAAATATTTATAGATTTCTATATAGGTATATCTCCAGATAGATGGTGCCCCTCTGTCAGTCAGGTTTATCTCTTACTCTGCTACCTGTAAAACAGACCACATAAAGCATCCTCCTCATTGTACATTATGGGAGGGCCATCTCTGGGGGGGGAAGTATTTCTCAACCTATTTTACCAATGTGTGGCTAAATATTTTCCTGGACAAGTCTTTCTGGGGATTACCTCTAGGCAGGTGGGCTTGAGATCACAGCCCAAAATTCACATGGCTTTTTAAAATGGAGTAAGCTATAGTACTTCACTATAAACCCTCAGGACAGCCATGTGGTAATATCCAATCGATTCATATTGTCTGAAAGGGTGCCATTTATTTATTTATTTATTTGCTTTATAACTAACCTATTTCCCGATATGGAGCCCAAAACAGTTTGCAATATAATTTAAAACAAAATAACTAAATAAGTGGTACACAAGTTTAAAAGGGCATTGAACAATTAATACAAAGTACTGATTTAAAACAATTACAGAAACACATTAATCATCTGTTCCATATTAAGCACATCCACTGCACATTCATCTGCCCCAACCAGTTAAAGGCTGAAGACCTCTATGATGAAACCACTGCATCATAGAGGCTGGTCTTGCAATTCCATCCCTTGGGCTCTTATTGCTCACCTTGCCCTTTTACTCTCAGGATCTCTCCCTGGATTTGGTCCTCAGGCCTTTGCCGATCTTTATATTGGACAAGTGGTTGTGTTGGTCAGTGGTTTCAGTGGGATAAAGCATGACCAGTTGTCCTAGTAAATTATTAAATTAAAATATTCAGGTTGAAATGTAAAAAATAAAAACGGTGAAAATGCATAATACAACAAACAAACATTTAGCTTTAGGCTGGTTCCACACACAGTACCCGGTAAGATCTCAGTTTCAAGTAAAGCCTCAGTCCACATTCTGACCTCACTCCACATTCTCAGATCCCCAAACCCAATTAAGATCTTATCAAATCCTGTCTTCCTAACACCTTTAACTCTCTTCTGATTGGTCCTAACTGACCCTTTAACAGACTAATCTTTAGGTCAGGATGGCAATGGTGGAATGCTGAGGGCTGTATTATTCCCCCACGAGACTTTGAGGGGTCACCACCCACTGGACCCATCCATACAAAAAAAAAAAGTCCTTTTTGCCCCAAGATGCCCTTAAACAGCCTTTATGGTATATGGGGGACAATTACATCATGTTTGGGGGCTTTTTTTTAACAATAAGAAGTAAGCAGAAGTAACTTCCTGTTTACTTCTTGTTTCAGAAAAGTCTTACCTTGGATGTAAATTTTTTCAGACAAAAAAAAAAAAAAAACCACAGTGGAAGTGCCACACATATTCTAAAGGGTATTTTGGAACACTTTTTTAAAAAAGCAATTTTCTTACCCTTTGGAGTCCAGGGGGCCTCCATATACGGTTAAAATGTCCTCCACACTCTTACAGGCATTTTGGAGATATTTTTAATTTTTTGAACCTCGAGCAGGGGGGTTCTGTGAGGCTGCATGTGGCTACAGGCTACACTTGACCCACCCTTGCTCTAGGTTATATCCTTTCATCAATAACAACCCTCCCTACAGCATTCCACAAGCTGCAGTTGGCTGGCTGTACTCAGATTTGCCTTGCTTCATTGCCTGCTTACATAAGAAGGTATTTGCCTGCTAACAAAAAGAAAGCAGAGAGTAGGCCAGCTGAGCCTCCCTTGAGAAGGTCTTTCAAAGCCTAGGAGGAACTACCTAAAGGTTCTTTCCTATGTCCTCATCAGACAAGCTTGGAGAGGTGGTGCGATAGAGAGAAAGTGCTCCCACAAAGATTATGAGACTCAGATAGGTTTACGTGAAGAGATAGGGCTTTCAGATAATTAAGACAGTTAGCTTCAGAAATAGTTCAAAGCCATCTGGAGCACATGGAAAGAAGGAGTTGGCTGGCAAGGTAGCTACAGGGAAAATTAACAAGGTTAAGTTCTCCTCTCCTTGAATTTTTTTTTCAAAACAAGCTGCTAATGAGGAAAGTAGAACACATACACACTAAGCAAGTAGATAACAAAAAAGTAGCATCACCACCACTGAAAAGAAAAATAAAGTTTATCATAGTTTGAGGGGTTTTATTTTAAATGGATATTCTAATGTTCCTAAGAATAATGAAGCTGTTAAGGACATTAACAATTGGACTTACAGCTTCATCCAAAGCTACTGTCAGTAAGTACCTGTTTACTGATCTTAGAATTAGGGAGATGGATTGATTAGATTTAAGAAGAAAATTACCATGGTGAATTAGAAACTGGGAAAGAAGTCCTTTCATGCCTCTATTCTATTTTGTTTAATTCTGGAGTGGGCAAAGTGCACTCATGAGTCACATGCAGCCCTTGAGACCTCTATGTGTGTCCTGTGGGATCCTCAGAAGGCCCTCAAAGCCTCTAGATCCCACTCATTTTTTTAAAAAATCCAGCTGATTTTGGGAAGTTCCCCAAACACCTCAGATCCACCAAAACCAGCTAAAAAGGCCGGTTTGCTCCCTTAGCCCCCTTGGTCCTTCAAACCTCCCCAAATGTAGATGAAAAAAGAAAACCAAATTGGTCAAAATATTGGCCAGGAGTGTCATTATGTCACTTCAGGTATGCCGAAATGTGCTGCTGAAGCCCCCTAGATGGATTCAGAAAGGAAAAATGGCCTTCACTGTGTTTGAACTTGTCCAGCTCTGCTTTAAATGAAATCATTATTGGTTAATTTAAGTTCTGTCATGCTAAGATTGCCTACAGTCGTCAGAATTATTGTTCTGAATTCGTAATGCACATAACTCTCTTGGTCAAAAGCAATGGAGGGACTGGGGAAGAGTGAGATTTAGCCATAGACAACCTCTGTAAAATAAAATTCTGCTGTTTGCAGCAATCCAATTTGATTTGGAACATCTCATATCAGTACCCATTTTTAACAGTAGTATTTCAACATTCTCTGAAGCTGCAATGAGATTGAATTACATTATCACTTTTAAAATCAGATTTCATTGTTGAAATGATGAACTGGGGATATTTTTCAATGTGTGTGCGTGTGCGTGTGTGCGTGCGCTTGTGCATTCACACTAAAAAAAAAAAAAAGGCTTGCTTCTATTCCTAACTCAGTCAGCACATCAAAAGATCTCAAGTGTATATTTTCCCCCTCTTCTGCTACATTCAACAAGAATAGTTGTAGATTTATGCTTCACTAGCTTCTTCACATTTGATCTCTCCCAACTTCTGTTACTAGTAAAATTGATTGAACAATATTATGCACAGTTTGATTCTACAAAATGATTTAAATAGTCTCTCAGCTCAGGGAGATTGAATGGAATTTGAAAGGGTAAAGGATATTTTCTAGAAGGCTTTTAAAGATAATTTCTCAGTGCATCTGAAGAAAACTGGTGAGCAAATGATTTCAGTGCAGTGGAAATTAAGCAACTACAATGGATTCTGAGCCATCTTCAGAATGCATAAGGTGACAGAGAAATACAAAGAAACCCCTTGTTTAGAAGTAAACCCTTCAATATCCCCTCTCCACACAAAATCATAGACCTTTGTTTGTTTGTTTTTACTTGAAAAAAGTGGAAGACTGAAACCTGAGTCTCCAGTGTTTAGGCTAATTGGGCCTGGAGAAAGTGTGGAAAAGATTACTTACCAGTCTGTGGTCATTTACACACTAGAGGCCGTTAGCATGTGATACCATTATAATGGCAGCATCACCATTCACACCATGCTGTCAGGTTAGGGACACTCTATTCTGCACCTTTCTCCCTTATGTGGATGGGTAGCGGTACTGCCACTGGTGTTCCTTCCACATTGCAGTGTTCTTGGCCACTCCTGCGCCCTGCCTTCCCCCTGCCCTGTGGCCCCTGATTGAGCAGTGATTTTTTTTTGTTTCGTTTTGTTTCGTTTTGGAAATTGTACTAGCACAGCAATGTTGTAACAGCATGACATGCCACTACACTATTGCACTTTTGCCCTATACTGTTTAAAAATGTATTTAAAAAAATAAAAAGGTTTTGACTTAAAGGAGACATTTAAAATGAATAGGAAGAGGTGATAGGAAGATACCACGTCACTGGAGTTGCTGAGGGTGGGATGAGCTGGGCACAGCAACAACCCACTCATTGCTGGATCCGCCATAACAAGAAGTGCTATCAAGTGTTATAAAGGTACCACTCTATGAGGCTGACGAGACTGAAGCACTATCGGAGGCTCTTAGTGGATCTTTTTCTGGAAATAGCATGTTTGGCAATGCTTGGGGTTAGGACAGCAGTTGGATAGTGATGATGTCATGTGGAAGCATGGTAACAATTAGCTGCTATAGCATTATAGCGACAGCATGAGGAAATGGCCTGTAACTCTCAGAATCCTAAACCTGGCATGTCCAGTGGCCATGCTGATTGAGTGATTCTAGGAGTTAAAGTCTAAGAAATGTAACTTTTCTTAGTCAAACTTGGGTTCTGAATTCGTCTGTGGAACTGCTGGGAGTGGCAGTGCTGGAAGGCAGACCACCCTCTTAGAATGTTGCTGCCTGCTTGATTATTGCAGGGCCAAGCAGCAAAATAAGAAGGAAAGTTTCCAGTCAAAGTTTACCTGTAACTTGCTTTCTGTTTCCTTTCTGCCTCCTTTCTCACTTGTTCTGTTTCACTAATTCTGCAAGTTTTCTTTAGGCTGGATGTAGATTTCGTTATATGTACAACACTAAAATAGACCAGAACTTGGAAAAGTGACTTCTTCTTTTTTTTTCTTTTTAAAATTTTAAGTAAAATGATATTACAAATTAACACAATTACAAATTAAAACAAAAAAAATCAAATAAAAAAATACACATTGACACCCCATACCAAACAAAACAAAACATATTAATACTACAAAACAAAACATACTAATACTACCCAACACTAATCTGCTTCTTTTGTACTATAACTCCACAGTTTTAAGACTACAGTCCCAGAGAGGAATTCCAGACCAGGTCTTGAATCTCACTTCAGGACTTAAGTCAATGCCAAGCTTAGAGAATCTAGGACAGGCTGACTGGGACACACAGATTGGTCCTCCAACAGAGAAGAATGGCCAGACTTCTGCCACTGCTGACCCTTTACCACTACTTATCATTTGCTCCCTGCGTTTGCCATTGTATTCTTCCTGATGGTTAGGCTGGCCCAGCTTTTTCATTTCCCTTGTCACCAGATCAAGGAGGTGTAAAAAAGGGAACAAAGTACAGACCCGGAAGAAAAGAAGGTTATTCTGTGCCTCAGCCTGTGATGTAACTGGAAAAGACCTCCAGCAAGATCTAGCTGAAGGTGTTCAGTTGAGGTTGTGTCTGAGCATAAAAAAAATGAGCATACTCAAATCTCTCTTTGACTGTTGGTTGCATCAGTCTTGATCTCTGACCAACTGCTCACTCATATAATAAACTTGAAAACATATCTCCCTATATGAGTCTGCCCATGCTCAAAGATCAGCAAGAGAAAGTTTTCTCTCTGTCCTCCCAGCAAGCTAGACATGTCTGGTGAAGACATGGGAGAGCCTTCCTGGTAGTTGCTCCCTGGTTTTGGAACTCCTTTCCTTAGGAAATCTGGTTGGCTTTCTCCCCACTAACTTTCTCCTGGCGGGTAAAGACCTTAAATAAAAAGGGCCATGGCAAAGGAAGCTTTTGGATTTTATTGTGTTGTATGGTATTTTTATTTTAAGTATGTTTTAAATATTATTTTTAATGCTGTTTTTTAAACTTGCTTTAACTTGTGTTTTTTTAAACAGAAATTTAATTAGTAAATTTTGTATTAATACTTTTGTATTAAGAGGTTTTTAAAATTGTGTTGGGATTTTAAAGTGTTGTACACTGCTTTGAATCCCATGTTAGAAAAAAGGCAAAATATAAATTACATAAATAAATAAATAAATAAATAGTACCCCCTCACACATACACATTCCTAACTTTGGCTGGCATCTACATACATACAATTGCCATTGGCAGCCTTTACTTATCAGACACCTCAGAAACACTGACATTTACCAGGCAAGGAAAAAAAAATATTTTTAATATAACTGTCATCATTTATTGAACTTGGCTTCTGCCAAAAATCTATAATGAACTGAAATGTTTAAGCTGAAGAGAATATTTCTACAATTTTTTCTCCCCAGCATATGACAAGGAATCTATTTAATACCTTCCCAGCAAGTCTTTTAATGCTTGGGAAAGGGAAATAGTTCTCCAGTCCTTTATCAATACACAGCAGTGCTATTTTCAGAATCCATAATTGAACATATCATCCACAATCATTCAACCTTTCAATTATAAATCCTTGTGTGGTATCCTGGTGAACATTTTTGCAACTTAGAAAAAAGTGCTAAAATGATTTCCTTTGCTAGCACATTATGTAGAGGATTTCCTCCATATCCAGTTATCCTATCCAATTGGACACAGAGCAGTACCTTTTCTTCTGCTTTGACTGTAGACAGTGCCCTGACTACAGTGAGCAACAGTGCCATCTAGTAGGATTGTGTATGTATATTGGCACCGCTTATATATATATTCTTATTTTCTGATGTGTATTGTCTTTACTGGTTAACTGTGCAACTCTCCAAATTTCTGACAGGTGAAGCACCTTCCTCTATATGGTTTTCTGAGGATGACACGCCTACACATTTCCACTTTCCCAGCTTTACTTTTAGAATTTTGAAAGAAATTTTTGAGTCAATTATAGTGCCTGTTCACACATTGTCAAAAGAAGAAACACTTCATTTAAAAAAGAAGAGAAAAAGGAGCATCAATTTGCCCCTAATATACATACAGTATAATGATACACATCCATACATGCAGATTTAGAAATAAGTACTGTAATTGAAATGGAAATACAATCCATCTCTCCCTAATGAGACAGACTGTGACTGGGTAGGTGCCCGGTCAGTTTGCTGAGCAGGTGCTTACTGCTGATGAGAAACTCTGAGGCATAAGGGATTTTTAAAGTAATCATTGTGTATTGAAATGGATACCCGGTCCTGGCTTTTGGACAGCCAGGGGAGACAAATGGACACTTACAATTTAATCAGTGAACTGCATGATTCCCACCTGTTTCAATGCCTTCTGCAAATTATTACACACCAAAAATAAAAGCAATCCTCAAATATGTAGCTTTTGTAATCTCAGATCATTTCTCTTTTTAACCAGTTTTTCTAAGCCTTGATAAGAGTTCCAAGGATTTTTCTTCTTTTTAATTCAGGTATTTTCTGGTGGTGGGTAGATTAATAAAAACTGCAAGGTTATTGATATTTTTAAATGTATTTGCAGTTCTGTGTTGACATCCTACTTTTTTTTTTTAAAAAAAAGAAACTTTGTCAACACACATGAATATCAGGATTGTATGTAACAGAGAAGCTTCCGCTCATGAGTCTTTTGAATGGTAGAATGGACACCAAGTAGTAATTTCATTTAAAAAAAAAAACACTTTGTCCTGAGCCCTCTCTCTTCTTTCGTAAGTTTTTTCAGCTGAATTTGTCCTGGAAGGAGAATGGACACCCTCGAACAGAGGTCTGTTTTCTGACACTTCAAATAGGTAACTGTACATATATCAATCTGGAGCAAAGACTGGACGGGGCTAATGGATGTTCCAATAACACCAAGAACACTTATTAGTTCTTCCTATGATTGTTGCGCTTTTTTAAAGCAGGATTTTAATCATGGCATTGTCCCTTTAAGGAATGAGAGCTTGTGTTTAGAACTGACTTGGGGAATGACTCTTTTGGGCGTGTTTTCAAAACAGATTAAGGGCAGATGCACCCGCAAAGTACATTCATTTAGTCCGTTCAGCTCTTGTCTACCAATGATTTCATCTGACTTACAGTACATTTTTTCAAGCGCACTGATCACACTTGTTGTCCTTAAAACACACACACACGCTTCAATTAACTATTATAACTCTGGCAGCAACAAAGTAGGGAAATAAGGATTATGATAAGAAAAGTGGTCCTGTAAGTGGGTAAACACTTAAGGCATGGAAGATAAATGCTTCACTTGGTATTTCTGACATTAATAAGACATATATCCTAAAGCAGAATCTGGAAGAGATACCTTTGGAGTCTACAGTTCCTAAAACCCAATAGCCAGCAAGGCCACTAGCCATACCGATGCAGATTGTGGGAGCTGTATTCCTAAACATCAATTTTCCCAAGCTCTGCCCTAAACATGGGATTGCTCGAATTATGGGGTGGGGGGTGCTTAGTGTAATCTACTTCTTGCCCTCTTTTAACAAAATTACACTCCAAAAACAGCAGGCATGTTGGGAATGGTGAATCATGTACCCCTGTCATTTCTATAATTTGAGTGCTGGTATACGTAACAGTCATTTTGGAAAAGGTTCTAGCATTTTCTGCCAGCTTTGAGGAAACTGAGAGCCAGTGTGGTGTAGTGGTTTCAGTACTGGACGAGGCCTCTGGAGATCAGGGCTGAAATCCCTGCTTGGGCTTGGAAACCCACTGGGTGACCTTGGGCAAGTCACACACTCTCAGCCTCAGAGGAAGGCCATGGTGATTTCCCTTTATTTATTCATCTTGCCAACCAAATCCTTTGATAAGTTTGCCTTAGGGTTGCCATAAGTCAGAAAAATCTGTGAAGGCGCACAACAACAACAATGAGGAAATCACTGATTTTTCTACTTCTTTCTTTAAGGAAATTTAACAGTCCCAGTTACTGAGAAAAGTGTTCCCCATGTTTAGGCATATCTCAGTCACTTGGCTGGGGATGTTCCTGAATAGGAGGAAAACTCAGTCCTTGAGAAGTCATACTCAGAGACTGAACTGGGACTATTTTCGCACTAGAGTGTTATAGCACGATCATTCCACTTTCAATATCCTATGGAATCCCGGGGTTTACATAGGATGTTGAAAGTGGAATGATCGCGCTATAACACTCTAGTGAGGAAATGGCCTGGGTCTTCTACAGTATCCATCATGTCAGGAATGACTGGTGTACATAACACTGTCCTTTTCCCATAGCACAGTCAGGGACTGTGTGCTTGAGAAAGTTGGACACTGACCTTGTTGCACTGCCAATTCTTGGCTTCTTGCATGATATGTTAAGAGGCACACAAGGAAGTCAGGGAAGAAATCAGAGCCAACATATTGAACTTAATTATTTTAATGCAGGAGTGGACAAAATGTGGCCTGCAGGCCTCATATAGCACTTGGGGCCCCAAAATGAAGCCTTTGAAGCCTCTCTTGAAACCCCCACAGCCCCAGGCTCCATTTTATTTTTATTTTTGAAAAAATCCATGGTGATTTTGGGAGATTTTTTCACCTGAAAATCAGCCAAAAGCATGGAAAAACAGTTGCCAATTGAGCAGTTTACTCTCCTATCCCCTACGACCCTCACTCTGCTACAATCCCCAGGAAACACAAAACAAAACCAAATGTTGGCCAAAATGGTAGTCAGAAGTGACATTTTATCACTTCTGACACACCAAAACATGATAGTGTGGCCAAATGGAGGACACAAGAGGAAATGTCTCCCTACCCATCTACAGTTGCCCATCCTTGCTTTAAAAACAACAACAACAACAACAACAACTTATATGTTTATTTAGAGCATTTATGCCCCACCCTTCAGCCAAAAGATCTACCAGAGCCCTCCATGCACACCAGGCTCCTCCACTGATCAAGCATTCTTATCTTTTCTAGTGAGTCAAGTCTTATCATCATATGTCCAAAATACAACAGGCTCCGTATAGCCATCTTGGCTTCCAGGGAGATTTCAGGCTAGATTTGCTCTAGCATCCATTTATTATACTTTTTAGTAGTGTGGGGTATCCTTAGAACTCTTATCCAGCACCACTTTCAAATGACTTGATTTTCTTCTTACCTTCATTCTGATTAATGATGGAGCCAATGTATGGAAAATCATGAACTATTTCAATCTCTTCATCATTCGATTTAAAGTTATGTACCGGTAACTCATCTGTGGCCATTATTTTTGTTTTCTTTATGTTCAGTTTGCAAACCTGCCTTTGCAATTTCTTCCTTGACTTTCTTCAGTAATTGTTCCAAGTCTTTGCTATTTTCTGCTAGAACTATGGTTTCATCTCCATATCTTGTACTTTTTTAGGCTATGTTCCTAAGGAACAATATAGGAAGAACAGCATTTTCATTTGCAGTTGTCTCTGAGCTTCCCCTTGCTGTCCTTCCCAGATTGACTGGTCCTAGTGGGTGCAATGATGAGTGATGGAAATGACAAAGTGTTGCCCCCTTGGTAAACCCTGTCTCGGGGTCTACAACTTTGATATAAATTAATCTAACCCACGAGAGAGGTCAACCGGATGAGCACGTAGGCAACAATGGTCATATGATCGAAAGAAACAGGTCAGGCCAGTAAACTCTCAGGTCATGTAGCCACAAGAAACCTCAAGCTGTGCCAACCTGCAGTGGGCAAAAGATCGTCAGCCTTTAAGGAGCCAACTTGAAGGAATTAAGAGTTTTCCCACCAAGTTGGGCATTGGAAGCAATAAAACCTTATCAGGCAAAATCCATCTACATAAACTCACACTGCAACCCAAAGCGGCAGAAGATCCTGATACTTGGGTAACACCTTGTTACTTCCAATGTCAAAGAAGGTGCCGGTGTGAAGTTGTTTTCTGTTGCCGTCCCCTTTGTTCTCCTTGGGAGAGGATTTGTCCTCAAGGTAAATTTTTCCTACAAATAGTCCCCGTTTTTGACTAGTTCTTTGGATACCTTCTAGTCATACCAACTGACCGCTCCCCCCTCCCGACAGCCGCGTGATCTCCTCAGTGTCTCTTCGCTGAGTTCCATTTCTTTTGCTGCTTTCCAGACCAAGGACTTCAGGAAAAGGTGTAGTATCACCCAAACTACGAATCCTTCAACAATCCATCTATCTTATTTCCACTCTTTATTTCTTTTTAGCCCTTGGATGCATGCGTGAGTGTTTGCGTTATTGAGAACTATTACTGTTTAATAAAGTCATTCGTTGGACCTTTTTGTGTGATTTCTGACTGGGCCTGACCCCATAAAAACTGAGTAAAAGATCTCGCTAGATTACCCTGCCTCTTGCATTGCTATTGCTTGTGCTCCATTGAGCTTACTTTCCCCATCACTTGGAGCATATCGAGGTGTCCCTCTGGGACCCCCAGATTTTCAGGGTAACAAAAGGGCAGCAAAGGACTGGAGGGAGAAGAAGGAAGAGAAAACCTAGATCATGCTGTGGTTCACAGGCTTGCATAGAAAGGAAGACCTGTGCAGATAAAGGCTGGGGCGTGGCTGCGAGTGAGACAAGAGAAAGCAAATGAAACAACACAAGAGAAAGAGGGTGTGATGAAACTGAGATGCAAAAAAGACAAGGGGGAATCATAGAGGAATGAGAAAGAGGGAAATGAAGAGGGTTCACAGAAAATGGAAAAGGCCAAACTGACTCAGCAAGTGGGCAGAAATACCATGAAACACGAGAGACCTTTAAAGGAAAGAATGAGGTGCAGTAGAATGTCAAGATAAGAAGGACAAAGGATACCAAAGAAGGACGGTGACCAGGAGACATGGATAATAAAAGAACTGGTGCATGTGAAGAGAGAAGACAAGAGAGAGAAATTGGACAGAGTAAGCAGAGAGCAATGGGGTGAGGTAGGGGAGGAACAGTCATTCAAAAGTGGTTTGACCAAAATGTAATGGGATTCTTAAAATAAGGGTTCATGCTGTATGCACTATAATTAATTTCCCAGACCTCAGAATGTCAATGTTTAGCCACAAATACTCAATAACATATAAAAATATTTTTATTATTATAGATAGGTATGCTCACTTTTGTATTCTTTTTTATTATTATTATTAAAAAAAGGTATATTTCTAAGAAACAGAACTGCTGGCTCTGAAAAACATATTTTAAAGTATATTGACTAGCCAATGCTATTATTAAATTAGGTAGTCAGATGAGATATGGGGTAAAAATGTAAATAATATGTAAAGAAGTGCTTTTCTCTATTATTTTTATATATTTTTATTATAAAGAAATATAAAATACATTCAGTAAAGCATTGATTTTTTACAATATTTTGTAGCTCATTTAAGTTTCATATAATTTTCTTCCAATCCTTACTAGAACCGAATTCTCGTAATAAATTGAGTTCTAACCGTACTACATAAAAGAAAGTTCAATTAAATTGTTTGTTCCTGTACATTCTAATCTATCTGATCTAGAAATTATAGTCCGATCTGACATCTTTATCTCATTTATCGAACCTAAAGATATTTTTCCAGTTTCATAAAGTCATATAGACAATATTACATCCTTCTTTGAATTTTTAGTTCAAAAGTTTGTTACCACAGTTTCATAAAGGTTTTCCTTTACCAGATTAACAAGAGCTGTTTATTAACTAATTTTACATATTCTGATTTTGAAGGAATTGTTTCAGAGGGTTCCATTCTTTATCAATTTTTTTGTCTGTCAAGCCTTCAAGCCTCTGAGTTAATATGTCTGCATTTTTTATTTCTGACAGGCTGGATAGCTACTGATCTACATCAGGGACCTCTTCATTTTTCCATAGTTTAGCATACTCGATTTTCGCTATCGTTATCATATATAGTATGATCCTCCAATGATTTTTTAATGTATTCTGATCAATTGTATGAAGCATATTCAATAAGTAGATTTCTGGAAATTTGTTAAATTCAATTTGTAAGATCTTACTTATTGTTTTATGTATGTCATCCCAAAACTTTTTAGCCTTATTATAGGTCCACCATGAGTGGTACAGTGTTCCAACCTCAGTCTGACATTTCCAACAGATACCTGTGCCAGTATTATATATTTTTTTAAGTTTGTTTGGTGTCACGTACCATTTGTGGAAAATCTTAAAGTAATTCTTCTTAAAGTAAGTAACTTAAAGTAAAAAGTTACTTCCCTTACTAAAAATTACTTTCTTTAAAATAAAGTAACTTTTAAGAAGTGCTTTTCTCTATTGATGGATTTTTCTGTTATAACGCAATTGAAGCAATTTAGTTAAGTATTATAAGTTGCAAATATAGCCCACATTAGCTATTTAGGGATTAAAAATACTATTGATCCATGTAAGAAATACCATAGATCCATGTATGCCTAATTATTAATTACAACATCATGTGTTTTAGTGAGTGCAAATTGATGTAATTTATTGCTTATTTTAGAACATGATTAGATTATGACTCTGATTTTTACAAAAAAATAGATTTAAATTGAAAAATTAATAGCAATAGTATGTGTATTTCTATACCACTTATCAGCTAAGTGCTCTCTAAGTGGTTTACAACATGTTAGCTAATTGCCCCCAACAAGCTGGGTACTCATTTTACCAACCTGCAGAAGGATGGAAGACTTAAGCCATTTCCACACCGGGCTTCTGTAAGGGTGCAGAGTGACCTCTCACGGAGGTCTTCTGCATCCTAGAGTGTACTAGCGTGGACTACTTTTTGTAGTTCCACACCAGAATCCACTCAGGAGCGGCCGGAACTAGCTGCACTGTGTGTTTTTTATAAACCTCTTTTTTGAGGTTTTTAAAAAGCATGGAGCGCGCAGCCCCGTGCTGCTCCGTTGCCCAGCTCCAATGTAGATTTGCAGGTGCATGCAAGTGCATGCCTGCGGACCTGCCGGGGGCGGGCTTTCAGGGTGGTGAGCTTCTCCGGTTGGTGGAGAGCCTCCACCAACCGGAAGCTGCCATTTGGGACACCGGAGGAATGTGGAGCAGTGAGCGAGCGCTCCTCCGCATGGCGATGGACTCGCCCGGCTGCTGGTAAGCTCCGTTTTCAGGTGTTTTCGCCCGTTCCCCCCACACATGTGGAAAGGGCCTGAGTCAGCCTGGAGCCTGGTAGGATTGAAATCACAACCCTGTGGCTGCAGTACTGCTATTCAACCACTGCGCCATCAGGGCAGTAGTTTATCTATCCTCTTCCAGGTGTCAGAGCTGCAGCAGCAACTGCTGCTGCTGTTTGCAGGCATCATTGTGACTGTCATTGTCATTAAAAATGATATAAAGAGGTGGAGGAGCCAGGTTTTATAGGGTAAATCAATTGAAGATTTTTTTGGGTTAAAGATTGGAAACTGTTTATGGACTTTTTATCAATAAGAAATCTAACGTTGCAATAACTTGTGGTCAGTAATTTTTCTAATAAGAATACTTTGTTTGCTCCATAATGGTAGAATAATGTATTTCTTCTTTTTACATTTTTCTTTCTTCCATTGCAGTTTTCCTTGCGAGGGTCAGAGCCCTTTTGTGTTTTAGTGTTTGTTGTTTCCGTTCATTTGTATTAAATGTTTTAGTTTAGTCTAGCATTGTGCTTTTGTTTTAGTTCTTTTTCTTTGGGCATATATTTCTTTGTAACTGTGATTCTGTCTCTCAATCTGACTTGTTTCCTTGTTTTAAAACTAATAATTAAATAATCTCAGGGAAGAAAAAGAGGTGGAAGAGCCACAATAATCCAATTCTGGCTTGTGCGATTAAAAATCCTGTCACACCTTCAAAAAATTGGCAGTCTTTGTAACCTAGAAGGTGAAAATGTAATTGTGAAGTGCAATTATTGTCCCAAATAATGAAGAACATCAATTTGGCAAGATAGTCTGATCTAATACAAAGCAACATGGGAAGATGTGCATTGCTAATCTCACTAAGTTGTTTGTTACCGTAGTTTCTAGCCCGGACTTGTGGGATATCAGATATCATTTGATATCAAGAATTTGGCCTTCTTTACCCATTCCGCTCCATGTGCTTGCGAGGCCCCTGGACAAGCACGCACACAGGCATGGCCGAAAATAGCTGAACTATTCAAAACCGATCCAGGCAGGCCAGTAATAGCCAGAATGCCGCTTTAGGAGGCCTCAAGACAAGTACCCCTTTTAATATCACATTATGTATGCACGCTGTTTACAAAAGACTCCCTGCCCCACGCGGGCAGCTTGATGAGCCGAATACTCAACTATCGAGCACTCTGCGTTTGCATACTGTCTACTCTATTGACACGCTGTCATAACTCAATCATGCAAAATACTGACCTTTCGGAGGCTTTGTCTCCAGCCCGAAACCCATTGTTTTCCCCAGGAATGGACTAGCCTACAGGCACATTTTCCCATATAAGACCCCCTGATTTTGAGCACTTCTTCGGATTGCTCCTGGCTTCCATCCCGCCTTGCTGTCACTTCGTTCGGCAAGCCTTCCCCTCAGCTCCACATGCTGAGAAACTCCACTTCTATGGACTTTTCTTCAGACTACCCAGGCTTCAGGACAGGTGTAGTGTTTCCCATGCTAAAATCCCTCTAAAACAACCCTCTATCCAACTCCTACCTTTCTTTCAATAGGTCTCTGTGAGTGTGTTGCATACACGTGTTTGACTGTGTTTTTCATCAGTAAAGAAAACAATTATTATTTACTTCTGTTTGCTCATTGACTTGACCTGACCCCGTAGACATTGGGTTCAAGATCTCGCTAGGTTGCCCTGCTTCTTGCATTGCTTAGCTTGTGCTCTGCTAATTCCCATTCCCTATTGTGAGCACATTGAGGTGTCTCTCCCGGGACCCCAGAAATCAGGGTAACATGTTCTTTGGCATATAGCAAAGACTGTATTTTAAATAGCATGTCCTCAAAATTAAAAGAAATCCTGGATGCCGTTAGAGGAAGAAAGAAAAAGTTGAATTTATTTGAAGTTATGTGTGGTAACTCTCTCCCCCATGAAGCAACAAATAAACTTGGAAAGTTGATCATTGGGATGGGCAATTGTAAGCCAGGTTGATGTTGACAGAATAATTGTAAAACTTGTGACAGAGACATTGCCTCTTCAGCTTTTGGAGAAAAGGATGTTCTTGTGAATTTTGTTCCATTTCCTGTTCTAAGAAACATGCTTTCTTTTGTTTGTAGACCTTGATAAATAGAACTGAACAGATCTAAAGCCAGCATGGTCTTGTGGTTCCAAGAGGTGGGGGATGTTGGGGTCCACCCACAATGCCAGCAGCTCCTTAGAGTTTGGGGGAATTATAGCTCATAGGAGGCCTGTGATAGGAGGACAACGGAAGGATCTTTTCACCTATGTATACCAGAGAGGACTCCAGTTAAAGTTAACAACGAGTTTTATTTGGAATTAACAAAAACAAGGAATCAGGCACTCTAAGAACCATACAAGGCTATCAGAAAGCAAGGCGTGAAAGGTTGGATAGGTAGAGAAATTGGGGTAAAGAGAGTGATAGTTACTAGTTCTGAAGAAGGTCGGAGCAGAGTAGCTAAGACAGCATTTGAGGGTAGCAAGAATAAACAGCAATCTGGGCACCATGTGTTGCGTCCAAGTATAACAATTTGCTAGGGCCAAAGCTCAGATTTATATACCCCATTTCCTACCCTGAAGAGGGTATATAGACAAAGTGGTAATGGCTTTTTCACAGGATTGGCAAAGGAGTCCAGAAAAGGCTGATTGTCTTAACTCTAGATGACAAAACATTGATGGGAGTCATGACAGTCCAGTGATTGCTCTCTGGCAGAGTAACCAAAAAGGGTCCAAAACAGACTGCTTTACTTTGGGTGACAAAACATTGATGGGAGTCCTGACAATCTCTTAATGTCTTGGTTGGGTAATGTGAATGAGGAAAGTTGCATACAGTAGAGGTGCTTACCTGCTGCACCTGGGTAGTTTTGCTGACTATTGTGTTTAGATGTTGGATCATTGACAGGATTCCAGAAGACTGTTTACTCCAGGCTTGCTTGCTTAACTCTTCTTGACTTTATGACCTGGCCATGCTGAAGCCATGCTGATTTAGTTCAGGCATACAGACAGAGTCCTGCTTGCTACATGTTCCACAGCCATAAGTGTCCAATTTTTAATATTTCATGCCAATTAAATGATATTTCTTGCCAGTCATGCTATGCCACATCATAGGGGTGTAAGGTGTGGTAACAGCAATGGTACTATGATTGTACACGTGAATGAGAAACAGTTGCAACATCATATGCCTAACATCATAACTGACTAATAGGATGCCAGTCATTGCTTAGCATTGTTTTTCTTGATCACGTGTATGATGGGGAATGTATGACTCTTGCAAAGCAGATTTAGGCTAAAAATTATAGATACAATGTTTGATTCCTGCATCCCTCCTGTTTGTATATTTGTTTTTAATCTCATTCATTCCCTTTCAGGAAGTGAGAAGTGGTGTTTTTAAATATTTATGCAGCTGATTCCTTCCTCACCAATCTTAAAACAGGAACACTGGGGCAAGAGAAGTAAAATAATGGATGGGATTTTTTCAGGCTCATTCCATAAGTTTTCTAATATAGTAACATAAAGAAATTCAAACATCAGGTTAGAATCAATGTAAATGTAATAACAGGGTCTCCTGGCGGGTTCTCATTCCCTTGAGGGTATGTAACAACAGTGTAGTAAACATCTCCTTTTCAGGGTATGCAACTAAGTATTTTTATTAGCTTTTTAGCACTTTCTAACTAACTTTCCTATCTCTGGGAAGTGAGAGAAGAGAAAGGCTCTGGAGAACAGCATAGGACAAGCAGGGGTGGTTGTGAATAGGTTCTATTTTCCTGAGTAATTAAGATCAATCCAATAATATTGCATTACTGAGCCAGAATTGCAGAATCACAATATGACCAATATTGTTTGTGTCACTGTTTAAATTTATTAGACAGTTTTTCCCTAAAAAGACATCCACAATAACTTACAAAAATAAAATAAATAAAATAAATAAAAACCTAAAACTGGTTGTTAATCACACCAAAAGGATTTATCTAATTTGACTTCCCATTTAGTAATTTATTTAGTTTTAGTTGGTGCTATGAACTGGATTTTGGCCAAGATATGTAAAAAGGCAATATATCTATAACATGAAACTGAATACCCCTCTCAACACCGCAACTGATTTTAATAAAGTCTCCTCTACCATGGTCTGAGGGTCTAAATAATCTAAAAAGACAAGATTCTGTCTGATCTTGGAAACCAAGCCGGGTCAGTCCTGATTAATATTTGGATGGGAGATCACCAATGCATAACAGGTGGTGTATGCTATGCTTTGGAGGAAGGAACTGGCAAAACTACCTCATGGAGTTGCTACACAAGTGGACTGAGACATTTCCTTGCTAAAAATGGTAATTAGGTAATGCATTTGATTTTCCACACCCAGTTAACAATTGAGTTAAATGATTCTCTGCATGAAGTTACTGGATTTTGTGAATCATTACCAAAACTCTGACCGAGTCACATTTATTAAGGCTGCATCACACAGTCAGAAGTAGTACAGCATACTGAAGCCTTCAGTCCTCAGAGTTTTGAGCATACCATCATACCTGAGGGAAATGGAAGTTTTGTGCCCCCTAAGAATAAGAAGGTAAAAGCTTGGGTTACCTGAGGGCACCACAAGCCAATGGAAAAATGAACCAAGGAATTATGCCCTAGAATTCACTGCTGTAAGCAGGGTTTCTGACACAGACATGCAGCTTTCTTAATAGATAGATCAATATAGAAAAATGACAGAGATAGGAAAATCAGTAGAAAAGGGTAATGCATTCAGGTGTTAGCAGCATTTAAAAAAAAACAATTGAATTGCATTTATATTAAAAGAGGAGAAATTTAATGATTAGGTTTATGATAAATTGCCATTTATATTTATCTTAAAAGCTTTCACTAAGAAGTCTTATCAGAATGAAGTGGAAAAATGCCATCCACAATTATTGCTGATGTATTTCTTTATTATTATTTCCCATGTATATTCCAGCAAAAGTTCCAAGGTTATGGGGCTCAACATTTATTTTTCTAGGGACAAGAGAACCTCTGTGTTAGATTTGCAGGCAAACACACCTAGGCCATTTCCGCACTACACTCTTATAGCGTGCCTATCCCAAAACTACAAACCTCAGTATTCGATAGGATGTTGAAAGTGAAATAATCGTGCTAAAAGAGTGTAGTGCGGAAATTGCCCTAGATGTGAAGAAGAGCACCACCAACTTCCAAGTTCTTCTTACTAGATGGGTTAAAATATTTTAACTTTGGGAATAACTAAACTATCTTTCTTTTTTCTTTTTAGTACTGTTTTTTTAAAATTGAAATGAATTAGACCAATTTATGCATCTCATGTTAATTAATTCGGGGACAGGCCATAGCTTTGTCCTAGAGCATTTGCTTTGTATGCATAATATGCCAAGTTCCTTATAATTTCCATGGAGAACTGAGAAAGCCGGGTGTCGAAAACCCAAGAGAACATCCATCACTCATTTAGACAGTATTAGGCTAGATAGACCAATGATCTGACCAATGTTCACAAGTTAACAATTTGCTATCAACAGCTTATGGTAGATGGATATTACACCTCCATATTCTACTGATTAAATAAGTTGTCTCTCACGGGGCCAAACTGTTTGTTTTACAGAACATTATCAGCATGCCAGAATTTAAAGTTGTTGTTAAAAATATTAGGAAAGATCCAAGAAGGAAGCTGGCAACCCTGATGAAGAAGAATTTCAGCAAAGCAAAAGAAAACAGCCTTCTATGTTTTCTGGCACAAAGTACTTCAGTTCTCCTCCTGTACTGAAAATCAGCAAGGGATATAGACTGCTGGTTAATTGGAACAAAGAATTTTAACAAGCCAACTGTCGATATGTAAGTACTCCTTTAAATGAATTGGGGAGGGGATGGAATCAATGGAAAATCCCCAGGGTGGCAGTTAGTAATTGGCAATTGGGGCATGAAGATAGTTAACCATGAAAGAGTTGCCAGATGAGAGGGTGAGATAAAGAGGCACTGAGAGGGATTTAGCACTTCCACTCAACTAAAGATCTTTGGATATTCAGAGATATAAAAAAGTAAGGGTTTTTTGTTTTTTTTGTTTTTTAAGTAGCTTTGTCTGAGGTTTAAAGGAGTCTTGAAACTCATGATAGAGCAACACTTAAAGCAACATGACTAAGGCCGTTTCCACACTAGCCTATTATAGTACTATTATTCCACTTTCAACTGGAATCCTGGGGTTTGCAGTTTAGGGAGGGGCCTTTGAGGCCCTTCCCTAAACTGCAAATCCCAGGATTCTAGAGGATGTTAAAACTGGAATAATAGCACTATAACAGGCTAGTGCAGAAACAGCCTTAGCTTGTTGCTGCAGAAGTCCTATGGCATTCAACAAAAATGTTTGACTGGCTTCTGAGATGATGGCCATTTCCGCACTAGCCTGTTATAGCGCGATGATTCCACTTTCCACCTCCTCTGGAATCCAGGCGGCCCCTCCCGAAACTGCAAACCCCAGGATTCCAGAGGAGGTGGAAAGTGGAATCATCGCGCTATAACAGGCTAGTGCGGAAATGACCGATATAGGGGAGACGGGGAGTCCCAAGTCTACCTGACGCTCAGGACAAGAGGCCACTGTCAAGTCAGAATACAGAGAAACAAAATAGTTTGGCATTGGCATGTGGGTCAGGCAAGGCTGCATTTTATCAGAGATATTTTTCAGCTTGAAGTTTGGCCTGATGATTGATTTTGTATTCTTCTTTGGCTTTACTCTAATTTTTGATATAAGGAGTTCATGGTCAGTGCAACAACTGTTCCTGGTCTTATTTTTAAAGAGAGTGGAGATTCTCCATCTTCTGCTTCTCATTCTCTAATCTATTTGATGTCTATATTGGCACGCAACCACACCAGTAGTGGCCATCAGATGAAGTCCATATCATCTATGATTATTAACAAATCTTGTTTGGGTGTGTGATCAGTTTCTTCCAGCTTCAGCATAGAATCTTTCAATTTCTCCTGCTTCTGCTTCTGCATGTGGGTCATAATCTTGATTATGGTTATATTGTTTTACCTTTTTTTAAAAAAACCAAAATCTTAAAATCCAGGTTAGCTAATGGCCCTAATGGGTACCAGGTAGAATGCCTAGAATTTGGGTTTAATCTGGCCAATCTGGTCATTTGGGAGCCAAAGAACGTGATCCTTGGAAAATGTCTGTTTGTGTGTACACTCAAGTTGCCTGTCTCTCATCTCACATCCAAGTACTAAGGAGGGCTGACCCTTCTTGGTTTCCAAGATCAGATGGGATCTGTACCTCCTCCAAAACACTTTGAAATCTCCACTGAATTCACCATTCTGCAGGGAAGAAAAGATACTGAATAAAGAAAATTATTCCTTCTGCTGTAAGGACTACGGTACATCTTTCAGGACAGATGGTTTCATTTTTAAAAGGATGTGGCATCTACCATTGCTGCACCCCCCCACCTCCAATCTCCTCCCTTCTTTTCTATCTTATTCAAGGAAATTCCGAAGGAAAAGGGAGGGAAGAGAGGAGATCAGCTCACCTTGAGGCAGGTAAGTTTGCTCACAGGTGATCCTTCCCTTTTCTGGTGCCAGAGTGAGGAAGGAGGAGTAAGAAGCCACCATTGCATCCCCTTATGTTTTGCTCCTGGGATGGAGCATATCTCTTTTCCCCAACTTTTGGTCCACCACTGGTGACCTTGATTGGCAAGGATGCTGACACCATCTTTTTTCAGCTTCAAGTTTCCCTGTTCCTTCTGAGTTGTAATCACTGCAATCTTCAGTTTTAATGTCTGAAAGTGTTTTGCAGGTGGCTGATCTCAAATGGTCAATTAAGATCCATTAGTTTTATAGAAGACCTGCTCCTGATGGTGGTGGAGGGAATACTGTTAGTTGATATGCATCCCTGCAGCTGCCTGCATTTTTGATGGGGCTTTGTAGGCAGTGCTTTGCAGGCTGTCGATATGAGCACCTGCACTTTGAAAGTAGACTGTACTCCACAGCCCAACATATAATCTGTCCTTCAGATCAAAAGCTCCAGAAGCAGGAACCAACCCTTAAGAGTACAGGAAAGAAAGAGCATGAAATATTGACAAAAATTAAACTCTTTGATATTTAATGTGTCTCAGCCATATTCTTTTCAAATAATGTGTTTATCAGCTCTTTCTGGAATGTAGCTTCTGTACATGTAATCAGCTATGGAGCCAGCCATGGCTGCAGTTTGTGAAGTAATCACTTTAAAAATTGTAATAGCACCATGATCCTGCAATATTATTTTAATATAATGGGATGTCCTCCTTGCTCCGAAGCATCAGATTTCTGTTTCCAATTTCCAAATAGTAGCCAGAAGCTATTAAAGACACACAGTTCCTTCAATTTTCATGAAGAGGTTGGATTTACTATTGACAAAGGCGGCTATGCCTGGAAACCATAGGTCTTGTTGATCATCATAACCAGCATCATTTCTCTTAACACCAGGATTCTCAAACTCCGCACATCTCAGTTGTTTTTATTGGGTTCAGAAATGCCTCCAGACAGCCCCTTTCCCATAAATCCCATTCTCTGTCATCTACTGCACAGCATACTAGAAGATATCAAATTTGTCAAAAGTCTCTAAGAATTCAGAGACAGCACACATGAAAGAAAAAATGAAGATAAAAAAATTAACTGCAATGAAAGATGCCTACAGGAAAGCTCAATATTTAGCATGTTCCCCAATATTCCAATCAGTTTTTATTAAAACATTGTGGTCACGTTGGACCTTGGGGGGCTCTATTAATTTTGTCTTGTTGGCCAAGCTGCTTCAGGTGTCTGATGCCGCCTGCCATTTCTCATCTGAGGCTACCTCATTTAGTGCTGCTTTCTCCTTAGGTTTTGCTTGGAGCCCTGAAAGTGAGAGAGCTGGCAGCCTACTCTCACTCAGGTAGGTTTTTGAGGACTTAGAGATAGAGGGCATTTCATTCTCTCCAAGCACAGACCACCTTTAAATCCAGGAGTCAAACACTGGCCAGACTAGCAAGAAATGTTAACCTGTTTAAGAAAAATTTTAGCTGCCAGCTGTGGCTTCAGCATGCCGCTCATGCTCTCCTGGAAGTCTGACCTCATTGGAAGTTTGCAAAGTGACATTTTTGACTATAGCTCCCAGAATCTCCCAACCAGCGTGGGAGATAAGGTAATTTGCCCAGGCTTGTAACTATATTGTTTAAGCCCTTTTGCCAGTGACACAAATGTAAGACTCCTTGGTGTTGTAATTCTCTGGGGCCATTCATACCAGTATAATACCACTTTAATTGCCATTGCTGTGTCCTATAGAAACATATGATTTGCACTTTGGGGTGGCGTTAGAGTTCTCTGCTGAGAATTTTAAATACTCATTCCTAAACTTCCAATCCTACAGTTCTAAAAGATGAAACTATGACAGTTAAAATGGAATCATAATACTGTCCTTCTATAGCGTGAAATGGCCCCTCATTTGAATTTCTCAAATGGCAGAAGAGGGGCCAGAAATCATCCAGCAGAGGCAGGAGGAAAATGAGCAAGGCCATGTTGCATTTCTGCATTCTGATGACCTGTGGTGCAGCATCTTCCTCTCATTCAAAACATGGTAGTTCCTGAGCTATTCTGGCCTGATGATAGTAACATTTCTAAAGAAGTCTGGGAAATCTGGCTGTATGATATCCCTACAAAATCCCATACTGGCTGAGGCTGCAATAGTTTTGGCAGTGAGTCAGATATTCTGAGGTGCCAGACTCTTGTGAAGGAGAAGGCATTGTGATGGATCAACTGCAGGAGTCAGTGTGAGGCAGCTGAAAATCTTCCAGTTTCCCCAGAAGTCCTCAAGTCCTGATCCAGTCCAGTTCATGGATCAGTATCTATTCAATTCTCCCAGGTGGTAGGACTGAATATCTGTTCAAGTTCTGCTATCCAAGTTAAACACCTTGCATAGCTCCTTTAATTCTGACCCTCCATGGACTGTTTATCCTCTCACTCGCCACTCTGCTTGGTACTATCAGAAATTGCCTCCAATCTAACCTTTTATTCTACAAAAGGCCATACAATTCCCATCATTCATTATCAGTCTTTGCTGATGTTTATGTCACAGTTACTGATGGTTTATCACAGGCTTTTGATGTTGCTAATTTGGTTGGCATGGTTTCCTAATTTCCAAGAGTTTTGTATGGCAGTGGAAATGAACCAGGGAAACTGTGGCTTCTACAGAGAAGAAAAGCATTGTCCTATCTCAAATACAGACTGATGAAGTTCTTTACAGCTCTAAATTAAAAATACAATAACTATGCAGTCACACCATTGAGTCAATATTTATTTTGTTATATGGCTGTTTTTTAAAAAGGCATAAATATATGGCTGTGTTTCAGTTCTAAAGAGTTCTACCCAGTCAATCTCTGTAAATACTATGTACCAGTAATACATCTTTTTAATTTCTGCAGTTTTCTGCTGCTTTTAATGTGTAATGTTTGGCCTTTTCTTTTTAGACACTCATTTTAAAAAATCTTTATAGAAAGCTCTAAAGATAATGGTGCTTTACTTTCACTCCATCATGACTCTGAAGGCATGTCTTTGATTCAAAACTGAGAAAAAAAAGAATACTGTAACGATATAGATTCTATTACTGCTCTAAGGTTGATGTCCTATGTACACTTATTTAGGAGACACGCATTGGCCATTTCCACCCAAGGGGCTGCACCCCTGTGGGGCCGGGATGGCAGTGGTCAACTGGTCATGCCTCTGCATGATGTCATCAACTGCCCACCACTGTCTTGCCCCCAAGTGGCACACATGTACAGTATTTGCAAGACGGAAGCTAATCAATTGTACACCTACCATTGCACGGCACTGCTGCTCTTCCTGGCTTTGCAGAAGTGTGAAAGTGCACTGGTGACGTCCCTCCCCCCAGCGCAGCAATGGCAAGTGCCCAGCTGCGCTGTGGAAGGGAAGAGGCATGGCCAGTGTGCTCCCCTCTGCAGCAACCCAGAGAGGTGTGGAGGGGAGTGTTCCTGGTGTGCTCCCCTCTTGGCCCTGCCTGGGCTGCAACAGAAGGACTTGCCATAGCCCTGTTGTGCAGAAACGGCCATAGAATTGCACTATTAGTGAAGATTGTGGTCTACATTTTGCAAACT
Source organism: Ctenosaura bakeri (assembly GCA_948474755.1). NCBI lineage: Eukaryota > Metazoa > Chordata > Lepidosauria > Squamata > Iguanidae > Ctenosaura > Ctenosaura bakeri. The sequence goes on from CAOLHI010000435.1 coordinate 135,885, forward strand.
CATTCTGGCTCAGAGCTGAACACAGGGAGGGTAATCATGCTTAGCTTTTCCTTAGATTTCTGCCTATAAGGAGAAATAACTCCATCCTGTTAGAAAATTATACTTGCATGACATTATGATATCTTGTCTTGACAGTATTGCCATCTGCAGACATCAGGGTGCAACATCTGTTCAGTGTTTTTAATCTGTGAACATATTTTTCCAGTGCACATTCAGAGCCCACCTGATAGGCTGTGCTGTTAAATACACTGACAAGCAAAACACTGGATCAAACAGTTGCAGCTATACTTCATTCTACACTTTTGCATTAAGCACTTAAGAAAAAAGCACATTGTTTTCCTTCCAGCCCAAGGAAAACAAAGAGTATGAGGAGGAAGGAAACCCACTGATTATTTTATTATAGACAAGATAGGTCTAATATTTGCACTGACAAAGTGGACTTAATGATGTACCCATCTCAACTGGACACTAGTTAACAGAAGCATCTGGCTTCAGATTCTGTCATCTTCTGCAAATTGACCAAAGGGATTCTGTAATGACTCTATCTAGCTCACTTCCCATTTCTCATAGTGTCATGCTTTCCTGTGGAGGCCCAGGTTTATCTCCTTCCCTCTGCTTGCTATTTAAGTAGCTGTTAAAAACACCAGATTGACAGGCAAGATGACTAAAAGCTTGTCTACTGCTTGGGGCAACACATAGAATGTTATATATTTTCCTTGCACGTAGCAAGTCAAAGGCACCATTTTAAGTGTTCCTACCCTTCAGAAAAAAGGCTATACAGATAAGAAATTAGCCAGATTAATTTCATTTCCTGGATATTTAACATGATGTGGTATTTAGCCTCCTAGCCTTCACCTTTTGCTTCATTGACAGCCCTGTTTTGAGGTACAGTTGCTAGATATGTTGCTTGAGCTACTGACTGCAACAAGAGGCACTTCTCCTATTCAAAGCAGATGACTATATGCAAAGAAACAAAGGCAATGGTATGGAACTCATTTTGACTAAGGAACTGGCAGTCAGTAGAATTTAAACTGATTAGCTGGCTTTTGGGGAGAGGAGCTGGTTGTGGTATACTTCTTCAAGATGGAGAAGTGTTGACCTGTCTTCCAGGACAATGGAAAAACCTTCCAAGAGCTTTTCCTGAGCTGCTGAAATAAGAAAGGAAAAACATGTGAAGAATCTACCAAGGAGCTCTGTGTTTACTTTCTTATTCCAAATCCTTACCTCCTCCCCTTCAAACCATCTTTACATTCCCCACTCTTTTAAAGAATAAGAACTCCACTGGAGACACACACATTTGTGCATGCACACACACAAAGAAAATGTATATTTATATAGTTCTCATTTAAAACACAAATTTTTGCTCTGCACCTTCAAGTCATTTCTAACCTAGGCAACCCTAAGGTGAATCTATCATGGGATTTTCTTGACAAGACTTGTTCAGAGGTGGTTTGTCTTTGCCTTCCTCGGAGGGAGTATGACTTGCTGAACATCACCCAGTGGGTTTCCATGACTGAGTAGACCAAATCCTGGTCTCCAAGGTCCTAGTCCAAAACCCAAATCACTACACTATGCTCTCAAAGTTGTATTACATTTTCCTTTTCTTGTTGTCTGTTCTGTGGTAGAGATATCTACACTATTAGAAAGCATAATTCAAAACACTGCATTAGCTTTCTCATGTTCAAAGTTGACTCCCTCAGACAATGTTTATAAAAGTCAGGATCATAACAACCCACAAGAACCTAAGAAAAGCCACATAAGATCAAACAAATGCCTATCAAGTCTAACGTTCTAGTAACACAGCAGCCAGCTGGTTGCTCATTAGAAATTGGCCAGCAGGACAAGAGTGCAACTATATTCTCCCTGCTCATATATCCATTAAATCTGATAGTGTTGTCATAATTATTTCTGGTCAGTTCAGCTGTACTCACATCTCACACTAAGGCCATTTCCTTACTGCAGTGTTATAGTGATATTATTCCACTTTCAACATCCTGTGAAATTTTGGGGTTTTTAGTTTATTGAGGCCAAAGAGCTCTCTGTCTGAGAATGCTAAATGCCCCTCTCTAAACTGCAAATCCCAGGATCCCACAGAATGTTAAAAGTGGAATAACAGCACTATAATAGTGTAGTGTGGACATGGCTTAAGTCTTAGGCAGTACCATTCAAGATTAAGCCCAGGGTTTGTCTCCCCTCTACTTGGGGCCCATTCACACCACATACTGGTAGCAGTATTATTCCACTTTAATTTAACTTTTATTCCGCTATTATTCCATGAGTCTGTCCAATGGAATCCTGAGATTAGCTATTTAGGGAAAGAGCATTTAGAATTCTCAGCCAGAAAGCTCTAGTGGTTCACCAAACTGCAGAACCCAGGGTTTCACAGAATGGAACCATGACAGTTAAAGTGAAATAATAGCACTATAAGTGTGTAGTACAAATGGATCCCAGGTTCCATTGTCACCTGTTCTATGGCACATTTAGGACAGAATAGGCAACTATCAGGGATTAAGAGACATCATTGCCCCGCAAGGATCTTGGGAGCCCACCCACCCCACATTGTAGGCATAAACATGTGTGTACACACACAATTTCAAGAAGTCCTTGAGATTTTTGTTCCTGAACCATTTCAGGCTCTGGAGAAGTCTTTTTTAACCCTAACAGCAAATGACCTGGAAGTTGGGTTGGTAAAAAACAAACAAACAAACAAACAAACAAAAAACCCCTCTCTTGGGCTTAAAATGATTTGATGGGGGAAAAAGAAGACAAAATTATCCTGATGCCCCCTTTGGGGCATTTGAGGAAAAAAAAAACCTCCTGTACATTTAGCCTAGAGCCTGTACTTTTCTCTACTCGTGCTTATAGGATATTGAATTTTGCCTAGAATAATTAAAGCTGCCTGTTATTATGTCTTCTCTAGATGCCTCCCCAATTTAATCTTCATCCTGAGATCCCTGTGAACTTTTTAGTTGGAGAGGACAATAATATGTTTTAGTACAAAGTTACTGTTTATGTCTGCTATAGGGATTCTGCCGTCTTTAAGGTTTCTGACTTATCAGGCACAATGCTCTTCATAATATACAGAGCAACACTGCTGTAATATACAAAGCAATACTACCTCTGCTGTGCACTTTCGATGACAAAGTATCCAAAAGGTTCTCTCTGTTCTGCAAGGTTTCTGTCATACTTATCTATGTGTCTGTGTGTTTGTGCCTTCACGTTGCCTGTCGACTTATGGTGACCTCACGAATTTCATAGGATTTTCTGAGGCAAGGAGTACTCAGAGGTGATTTTGCCAGTTTCTTTCTCTGAAATATAGCCTATAGTACCAAGTATTCATTGGCAGTTTCCCATTCAAGTACTAAGCAGGGTTAATCCTGCTTAACTTCCAAGATCAGATGGGATCTGGTGTGTGGATATTTATGCTTTCTCCCAAAACCAAGAACTCCAGCTTCCCCATTTTAGCTCAGAGGCTTCTGCCATTAGCACTGAAACACCTGTACCTTCTTCAGATGTTTCATATTGGATGCATTTTCCACTTTGAATCTTAGACCTCTTTTTCTTATCCATGGTATTTCACATGTTCATGACCTGTTTCTACCCCAAACCCTTTGGGACAGTTAGAAATATTTTTGCTTTCATCCCTTGGGACTGGTTCAGCCTGAATTGGATCCTAGCCAGCTTCTATATCCCAGTGGCTCATTGTTCCATTTAAAAGCTCAATATTACTATTTTGGAGCTGGTGCGTGGAATTCTGTGAAAATCTATAAAAAAATACACAGGAATACTTCCCATCGTTGTTTGCCTGCTTGATAGGCTTCTATGGGTTCTAGAATTCAATGTAGAGTCTTGGAATTTAATTGGCAATTTAAGCTGGAGTTAATCAAGGCAGCCCCAGAGAATTTGAGAGATGCAATCATTTTAGGACAGGAACATTGCTTAGGTTTTGTGGCATGGTCTTTCAAAGAGCAGACATCCTAATCAACATATTCCAAGTTTTCTTGCGAGAAGCTTTTTGTGCCATTTTTAGAAAACTCTTCTCCGTTATAACTAGGATAATGCTTCTTGCATAGCTTTATCTTAATGGATCTGAAACAGAATATAATGCTGCTATTCAGATTGACCCTTTCTTCCATGTTCCTTCCACAAGTACACTTTCTCCTTTAATCTAACCCATCAATTCCACTCCAAATGAATATTCATGCTTTGCAGCACACAGTCTAAATCAAATTCATTTCCATCGCACAAAACACTGTGACATCATAATCGGTCTGTATATATATATTGACGAAACCATAGTCCTTTGAATTATTTTGCTTGGTTTAAGCCACATTATGTTTTACATCTGCTTTAGATATTCAAGCGTGCCTTATTCAGTCCTGTCCCATGAGCCCAACATACAAATGAACAAATTTGTAAGCAGCACTTTCATTAAATTATTATCAAATATGTATCTCTCTTAATAATGCTTTGTCTTGTCTGTTGAAGATGCTCAGGGGAGATTGTATAAAATAAAATGAGAGGCAAAAGTACACATTGCAAACACAATCAGTGCAAATGGCAAAATTGTTACAACTCTGGGAGGAGACATTTTCAAAAAGAGTAGTGATGTTCAAAGAAGATGCTTAACTGCTGTCCCAGCCAAATGTTATGTTCAAAATTGCCAAAGCTTTAGTCCTGCCTGGAGGGCTTCTAAATGTGTGTTTCATCTTTTCTCTCACATAAATCTGGAGCAAGTAGATTGAAGAAACTGAATGGAAAGATGATGGACAGGGAAGAATAAAGCCACGGATTCTCACATCCAGGCTGCTCCTTTTCTCAAGATCAACCTACCTGCAAATCTGCTCTTCATTTTTAAAAGGGTGTTGGATAATTTCCCTCTGTATCTGTATGGGATATGGCTCTTTTTGTTATTATTATTATCATTATTTTGTATCCAAATTTGTATCCCAATTTTCTCCAAAATTGGGACTGAAAACTGCTCACAATTCACTGAACAATACAATTTAAATGACATACAAAAAGTGAACATTAAAATAGAATTCAACTATTCACAGTATTAAAACAATTCAAACCTCAAGTTAAAAGAATAAAATGCAATTTAAAAAAAGGTAAGGTCCAATTAAAAACAGTTCAGTTAAAACAATATCTCGTTCTTTAAAAACTTTCTGCATTGCAAAACCTATCAAAATGAAAAAGGCTTTATCCTGCCAATGGAAGGACAGCAAGGAGGGAGCTGTTCTGGCTTCCCTGGGAAGGGAGTTCCAGAGTCTAGGGGCAGCCACCAAGAAGGCCCTCTCTCATATCCCACTCCCAGCTGTGCTTGTGACAGTGGTGGGACTGACAGAAGAGCCTCTCCTGATGATCTCAGAGCTCATACAGGGAGATACCGTCTGCCATATAGCCAGAACCTGAGCCATATAGGGCTTTATAGGTCATACCGAACATTTTGAATTGTGCCCAGAAACAAACTGGCAGACAGTGGACTTGTTTTAAGTTGTATGGTCTCTGTTCCCTGCCCCAGTTAACGGTCTGGCTGTAGCAGTTTGAACCAAATGAAGTTTCAAAGGCAGCCACGAGTAGAGCGTGTTACAAATGGGATATAATTAAGGCATGTACTATTGTGGCTAGATCTGACGTCTCAAGGAATGAATGCAGTTGGGGCACAAACTTTAAATGTGCAAAAGCACTCCTGGCCACCATAGAAACCTCTAGATTCAAAGCTGAGTCCAGGAGCATCCTCACACTGCAAACCTGTGTCTTCAGAGGGAGTGCAACCTCATCTAACACAGGCTGAACCCCTATTACCTGATCTTGTCTTTTGACTGACCAGAAGTACCTCTGTCTGGTCTGGATTAAGTTTCAGTTTGTTTGGCCTCATCCAGTCCATTACTGATGGTAGACACTGGTTTAGGAACAAAACAGGTTCCTTGGATTAGGGTGGAAAGGAGTAGTAGAGTTGAGTGTCATCCAGATATTGATGGCACCATACCTCAAAATTTCAGACAACTTTTCCCTATTATCTAATGTATATATTACATGGCATGGGAAACAGAACTCTGAGGGACCCCACAAGTCAATGGTCAGGCAGCTGGACAGGAGTCCCCCACAACCACTTTGGATTTGCCTTTTCAGGAAGGAATGGAGCCACTTTTAGACAGTGCTTCCAAATCCCATCCCAGTGAAGTGGCCCAGAAGGATACCATAGTTGATGGTATCAAAAACCACTGAGAGGTCCTGCAGAACCAATGACACACTCTTCCATCTAGTTCCCTGTGTAGGTTGCCCACCAAGGTGACCAAAGCTTTCTCCATCCCATAGCCAGGGCTGAAACCAGATTGAAATTGATCTAGATAATCTGTTTCATCCAGAAGTCCCTGGAGCTGGGAGACCACCACATGCTGTAATACCTTACCCAAAGATGGTATGTTGAACACTGGACAATATTCATTATAGAAGAATTCAGGGATGGCTTTACCTCCATAAAACTGGCTTGCCCACATCTCACTGTCAACTATCCAGTTTCTTATGATGCTTCAGACTGCTGGTAATCAAAGGTGGTGCTTTGTACTTCTCCCTTCCCAACTCTAGTTCTAGCACTTTGTTCAGCTCTTAATTATGCATTTTAGCATGATGCCTCTCATTAGCTAGTCAACTATGGCCTTTCTAAACAGTTACTTCTTCACTGTTGGTCTATGTTCTTTCCCTTCTTTATTGACTAATACAGTACAGTTTGTTTGCTTGTTTTAATTGCATTGGAATCCTTTAAATGTCATTCAGTCAATTGTCTTCTAAAGGCCTGGGGCCCTTTCACAGCAGAGTCAAAGTGCTGTGATTTTACTTTAACTGCCACAATTCTATCCTATGTCATCCTGGGATCTGCAGTTTACAGAGGGGTATTTAAAATTTTCATCCATAAAGCTCTTGTGCTTCAGCAGATCCCAGTATTCTGTAAGATGCAGCCATGGTAGTTAAAGTGGAATTGTGGTGCTATAATTGTGTAGTATCAAAAGGGTCCCCAATAATCAAGCCACAGTAATTCCTTCACATTCACATATTTTCTGTGAATTCTTGAAGCAGTTCACTTTATCTCATTTATCTTTACATTATCTATGGGAGCTGTAGCTCAGGCAGACAGATACTTCAGACTAAGGCCCTTACCGCTCCATACTTCAATAGTGCGCTGTTCTGTTTCAATCCCAACATTGCCACTTCTGTGATGGTATTGGGTTCGGAATGATTGCTACCACACCCTTTCGACTTAAGCAGATGACCAGCATTATTGCAACCAGTGTTCCTGTAGCATCACAGCATCATTGGCAAGTCCTTGTCCCACTGTTTCCCCACCCCACAGCTGATGATTGGTTGGGGTTTTGTTTTGTTTTGGTAAGCTGTACTAGTGCAACAATATTGTAAGGTTATGATACGCTGGTGCTATTGCATTTTTTGCACTATAATGCTAAAAAATGTATTAAAAATTTTAACTCAAAGAAGAATTTTAAAATAAACATTGAGAGGTGATAGATTTTGAACTTACCATGGCAAGAACGTAGCTGAGGGAGGGACAATCTGAGAACACCCACACCATGCCCACTCCTAGATCAGCTAGGGAAGGAAGCCCTATCAAGCACTATTGAGAAACCATGCTCCCACGGCTGATGGGATTGTTGCTGGAAAGAGCACCATTAGTGGATTATTTCCAGAATTGAAAAAGGGTGGATTTCGAATGGATTGCAATGCAATATCTGCTAGTTAGCAGCAACATTGTGCAATAACACAGATCCTGGACCGGGAATAACACATTCTGGCAGTATGACACCTTTGTGCACTAAGGGCCTTAGTCTAAAGAAGAACTTTGGAAAGTTCCTTTTACTGGCCATGCTACTTGGGGGATTCTGGCAGTTGTGATCTGGAATCAAGTTTCTAAGCTGTGGTACAAAACAATTAGAACACAGGAAAACCTTTGTTCTTCTGTTTTGCCAGAGAGATGGTACTTACAATTTAGTTCTTTCAGGACATCCTGAGATGTTATGTTACATAAGACAAAGAACAAAGTGGTTTTCCTGTTACCCTGTATGTTGGGGGTCCCAGGAGGGGCTCCCAAATAACCAAATAAAAGCACAAGATGGGGAAATTAAGCTCGAGCACTCTCTTAAACTAATGAGAGGCAGGGTAACTCTAGCTAGGATCTTTAACCCTATGTATACAGTGTCGGGTCAGAGAGCGGCTAGGCAAGGTTTTAAAGTAACAAATAATAGTTTATTGAGGACAACCAACATGAAAGACAAGACATACACTAACTAAGAGAGAAATAGAAATGGAGAGCTTTTGGGGAATGGGTAATATGACACCTGGTCTCGTAGTCCTGAAGAGAAGATGAGGTTGCAGGGATGGAAGCTCAGTGTGGTTCGCTGAGGGGAGTTCACTGGACAAACCGACAGCAAGGCGAGATGGAAGTCCAAAGTGTTCTGAGGTAGTCCCAAAAATGGGGACTTTTTATAGGGTGGATTTTACCTACAGGTTATGCCATGCTCGGTGAGAACAAAGGAAATTTGGAGCTGGACAAAGGAGTTGGAAAAGGTCAAGTTTTGCATGATGGGCTTAGCGCTCGATGAGAATAGTATGGCCAGTATGTAAATGGCTCAGTATAAAGGAATGGCTCGGCTCGTGGCCATGCGCCTTTGTAAAGATTCACGCTGAGCAAAGCCAGTTTGCAAGAAGGTTTTTCCCTAAAGCATCGGAGAGGCTTAAGTTGCCTGCCTGCCTGAGGTTTGGAATGTACAACCATTAACGGCCACGCCCAATATGTGCTTGTCCGGTGGACCTCTGCAAACACGTGGAGTAGGGTGGCAGAGAAAGGTCAAGCAAAGGCCAAATTATTTGATATCAAAAGGATATCTAGTGCTCTCACCTGACATATTATAACCGTGATAACATTCCCACCAATATCCTATATGAAGACTTGTATATGAAAATTCATACGAACTTGTCAAATGCATTCTCTACTTGAGAAAGCTTTTACAGTTGATTTCTCCAAAAGGTTTGAAAGGAAAGCTTAGTGATAAATAAAGAGCATTTCACAAGAGAAGAGATGTCCATCCAGCTGAACACTGCTACCTTTATCATGCCCCCTCCCTTTGGATAAGGAAGAATCAGTTGGGGGATTGGCACAAATCCATCTGGCCAGTAGGTGCCAGGATTGTTGATGCAACATGCCTGACACTCAAAAAACCTTGCCATCTGGAAGCACCCTTTAAAATCTGGCTCTCCCTGGTTCATATAGTCATTTGCCAGCCCTCATTCCTCTACAGATTTTGCCCAAGCATATTAAGAGGCATTTATCTGAAGCTCCAAAGAGGTCAGTAATGGGAGGAGGGGAATAAGACAAAGCTCTAACTGATCAGGACCCTTGACAAGACTCTTCCAGTTCATATCTATCGAAATGGGCCTTTTACTCCGATGTCATACTTGTAATGATGCCCAGGAAATATGTGATAGAGTTATATGCTTTGCTTCTTCTTTCCTCAGTAAAAAAGAGAGAAGGAATCCACTAGGGAAACTGTGAGTAGGAATACAGGAAGGAAAGACAGGCCGAAGTTGCTAAATTAAACCCTGCCTCCTCCAGGTTTTTCTTTAAAGCTCAGAATCTTCAACCATATTTCTAGAGCTAAGAAAAGTTATATTTTGGGCCTAAACACTTTAAATCCAACGACCACACTGGCTGATGCTTCTCAGAGCTATAGTTTAAAAAAAAATCAAATATGCTAAACTATGAAAAAGTGAAGAGGTCCCTAACATAGCTCAATGGTTATCTACCCTTGACAGAAACAAAAAATGTGCACATATTAACTCAGATGCTTAAAGGCCTAACAGATGAAAAAATTGATAAAGACCCCCTGAACCAATTTCTTCAAAATTAGAAAAGACAAATGGTTCTTATTAGTTTGGTAAAGGAAAATCATTATGAAACTGTGGTAACAATCTTTTGAATTAAAGGCCATTTCCGCACTACAGTATTAAAGTGCTGCTAATCCACTATCAACCTTGTATGGAAGTCTGGGGTTTGTAGTTTAGGGAAGGGCGCTTCGAATTCTCAGCCAAAGAGCTCTTTGGTCACAGTAAACTACAAATCCCAGAATTCCACAGGGCGTTGAAAGTGGAATAGCAGCAGTTTAACACTGTAGTGCGGAAGTGGCCAAAATTTCAAAGGGGGAGGTAATATTCTCTATACGACTTTGCAAAACAAAAACAAAAGGTTTGATAAATATGACGAAGATGTCAGTTTAGACTATAAATTTTAGTTCACATAGATTTGAATGTTCAGGAACAAATAACTTAATCGAACTCTTTTTGTGTGTAGTACTTTTAGAAATTAACTCACTAAGAGCATTCAGTTCTAGTAAGGATTGGAAGAAAGTTACATGAAACTTAAATGAGCTACAAAATATTGTAAAACTGATGTTAAATTGAATGTATTTTATAACTGTTTATATTTATAATAAAAAGTATTTAAAAAAAGAAATAATAATTTCCCCAAGCTTTATTCATCCACTCCCTGCTGCAGGTTGTGATTTTGACTGGAAAACCCCCCAGAAACAAAAGAAATGAATGGAACAGTCTTTCTTTGCCTACTCATCGTTTGCTCCTACTCACAGAAAACCAAGATCCCAGACTTTATTTGTCAGAAGGCACAGACCTGGATATAATACTTCATTTGAGCATCAGTTCTACATCACACCAACTACCTGCTTCTTCTTCACTAGCCATAATCAGAAAATTTCCCGTGCTGTTTCAGCCAACCAGTTGGAAGAGTGCTGTGAACTACTGGGCATAGCCTAGGGACAAGTGATGTGAAACAGTGACCAGCCAGTAGAAAATAAATAAATGTCCAGATAGGAGAGAATAAATTCTGGGCAACAGACAAGTCATAGGTATGCCATAACACATGGGAACTCTCATGAGTATGACAGAGTGGTCCAATACATCTTAACTGTATCCTTATATACCTAGAATTGATGTGAAACTATGTACCACTTTTTCAGTTCAACTATAATTGAATATTGTGACACAATCACAATTTAAGTCCCAACATATTTTAACAACAATACAACAAAGTAGATATTAAATTTCAACACAAAAGTTCCACCCATCCAGTGAGTTAACAGTGCAGGACGTGACTGCAGGATTCTTCTGCTTGTGCTGCTAAGTTGTGTTGCTATACTTGGATGCATCCTTATAGCCCAAAAAGAAAAAACAAAACAAAATAGATGCAAATGTTATATAGAAATTCCACCACAATTAATTAATCCTTTTGCATAACTAAGGTGCCACTATCTTATTCAAGTTGGAAAGAGATCGTTCCTTAGCTCTGGCAACTGCAGCTTGTCTTTAGCTCTCCCCCTCTTTCAGCCAGTAAGTACAGCCCCTTCCTTAGGGTTTACCACTAATTGGGCCAAACCAATAATTCACAACAGTTGCAACTGCAGAGCTTAAAAAAATTACTTTTTTTGGACTGCAGTTTCTGGACTCTCTGAGCAAGCATGGGCAAAAGATTGTGGAAAATATAATCCAGAGAAGTAATTTTCCCTAGCTATGAGTGAATGCTCACACCATTTAGATGCTGTTGAATTGCATCTCTCATCAGTGCACAAAGCATAATTGTTGGTGGGAAATGAAAGAAGTGGCAGTCCAATCACATTTGGAGGGCCACTAATTGTCCATTTCTGTTTTCTAATGGTGACTTCTATTTTATTCTTACATTACCATTCTGGAAATGGATACTTTGTCCTTATTAAGGAGGCTAAAATTGTTTTTTGGAATGGAAATCACTTGAAAATTGCACCTCAATGTGTGCAACCATGCAAAATCCCTACTTCAACACTCCATTGAGATTCCCTAATACCTCTCAAATGCCTTCTTTTCCCTCAGTTTCTCCTTCAAAATGACAACAGAAAGTGACTCAACATGACTTCTGGTTGCCATTTTGAAGAAGAAATGGTTGGAAAACAAAATATTTTGGGGTGTTTAAGTGGAGGGGGTACAGCCCACTGGAGGTTGAGGGTTGAAAAACTGGCTTCTAATCTTCTCACAATTGCCCACTGTTGATTTAGTTTATGGATCCAATTTGCTCATTAGATAGTTAGTTCATTGAAAATTTCAGGGATTCAAAGTTACAATCAAATGCTTGTTTATTGGGAGCAAGGCTCGCTGTATTCAGTGGGATTTCCTTCTGAATAATGATGCGTAGCATCAAGCTACTCCTGTGTTTAAGAAGGAGATATTCAACTATCCCTAATAAAATTTTGTTTGAAATAGACCTGAAACCTGCTAGAAATCGAAAGCGATTATGTACCACAGTTTATTCCAATGATTCACCACTGTAGGAGTATAGTCAGTTTTATGTGATTCCAGTCTCCCACCTCTTTATGGAAAGTGAGTTCTCACCATGCAACATGATGTAGATGTCAAACTATGAAGTCCTAAGTGTACTATCTGTTTAAAAAAGAAAAGAAAAGAAAATCCATTGGCTAAATAGCCTGACACTCAATATTTTTGATGCATCTCAGTATGTGCTGGCTGGTAAGTTCAATTCAGGTTTAACAATTTTTCCCTCTGCATGTTTTGATGTCGCTGTCATGCTTAACAGATGGTGTCTTTGTAATATTGCACTCCTGTTTCTGGAGGAATGCTTGGTGCTTGGCCAAGTGGTTTAGTTGTTGTAGCTCTTTATTTTAAAGCTTTATATTTAAAATTGACATATTTGTTGTGGAAGAATATTTGGAAAAGGAAACGTTTTACAATAAAATTACTCACAAAACACTTTTGGGTTTGGGTGCTAAGGCTGAGAAAGTGGAGGGGGAGTCTTAAATGGCTATTTACATAATCTGCCATTTGTCTGTTATCTAAAACACTTTCTAAAGCAAAAGTACAGATCGCAAATGGAATTTAAAATGTCAGTGCATGAACTAATCTGAGGAAGTTTCACTTAGCTCATTGTGTAAAGCAGCCAGCAAATGTTACTTTTTAAGTGGCAAAGTTATATTTTGTTTTGAGATAAGAGAGGCAGCTTTCCTTTCATAGTTGAAGTCTACAGTCTATACAGGTTAAGTCTACTGAATATTGTTAATCAGACCTCTTTTGTTCAGTCAGAAAATACATGTAATACTTATAGAGAGGTCTTCAGCAGCAGGGCAAACCCAGATTTTCAATACCCATGAATCTATCAGGTCCAGAGCTTGGAAAACACATTTGCTGGACTACATCTCCCAGAACCCCCAGCCACCTTCTGCGTATTGAAATAGGAAGATTTCTTCCTCCCTAAAATCCAGTGGTAGGTTAGCTGCCTTACATGTTACCTGAATTTTAGGCTGGCTGTTGGCCTTTTTTCTTTTTATGTAACGTATATGCCTTCCTTCATTATCTCCCATCTTATTATACAAACTCTCTCCCACCCAAATCCTGAAAATATTCTTAAAACAGTTGCAAAACAGCTTTGGGAATGGTTTGTGTGTTTACAATTGTATACATAATTTTACCTGGAAATTACCTAATCTAGAGTGGATTTTCTTTTGAACAGACACCACACAACAAACATGTTTGAATCATGACATTTCTGTTTGCCAGCTGAGAATACCTATGGTCTCATTCCACAGGGCTCAGCCTTGGGGAAAGATATTTGATACATACACATTAAGTCTGTAAAGGGCATTGGTAAAATAAAAAATGTCCACCCAAATGCAGAGAAATGAGAACATAGCTCAATTAGAGACAAATGCAATTCTGACTGTGTGATTGGGAAAGTGGTGGGTCCGAACCATATCTCCCTTCTCCCTCCTTTGAGCCTCCGAAGGTCTCACTTAGCTCTGTCACTGTTTCTGGACTCCAGAACTCACTTTCTGGAAAGGCCAGGTTGACTCCCTTCTTCATGCTCTTTCTGTTCTCTGGCGGATGAAGGCTTTTCTATTCCAGAAGACTTTTGCACACAGGTTGTTTAACATGTAAAGTCTACTTTTATTCTCTGTTTTAAAATTTCTATTTTAAATGGTTTTTATACCTTTTTAGCTACATGTGATTTCACGTGTGCTTCTTAAAAAACTTGTAAGCCACCTTAAGTCTCAGTCTTAGGGAAAAGATGGGGTGTAAATAATGTGATTGACTAATGGATTGATACTGTGGAAACAGCATTGGCAATAACAATGATGTCAGGAAGGATGGAGAAAGATTGCTTCTTGTTCTCATCTCTCTTTCTTACATCTCTGTCTATTGTTTTAGCTCATCTTTCCTCCCCAAGCTTGGAAGATGAAACATTGTTCCAGTAGCTTCTTTGAGGCCAATGATTCTAGGAAATGTACTTTTGGTTGCTTAAGAGAACTATGTTTCCCAACATACATGAGAAAATACCACCACCGTATTCAAAATGCCAGGAAGGAAAAGGAAAAGTCCCTTTTTTTCTCAGAGTCAATGCTACCCAAGTGAATGGGTAGGAGAAAGAGTCTTTCTCCAGGTCAGGGGCCTGACTATGTAATGGAATAGTAATGGGAATATGTATTTCTTCTAATTAATTAATCTTTAATTCTACAGTGGTATTACCTCAGACAGTTCACTCAAAAACAAAGCTTGTGAATTTGTCTGTGTTTACCTTCCAGTGATATGTCATAGAACCAAGGACACTAAATGCAAGAAGGAAATCATGTACTATAATAAAGAGATGTCTTTGATCCCTTGGAAGAACAACTTCTGTCAAAATGCTCTAAGGCCATTTCTGCACTGGACTGTTATAGTGCGATGATTCCACTTTCAACATCCTATGGAATCCTGTGATTCCACAGGATGTTGAAAGTGGAATCATTGCGCTATAAGAGTGTAGTGTGGAAATGGCCTAAGTCTATCATCCAGGTTGAGGTGCAGATTGCAGTCCAAAACAAAGAAGAATTATGGTTGAAGAATTGCCCAATCTACTGGTGCATCTCTGACCTCATCACATTTCTTTCTGTTATCCCATTGAAAGGTTGTTGTGAAATAATTACATGAAAAAGAATTGAATGTATTTAACTTGTATAAAATTTAATGCAGAGTGATGTTATCATAATTCTCAATAGGGCTTGAATTAGGTAGGAGTATGATGTAAGCTACAGTGTACCAAACAGAATGCTTGATCCAAGCAGGGGTAAATGTGGCAGATGGGATTGTGCATGCAAGAAGTGGCAATGTTAAAGGTCTCTTACTCATTTTGCTGTTGTTGTTGTGTGCCTTCAAGTAATTTCCAACTTATGGCAACCTTAAGGCAAACCTATCACCAAGGCCATTTCCACACTACACTATTATAGTGCTGTCGTTCCACTTTCAACATTCTGTGAAATTCTGTGGTTTGTAGTTTACTGACTCCAAAGAGCTCTCTGGTTGAGAATTCTAAAGGCCCCTCCCTAAACTGCAAATTCCAGGATTCCATGAATGTGGAATAATAGCACTGTAACAGTGTAATGCGGAAATGGCCAAAGTTTCTGGGGTTGAGAATGTGTGGTATGCCCAAGTCATCCACTGGTTGTCATTCAACACTCAAACCACTACACTTCACTTACTGATTTTGTTACTTATCTTGAATTCAGGGAGAACAAATTCAGTCTCCAAATAAACTATTTTGATTGTATCTGTGTTTCAGCTGTAGGAGTGACAAATCACTTTAACTCAGGGGTAAAGCATGTATGTTCTGCATGCAGAAACTTCAGCATTCAGTCTGTAGAAATGCTCTAGTTGTATTGATTGTTTAGAGATCAGCTGGGAAGCAGTGTGGGAGATCTGTACCTCAGATCTTGAGGAACCCCTGCCAGTCAGAGTAAGTAGAATGTGGCTTGATGAATAAACAGTCTGATCTGGTATAAACCAGCTTCCTTTGTATATATTCATGTTGAACTTTTGATGCTGTACTCAAATGAGCTGACACATTGTTTGCATGTGCTTAGAGCAGTTAGAACTGTATAATCAAAATCCTCCCAGCTTTATTCGCATACAAACATTGGCAATTTAAGTAAAAAAATTCCTTCCTTGGTTTTTGCATTGGGAGGAGATAGCTGGCGACAAAACAGTGGACTCTGTTTAGAAAAGAAAGTGGGATGGTCTTCCCCAATTATCTTCAAAGATAGTTGATTTTAATTTATTATGAAATGTAAGAAAAGGAGATAAAAATGGAGAGGAAAGGTGAAGGTGTTAACTTCCATAAGACTATGCCAGTACAATCAAAGGTCCTTAAACTACCATCCATAGACACTTCAGAGGCCTCAAGAGGCTGGTGAACTACATATAAACAACAATGTCCTCTTTCTCAGTTTCCTTCCTGTTACTTTGAAAATTTTGCTTTACTGCTTTTTTCATCAGGAAAGATCTTTGACCCTTAAAAAAGTTAAGAACCACTGGTGTATATAGTCCAATAAATGATGCGTTTCCAAACCTCATATAGCTGATGTTGATTTTTTTCAGCCAAAATCTTATTGCTATACATAGTGATAGAATGGGTTTCAGTTTTAAATATAAATGTTTCTCTTCCTTGGACTATTAGCTTGCAGTTTGTTTGTGGACACTGTGTATATCACACAATTGCATAATAATGCAATCATAGCAAATGTAGGAACTAAGGAAAAATGGGACTATATATATATGTGTGTGTGTGTGTGTGTGTATATATATATTATAGCTTTATTGTAAATGAACTTTTTCATAAAATGAACCTTCTTATAAACAAATACAAAACTTGATGAATCTACTGGTAATTAAAGCTCCATCAGTCCCATAGTTATTTAGGCATTGCTTCTAGCTTTTGAAAATAAGATTTATGGTTTAGGATGTTCATGTTCTCATACATTTGGAAAGCTACTTTCCAGTCCCTATTTCTGAACACTGAAGTTTTTTTTTTAAAGAGAGCATATAGCTTTTAAAAAATGAAGCCTAAAAAATAGGTTTATCTTTTCACCAGACAGCCATTGCTATTACATTTCTTTCCAAGACTTTTTAAGGGAGAAAATGCTGTGTGTCACTCCTACAGGCTATTATTGTAATATATCACCAGCATGAGGGCTAGCTGAAATGTTCGCTCCCATAATGGACCTCTTTCATAAGTTTTATTAAAAAGAGGGGGAAAAGTTCTATATAAAATGGCAAAGTTACTTGCAGAGTTCGGCAAAGCTATTAATAGCCTATATAGACCCATAAAACATTTGAAACAACATGGACAATTTCTCTTTCTCTGGAAGTAAAGCACATTTAAACATTTTAATGGTGCTAGAAAATGACTCCATTTCAAGTAGCTGGTAGCCTCAATGGATACAGAATTCTCTCTTTTTTAGCCTAAAATATCAGTATTTTAAGATGTTTTGGGAAATGTGAAAGATAGTAATGGATCTCTCAGTAACAATAATCAATTGACAAGGCAGTATGAGGACAGCAACCACTCCCATGCTACTCACCCGCTTAGAGTCTAGGAGTTCAATTGGTGTTTGGTGGCAGTGCTGCACCGAACTCAGGAGGGGAAAGCAGGAGGAGGGCCTGGACAGCAAATTAAACAACACATTGCAAAACAAAGTTTCATATTGCAATACACCAAAGAGTGGCCATAATGGTCTGCTGCTAAATTTAAGCATATCCAAGTCTTTTATAAGCACTAGTAAAAAATTAGATTTGGCAAAGCTACATGCATTTCATTTGTAGATGCATTTGATTTACAGAATCTTTTGTTGGGAGTGAGCCTGACCATGTACTTTGTCCTCACCCCACCCCCAGACCAGCTCTCAGCAAACATGGTTATGTGTTTGTGGTGGCTTGTTATCTTTCTTTCTTTACTGCTATCAGCACTCAACATTCAATTCACTCTTCACAGCTTAGTTCCCCCTCTTCTTCTTCCTCTTGTGCCTTCAATTCAGCTCCAGCATATGGCAACATATGGCAACCCTGTTCTAGGTGTTCCTGGAAAGATTTATTCTGAGGAAATTTGCCACTGGCATCCTCTAGGGCTGAGACAGTGTGATCTACTGAAGGTTACCCAGTGGGCTTCCATGGCTGAGCAGGGATTTGAACCTACCTACTATCCTGAAGTCCGAGTTCAGCACTTGAACCACTATTCCACACTGGCTCCCTTGTTACCCTAAAAGGTGGGGAACCTTGAGGTCCACCAGCAGTGCCAGCACCTCCTAAGGATTTGGGGAATTATTAGGTCAAAGGAGGTCTGCAAGAGGAGAGTAATGGTGGGATCTTTTCACATGTGTCTACCAGTACTAACTGCAGAGAGGATTCCAGTTGAAAGTTAAACAGAGTGCTTTATTGGAAATTAATAAATACACAAAAGAAATCAAGCAGTCTCATGAACCATACAAGGATATTGAAGGGAAAAGGCCAGAAAGGTTGGATAGAGAGAGATTTTGGATGGAGGGGGTAATATTTACTGGTCCTGAAGGAAAAGATCAAAGAATAGTGACTCAAACAAAAATCTGAGCGTAGCATGGAGGAACAGGGTCTGGTGTGATGCCCAATGTACTACAACTTACTGGGGTTGAAGCTAGGGTTTTTATACCCTATTTTCTGCCCTGAAGGAGGGTACATGGGCAAAGCGATAATTGCTTTCCCACAAACCTGACAAAAGAGTCTGGAACAGGCTGACTGTCTTAACTCTAGGTGATAAAACATTGATGGGAGTTCTGACAATTTTTTTCATGTCTTGGTTGGATAAGGAAAAAGGGGAAGGTCTCTGTAGGATGTGTTCACAGCAGGGGTGCTTGATTGCTTCACCCGGGCAGTCTCATCTCCTATTGTTTCCAAAAGTGCTTGTACCATACAGCCATTTGAAAGGATCATCCCAAGGTTATTAGTGATGGGCTTTCCAGTCTAATCCTCTCTGATTTTATGACCTGGCCATGCTGAGGTCATCCTGACCTGGCTACATGTGTATAGCCAGTGTTTCTTCAAACATGCTTTTGGCCACAAATGTGTCTAATTTGTGAAAAATAGCACATCCCTCAAAGTGGGGATGTTGGGTATGGTAACACCATCCTTTCTTACTCTTTATATTTGTTGTCTATTTGAGTTTTACTTCCCATAATCCCATCTCCAACACTCCCATTTTGGCCCCAGTTTTTAAAGGGTAAATTTGCATTTGATTTCAGTCACTGGTTTGTTTGATGAATTCGCTATGACGGAATTTACTTCCTGTTTCATGTTTGTATGTCCTTTGTGTGTTCTCAGTTAACACTTACGATGGATTATCATAAACAAATAGTGGCTGTTTGCTTCATACATTTTTTGACAGAAGTCAACCCTAAAAGAGCTGATATTCTATACGTGTAGTTTCTATATCCCTGTCTGAAGAAGAATGAATAACTTTCTGTTGAATTATGCATTTCTACTGCTTCATTTGGAGAGAATTCATTTCTTTAGAAGCAAGTTGTGCTATCTGATGATCAGACTTACTTCAATGTGGGACTTCTCTACCCCAAGGGGTTTTCATCTCCCAGAAATCTTAATTGGAGCTTTCTGTAATTGACATCCAGCTAATCAGCTGTATCTTCATCTTCTGTACTTAATAAAAAATTATTTAAAAATGCTGACAAGTGATTTGCACTTGGTAAATGTGATAATTATAGAATCTGGGTTTTCACATAACGGGCTTAATTTCTTTGGTAAGCTGGAAATAAATGGCTGCTGCTCATAATCAGAATAAAAACTAATATTAGGAATAAATGTGCACGCTTCTGGAGAAAACTGATGTATTAAAGAACAGAACTCTACTATTGCTAACCAAATAAGCATAAACTCTATTAATCATGAGCTCATCAGTGCTGTAACTTTTTTGGAAAAAATAACAATTGACATGATTTTCAAACAATATTAACTCAAAACCCACATGGAAATCCCCCACAAACATATGAAAGCAAGCAAAACAGCCACAACCACACTATGGACTTGAAGACCATAACTGATATATCATGCTCAATTTATTCTTCCCATCCTATCCAAACCATGTGCTTGCCTGTGATCTTCTTAGAACAAGAGGCAGGAAACAAAGCTCAGATTTTTTTTCTGCACCAACTTTCCCATAATCATCCAGCTAGCATGCTCCTGCTTTTCTTTGGACTATGGCTACATGCCCCAGTCAGACTATGGCCCTACTTTTTTGGAACTACAATTCTCAATAGGTTATGATCCTACTTTGGTGTACTACAGCTCCCATAATTCCCAGTAGGCATGATACTACTTTTAGAGACCACAGCTCCCAGCATCTCCCAGCCACCATGGCCCTGCTAAATATGTTGGCTAGGATATATTGAATGTTATAATGCACAAAATTTATGCAATCTTGTTCCTCTAGCAAAAATAGGAAATAAGATATTGTCCCATCCAACACATTCTCTCATGCCAACTGGAACACTTTTTTCTGTCATTTCCTCTCTTCACTCAAGAAACTCATAGCAGAACATGCATGTATGATTAACAACCATAGCTGAGAGTGCTTTACACACTCAGGTATACAGAAATGTGAACAACTACTTAGCAAAGTTTACATTAATTCCCAATGCTATGCTCTATTTCACTCACTGTTAATTCCTTGGGCACTCAGAACCTAGGTCAGGTGGTTGTAAGGCAAAGAGTTGTAAGGTAGTCAATTCAGTCCAAGTCATCAAGATAAAGAGAGAAACAGAAGCAGGGTCATCAGCAGTACAGGAGTGGTTACCAAGCCAACAATCAGATAAATGCATCCAAGGAGGACTAAGACAGAGTCATCAATAGTATCCAGTCCAAGGTCAGGAGCACATAAAGTACTGCCAGCCACTGAGATAGAATGGTAGCAAGGAACAGAAACACCAGGGAGCTGTTGAGAGGATAATAGGGAGAGGTCTCAGGACACAGGTGCTTAATGAATCAGTGTTTCCTATTTGACAGACACTCTCTTTATCACTTCTGCAATCTTTAAAGGAAGGAGGTACATCCTTGGAGTCTGCCATGTCCCCCTGAGGACTGGAACCACCAACTGTTTCAGTCCCCAACTTTTCAGACTCAGAAAGGTCTGTATTATCTGGAGCCATAAACTCCTGGCAATTCCTTGTCATGTTGAAAGTGGAGCAATCTTGTTTTCTGCCATTCCAGACACAGAGCAATGGATTCACATTACAGGAAAAGAGATTTTGCCTAAACACCAGAAAGAATTTTCTGATGGTAAGAGCTATTTGAGAATAGAATATTGTGCCTTGGAGTGTGGTGGAGTCACCTTCTCTGGACGTTTTTAAACAGAGGCTGGATGGCCTTTTACCGAAGGTGTTTTGAGCATGTGTTCCTACATGGCAGGAGGTTGGACTCGGTGGCTGTTGTGGTCTCTTCCAACTCTATGATTCTATGCCTAATTCTGAATTATGACACTAGTTTCATGACCACTTCAGAGTTAGTAGTCTGGGGAAAATTCTGCATGTGGTAGCTGTGAGCCCATAGAGACTCAATTGGGTTGACATATCACAATATCTGGACTCCAGGTTTCGGTATGCTACCATTAGATGTTGCTTTTCAAATATTTGTTTTGGAAATCAGAAGCTATCAGGTGACAACTACAGGCTGCATTTACTTTCCTGTGGCCAGCTTACCGGCTCAGCAGTCCTTGAGAAAAGAAAGATGACAGCTGGTAAGGTGGCAGTGGGCACTCTGGAAGCACAAAGGTGAGATGGGCGAATATGGCATATTTTTGCTGATTATGATCAGAAATGAAGTGAAACAAAAATCCCACCCATACCTAGCAGCAAAGAGGTGTAGTAGTAATTGTTTTCTGTACCAGTGATTATGCTTCAGAAGTGCTTATAGCTGGCAGCTTCTGAAAGGATTATCACAAGCCCATCAGCATTGGGCTTTCCCACCTAATCCGCTCTGAACTTATGACTTGATCACATCTGAGGTCATCCTGACCTATCATATGCTTCTAGTCAGTGCTCTTTGAAACATGGGTTTTAGCCGTGCATGTCCAAGTATGAAAATAGCACATCCTGCAGAGTGGGAGTGTATGGCCTGGTAACAAAGCAGTAGAATGTCTTCGGCTGGTCCTACTAGCAGGCAGTTTGTAAGGGACAAATGTTGATTCTTGCCCTGTTTTGGATAGGTTTATATTCTCTTTGAAGAACTAGATATATATTCCAGTTTCTAGTGCTAGTCCTATTCTGGAAGCCAAAGGATCCTTGGTGGCCTAAAGAACCTTTTACCAGCTGAGACTTTCATTCTAAATATTTTTACTAGACAGTAGGCCTCACTGAACCCAAAGGAAATGCAGTGAGACTGTCTATAGACTCTCCTGAAGAGCCAGTTATAGACTGTCCTGAAGAAAGAGATCACCCTGGAAAGCTTTGGAAACTTGAAGAATAGGGCAGAGATTTCTTCCCACAAATTAGCAAATACATCTAGTTCCCCTCCATTTCATCTCTGTACTCTCACTTGTACTAGTGCTAGCTTTGTCACACTGCTCCATGAAGTCTAGCTTTCTTCAACCTCTTCTGGCTTATTGAGTTCACCCTCAGGCTTTCTGCATCTCCTTTAAGAAACCTTAGGCCTCATCCTTTGAAATGTGTTGTTCTCACAGACCAGCCATAAACAACTTTCAGAAGGTGCTAGTGCTGAAGCACCAAATATATCCTAACACAACTTTTCAGGAGAAAACTTCAGAAAGGAGAAATTTTCTGATCACAGAGCCATCTGAGACTACTCTAAATGGGCAAATTGAGACTGAAACCTCAAAATGGTGGCTCAGCAGGCAGCCCAACTGAGTAAAATTCAGGAAACAATTCATTCCCCTCTGCCTCCCACAGGCCCAAATTGGAAGAGAAGTGAAGGCATCATAAAGCAACAATATCAGCCTTCCCATGGCACAGATAACACCTTTTAGAGCAAGAACGCAGATTAGACTCTGCCTTATCGCAAAATCCCCGTTAAGCAAACTGCAGGGAAAGTCATGCTAGATCAGTCTAGCAAGGCAGCTTTGAGCTATTATGTGGTAATTTGCACTGACACCATAGACACTGATAAAATTCTCCAGATGTCTGAGGAGGAGAAATTATAAATTAGATATACAGAGGAGCTCTGCTGTGAATGTGTTCCTGCTTACACTGTGAGAAGGTTTTAAAGTCAGATATGTCAGGAACAGCTGCAGCCTATAAGGAAGGGGTGTTCTCTCTTAGGAAAAAAAAAGAGAGGAAAAATGCTACAGTTTTCATGAAATGCAATACCACCATATTGAGACTAATGTTAGGAATATTACAGTATTCTAAATAGTATGACAGGCTGTTTTAGGAAAAAAAGTGAGCTTACTGATGAAAATTTCATCTTTTTTCTTTTAGACCCACAAGACTTGAAGTTTGTAATTTCTTGCCTTCCTCCCTCAGAATTATTATGTTGACTTCTTCTGGGCAGTTGTTAAATAAGATCAGCACCTGGCTAAAATCTTTTGACATGAAGATCCTGGTGATTTCCACACTACACTGTTAATAGTGCTATTATTCCACTTTCAACATCCGGTGGAATCCTGGCATTTGCAGTTTAGGGAGGGACATTTAGAGCTCTTTGGCCTCAGTAAACTACAAACCCCAGAATTCCACAGGATGTTGAAAGTGGAATAATAGCACTGCAACAGTGTAGTGTGGAAATGGCCCCGATACAACATGTTGCATTGTATATTGCTCTTCTTCACCTAGGCACCCACACCCTCTTCTAGGCCATGTCATTCCAGACCTTCCAACTGTCTCGATTTGGTTCTGATTAATTCTTTCTTGTCCTTCAGCTCCTTTTAAAAAGTCTCAGTTGCTCTCTTTTCCTCTCCGTTTCCTCCTTTGTCCTCATCTTACTTCAGTTACTGCAAAATGAGTTCAAGTGCAAAAGCAGTTCATACTCATTTAACTCAGAGGGGAAGAGGAGAGGAGGGGCAGAATCTTGCTATTCCCTATGGACCTAGGCAAAAGAAAACTGCTACAACCTCTTTTAGCTTGTGTGATTTTTCTCAGTAATAACTTTTTGCCATATTGACCATACTTGATTTTTGGTCACATGTGTCCTGGTTTTCATCTGTGAAATGTTGGCACGTATGTCACTCCATACAGCCAGTGTGGAGTAGTGGTTTGAGTGGTTTACTACCCTGGAGACCATGGTTTGATTCCCTGCTTGGTCATGGAAATCCACTGGGTGACCTTGGGTGCGTCTCCCACACACAAAGCCCTTGAAAAACCCCATGATAGGTTTGCCTTAGGGTCACCATAAGTTGGAAATGACTTGAAGGCACACAACAACAACAATATGTCATTCTATTCGCCATGTACCCCTACACAACTTTAATGAGCCATTCTGGAATTCTTGCCCTCAGCTGGGGTGCATTTTTGTCTTTTAATATTTTCATTGGTATTTAAATAAGTACTGCAGTTCTCTCAAGCCTGCTAATGTACCCCTCTCATGCGTAGATGGTGCTGGTTTGTCTACATCCATAAGGGAATCCCTTTGGTTAGTTCCAACTAGAGTAAACCTACTGAATCATTTGCTGAATGCTGACTTAACATACAGCGATATTAATTCAATGGGATTCTACTCTAGTTGGAACTAACAATAATATTCAGACTTGCAGCTGCTATCAGTCTGTAGCATGTACTGTATAGCAAGGTAACGAAAGGATGGTGCTGAAGAAGTGAAAAGCTGGTTTCAAAAAAAATAGGAAATAAAACTTCTATGAAAATTAAAGAAGCCAGAAGCAGTCAATATTTTTAGAAACAGAGGGATATATTTTATTTATCTGTTTTAAATTTTTATAGACCATGTGTTCATCCAAAAGAGGATTTCAGGGAAGTTTACACAAAAATCAAATATCAAATACAATGAAAACAGCCTAAAACCGGAATGTCAATACCAGTAAAACTAAGAGGCAAACATTGTATTTTAATCTGCTAAGAAATATAAAAATAAAGTTTTAAAAAGACTGGAAAAATAAAAAGTTTTTAATGACATCAAAAAGAGTACAGGATGGTGCCAGTTCGGCCTGGCACAGGAGGATATTTTAAAATTGTATTGTGAACAAAGAGAAGAAGAACTCTAATTTGTGATTGAAAAAGATGTACTATTGTGAAAGATGGAGGAGGGCTGTCCTGATGGTCTTATGCATGAGAAGATGTGAAATGAGTTGTGAAACTTTGTTTTTTAACTTCATTTATTGCCATTTTTATCCCATCTTTCCTCTAGGAATAGCACTCAGGGTACCATTAAAACAATTTAAAACAATAGAACTGTGAAATCGTTATAATAAATGAAACAGTATAAAAGGCCAAATTGAAAAGACGTCTCTTTACACCCTTCCTAAAAGCAGTAGGATTATGATTTTGTTGTGTTTCTCCAAATATCTGTACAGTTGGCCCTCCACATTTACTTGGGTTAGGGGCATAGGACCCCTGTGAACTACAAATATCAAAATGTGTGTCTGTGTGTCTGTGGGAAGGGGCCTGGGGCCTGGGGCCTGGTGGGGAGAGTGGGCACTCAAGGCCCAAACCAGGTCAGAGAAGAAGAAGGGAAAGGGGTGGATGGGCATGGTGGCCTTCTTCTCTCTTACCCATCTCCTTCCTTGTGTGTGTGTGGGACACTGGGAGAGGGTTTGCGGTGCCGAGAAATTAGGCTCTGAGCTATCCTTGGCTGGCCAGGCAGCAGCCGGTGGAAGAGGAGAAGGAGGACCAGAGGCAGGTTTTTAAAGGGCTACACAACTTGATTGGAGACACCAAGAGGAAAGGTTCTTTTGGAAAAGAAGAGCTTGAGGTATGGGAGCAGTGTTTGAAGAAACTCACAAATAATCTAATCTGTGAAAGAGAAACCTGCAAATGTGGAAGGCTGACTGCACTCTCATTCCATCATGTCAGGTCAGAGATTTATTTATTTATTTATTCTTCTTACAAGTGAATTCATGGAACCTTTCTCTCAAGTTTATAAGAAATTTGTACACATTTTAATGAACACATTTTTGCACACATTTTCCTCATGGACCAAGAACGTTTGCACCTGTTTTTCAATTGTACACTCTTTGAGCTGTGCACATTCTAAAGATATGCATGGTTTTATTTGTGCTTTATCTCTCCAAGGTGTATCACAAGCATAAGAGCTATATGAATTTGTTTTGCAGTGAGTCTTGAGAGATGCAAAATCTTGACCTCAAAAAATTATTTCTTGTTTCCAGAAAAGTTGGACATACAATATGGGAACAAATGCTATCTCCATTTCTTTATTAACTTTTGGGGAGGCTCGCCTGAGAGCGTAGACTTTTCCACTAGAATTGACTGGAATGTTTACGTTAATATGATTTTGTGTTATAACAATATTATATATGTGGGATTTGTGTATTTTATAGCAGGAATGTGGTTTTGTTTTATGAAGGTGCGGACAGGTGAAATAAAAAAAATTGCAATAAAATGTTTTGCAAGAGCTGTCAGTTTAGGAAGATTTCTGTTCAGAGTACAGGTAGCTTGTTGAAGTTAGCATATTCAAACAATAATAGATTACATCAAAGGTGGAGGAAAAAAGCAAAAGGGAAATGCTGCTAGTGACAGAAATGTACAACTTGAGGCAGTGATTTGCAGTTTGTATTCCTGCCACCTTAGTGTGGAATGCTTCTTATTTTGTTCCAGTAGAGCTGGTTCATGAGTCTGCATTAGACATTGTTACTGTTTCACCGCTGTGCTACAGACTACAGCAGAAGCTTAAACCAGAAAAGCTGCCTGTACAAGTTAGATAACTTCCTCCTTGGAATACCAATTAAGTTATATAGTGTTAGGGTTTGGGGAGCAGATGGGTTCTCAAAAGAGGGAAAAATGTGCTAATTTAATATGGAGTTTCTCTTTATATCTTCACCTGAGGCAGCCAGGAGTAATGGCTGAGTGAAGAGGATTAAACCTATAAAAACTAATGGAAATAATGGTAGAGTTGTTGTGCCAGTCCTAGGTATACTTGTTATGGGTGTTATTTTCT
Source organism: Ctenosaura bakeri (assembly GCA_948474755.1). Lineage (NCBI taxonomy): Eukaryota > Metazoa > Chordata > Lepidosauria > Squamata > Iguanidae > Ctenosaura > Ctenosaura bakeri. The sequence goes on from CAOLHI010000435.1 coordinate 162,876, forward strand.
TGTATTAGAATAAATCCTTGTTTCTTGGGCATAACACTTAGTGTACTAGAGATAAAGATATCCTGTGGCACGTTAAAGACTAATGCATTTATTGCAACATAAGCTTTTGTGCTCTATTGCCCATTTCCCCAGGTGTACATTCCGCCTTCTAGTAAGATCTTAATTGCTCTTTTACCATAACTATAGTGTTGGAAAAAAGGACAGCATGGCTTTTCTTGGTGTTCGTAAGACAGGCCGTTTCCACACTAGACTGTTATAGCGCTATCATTCCACTTTCAACATCCTATGGAATCCTGGGGTTTGCAGTTCAGCGAGGTGCCTGAACTGTGGAATGATGTGGAATGAAGTGGAATGATAGTGCTATAACAGTCTGGTGCAGAAATGGCCACAAAATAATTGAAAATGATGCTGAAACATGGATGTGTGCTATCCCCTGTTTGATCAAAACGCACAATCTGTTTCAGAAACTAGACTGAATTAACTAGGAGGATTGGTATGAGAAGAGTCTGGGATATTATTTTTGAATGCTAATATACTAATAGAATTTTTTAAAGATGAGTTTTGTTACTTGGATGGGGTAAGATATTAATACTTCGAGCCAGTGTAATGTAGTGGTTTGAGCATTGGACTACAGTCCTGGAGACCAGGGTTCAATTCCTCTCTCAGCCACGGAAATCCACTGGGTGACCTTAGGCTCATCACACACTCTCAACCCCATGATAGGTTCATCTTAGGGTTGCCATATGTTGGAAATGACTTGAAGGGCCACAACAACAACAATTAATACTTTACTTTTCCATTTTTTAAAAAAGAAAAATCCTCTCAAAATAACCTCAAAAGACATTTTAGAATTGATGAATAAATGTTACTTTTGTTACACCAAAAAGTAAAAATGTGGCCAAGAGCTGTTGTTACATCCCTCCCCCTCCCGCACACACAAACTGCCATCATTGCTTGTACTGTGTTATTTCCAAGTTCTGCTAATAAGATGATCATTTCTGAAGAACTATGAATAAATGCTGAACAAAGCATTCTAAGGGGAAATCATACAAACTGTGAGCAGGGGCAAAGACAATGGTATTGTGGCTGCAGATCATCATAATATAGATAAAGCTATATGCTAAACTTTAAGCAATATAGTAATATATTTCTAGTTCAATTCAACATTTGTATCTAGAAGTCCCTCAGACTTTGGTAGTAGAAAACAGGATATTTATTCTATCAGTTGCAGGAAGGGGAATAAAAACCAATGTGATCAATAGATAAGTGCAAAATCCCATGGCAATACAAATTTTCTTCCACTATAAATTAATTAGGTGTTCTTAGGCAAGCCTTGGCCCTTCCTTCCAAACAATCTGCTACTCAAGATAATAGTGTTAACCTACTAATAGAGAGTCAACATGATATAGTGGTTTGAGTGTTGGGCAAGGACTTTGGGAAACCCAGGGTTTGAATCCTCTCGCTCAACCATGGGAAACCACTGGGTGAACTTGGGCAAGTCAACTGTCTTTTCTCAGAGGAAGGCAAAGACAAACCCACTTTGAGCAAATCTGGCCAAGAAAACCCCTGGATAGGTTTGCCTTAGGGTTGTCATAAGCTGGAAAAACTTGAAAGCACACAACAACAAATAACATTGTAGCTGTCAGAATGGTAAAATAATGTTGTTGTTGTTGTTGTTTTGGTGCATATACTTCCTACAGTTCAATGGTAGAGTCAGAGCTTTTAAATGTTCGTTTCCAAATTCTGGTTAATGCCCAGGCTTTGTATGTAAGTTCAGTGCCCAAAATGTCTGGGTAGATCACAGGAAGATTGCTGCCTGAAATCTGAGAAACTGCTGCCAATCACTGTGGACAATCCTGAGCCAGTTGGGCTGTATGGTCACACACAGCATAAGGCAGCTTCTTGTGGTTCTATGAACTCTATTAATGCTTATTGTTCCAAACTGATTGGTACTCTATGGAAACTTATATGCTCTTTTGTCATTGGTATACTGTGGAAGATTCCTCCATGTGGAGAACATATGAGTGAAGACCACCTTTATTTGCATATTTATTTATTTATTTAATTTATACCCCACGTTTCTCCTTATGCAGGACTCAAGGCAGCTTCCACCTGGTTAAAACAAGGTAAAACAAAACAAGAACTATTTGTTCAAAATTTTAAAAAAACAATTAAACAATTCTATTAAAAACAAGTAAGTTAAAAGTGTTTAAAATACACTTGAAACATAATAAAAAAGAAAAGCACAGCCCCATTAAAAGCCCCTTCTGCCACATGAATTGTAAGTGCCTGAATAAGTAAATCTTGCCACCCTTGATAGTGGCAATGAATGAGAGAAAGGACCAAGTGAACCTACTGTGGGAGGAAATTCCACAACACAGAAGCAGCCACCAAGAAAGCTCTCTCCTGTGTCCTCACTAACCATGCCTGTGGTGGCGGCGGGATAATAGAAGACCTTCTTCTGAAGATTTTAAAACTTGAGGAAACTTGTATAGACAGATAAAGTCTTTCAGATAGTTTGCAGAGGATTCATATATAGACTTTAGGTCATGGGTACAAGACACGCAGTGGATAATAAAATATAAGTGACATCCTCTTGGTACTTTTATGTTGGTCTTTCCTAAAGGTAACATGGGCCCTTTTCGCACAGCATTTTCCATGAAAAGGAAGGCCTGGAGCATCACGTGATTGTGAGGAGCGATCTGCACAATGCACTCGCAATTGCGCGAAGCTCCAGGGGCCGGCAGGCATCGCTCATGCACCTTTTCATTTTTGGCTAGAAGCCGAAAATGGTGTGAGATCACGCATTGCTCCCAGGCCCTGCGTGCACTTACCTTGCATGCGGAGGCTCTGGAGCCATGCCGGTCATGCTTCCTGCCCCAGCGTAGCCTGGGAAACTCCCAGGCTGTGCTGCGGAAGGAAGAGGAGGGGCTCTCGTGTGATGAGGCAGCTTGTGCGGAGCTGAAGGACCCTGGACATGAGAGCCTCTCTCCGGAGGCTGCTCAAGCGATCCCCACACCCCAGTGCCAGAAAAAGGTAAGGTGCAGAAAGGGCCATGGTTGTGAAGGTGTTCCATGAGTGCTACTCAGTAAGATTCCATTTTGCCATACATGTAAAATTTGTGTCAGGCAACAGAAATTTCTCCCCACAGTAGCTGAATACACTCCTAGTAATATGGATGTAGAGAATATTCTAAAGTGCAATATATCTTATTTTCATAAATTAAAGCTACAGTTTCGCCAAGATGGTATCACAGAGACAAAAACAATCTCTCAAAATGTACCAAAAACTGTCATATGGAGAAGAAAGAAGTACAGCCACAGAATAAATGATTTCACTTTTTATTTTAGATGAACATGACTGGATTATATGGTGAATAATTGGCTATTCAGTAAGAGGCAAGAGAGGCCTGTATAACATATTTATGTCAATACAAAAATGCATCTTTGAGATACTAAAGGTACAAAAAAAAAATTGAGATATTTCTCCTTGTAGTGGGTGATGACTTCTTTTTTTCGATTCTGACACTTATCAATGTACAAAACATTATTCCACAGGAGCACTGGGGAAATTAAATGATGTATTTATGCAGGCAGCATGAATCTCCATGAAGGCAAAGAGAACAAAAAATTATGTATTTATTCACATTATTGAAAAGTCTATGGAAGTTTTCTGAAGACTTGTGCTGTTTTTGTACTCTAAATTGTAGGCCAGGTTCTTGAAACATATGAGGAAATAGAACACTTTGCACAGCTCAATCTATTTTGTGTGTGTGTGTGTGTGTGTGTGGTGTGTTATACACTCAGATATTCAAAAATGCATGGTTATCTTAATAGAGGGAAAGATCAGTCAGGGTCTCAAGTATGCTAAATTTAATGTGCTTCTTTTGCCTAAGTGTCCAGACAGTTACAGACTAATTGCTATGGTTGTACCTTGAGTTTGAACAAATCCTGGAACCTAGACCAAAGCAGACCATTTTAGAGTAACTGGAGAGATATCAGAGGTCAAGTGGACACTCTTTGAATTGCTGGTTCCTCTTGAAGTCCTGGGAGTGATTTGGAGCTTAAAAATAGAAATGCAAAGAAAACTCATTAAATTACCTGTTCGTGGTGAGATATGCTCCTTCTACATGATGAGAGAGATAGCTTGTTGAGTATGCTAATCTCTGTGAAATTTCTTTCCTTCAGTGCAGGAACATGAGCGCTTTTTTTGGAGGGGGTAGAGGTTTCACGGTTTCCAAATTTGCACAAAATATCTCTGCACAAAACTAATGTGCTTTTGGTTGTAAAGCAAAGCAAATGTACATGACCAGCCCAACAAACATGGAAGAAGGGATTCCATCTGTCAAAAAAGACTCAGACAAGTCATTTTCTGGTTTTTGAAAGTCTGTCCAAGAAGATACTAACTATCATAATTTGTCTATGCAATTTGACAGACTTTTCTTCAATTTGTGCAATTGTTCTCACGAATGTGAAAATTCTCCCAAAATACCTCACCATCTCATAAGTAAGAAGAAGGAAAAATGCAGTTTCTTATTCTCATATATAAACAACAGACAAGTAATTATGTACATCTCCAGTACATTTCCACACTACAGTATTATAGTGCTATTATTCAACGTTCAATGTCCTATGGAATCCTGGGGTTTCTAGTTTAGGGAGGGGCATTTTGAATTCTCAGCCAGAGAGCTCTTTGGTCTCAGGAAACTACAAACCCCAGAATTCCACAGGATGTTGAAAGTGGAATAATAGCACTGTAATAACATCATGTAGAAATGTCTTAAGGCCAAAAAGAAAAAAAGAAAAAAGCAGATAGGATGAATACATATAGTTGCCTGAAAAAATTTTTTCATTGCTCTATATCATATTTCCAAGTCATACTGCATTAAGGCTCCTCATTTCATTTCATTTCCCTCTTCTTTTCATGATGGACCACAATGGCCTTTCCCCACCTTTGCATCAATTGGTTACTTTTCAGTTTTTTTGTTCTTTGTGGAAGTAGAGCTAACACAGCCATCCCTTTCCTGACCTTTCCTTCTGAGCAGAAATTCCTATAGTCCTGCTTCCATCTCCTCTTTTCTCTTCATGCCACTGTCAGGGGCTCTAGTATATTATTCCTGGCCAAAATTCTGCATCGGCTACTTACTTAAGTATACTGAGTAACCTCTCCTGCCCTGACCCTCCCTAAACCTGATGGAAACACCATTCAACTATGTTCTGATCGCTGGCATGGTTCCCCGTTTGCGATCATAGCAGTAGTTTCCAAATTGTAACTAAGTCAGTAATCATAATACAAAACAGTTACAGATGAGTATATCTAGGTAATCACTTCATATTCTTGGTCACTACTTAGTCACAATTTTGACACTGTTGCCATGATTATGAGGGTGGAGCAGGGGAGGAGAGTCCTCAACAAAATATAGTACTTTTAAGTTGTAGGAGCTCATGTGCTATGGCATACACCTATTTTTGCTGGAACAGGAGCCTGGTGGGTTCAGAAAGATGTGTGGATCTTGTGGAAAACACAAAGATCCAAATGTAAAGAATTTCTTAAACAGCAACAATTCATTTGTCCAAATCTGCCCAGCATGTCTAAAAAAATCAATACATCTACTTTGTTCCCAGTTCACCATATAAAGAAAATATAAATAGGATAAGAGATGCAGTTTGAGGGCTGAAAAAGCTTTGATGTCATTAAGAGCATTTAATCTTATAGTAGCACCAAATACTATTTTGATATCCCCCCCTGTACGTATAAAAACAATGACACTACACATGTTACAAAGAATACAGCAAATTGCCCACAAAAAAGGGAAAGGAAATTTCCTCTAGAAACACTGACATGGGCTTTCCAGGCCCTGAACCAAGAGCCCTTTCACATCAGATCATTATAGTGCTTTGATTGCACTTTAACTTCCATGACTATGGAATCCTGAGGTTTATAGTTTGATGAGGCACTATTTCTCCTGGCTGAGAATTCTAAATACCTCAAGAAACTATACATCCTAGGATGCCATAGCATAGGATGGAACCATGAGAGTATGGCTATGATGATATGATGGTGTAGTGTGCAAAGTCCTTCATACCTCCAGAGGGGCTACTGTGCCTGTTAAAAGATTAAAATATTATTGGCAGTTTCTCTTAAAAACAACAGTTTAAAGTCTCCTTGCATCCTCACTCCTCACTTACCTGAAGTATGCATTTAGAATGGGCTACTTGGCCTACAAATTTCGTGCAATGATGTAAAAAAAGCACACATGTAATAGTAATTTATTATTTTGCATATTCCACTCTATGCGGGGGTGGGGGACTTATGATATTTTGGAATTTCTGAAACAAGATCTCATTCGAAGCTAAACCAAAGAGTATGGCTTCTGAATTATTCACAACCAGCTGATGCCCTTTCTGAAGTGGGTTCAATCTTAATCTTGTATTTGGTGTATATCTCTATTAATTACCACATGCTCTATATAATTCTAGAAACAGAAATGGGTAGAATGTACTATTTCTGAAAATATTTAAACTGAAATCCTGCATGAGAGACATAGGGCCTTAATGCCCTACATTGTTAGAGTGCTATTATTCCACTTTCAACAGCCTATGGAATTCTGGGGTTTGTAGTTTAGGGAGGAGTATTTTGAATTCTCAGTCAGAGAGCTCTTTGGCCCCAGTAAACTACAAACCCCAGAACTCCACAGGATGATGAAAGTGGAAATAATGCTGTTGAAGGTGGAATAATAGCACTATAACAGTGTAGTGTGGAAAGGCCCACACTCTCTACTACAATGCTAAATGTAATAGAGCTTAGGCTTCCAAAGCAATAATATCATCACTTATTATAATTTTCAAAGAACTTCTTCCTATAGAGAAATTGGCCGACCCCTTCTTCTTGACACCAGATAAACTGTATTCATGTGAACATACACTCATTGAATGCACACAGGGCTAAAACTGAAAATGATAGCGTGTTAGGCCTGCTTCCCAGTGTCCCCAAGCACCTGGAAGGAAGTTAGATCTTTGTGTATTGAGTACCCAGATCTGAAGTGGCCTTTGTAATTGTGTTTGAACATGGCCATAAAATTCCTATGAGCAAAAATCTCACTTTACATGGGTTGATGTTCACAGGATATTTGTAACCCTGCTCAGCCAAATATGATTATAGAAAGTCTAATTAATCCAGGCAATTGGAGACAATACAGTGGCATGGTGTAGTGGTCTGAGCATTGGAATACGAATCTGAAGAATATTTGATTCCCTGCTTGGCCATGGAAACCCGTTCAATGACCTTGGGCAAGTCATGTGTGCTCAGCCCCAGAAAACCTCATGAAAGTTTTGCCTTCGGGTTGCCATAAGTCAGAAATGACTTGAAGGAACACAACAGCAACAAGAACAATTGGAGAAAATGTGTGTTGGGACTTAATGGGCATGTGCTTACATCCCAGTCTTATCCGGCCTTTTGAGTCTCATCAGATGAGACTCTCAGCCTTGTAACTGTGCCCACAAACTGCCTAATCCAAAATCAGGACCTTTTCTTAATATTTTCTAGGCTGCAGTGCTTACTATGATGTTATCAGTAACCAGTGTTCTTTGTGACTGGGTACCTATTTGATAAAAAATTCTGGGGAGCCACTGCAAGAGACTTGGAATCAAAGAAAACAGCCATTTTAAGTTTAGTAATTATGAAAGGAGTTGCGCCATGAAGTAAAGTTTATTTGTTGCACATCTTGGGGAGTGATGTCGTAGAGCTTACAAGAATAAATCACGTAGGGTAAGAAAAGGAAAGGAAAATAAGGCATTGAAGTGGAAGAAGAAATAGACTTACTAAATCCTCCAGGGAAGTCAGTGCTTAGAGGAAATGCTACAGGGAACAGAAGAAGGTAGAAACAAGGCTCTGAGTTCTATTGCATTGCAAGTGCAATAGATAAGAAAGATGACAGACTGCTGTCAGAACCCTTTTTTCATACACCAAATAAAATAGGAAGAGAGGTAATGAATATTTTTCAATGTCATGACAATGAAGATGAAGATAAAACAAATCAAGTTTTGATTAACACATTTGAAACCACCCAGAATCCAACTGCAAATATTCTTCTGTGGAACTCTCAAAAGAACTAAGAATCAACAAGAAAGCATCAGTCCATGTGTGTCTCACCCCTCCCTCCCTCCCTCCCTCCAGAAATATATAAAAAAATTCAATAATACAAGAATAAAGTATAAACTATGTACAATACACTAATACACACAACATGACATGCACAATTCTTTCTCAAGCCCCAAAAATAGGCCATTTGCGCACAGGCTTAAAAAACCAGTGCAGAGCGTCCTCCAGAAAGCTGACTGGGTCAGACTACTTTACGTAGTTCCACACCTCAGTCTGCTCCGGAATGACCCAAAGTGATCGTGCAGCGTGCTTTTTAAAAACCTGTTTCTTCATGTTTTTAAAAAGCATGGAGTGTGCCACTCCATGCCACTCCAATCCCGCGCTCCAGTGCAGATTTGCAGGCTCGCGCCAGTGCGAGCCTGCAGATCTGCTGGGGGCGGGCTTTAGGCTGGCGAGCTTCAGTGGTTGGTGGAGAGCCTCTACCAACTGGAAGCTGCCATTTTCTTCCTCGGAGCAGTGCGGAGTGGCAGCCAAGCACTGCTCCAGAGCAGCCTGGATTCGAGTGTCGAGCCAAGAAGTCCAGTAAGTACCTGACGGGGGCGATTCCATCGCCATATGTGGAAATGGCCATAGATGTCAGGTTGGGCTAAATATAGAAGGTTTGTTTGAATAAACATTTGTCAAAAACTACAGAAAGTTGAAGCTTGCTGGAATGCTACTGGAAGAAAGTTCCACAAAGTGATTGTTGCTGTGGTAGTTAGCCCTATCCTGGGGTCTACAATTTAATATTTATTAATATCAAAATCATCTCCACATGTCTGAGAGGGTCCTCTGGAAGAGCATGCAGGTAGGCATGGCCAAACAGCTGCAGTTAGGAAATACCAGGTCTGGCCAATAATCAATCTGTCACGTAGCCCCAGGAGCCCTCCAGACATGTGCACATTAAATTAGACAAAGAGTTCTCTGCCCCAAGAAGTCAGCTTGACAGGATTAGCAATCTTGACAAATAGCCTGTCAAGTGAGAGCAATTTATGTACTGCCGCAGCTTTTGACGAACCCTGGCAAATCTAATCAAACTAAGCACTCTGACATTTCAGAGCTTTGTGCTCCAAATCATGCACATTTTGGAGCTTTGTCTTAGCTCCTCAACCCATTGTTCTCCCTGGGGAAAGGATTAGCCCCCAAGGTACATATTCCCCTATAAAAACCCCTGTCTTTGAACGGTTCCTTAGATTGCTCCGTTTTCCTGTCGGCTCCACATCGCTCCATCCAGCAATCCCCTCAGCCCTCCACGTGCTGAGTTTCCTCTCTCGCTCTGCTGCTGTCTCCGTCTTCTATCTTCAGGACCAGGTGCAGTATACCCCCAAAATACCTCTCCAAAATCCCCTATCAATTTTCCTCTCTTTTATTTCTTTTTAACTCTTGGGTGAGTGAGTGTGTAAGTGCAAATGTGTGCAGTGACTTATTTTTAATAAAAATAAAATAAAAATCATTTCTTTAATAATTTGGTGTGGTCTTTGGTTTGGCTTGACCCTGTAAAAATTGGGCTTTACGATCTCGCTAAGTTACCTTGCCTCTCGTCTGCTATAGCTTGTGCTTTGGCTAATTTCCATTCCTCCATTATATTGAGCACAGTGAAGGGTCCTTCACGGGACCCCCAGAAATCAGGGTAACACAAGTGCCACTAAACTGAATGTGCCAAGTGGACATCAGAGCATGACACACTGCCATGGTTCATTGCACATTTGAGAGATTGGGGTAGACACTTCTACTTTTTCTAATTCTGTTCCACAGAATATTAACTGTGCAGTAAATCTCAACACACCACCAGTAGAGTATTAATTTACAGGAAGGAATGTGTAGTCTCAGATGATATGGAAAGGGCTGATCACCCTCCTATGAACACATCTTCTGATTGAATCCCTGTCCAAAGTATGAGGTACAGATTTTCCACCAAAGTTTGACCAGGACCTTACTTCACTCCTCCTCCTCCTTCCCTTACCCCATAAGAAAAGGGAGTAGAGAAGCAAAATGACATCATGTGGTCCCTAAAGGCTTCAGCTGAATCCCAACCTGATCATGGCTCACCCAGTGCTTGGAAACACCAACTGCAAACACAGTTAGCTTTGCATAACTTCGTACTTCCCTAGGCAGGCAAGGGAGAGGAAGAATGAAATACTGGGATGTGACGCTTGCAAATTTCAACTGAGAACATGGTCAGCTTCCCTCTTCCTCTTGTTCCCCACATGGCGAGTGGAGAACCATAGCTAACAAAGGAATTCTTATTATTTCTGACCGGTCAGCTGACTTCCATTTGTTCAAATGACCTTACTTGGTTTTCTACAGGGTCTAGGAAAGTTAGGCATTGGAGTCAATATGGAAACATGCTAGAAGAGTTTTAAGATGATTTTGGCTTCCAGGTAGCTGATGGTTTCTTTCTGTTGAAGGAAGGGAAGGAGTGCTGTCTATGGAGTAAGAATTTTAGTTATTTAATGGCAGTTTCTGATGATGATGAAAAAAATGTGATATTATCAGATGTGCCAGTGCATTCTCCAGTTGTGTTTTGCTTTTTTTATGATAGTGTGACAGACCTTTCAGATTATAAACTTGTCTTTTTAAGAATTTAGAATTTAGCACCTTTTCTTCAAGCACATATGTATGCATTTTAATTGTTGGATTTTGTGTGGGGATAATAATTTAATAGCTTTTAGGTATTGCATATTTTCAGTTTATTAATATCAGATACACCTTTCATTTTTTACCAAAAAACCCCACAAAAAACATATCCATGATGTTTGTACACAGTAGAGTCCAATAGTTCAATTATATCATGCGCTCTTTAGCACTTGGGAGTTGTTTTTACTTGAATCTGTGCTTCTCATTCTTTTCTGCTTGGGATTTATAGCTCCTCTCCTGCCAAAACACCAGAAGGCCATAGGTTGCCAGTCCCTACCCTAGCATTTCTATTCTTCCTCTCCAGCAAAGAGTTTCTTACCTTTCACGTAGACATTGGACCTTCAGCAGACTTGAACCTGTTTTCTGGAGAAACCTGTGCATGTTTCTTCCCATCTTATTCTGCAATCTGGCTAATACCGTAGGAATATTTCTGCTATTCCTCCCCTTCATGTTCTCCTTTTATTGAAGACAAGGGCCAGCATCCTGCTGGTGTCATACACATGTGCACGTTCTACAGAAGTGATTGGACATTCTTGGGATTTAGTCTGTGTTTTCAGAAATGGAGTTGTGCTTAGAGTGCCACTGTGCATGTGCATTCAGTTGCACATTTGGGTGTGTGTTCACTTATACAATATTTGCATTGAACACAAGGATTGCACACACAATCAATGTGTAAGTAGACATGTGGAGATTTACACAATGCACCCTAATATAGGATATCAGCCTGTACTGGATTATGATGGATATGATGATGGTGGTGGTGGTGGTGATGATTTGTAATCCCTCCCTTCATTATAATTATTCAGGGGAGCTAATATACTATACAGTATCAGATGAAGGAATATTTCTTGCCTAACAAAATCTTATCAAATTCATGGGGTTGCCATATGTTCACAAACAACTTGAAGATGTGCATGTGTACACACACACACACACACACACACACACACAGATAAGGTGATTCAATTTTACATCTTCAGAGATTTCAGAGCAGACCAATGGTGTACACCCAGGATTCCGCATTGTGAATGGCTTGTGATGCTGTTCTTACTCTTTTTTTAAAATTTATTATAAACAAGGAGAAGAAACGCAAAAAAGATATACTAACATAACAAACATAACAAAACAACTTGCAGTGTATACAAAAATAATCTAGAACATGTTTGCACACACGAGTACAAATAACAATGAAAATACATACCAAATTCATAGTTAACAAAAAGGAAAAACAAGGAAACTTCCCCCTTGAGTGAGGTACATCATTATTATATACTCAAAATCTTGTAAAGTAAACCTCGCTGTCCTAGAAAAGGGAAGACTAATTCTTCTGATTGTCTCACCTCGACAACAATCTCTGATTTTTTAATTACAATACCATTGTCAATAATAAATTTTCGTTATCTTCTAACTTAGTATTAATGGTATTCCTTCGCAGCCCTAATCTATCAGGAAAAAAACAATCTATATCTAAACTTCTTCTTCTTTTTCCACCTCCCTCCACAACATTTTCAGAGGAGTATCAACCAATAATTTTAGAAATGTGAGAAATAAATTATATCGTCCTACTTTAATTTAAATGGGTACCATATTTCTGAGGTATACCATATTATCCTATTAAATATAAAAGAAAATAAAAATCAAAAATCAAATAAACCCAATAAAATTGCTCCTAAATGCTCAGGAATGGAAACCATAGGTTGAAATTTCCTTATTTTGAATAAATACTGTAAACAACTCCCAGGCCTTATAAAATTTATTGTCCATCTTATTTTCCAGTCATAAGTCATTTTGTCCATCTGTGCTATTTCTACAAATTTTTCTAACCATTCATCAACTGTGGGGATGTAAGCTGATTTCCAGTGTCTAGCATAAACAAGTCTGGCTGCCACAATCAGATGCCATGTTAATCTTTTGGTACAGAAATCCATATTGTTGTCGGCACCAAAAATCCCCAATAGAAAGAATTCTGGCACTAATTCAATTTTAAGTTTCAAAAGTTTTTGCATATTAGCTCTTATGGCATACCAGAATTTCTTTGCTCTGTCACATCCACAACACATATGATAAAAAGAGCTGATCTCTACATTTCCAACAATGGTTGTTCATATCCTTATTCATTTTTGCTAATCTGCTGGATGTCAAATGCCATCAATATACCATCTTTAGGACATTTTCTTGGAGGGCATAAGATCTAGAGTATGACATATTATTTTTCGACTGTTTCCCAGTCTTTCAAGAGAACATTGTAGTTTAAGTCTTTGGTCCAGGTTATCATGCAATCTTTAACCATCTCTCCTTCTAAGTCATAAGTTAACAACCTCCTATACAACTTTGAAAGTAAATGTTTTTCACCTTTTAACATAAAATCTTCCAGTTCAGTTCGTCTCAATTCCACCCCTTCGGCTTGTGTGTCTTTCATAAATCTTTCTCTTATTTGCATATAGGGAAATCACTGTATATGAAATCTTTCCTCTTTTAACTGTTGTTTATCTTTCAATAAAACGGAATCCCCAATTTGTTTTAACAAATCCTTATAAGTCAACCAATTGCCATGTCTTCTCAATACTGCGATAGAAAGTGCCTCGAGCAGTGAGATCCATAATGGCTTTTTAGGATAAAAAAAAAAGGCTTGTACTTTTCTCAAACGGTGAGGAGTGCCTTGTGCCTTATTACATGATTTTTAAAGGACTTTTGAACTTTCACTTGCCATGCCATAGGTATGTGTGCCAGCCAAAATAGAGGTCTTGACCCTATAATGCCAATGATTTCCTGTCATCCAACAATATCCATGGTTTCATTCAGGCTAGGCGTGCAGCCTCGTAATATAGACCTAAATCCGGTACTGCAAAGCCTCCTCTGCGTCTTGTATCCGTCATCCATTTATATTTCATTCTTGGTTTCTTCCCATTCCAAATAAATTTAGAAAGATCTTTTTTACACCATTGGAGCCACTTCCTGGAGACTGTAATTGAATCATCAAAAACAGAAAGAGTACTTTAGGAAGTACACTATACTTTGGGAATCAATGTTATATTCGCTTCTATCCAGTTTCTTGGGATTGATGCCACACCCATTACAGAATTCATCATAATTTGCATGGGTTTCATAAGTTGTTCTTTAAAATGCTTGTAAAAACTGGCAGTTAAACCATCTGGTCCTGGAGCTTTGTTGAGTTTCGTTCTATTGCTTCATCAATCTCATTAATAGAAATAGTTTTATTCAACATCTCACGGAATTCCTGAGATATTTTTGGAAGGTTTTGAGAGCGTAGATACTTTTCCATGTTGGGTATATCTTTGGGGGTGCGGGTCTAATACAAACTTTGAAAATAATTATGAAGCACTTTCCGTATTGTTCTAATATCTGTAATTGTGCAATCTCCTTTCTTAATCTGAAAAATTAACCTCCTTTTTTTCTCCTTCTGAATATTGTAGGCCCACCGGCATCCAGGTTTGTTTCAAATTGTTTTTGTTTCAGAAGATGAATCTTTTTTTATTTCTTCCATTATAAACATTGACAACTGTTTTTGTAAAAAATTTTATATTCAGTATTGTCTCTTTGTCTTGAGGGTTATTTTTTAATTTTGCTTCTGAGTCCTTAATCTTCTCCATTATGTCATCAATTTCCTTCTTTTATCTCCTTTTATACTCAATATTTTTCTGAATAAAAAACTCTTGAAACACTGCTTTGAGTGCATCCCATACTACTCTGATTTCTACTTCATTGTTCAAATTGATCTTGAAAAATTCTTGCAGTTCTGTTTTGCATGATACTACTATTTCATCTTGTATTAGGAGAGCATCATTTAATTTCCAATTTCTTCTTGTACTTTGGCCTTTGAGGAGTAGAGTTACTGGGTTGTGATCACTAAAAGTCTCACTTAGAATCTCTGTTTTTTTAAATGTTGCCCCGTAGGTTCCTAGATAGCCATATAAGGTCAAATCTTGACCATGACTGATGTCGATTGGAGAAAAAGGTAAAATCTTTAACATTAGGGTGTTTGGACCTCCACACTTCTAAAAGTTAAAACTCTTCAACCAATTGAAAAAAAACCACCATCAATTTCCCTTTTGATCTTTTCAAAGATGGCAAGGAACTTCTGTCGATTTTCAGGTCCACCATGACATTGAAGGCACCCATGATGGAGACCTCTTCATACGATTGGGTCTCTGTAGCCCTTCTTAAATCTTAAATCTTATAGAAAGTCCTATTTTCATTACATGGGACATATACACCAATTATCAAAAGAATTTTACCTTTTATGGTACATTCCACCCCTAGAAACCTGCCTTTTTCGTCAGTAAACCATAATTCAGGACACAATTGTGGTTTAACATAGAGTGCCACACTTCTTCTCTTGACCGTTGCTGTTGATATAAATACTTCTCCCAATTTTGGAGTCTCCAACATCTTGACATCTTTTTTTAATGTGTGTTTCTTGAAGGCAGCAAACATCCAGATTATGTTTATAAAGATAATGGAAGATCTTTTTCCTTTTAACAGGTGAATTCAGACCATTTGTGTTCCAAGTTATGATAGAACAATTCATTGTTGAGATGGTTTAATCAAATTTATCTCTTCTACCTCAAAAGATCAATAAGACTAGTCTCTGGTGTCTTCTGGTCAGCCAAGGTTTCCTTTGTCTTTTGTTCAAAAACCACCATCTGCATCTGTGCCATTCCCATTTGGCACATTCCCATTCCATTCTTTTGCTGATTTTTCTCTCCTTACATCTTCATCTTTGGGAGTACTAGAAGGTACAACCTCTTGGAGATTATGTGGATAAGACTGGGATTCCAGCTTGGCCAGATCTGATCTGTGTCTACAGAGAAAATCTTGTGCTTTTTCAATTGAGTTTAGTCTGTACCGCCTCTTCATTAAAGGTAAAAATCACCCCCTTGAGACAGTCCCATCTAAATCATATCTGACTCTGTTTCAATTTAGAGACTAAAAAGTCATAATCTTTATTTTTTTCAGTATTCTTACAGGAATTTCTCATAGTACTATTAATTGTTTGTCCCGGTCAACCAAGAGGGATCTATTATGTTCTTCAGTACTTTGCCCCTGATTGACTTTTTGTTAAACTGTACGACCATGTCTCTGGGTTTTTTTTTTCTTTGCGAATCCAGAACTAACTCTGTGGGTAGATGCTGTTCTTACTCTGAATGCCTCAGGATGCATGGATAATATCTCCATATTACAATAGTGTTATTAGGGATGGAAAAAATATATTAATTTCTAGATTGGAATATTGTTTTTCCTTAAGTGGCCCTTACCATTGGTCACCTGCATTCATTTTTGGCCAGTGTTCACTTTTGATTTCTTGGCCAACATTTAGAAAACAGCAATGAGTATTTTCTGCAGTTTCAGTCAGTATTTGCCCATCCTATAGTTTTTTTGGGTTTTTTTGGAGGGGGAAGGGAAGTATTATTTTGCACATTTTTTTTCACGAAAACTGAGGGGGTTTGCACAAAAACAGTTTCCAGGCATCCACTTGTGAGTTTTTGTACAAGACTGCTATCACTTCCCCAACCATAAAAAAACAGAGTTCTCTCTCACACACAAAAAATACTTTACACAAAAATAGAGGCATGTGGTTGTGATGTGCTCAATTGCTGTTTTCCCTGAAAAAATTTTGTTATGCAACATTGCTGTGTTTTGTGTGTAGAAAGCTGCGTTCTTATGTAAAGAAACATGTGTCTGCCTGGAAAGTTTTTTTAATGATACAATTCCTCATAATTTTCACACACACACACACACACACACACACAAAAAGCTCCTTACATATTTCCATAGAGAATAATATCCTGAAACACTTCAGGATATATGAATACTGGAGGAGAAATCTATATAAATAGAAAACTGAAAATTATTTGTCCTCACTTGCAAGAATGAAACAGTTGAGAATTAACATCCCTACATTAGTCTAAATATTCACTGGTCCATATAACTGTTTTGCCTATAATTTTTTTAAAGATTATCATTTTGGATACTGAAAAGTCAAGAAAGATAGCTTGTGTGTCTCTGAGTTTCTATCGGGGTCTGATGGGAAGGCAGAGGCAAAAGGAACACCTCAGCTTTTATGGGAGCTGAAGATTTGGGTGTTGTAATGCTTGCTCCATACTGACGATAGCATTATGAAGTCACCTAAATTCATCCACTCAGAGGTACTCAGATAATGTTCAGAAGCTATCACTAGATCTTCATGGATGCTTATAGAAATGATGCCTGTGGAGCCTGAAGTCCCATTCAGTAAACTATGGCCACACTCCTTCATCAAGCAGGTAGAGTGTGACACTCTGCCCTTTCCGTGTCCTCTCTCTCCCTGTCAGCTGTTATACCTTAGGAGAAGCATCTGCAGCATATGAAAGGCAGAGGAGAAATTCAGATGATAAAGAAACAGTTGACCTTGGCTCAGAGGATGAAGAAAATGAGAGTGCACTCGCAGATGGAGTACATCCTTCCCTGAGAGCCCAGACCAGATGTATCTTCATCATTTGAATTGCTTCCCCTATCCTTCCCCTCATAACTGGTCAGCTGTAGCAGCAGCTGCCCCTGCTATGACTTGACAACTGCTGGTGGGGTGGGGAGAAGCTTTGGACAGGCATAAAACAACAGACTTTTGTTTCTGTTCCTTTGGATAGGGCACAAAGCAATAGAAACAGTTCCTTGTGCTCCATTTGTACACACACATGTCACTAAGAGAATTCTACTCAATTTGTTTACCATTTCACCACTATGCATTTTGAAGAGGCAAATAGTTTTGGGTTTAAATACAAATAATAATGCCCCATCCAAAGACACTGGTTTTTCTGAGTTTGATATCTCTTGCTTTGTATCTGCTCACTAAGTGTTATAGGTAGAATAGAAATGATATAAACCCAAGAACCCTTCAGTCACCCCAGCCCAATATAGTTGAAAGGACAGAAGTATTCGCAGACATATCAGCTGTCAGATATTCATTCAGGCAGATGTCACAAAGAGATCAACAAAAGCAGGAGATAAGCCAGCTTTCCACTACATAGCCAGATCCCTAATGTATTTTGTTCAGAACAGAGAGAGAGAAAGCGAGAAATTTCAATTATATTCTGTCAATTTACTTCCACTTTGAAATTCTCCCAGAGAGATTTCTTTTTCGCTCCTTCACATATCTATTTAAGGCAGATTAATATTATAACTTTATTGTTTACAATTCCAGAATCAAATTTGACTACCCGTAGGAGCCATAATGAAAATGATAAAAATTGACTTTAAAGACTTTCCCAAGTATATCATTGGCAGATTTCAGTAATGATTAGCCTGAAGCATGGGAGTTCTAATAAAACTAATAATAATCTTGCCATTCTGGCTAAATGTAGTCAAGATTACATTCTATATGTATCAGGTGAATTCTATCAGCTCCCAGGGAAGTTTGTGAGTGAAAATAATAGCTTAAATAATAATAAAAAAAAGAAACACCCTCCTTATGTGAATGGTATAAAAGACTCATAGAAGTATAGAGTTGTAACAGACCTCAGAAGCTATCTATCCCGGCTTTCTGCAAGCACAGAAATCCACTGCTAACATTTTCCCAAAAAGTGACCATATAACCTGTTTAAAAACCTTCAATTAAAAAAAAAAATCCATTACCTTCCAAGCCAGTCCATTCCTCTGTCAAACAGTGCATTATTAATTTCCACTAGTTGAGAGTGGTGTCCCCAATTTTGCTAAATCTCACCATCTTTAGCCTCCTCCTCATGATACATTGGGCCTTATTCCTACAGATCTCCCAGTTGTTGTAAGGAAGCAGAGGCATTTGCAAGAAAGGAACAAAGCTATACAACCTGCTGGGTAATGGTATTCTGTCTGTCCATCCATTGATCAGATGAACAACAGGGGGAAACACCCCCATAGAAATATGATTAACAATAGAACATCAGCATACATCAAGGAACCACAGAAGAAGCCACAATAAATGATTACTAAGGGGAAAGTGCATTGGGGTTATATCTATAGCCCTATGCAACAAGAGAATATTAATTTACTGTTTTGGAACCCTGCATTAGAGCAGCTAAGTGAACTAAGTGAGTCTTCTACAAAACTAGGGCCTGTACTGGGGACATTTCTGCCCTGCATAGTTTCACCTAGATTGAAGGATTTATTGTAGGTCATTCCCAAGGTGGGGGATTCCCTATGGTGGGAGGCTCGGTTTCCCCCTACATGCTGTGTTTCTATGAGCAGTTTAGACTTTTTTATTCAAGTAAGCCTTTGGCATTTAAGCTGGGCCAAAGAGACTTTTTATTTGGATGGGTGCTCCACTGCCAGATGGGTGCTCTTTAATTTGTTTTAAAGTTGTCTTTTTTTAAAAAAAATAATCAAATTTGTTTTATTTAATTTTATTGAAAGCTGATTTCATTCTCATCTTTGAGAAGGGAGAGGAAAAAGGCAGGGTCCAGATCTAATAGTTGAATTCTTTCTCAAGGGTTTCATATGGATGATATGTAGTACAGGAGACTTTCTAGTTCCAGGAAACATACACACATACGGCAATCCACATCTCTTTTTGACCAAATTGACCAGAAGAACACTATAGTCTATGGAATCATATGTCACTGAGAAATCCAATGACATCACTGTGGTCATGCCCACCAAGGATGATGGTAGGGAAAGGGGAGTGCCAGGACACATTATTGAGGGCTAGTGATCAGAAATGGGTGGGCAGAGTATGACTGTTGCATTCTTTTTTAATCTTCTGGCAAACTCCAAATCCCATATTTTTTGATCTGCTGAGAACAGGGAGAACAGGCATGACCTGTACTCACAACAGACCAACCCCCAAGTCTTAGGTACATAGTTAAATGGCTTCATATTACGTACTGAAAGCTGTGTGGTCTATCTGTTGCAAAGGCAGCTGATGCCTGGTCTTCCTGCTCCAAGCTCTACAAGCCTAAACAACTGAGGTGACTGCCATGTTTGGCAGAGCCTCTTGGGAGAGCTATCTCTAATGTCATGGGACCCTGGCACTCTGATGAGAGTCTCTCCTTTTACAGGATTTAAGGCAGGCTTTATATAGGCCTACCTCTTGTGGTACTGGCCAGTCTTGGATTGGACTGGCAACATATACTGTCCTGTATTGCTGTTTAAAAAACAACCCTAGCTGGGGATCCTGAAAGATTGCCTTTATTGGAGCCCAAACCTGCTCTCAGTGGCCCTGATACTCACTCTAACCTTCTCCCTACAATCAGCATCCACCAGGCCAACGAGCACAGTTTAAATCCTAAAACCAGGTTGCAAGCTACAATGAGAAACATCTGTAGTCAGTCTAAATCAGAAACTCCTCAGTAAGGATGAGAAGGTTGGACAGGGAGAGAGTTACCAGTCCTGAAGCAGAAGCTCAAAGCAGACTGCCTCAGACCATGTCTGAGGGTAGCACAGATGAATGGGAATGGGGTACCACATACAGTGTAATACACTCAATGTACTACAATTTTCTGGGGCCGAAGTTGGGGTTTGTATATCCTATTTCCTACCCTGAAGGAGGGTGTGTGGACAAAGTGGTAATTGCTTTCTTACAGGGTTGACAAAGGAGCCTGGAATGGGCTGATTGTCTTAACTCTAGGTGACAAATTGATGGGAGTTGTGACAATCTCTTAATGTCTGGTCCAGCAGGAGTCTAGGAAAGATTTTCGTAGGATAAGATCACAGTTGACTCCCTGATTGGTTCACCTGCATAGTTTTGCCTTCTATTGTTCTCAAGAGGGCTGGTAGCCTGAGGGCTTGAAAGGATTATCACAAACCCTTTAGCATCAGGTTTTCTCACCTAATCTTCTCCAACTTATGACCTGATCACGTCTGAAGTCATCCTGCCCTAGCAATACGCTTCCAGTCAGCACACTTTCACATGTTTTTCAGACATAAAATATGTTCAATTATGAAAATAGCACATCCCTTGGGGGGGATATGGTGTGGTAACAAAGGCATGACCAGCAAAACTCACTATCATGGAGGGGTTCCTCAAGGAGCTTTATCAACAGACCCACCCTATTAGGAGTGTAGGTTAGACTAGCTGCAAGTTTACTCAAAAGATCTCTGCCAATCAAAGAAAGAGGAGCTTTAGAGTACACCAAGAAAGGATGTTTCAGCAAGCAAGACTGATATTCAAAAGCCAGATAGACAGTAAATGATAACAGCACCAGATTTCTTCTCATACCCACTACCATTTGGGTTTGAATGAATAATCACTCTGGAGTGGCATTAGTTAAAAAAGAAAACATTGCACCAGTTTCAATGAACAAAGAATACATGCATCCCTCAGTTGAAACAAAAACCAAAAGTTCTTTGGTTTTCAATAGAAAATCAGCAAGAGACATTAAGGCAAGCAGTCCAGATTCAGACTTGACTTTGTCCCCAGGGCACCTTCATTGTTGATATTGTTGGATATGCCTCCCTCCAGAACTGGGCAGACCAACCCAAAATTGTGGAGGATGCTGAACTGGTGGGGGTCCCACTGGAATGGCCAATTCTTTTTGTTCAAACTCCATTACTTCCTTCACATCCCACAGACACTCTCTGTGAAAGTGCCCTGGCTGCCCACAACAAAGACACCTTCAGTCCTGTCTAGCCTTTTCACTACAATTCATGCCACTGCTGTGCTGTCCTTGGTCACAACCTTTACTCCTACCTCTAACTGTACTCTGCATGTTGCTGCCTCCACAGCCTCTGCCACCTGGAAACCCCATTGCTTCTTTCACAGCATCTTCTTTCACACCATTGCTGCCATCCTCTTCAAAAACGTTAGACCTTTCTCTTCTCTTGCTCTTTCCCCACATTTAATCAGCAATACCCAGCACTTCTTCTGGTGACTTTCCAAGACCATCTTGGAGCAAAATGTGTGAAATAGTAATGGATAAACTCTAAAGATTTGCTAACAAAGCAGGAAGCCAAAGTCCTCCAGTCCTCAATCTTCTGTGTATCCCAATTGGTGTAGTGCCTCGCCTTTTCAGGCAGGTGGCACCAGAACTGCCTGGGAACTTGAGAGGACTCTTGTTTCACATAGTAAAACTTATTCAAGTCTGGAGGTTTTGGGGACATTTGCTGCAGATGAGTGAGAAGGTGAGCTCTATCAGAGTTCTACTTTTGCAGCTCCGCTGTTGTCTCTGACCCAGTGCCACCACCACATTGTTATACTTTCTCACACTTCTGTTCTCTTTTGTATGGTTTGGCCATTGGCTTTAAAAAAAAATAAAACATACCAGTACTAAAGACAGCACACACACACATTTTGGGCCTTCCTTTCACAACAGTAAAATAAGATAGTAGCCGATCAATAACACAAGGTTAACAGATCTCAATTTCTTCTTGCCACCCCAAAATATTTCAAAGTGTGCCCTCTCAGTGAAATCTCTCATTTTCCAAGAACATGAACAAAGATTCTGGTGATACATATTGAGCCCATGCAGGTACAGTATTTTGAGAAGTGAATTGTAAATGCAAAACCTAGGAGTGGTACTAACAGCTGGGCAGTTCAAACTCCAAAGCATTCTCTTTTTATAAAGTTTGACAGCTAGAAAATGGTGCAATAGGTGAAGGACATTGTTTCTTAGCAACTAATATACTACCTAGCTCTTAAGACACTTTTTAAAAAATCTTATTTTTTATTCTATTTTCTTCTTTTAAAAAAAATTCCTGGCTTGTTTCCCTAAGTGTTTTTTGAACAACAACAGCAACAACAATCTTAACATGTACATTCAAACCTTCTGATGATGTTTTTGATATACTGGTTTGAAAAGAGAATGGAATTTCTGACAACCTTGATAATCAATCATTATAGAAAGGGAGAGACACAAAGTGGGAAGTGGTAATAACATGTCATTTTGCATGAGAAAAAAAGATGCATTCAGTGGCTATAGAATCTGCTTGATAACTATTTGTCTATAAAAGTACAGTTGGAGACAAATGAGAGCAAGACATTAAAGAAAGACATCAGATATTTTGAACTGTATAGTACTTTATGAGAGCCAAAAAAGGAAAGTGACAGGATTTTTTTTTTAAAAAAATGTTGATTACAACAGCTATTTAGCTGTTATTAAGATATTGGTTTTTAAGATAACAGTGAAAACAATGGGAATAGGGTTACAGTTAAGCTAGGATTTAAGGTCTGACCTAGGCCATTGCCGCAGTAGATGCCATTAGCATGTTATACTGTTACAATTACAGCATTGCCACTCGTATGATGGTAGAGGGTTAGGAACACTGTTTAGTGCACCCCTCTGCCTTCAGTGGATGAGTAGCAGTATTGCTACCAGTGTTCCTTCTGCATTACAGCGTCCTTTGCCATTCCCTTTCCCCCACTTCACCTTGTCTACCACCCTGATTGGTCATTTTTGTTGTTGTTGTTTTTCTTTGGAAACTGTACTAGCATGGCACTGTTGTAAGCAGACAACAAGCCAGTACACGATTGCATTTTCACACTATAATGCTTAAAAGTGTATTTTTTTTTAAAAAAAAAATTTTTTTTTAACGTAAAGGGGAACTTGAAAATAAACACTGAGAAGTGATAGATTTCAAAGTTACCATGCTATGGGAATCGAGGAGGAAGGCTGGGCATGCCTATGCCCTGCCCACTGCTGGATCCATGACAACACGAAGCACTATCAAGAGCTCTTATGGCACTGCGCAGAGCTGGTTGATGGGATTGAAGCTCTAAAGGAGGCGCTTGATGGATTTTTTTCTGGAAATAGTATAAGGCGCTCAACACTTGGGGATGGGATAGCAGCTGAATAGCGATGACGTCGGGCAGTAACACAACTCCTGGACAGAAACAACCTGTTGCTATGACAGGATAGCCAATTTGTGCAGAAATGGCCCTAGTTAGATTCTGTACAGGGAACTGTGTGTGTGAGGGAGGTGGATTTTGTCATTTGCTTCAGATACCAAAATATCTCAGGTAGGTGCTTTGAAGATACAGGGAAGAAAATATTTTAATTCATTCATTTATTTCATAAATTTATTTTAAGACATTGCCTCCCATAACCTTGCATTGACAAAGCATATGAAGGTACATCAATGACATCAGAATGTCTCATCTGGGTTTTCAGACTTTTCACTCTCATTCATCCCCAAACTGTCCCCAGATACCTGCCTGAGAATTCCCTGGTCTTTTTGGGATTTATTTGAAGGCAAAAAGAGATTAAGATGCCTTTGTCAGTCCACTCTATGCTCAATTAAAATTATTTCTAACTTTCAGAGGCACAAAGTAGCATTTATTAATATGAAGATATGACACTGATATAACAAAGACAGAAAAGACAACAACCTGCAAACATCTAGCCAAATTCTACCCCCCCCCTTTATTTGTAATTTTCTGTAGCTTTAATAATGAGATTTGGCATTATGTAATACACACATAACATTGCTTACTGGACAACACAAGAGATACACAGCAAAGTAAAAATATCTAGAGAAGTCTTAGCTCAGTTGTGTTTGAAATCCATTCTTAATTTTAATGTTGGTGTCAAACCCCATCTAAATCTGAAGAATCAGGACTTTTGTTATGTATTTTATTCTTTCCCTGAGTGAGGAATTCATCTGCTTCTACTTGTGGAAGCAGGTGCAGCTGAAAGCACACTTCATCTGTTTAATATTAGATTGATATTAGATTAGGAGTTAAGGGGCTTTGAAGATATTTGTTGTCCTCTGCAGAGCTTTGAAGCTGAAAGAGTTGCAAAGAACAGAAGGTAAGGGACCATCAGTGGCAGAGGACATACTTTGTATGCATAAGGTCTTAGGTTCAGTCCTTGGCAGCTCGAGGCAAAAAAGGATCAGAAACAGGTGAAAAGGAAGCGAACAGTGTACCTCTCAATGCAGGGCTGACTGGACAAGCAGTTTGATTTGGTACAAGGCAATCTTTGAGAAAGCCTCATAACACAACTAATGCGTGCTATTTTCATGCCACCAAGTCAGCATTTGCTTATCCCTTGATAAGCTTTTGATAACTTTTTTAAATAACTTTTGATCACAGAGTGATATATCACACCATCCTCTCAGGCACATCTGGTGGAAATGTCCGAGAGAAGTTACTTCTTGGTAACTTCTCGTAACTTCCTTCCTAAGGAAGCTAAAATGTTCCCCTCCTGTTTTACTTACATTGGAAAGCCAAACCTTTAAAAAAAAAAAAAAATTCTGGCAAGCTTTCAAGAACAGACTTTATAAGGAAAAGACATTACTGTGTGTTGCAGTGTTTTTTCATTGCTCTTTATCTTTTTTATTTTCTATAATACACGTTTTAAATAGTTCTTAAAGTTATGCATGGAATAATTGCAATTTTCTCATAATTTTTGGTATTTTTTAGACCTATATTGTCTTTGTTTTAAATTTACAAGCCACCCTGAGACCCAGTTCTGGGATGAGAGGCATTGTATAAAAACAGGCTTGAGAATAAAATGTGCATGATCTTAAAACATTTCTTAACCATGCTGATTGACTGGTTAGAATTTATAACAGTATTTGTGCCTGTCCGTGCTTTCATCCTTAGGTTACTGTCTCACCCTTAGAGTGATAAGCTTGGTGAGGGAGCGTTCAGAAGGACAACAGAATTCTGCTTCTTGATACCACAGCACCATCTGGACTACTAGAATATGAATTAACCAAAACCAGGAGAGCAGTGTCATTCAGATATGTGTTTCTTGTAGCTCTTATCCCACTATTATCTAAAACCCATTCATGTTAAAAACAATAACACCACTTAAACAAACAGACCAAGGGCCTTTCCACACTACACTGTTATAGTGCTATTATTCTACTTTCAACATCCTGTGGAACTCTGGGGTTTGTAGTTTAATGAGGCCAAAGAGCTCTCTGGCTGAGAATTCTAAATGACCCTCCCTGAACTGCAAACCCCAGGATTCCAGAGGATGTTGAAAGTGGAATAATAGCACTATAACAGTGTAGTGCAAAACTTTCCCAAGTCTCTTTTAAACTATGGATTATCTAAATCCAATTTTTAGTCTCAATGAAAGTGGACCTATAGACTCAGAAAACTAAATCAAGTACTGTATTCATCATTCAACGGTTGATTCCAAAGATTACTCTGGGTTAGGATTAGAAATTGAGTATATAATATAGATGCAGAATGAGAAACAGAATTAGAAAAGAGCAGAAAACAATTGCATTCACTATGTCACAACAGTGGTTCTTCATCTTGGGTACCCAAATATTGCTGTACTGCAACTGTCAGAAGATTCAGCCAGCATGGGCAATGGAGAAAAATTCTAGGATGTTTTAGAGGGTTCATTTGCTGAACTGCATGCCAGTATGCATGCATGCCCCACTGATGCAATGTGTCTACTCTGGCTGAGACTGGCAATTGGATTTAGCCCATAGAATGCAACAGAATGCTTAAAGGTATAGCAGCTTTTAGATGATGAAGATAAAAGAAAAAAATGTGGATAATATAGTGTATGTGTGTGGAGGAGACTTTTCTGGTCCAGTATGGACCACTAGTGATCTGCAAAATACTCTTGATTCAGAACATAATTGCAATGCATATAGTTAGCATAGTTTTTATTTGGAAAAGAGAGTTCTACATTGGTTCAGAATATTTTGCACATAATTATTCTCATAGTGTTTCTTGACACTGTTAGTCTAGGGGATGAATGGAGTTGATGCAAAGCCTTTAGCTGCATGTGTTACCCAAGAACCTTCCATCACCCTGCCTGTTCACCTTGCATACAAGCAAACCAAGTAGCTGTGAAACACAAAGGAATCATCTTCCTACTGTACTCCAAGGAATCCTTTTGGTAGCAGGCCTAAATCAGATTAAAACAAATTATAGATCTACACATAACACCATTAAAAATAGTGCTTGACATCCATGCCAATTGAATTTTCACAAATTGTTATGTTCAAACATTACTATTTAAAAATCTGAAAGGGATTTCAATAATCAAGAATAAAGGGCTAAAGTAATGAATTTGTGAACCTAGAAATGACTACTGAAATGGCTACTGAATTTAATAGTGTTTTCTTAGGCAAAGAATACTTAGAGGTGGTTTTGACAGTTCCTTCCTCTAAAATATAGCCTACAGCACTTGGTATTCATTCACCATCTAACATTCAAGTACTAACCAGAGCTGACCCTGCTTAGCTTCCAAGATCAGATGGGACCTGATACCTAATGTTGCTGTCAACATTTAACTCATGTAGTTATCCCTGTGCTCAAGGCAGGGGTACCACCTACTTCTCCTCTGAGTGTGCAAGAGCATGTGTGGACTCCTGAGCACAGGCTCCCTCCTGCATGCACACTTATTGGCTGTGGGGGTGTTGCTGAGAGCTGTCCATCTGAGCATGGACCCCAAAGAAAAAGAAACAAACATTTTCCTCTTGACAAAGGTGGAGGCCTTTTCTTTCCTGAGACACTCAGATGGCACTTCAGCATATCATCATTGCCAATCAGTAACTGACTGGGGCAATAAGAACAAATGCTCAGGAGTTCTTGGCTGCCTTTGCACCTAGAACAAAGGTGTTGTGCAAGACAGCACTGGATACTGTCTTGCATAATCCCCAAGATTGTGTAATAATCAAAATTTTGTAAAGAATGGTGATAACAGTGCTGACAGTTGAATTTAGCCACAAACTATCAACTATCAAAAACAGGTTGGTCATAAAGATAACAAATACTCAAACAAGACTTTTTTTAATGAGTTTTATGCTATCAGTTTTAATTACTATCCTGATTACTCTAACTATGCAGAACTATTGAAAGAGTGATATTTGATCTCTACTAACTGCAGACGTTTTGTTTGACACAACAAGGGAAGGACGCTGAATGCTGCAAGAGTACTGTGTCTAATTGGCTGAGATAAAGCTGTTTAAGAACTTGCAAGAAATATATTTCTTATTGTTTAAACGTATCGTCTGAGGAATGACTTTAAGGGGAACAACCAACACTGTTGTTTTTCCATAGAGACTATGACTAAAAGGAAGAAAAGGGCTGTTGTCTCCTTTGCTACTCAATAACCAACTTGGCTCTAACCTGAACAAAAGGAGGAAAAAATCCTTGTCTCCCAAAGGTACGAGTAGTTCCAAACAAAGTAAGTAGAAGAGTTTGTTGATCCACAGTCTTCTCCTGTGTCTGAGGTATCTACAATGAATAAGTTTGCACCCTGAGTGAGGAAAAGGGAGGTAAGGAGGCAACGCTTAATATGATGGGGTGGTAAAGTATTGGAAGACATAGCTGTAGTTCCTGTGGGAAATGGTCAATGATCTGTATCTTACACTAAGTTACTAGCTGAGCAATCTATGTTAACAGCCCATACTTTACAATTTGTCACATCTAAATTAACAGAGGTCCTAAGCACTTTGATTCAACTGACCTTGGTGCTTTTGCAGAGACAACTAAACTCTAACAATCTGAATAAACATCAGCTGCATAACTCAACTGACCTGAATTCTGGTGCTGATCTTCAACAGAATGATAATCATGAAACTTGGCTCTGTCCTTAAGGCTTGAATAACTCAACATCCAAGGAAATGGACCTTACAAATCTCTAAAGAGGTAGTAGATGTTTACCTCTTTAATGGATGACACTCTAGTTGGAATTCAATCTCTAGGGCCAATAAACATGTAAAAAAAATTAAAAATAAGATCTTCAAATTTATTCTCAGTGGAACTGCTTTTTTTATCTGAGTATTATTCAAAGTTCCTAGTTAGCTTTACTAATTCATTCATTCCAAACCTCATAATGAGGGAATGATTGCATCAGAAAGCCTCTGGTATCTTTCCAGCTTGCCTATATAAAAATCTGTCCATTAAATTTCTATTTCCAACAAAGGAAAGCTCTGTACCACCTCTTTATTCATATAATGAAACTGTGCTAAGGGCTAAACTGGATGAGTCAAGATCTGAATCCAAAGCACAAAAAAAGGTAGAATTTTGATATCAAGAAACTCATTGTTGAAAAATTCTCAAAGCTACCCCAAGATGCTCAAAACAACATATAGAGAAGACTGCACCAAGCAATGTCCAGTTAAATTGCCAACTACAGAAGCAGAGCCACTTAAAACCAACAAACAAGCTAATAATGTTTTCTTAGAGAAAGACAAACTCATAGAGTATAAACTGAGATTGGCTTCAGATGCTACTTTATCAGCCCGCACAGAAATGTCAACTTCCTCCCTGCCCAGAATGAAATTTTAAAAAGCCAAAATAAACCCAGTTCCTGTTAGCAAGCTGACTTCAGTCTCATTCAATACAGTAAACATATCCGACTCTTATAGCTTCTTGGAACATATTAGATCAAAACTGTCTGTAATGGATGTGTTCAATCAGATGTTGATAGCACTATTGACCTGATTAACCTTGATGGTTGATGGGTGGCTTCTTAGGAGAGATCCTGTCTTACGATATCACCTGCTGGACCTGTTTCCACCTCTGACTTACCGTCTGTTGGATGTGCATGACCAAACACCCTCCTGCCTACTGACTTGCCCTTTAGTACATCAGGGATGGGAAGCTTAAAAAAACCTATGTGTATCTAATATGGCCTCTATTCGTATAATTTCTTACAGTGTAAAAGAGCTTGACTCTTTTTTCAGGAGAGTTAAAATTTTGAAACAGCTGAAACCTTTATGCCCGGATGTTCTTTTTTTTAAAGAAACCCACAATAGAGGATCTAAATCTCTCTTCCTTATTCCTAAATGCTGAGAGCAATTTGTGGCAGGAGACATGGCCAAGAGTAGGAGAGTGGCACTGATTTTTTAAAAAATAATATTAAAAAGGATCCAGAAGGACAATACTTAATTTCATGAGCCTCCTTCCTTGGCTGCGTTCTATGCTCCTAATCATGATCTACACACATTTATATTGTTTCTGTAAACATTAGTTGACATATGTGTGGGAGATGTCCTATTGGGAGGAGATTTGTATCCATTCCTTAATCCATTTCTAGATAGATGAGGTCCTTCTAAACAAGAAAAGCCTTTCCAGTCCTCTAGATTATCTTTTAAAAGGGGGGTAAAAGCTTAATAGACCCAAGGAGAATTATCCATCTGACTGATAAAGACTATACATTTTACTCTCCAGTACAAAATTCTTATTCACAGATTGACCATTGCTTTGGTTTATAGATCACTTCTTCCTTTCAGAAAGGATGTCTCTACAGAACCAATATTATATTCAGATCATTGCCTCTCCCCGCCCCCACCAATTTTAGAGTGATCTATTAATGCAGACTTTTCACTCAGCAAAACGTGGAGATTTAATTCATCACTCTTTGTAAACAAACAATTCAAATCCGAAGTTCAGACTGAAATTAAATTTTTTTTATCAAAAGAACAGGACACATAGGAAGCCATCTTATGGGATATTTTAAAAATGGTTCGCAGAGGACATTTGATACAAGAAAGAGCAAAACAGGAAAAAAAATAAGAGTAAAAGCAAATTACCCTTATGTCAGAGGTAGCCCAACTAACCCAGGGCCTTAAATCTTTATCTGATATGTGTACTAAATAAATAAATATTCTCAACATACTCTCTTAAGAGTATCTCTCAACATACTTTGTCAATACTCCCTCAAGATCTAACTAAAGTAAAAAACTGAATTGGAAGAATTAGATTTCACAAAAAATCAAACATTGCATATGTACACTAAAGTACATTATTATGAACATAATAAGAACTCCAAATTACTATCTAGAGTAGTGAAAATGAAAGCAGAAATTTTTTTTGAGTGTAACTACGGAAAAAAAAATTATTGCATTTCAGTCAAAATCCATTTCCTCAGAATTTGAGAAGTTTTATGCTAATTTATATTCATCTGGACTGCCCCCAGATTTGAACTTGGTTGGCCTTACCCAAACATTTAAAATTTAAAAAATTAAATGAACAACATAAAACAGCTTTAAACAAACCAACTGATGATTCAGAAGGAAAAATAGTCAGTCAAAAGCTGAAATCTGGGAAATTGCCTACTAGCTTCTCTGGCAAATTTTACAAGTTATTGATGACAGATCTGACCCCTTATTTTACACAGTTATTTAATGAATTACTAGACAACCTCCCCACCTGGGAGCTGGAGGACTTCCTGTATTATTCCCATTCCTGAAGAAAACCTATCAATTCAAGCAGTTAGACTTATTGGTCCCATCAATCAAGAGCCTAAGCTGCTGTCCTCTATTATGCCCAAGTGATTGAACTAATTTATCACTGAATACATAAACATTGATCAGATAGGCTTCATGGTTGACTGCAGGCTTGCAGATACTATTCAGGGAGTGTTAATATCATGCACCACTCCACTCTGTCACATATTCCCTTAGTGACGCTTTCATTTTCATTGGATGCACTACGGCTTTTGACAGAGTGGAATGGCAATATCTCTTTAAAGCATTAGAGGAAATGAACTTCAGAGACACCTTAATCAACCTCCTTAAACCTATATATGCAAATTCAGATGTTTTATTAACATCAGCACAAAGGACTCTAACCCTATACCACTGTGTTGTGGCATGAAGCAAGGCTGTGTCTTATCTCCTATTCCTTTTGCAATAGCCATAGAACCAATAACCAAAGCAATTAGACATAATGTTAAGATTAGAGGCCCCGCCATCCATCACCAAGAGTGCAAAGTAAATCTATATGTTGATGACGCTCTGCTCTTCCTTGTAGATCTAGATTCTTCTCTTTTGGTTCTTTAAACCTTCTTGACCTTTTTGGATATTTTTCATCCCTTAAAATAAATTTTCACAAATTTAAGATGCATTGTTTTAATGCTCATCTAATTGTCCAACAGAGATGGCAGAAATTAATGAATTTACAACTCTGCTGATCTGGTTCTCAGTACTTAGGTGTTCTGTTAAAGACACAATGATCTCAAATGCTGTACAGAAATTACAATCCATTAACCAAATAGATTAAGGCCAAAACTAATTACTGGAAAACATTCACTTTCTTTCTGTTGGGTAAAATTGCAATAGCAAAACTTTCCTTGTTCTGAAACACTATTTCTTTTTTCAGACCATCCCACTAACTCCTTTCCTTTCCTTTTATACTTTAAAAATTGGCAAGCCATAATTAACACTTTAGTTTTTGATAGTAACAGGCCTCTTTTCCACAGATAGCTAAATATTTGCAATCTCAGAATGGTGGTCTCACTATTCCTAATGTACAACTCTATTTTGAAACTTTCCAGATTTTCCAACTTGCTCAGTTGGTCAGAAGTGATGATTCCATTAAGTCAGTAAGGTTAGAATTAGAACATGACCTTTCTGAGGGGCTGAGAATTACATTTTCCCAAGTTACCAATAGAGACATCAAAAAGGTCTCAAACCCATTTTTACAAACCACACTACTAGCATGGGGGGAAAGGTATCTTGTCCTTGTCCTTTTTCTTGTGACATGTGCCTTTTCTTTTCTTCCAATCAGGCCTTTTCTTCTGCATCCAAATTTCTATAGTCCAGATAAATTTCCTCAATGTAGAGCCTGGAAGGACAAAGGGTAATTTACTGTATGTGACCCATTTCATAATTCCAATCCAAAATCATGAGATGGATTGATACAGATACTATATGCTGTGACCCCCACATGGCACCCCTTTTATCAAATAATTTCGTTGCAAGACTGACCCACTGGAATTTCCATGCACTCTGACTTTTTTTTTTTTTAAAAAAAATACATATGTGTGTCTCAAACAACTTTTCCTTGCGAGGTCTGGCATCATGGATTAGTAAACAGTTAACTGATGAGACCTTTGGCTGGGGCCTTAGTAGTAAACCAGACTGGGAAGCTGACCTTGGACCTCCAATTTCAGATATGAATTGGCTGAAAATTTGGACATGATCACCATCTCACCTGACTAAATTTAAAGAATTCAGCCTCAAATTGATCCACAGGTGGTACACCAGTTCAATTGGCCCACATTACCAAAACCATACCCCACAACTGTTGGAGGGGATGTAGCTCCAAGTGCACCTACCTCCATATGTGGTTATCCTGTCTTGTGATAGCTCAATTCTGAAGTTTTGAAAACTGAAAAACTATGACAAAGCAAACCATTGATCCCTGCCCTACTCTTCAGTTGCTTTCAATATATGACCCACAATATAAGCAGTTGAATCACAAGAACCTCATTAATTTTTTTTTTCAGAAATGCAAGATTTGATATTCTTTCCAGTTGGAAGAGGGGTAATTTTTTTTCTGTTGAAAGATAGTGGAAAAGGATCTGAGAGACATGGCTAATGGAGAAGCTTGCACACAATGAGAGGGTAATAAAAGTATATATCATGTGAGAGTTTTGTTTTTTTTAAAAAAAATGGCTTACTTTTATTGATTACATCAATGATACAATGCATCACCATCAAAACTTCCAACACACCATTCAGGACCCTCGTTGAGTGCTTTCCTAAACAGTCCAGATACCTGTGGATATGAGTAATTGAGTAGATTTGTGTTCCTGACACATTCTTCATTAATTGCTTCCTTTGTACTTTGTCCTCTGCTCTTGTGTTGCCTTACTGATGATTGTAATTTTAACTGAAATAAAGTAACAATTTTTTTTAAAAAAAAATGGAATGACAAGAATGACCTTGTCATGAGGCAGAGTCCCTGCCATATGCTGCTTTGCTGGATGTATATTGAAATAGTGTATTGTAGTCAATGTAGATATGATGCTATAGACCTCCATAGTGTTACGCTTGTACTGCTACAAAGTATCCAGTGCTCATCATGATTGCAACAATGTATCCATTTTGAACTTGTATTATTACAAATATCAATTGACTAATTGCTTTATTGCATGTTGTTACAATGTATCCAGTGAGGGGGAGAAGATCAGAGCAGGTGAACATGAAAGTGTCAAAGAAAGAGGTTTGAGAAGTTGAAGTGTCCAACATAAGAGGCAGGAAATATGTTCCTGCCCCAAGGATGAGAAGTGGCAACCAAATGCGGGTCTAGAAACTGTCTAAAGAAGTGGGGTGATGTTACATTTATGGTTGTCTCCAATGACAACTTTTGTGCATCTAAAATTTGGATTTGTGTCTATAAAACTTGAAAGCTCCATGTATGCTTTAGTCTCAGCAACTTTGGAAGTGTGCTTTTTTGCTTGAATTTTCTACAAATAAAAGCTACTGTCTATCTCAGACTGAAGTTTGTGGATTGTGGGTTATCCAGCACATTACAGACCTTTGGATCTACCTTTATTTTCAAATTCCCAGGTCATTCAGTCTGTTCAAAATAAGTCTAGCAATATGGGTAGAGTGAAATGCAAGCTTCTGTTCTCCAGCATAAGTCACTGATAGGATCACAGACTTAATTTGGCTTCTTCCAACCATGTAGGTGCAGAATCAGCACCGCCAGTCATCATAACAAACCTTTTGCCTCAAGACAGTTTGCTACCTGAGGAAAAGCAATAAATTGAAACTCCTTACCCAAGTGAAGGCATGCAGAACCCAAAGCCCACTAAGATATGTTGACACATGAGGCAGAAAATGCCACAGGAATCTCCTCCTGTCCCTGCTGGTAGGAATACAATAAAAATAAATGGTACAACCAACCATTTGCTTACCTTTCATGATACCTGAAAGTTACTGTCTGAGATGGGCCCTCAACCCTCCTAATGGTAAGATCAGCTTCACATATCTTGATTTTAATCATGAGCTGAATTAGAAGTTCAGGGCAAAAGAACTTGCAACACCATTGAGTAAAATGAGTTCTAAAGAAACCTATTTTGAGCCTATTACTTTCACAGTATATTTTGAGTCTATTACTTTCTATTACTATATGGTACCACCAGTTACAATTAAATTTGACAAACTCCCTTTGAACTCGTGGATATTTCCACATTACACTAAAGCCACAATCCTATTGAAATTGTTTTACATGTAAAATATCTCCGTTTTAAAAATGCCTAAAAAGTTGGGGGATATGTGAAAACTCAAGTTTTAAGGTAGATGTCTACTTTAAAACTTGAGTTTTCCCATATCCCCCAACTTTCCACTCTGCTGTAGAATTGCTATGATAAGGATGTCCTTGGCTCACCTTGAAAAAAGAAAAAAAGGAACAATATAATACTCTGCCTCCTACTTCTCAAACTATCAGTTGCCAGGCATAAGCTCTGGAAACACTCTTTTTGGAATCCCCGCAGGTGGTTTTAAAGTTGCACTGTAAGTAACATTTTGTACTTGTATAAGTTTATTTTGGTTCATAGGCATTTAAAAAAAATTGAGACATTTTTCATGCATCTTTGTGCAAGATGTAGGTACCTAAAATTGATGTTGCAAATTGTAACTTGCCTCTTCTTATATTTTTTGCTGTTTATGTATTGGCTTTTTTCTTCAGTTTATCTTTTAACAGGCCCTGAAGACCATTAAATATTACTAGGCCAAAATGCATTGGGCTAATTACAAGAAT
The DNA here is from genome assembly GCA_948474755.1 of Ctenosaura bakeri. Classification (NCBI taxonomy): domain Eukaryota; kingdom Metazoa; phylum Chordata; class Lepidosauria; order Squamata; family Iguanidae; genus Ctenosaura; species Ctenosaura bakeri. The sequence goes on from CAOLHI010000435.1 coordinate 198,034, forward strand.
GAAATTTTCTTTTTCAATGCCCTGATACTTCATCTCTCCTTTATATCCTTTTATTTTAAGCAAAAATCAAGCTAATTCACAAAATCTTCCCCTCCTGGTGGGATGTGAGTTGGTATCAGTGTATGGTGCACATGGCACATAATAATAGCACAGGTTGGCCATATTTTTTGCTTCATCACGCACCATAATAAATAGCATTCCAGGTATGCAATGAAAGGTATTATCAGGAAACTACATATTGGTGGAACCCAGGGGAGATGTTCCTTGGCTCTGACCACTGACATCCATAGAGTTTTTACAATATTTGCCTTCACCCTAAGATATTGCAGTATATTTGAATATATTTGTGATCCTAATAAGCCCATTCAAATGATCCAGAGAAGTGAATATGGATTTGAGATGAGTGCAAAAGGTCTCTTTTCCCCCTTCCAACTCACTGGAATAATTAATTAATTAACTTGATGTTATTTCCATTTGTTTAACTTAAATATTCTAAAAGTCAGTTCTGCTCCTTGGTTGGAAGACTTTTAATAGAGGAATGGGAATGCAACAACAAATAGAAATCAGTTTGTTGCTTCTCCTCCCCTTCCCAGAGTTAAGGATTCTCATTTTTAAAGTCACATCTGATTAATTTGCTTTTCATTCATGAAGTATTTTTAGCACAAGGGCCTTGAGACTGATGTCTACAGAGAAAGGTAGGTATATGAGTCCTTTTCACTTGCATCTTGATAGGACACTGTATCATTCCACAAACTGTGAAAACAACAGGCGATATACCATTTCTGAAGATTTGGGAGGCTTTCGTTTTTGTTTTCGTTTTTTTGTTTTTTTGGCCATTTCTTGGAGGACAGTTTTTATATGATTAATAATGGCTGTGGAAAGTTCAACATATGAATCAGTCCCTTCACTGTGACCTGTTGTTTTGCTCTGGGGAAGGAAGAACGAGTCATTACATCAGGAGAGATAAACCTATTTCTGTATTTCTGTATTTCTTCTTAAAAAAATTACTGTGGATGATTTAGTCATCTTATGGCTCTTCTGCTGGATTGGCAGCAACTTAAAGTTAGAAGCGCCTGGATTTAGTGGTGATAAAGGAAGATTTATCAGGGATGGGATCCTGTCTTTTGCAGTGCAGATGTTATTGGATTCCAGTTCCCTTCACATGCTCCAATCAGTATCAACAACAACCAGTAATAGTTGTAGTCAAACAGCATTTGGAGGGGCACAGTTTCTGCACCATGGCTTTAAAGGCATAATTGTAAACCTAGGTGGGAATCAAGTAACTTTCCAGATGTTGCTGAATTGCAGTTGCCAGCATTCCTCACCATTGACATTGATGGTTACAGCTTCTAGGAGTTGCAATCCAACAACTTCTGGAAGGCTGCATGGTCCTCTCTCTTTCTGTAAAGCACTTTTAAAGATTTACTTTATCTTTAAGTGCCTTGTCTCCCACGGTTATTTCACACAACGTGATAATAGTGCTATGATTCTACTTTAGCTGCCACAAGCTGCATCTTGTGGAATCCTTATAGTTTCATGGGGCACTAGAGGAGCTCTTTGGCTGATAATTCTGAATACTTTCCCACTCCCTCAAAAAACCCAGGAAATTATAGGTTTCCATAGAATGGAACCATGGCAATTGAAGTAGAATCGTTAATGCTATAATTCTGCAGTGTGCAAGGGCTCCCAGACTGCTGGCATCATAAGTGAAAACAGATACATATAAAAACACGTTATATTGTTAAAACAGTATTAAAATGTTATGACAGTATTAAAGTTTTATAACATTAAAACACACTTAAGTTAAACAGCATTTCAAAACATAGCAGTTAAAAACATTAAAACACATAGAACCCATTTATTTGGTACCCTTTCCTTAGCAGCCATTCAATTACACAAAGTCTGACTGGAAGTCTTTGTTCACCAGCAGAAAGAAGCTTCAGTTACCTCCATAACTTTAGCTAGTGAAATGAACGTTACTGGAAGTGAACGCATACAACTAAAGCATCTCTATATATGAGAATATGTCTATGCAAAAGACATTCTTTCCTCACGTAATTCAAGGAGGCATACGCATTACTTTTGCATTGGTAGCTGGTGATTCCACTGTGATGAATCTACTTCATATTTTGATCTGCACTTTAAAAGAACTATCTAAGGTGCTGAGCATGGGGGCAGCAGTGGTGGGGGGAATACAGTTTACAAGCCACCACTGTGTTTTCCCGTTTCATCGTTGCAACCATCCTGTAGGGTTGGGATGATTTAGCCAAGGCCATCCAATAATAATCATCACATCTGAGTAGGATCTGAACGTGGTTTTCCCCTTAGCCAGACCACCATTCTGCTCCACCACTCTGGGTCTCAGATGGTGTCTTCAGGCTGATAATTCATCATCTTTTCAATTCCAGCTTGTGAAACCAAGTATATCTCTTTAGCCTTTGACTCTAGCAATTTATCTCGATCCTCTACTATCACCACAGCAGATTCTTGTCATCATAAATAGTGTTTATTTGGATGAGAGTATAAATTCTCTTGCAGCTTCCGCATGGTCCTTTCTTGCCTGCTCCCTAGCCATGAATGACCTCTCATTCATTTTTAGCTATTAACTCCTGTGGGTTTGTGCAGTAAGCATGCTGACTCTTTAATTAAAATTGCATGCCAGGAATCAAACTACCAGCTGAAGCCTTCCCTCCTACTGTTGCATTCTGTTAGTTCAGAGATTTTTTTTAAAAAACGATTTCTTTGTTTTGTTTTGTTTTTTTGTGGACGGGGAGGAGAAAGAAAATGTCAGATTCTTTCTCTGAAATAAAATTTGGAAATCTAGGAAATGCAGAGTGAAGGGCTGAGTCAAGTAAACACAGAGACAAGACAAAAGTGAGCACATTTTATCAATCTAGTGATCTAAGTGTGGGCACATTAATACACAATGAGAGGTAAATAAATAAAAGAAACAGATGGTAAAAAGCAGCATCATGGTCCTTAGTGCAGCACCTTCATACTGCAAAAAGGAAAAAAAATGAACAAAACTAGTGTGAGGTGTGGTATATGTCTTGTTCTACTTTTGATATTCTGTTGTTGTTTTTTTTATACTGTCCAGAATTCTATATGCACTACTTAGTTACATTACTAACATTGGCCTCAATTCAACATCCCTGCAGTGTTGAGTAACTATCCAAACGGGAACCTATACTACACTGAAGGATATACCACCCCAACCCACCCTACCTTGGCTTACTGTAAAGGCTTGAAACTATCTCAGATGGCCATTCTGTGCTTTGTGGCAAGTAGGCAGGATCACAGGACATTCGGTTACCCTTCCATAGCTGCATGTACAATGATGACAGCAGCACTGCAATCTGCAGGGGTTTTCAAGGGGCCTCAGCACTTCTGAAATCATTGTGCATCTGGCTGGGGAAAGAGGTTTCCAGATGCTTCTCTTACCTGCCATGGAATATCCATTTGAGGTGGTATTGGGGCTTTATAAGAAGTGGGAGTGGGGTTTTGGGTACTGTGTGGAAAGGAAGGGAATATCACTCCCTGCGGCCCCTGAAAAAAGTATGGCTGCATGTGTAAGGGACACTCAAGTGTGAATTCTAATCTCCTGGCCCAACGTCTCCCATACCTGCTTTAGCAGAGGAGAAAAAGCTAGTCCATTCTGTTGGGTGATGTTTCCAACCCCTTCATACCAACCAGCAAGGCTGCAACAAGGAAGTGCAACAAAGATCCTGCTTCTGATTCCTGCAGCCTTGCTGGCTAGTGGGAAAGGGGTGGAAACATCATAGTTCCACAATGATGAATACATAGGGACCATAAATACAAGACCCTTATGGATGCATAACTCCAGGTTACTTGTCTGGAAGTCTGATTCTGAATTCCAGCCATTGTATTTAACATCAGAAGGATCAGGGTTGCCATCAGAAGATGATGCCTGATTCTTCTAAAGCTCTGGGACAGTAATGTGCTGACTGTGTTTCAAGAAAATTTGGAGTTTATTGCATCTCAGTACTGATATTCATGCACAGAGGTTTAGCAGGAACTATGAAGGGAGGCATCCAATATACCCTGTTGTTAGCAACCTTGCCCCCAGTGTTACCTCAAACATAGGTGCCACAAGGGCCATCCTGTGATGCCAAACACCTCCTTGAAAAAATAGGGAATGGATTAGCTCAAAGAAGAGGCTTGCGAGAGGGGGGTAACTTAACAAGACCCTTCCTACCAGTGTTTATGGGCTCATGCAGGAAAAGAACCAGCCAGAGATTCAAAAGTAAGCTAAAAATGTGTTTTTATTGGGGGGAATTCACACATGCATGCACACAGAATACAAACAGTCAAATATTCACACAAGAGCTAACTGAAGGAAAAAGAGAGGAGAAAAATATATACAGAGAGAGAGGCTGAGGGGTTTTGAGGTATTTATAATTACCAGTCCAGAAGAGTACTGAAGAACTGAAATGTAGTTTGGCTTAGGTAGGACCTAAGGACAGTTCTCATTCAGGAACCAGATGGACATATTGACAGGTAGACCTTCAAGAAACTGCACTGGACATCCTGAAATCAGGGGTATTTGTACCCCAAAAATAGCCTGTGGCAGTGGAGGGTATGTGCAGTTCCCAATGTGGAACAATGAGAGTTACAGTACAGACAATGGACTATCAACCCTCTAACGTTTGCAGTGTTTGGATGACAAAGACACGGTGATTATTGTAATAGCTCTGTATTGTGGGTGCTATGAGGCAAGAGGAAAGAGTCCAAGTGCACAGAGGATGGGTATGTGTCAATCAGTGTCCTGGTGGGCTTTTCTGAATTGTGTTTCCTGGAAAGACATTCAGCTTCTACTTAAGCCAATCATCCACAGGAACAACAGCTGGCAACTGCCTGGCAAATGTCCTAATCTCACCTAGAGGGTGTTTAGGTTGATTAGCCTGTCTTTCTCACATTTACAGTTAGGTTTCTTCCCTTGCTTGGTTTGACTTCTCAGTCACCTCTCAGGTTTGAATTTGATATTAGTGCCAATTAAAATGTGTTGCCAATTAAATATGATGCCAGTTAGATATGGTGCCCATCCAAACCATACTGATATCGGGGACCCCCAAAGTGGGGCCTTACACCAGTTGCTGCAAACCCAGGGTCATGGCTTCCTTCACTGAGCCTGTCCACATGTACTGCCTTCAACTTGACCGAGTGTTATCGTCTTTTCTAATAAGTCATGTCATCTCAGCCTTGCTTCATGTTTCTCAAAAGTAATTCAATGGTTAATTCAACTGTTTAATTTGAATTACTTAAAAAAAATCTGAATGTCACATGCCACTGTCCTCTGTTGCAAAACTTACTTTACTCCTATTTATCTTGTCAGCATGCCACCACTCACAACAGAGCATGGGTTGGCAGCATGAACCAGCACTCAACCCATGTAATACTCCTCCACCACTAATTGGTGAGGCTATCTCCAAAATATAAAAGTACCTACCATATTTGCCAGCATATAAGATGCACATTTCCCCCCAAAAAAATGCCTTCTGAAAATGGGGTGCATCTTATACACTGGCAAATATGGTAACTCCTAATGGAGCATAGGAAAGTAAGGGGAGTGAAAGGAGTGCCCCCACAAGTGTCTGGGTGAGGAGAAATCCCTGTGGAGGCAAAAAGGAAAGAAAAGGCACCTTTCTGTTGTTTTTTGCCTCGACAGGGGGTTCTTCCCACCAAGACAGAAACAACAGGAAGGGGTAGAAGGGAGCTTCTTTCACACACATGCCCTTCCTGCTTTTTCTGCCTTGGCAGAGAGGTGCCCTCACCCTGGGAGAAATAAGAGGAATAGGGGGTGAGAGTACCAATTTTTTTCCCTAAAGAATACAGTCTGAAAATAAGGTGCTTCTTATACACTGGTGTGTCTAATACATTGGCAAATATGGTAAATGTCACCGATATATCACAAGAGGAATGATACCATCCCCCATTAAATTACAATGGTAACTTGGAAATATTTGAATTATTGGAAAAAAATCAATTGATGAGAAGCAAATTGTTATTTGAAACTAGTTGTTTCCAGAGGGAAGTGTTTGAGATAAAAAGAGGAAAGAGATTGAAAATGCACTCACTGTTCCCACTTCTGATCTCTATGTTTTTAACTGAAGATATGGGAAAAAAAAATCTGTGCAGGAAAGTTGTGTACTTCTGGATTTGTTGTTGGATTGTAAATCCCATCAAATCTAAGTGACAATGGTGAAGAATGATGAATACCCAGTAAGATCCACAACTTGTAAAGCCACAAGTTTCCTTCATCTCTGCAGTAAACCACACAGAGTGAGGTTGCCTGTTTGGTTGAATTCTAGCTTAAATAGCAGGTACACTATAATTCAACTGACTGTACCACAAGGAATACTTCCTTTTGAGTCTGAGGAAGCCAGTCAGGCTCAAGGTTCAAGAAGACTAGCTTTATCAGCCACAGGCAGTCATACAGAGGACAACTGGTGTTAGTCGTTTTTAAAAAAAGACTCTCTTATTTATGACTTAATAATACTTCTTTCCTAAAGGAATGATTAAAAAGCACACTGTGCCATCTCTTTTTCTGGGATGCAAAAAAAAAGTGCAAAATTCAGCAGAGAACTGAGTTAAGAAGTAGCATTGTTCTACTATGTATTTTGAGTTACATTTTAGGATCAACTGAAATATCACCAAAGAATAATCAAACTTTTGAGTTTCATTAGAAATCTTCATCAGGCAGGATGCTCAACAAAATGATAGCAAGAGAAAAGCTGGAAGATGCTCCTCAAGTTTATCTACTAATATATAAAAGTTAAAATTTGTTTGTTTGTCTGTGTCAGGCAGGAGAAGACCTCATATGATTGGCTGCCTAGGAAGATTCTATGGAATCCTGGGGTTTGCAGTTTAGGGAGGAGAATTTAGAATTCTCAGCCAGAGAGCTCTGAATAGGCCTGTTGTTATGGAGATGAGGCCTAGCAGCAAGGAGGAGGGCAGTGCATTCCCTCAGGAACCCAACTTCTGTACGTTAATAACTCTGAATACAGATTGGATTGGAGAATATGGGGAAAAGTTACAGGTACTGGACAAGATAGCTTGGGGAATGAGAGGCACGGGATCTCAAATCTTTCTAATAAGTATTACCTATGAGAAAATAAAATCCTAGCAAACCTGGGTATATACTCTAGTAGTTTATAAATGTAAATTGGTATATACTCTAGTAGTTTATAAATGTAAATTGGTTATTGGTTTTTCATTTATTTTAGTGGAAAAGAAAAAAAAGTGCCTCATTTCTCTAAAACTAATCAGAAAATCTATATGTCATGGCTGTAAAGATTTGTGGAACATAAAGACTGTGGAAATGATTAAATCACATCTTGTTCCCACTACTTCTTGCCTTGTGGGTGAAAGCACAAAGGATTACAAAGGCTGAACTTAGAATTAGCATAGGCCTTTTCCTCATGACACTCTTATAGTGTGATTATTCCACTTTCAATCTCCTAGGGAATCCTGGGGTTTGCAGTTTCTGGAGGGGCCAGCTGACCCCTCCTGAAACTGCAAACCCCAGGATTCCATAGGATGTTGAAAGTGGAATAATTGCACTATAAGAGTGTCGTGCGGAAAAGGCCATAGACAAGGACAAGGAGATACATGTTGAAGGAGCAAATGACAACATATGAAACAATAGATATAAAGCAATTTATATTATTTATTGAATTTATCTCCTACCTTTCTCCCAATATTGGATCCAAGGCACTTTACAGCATAGGCTAGAACAAAGTACAGCTAAAGTATAGTTAAAATCCTGATGCTGAAATAAAATAAACTGAACTGTCCTATTAACCCACCATTAAAACAGTACTAAAACAATCCAAAAATAATAATAAGAATAGAAGTGCACCAACTGACCTCTCCCCTTATTAAAAGGTCCTTCTGCACAATCAGTTAATTCTTAAATACCTGTTTTAAAAGTACTTTACTTTCCAGCAGAAAGAGAGTGAAGGTAGGGCATTTTATTTAAATGCTAAATATAAAATAAGTGGTTAATTAAACAATGAAGATAAAACACCACATCTTTGAATCCAAAATGCCATGCGTAAAAGCAGACAAGTTGTAATTATATGGGATAGTTAAAAATAACAACAACAACCTAGGTTGTTATATAATTGCCTAGAATAGCAAAATTCCCAAACTGAGATTATAACATCACATCAGAGGGCAAACAAAGCAAGGAGAAGAGGATCAAGAAATCAGCACAGACAATCTCTGACATGTGCTGGTTAACTGGCTCCCCAGGAAAACATTCAGAGTGCAGTAGCAATGTTTTTACTGAAGTAGCACAGCAGCATAGCCATGAACAAAAGTTGTTAGGTCTGAGATACATTGGGTAGCAGGCAGGTTATACAACTGGGCATCCAAATTTGGGAGCAAACAGCACTGATTTGTGAGAATGATAAATATCACCTTGTTTCCCCCATCCCAAGTTTCCCAAGTGCTTTCAGATGTTTACATTGTTCTTGGGAACCAAAACACTCCTTTGTTCTTATATGGCCCTCCTGTCTTCTTTTCGCACGACATTTTCAATGTGAAAGGGCCCTTCGAACATCGCGCACATGTGAGGAGCGGTCCACATGATGCACTCACATTTGCGTGGCACTCCAGGGCCTGGTAGGGACCACGCACACATTTTTTCATTTTTGGCTTTAAGCCGAAAATGGTGCACGGTTGCACATCACTCTGGGGCCCCGCGCACACTTACCTTGTGTGAGGAGCCTCAGGAGCCGGGCTGGTCATGCTTCCTGTCCAGTGCAGCCTGGGAAGGTCCCAGGCTGCACTGTGAAAGGAAGAGATGGGGCTCTTGCACAAGCAGGAAGCTCATGCGGAGCCAAAGGACCCCGGATGCGAGAGCCTCTCTCCGGAGGCTGCTCGCCAAAGCACCGCACCTCAGCGCTGAAAATAGGTGAGTTGCGGAAAGGGCCCTGGTTATTCACACAACACCTCCCTGGGATCATGCATTTCATTATCTTGATGTTTCCCCGCTCCCCGGCCGGATAGCATTGGGCACTTCTCTGGATACTTGGAAGCATTTGATCCCTCCCTCAGATACATATAGCAATTGGGTTTCAATATATTGTTGCAACCCTACTGATGTGCAATACATTGTTACAAATGGTCATTAGCATTCTTTATATTGTTGCCACCATGCAGTCTGTTTCTACAAGCTAGCTAAATGTGGGGTTCTCCTCTAAAGCTGAACTTTCTGAGTCTCTGAGCCTCCTGACAACCACCCATCTGAAACCTATCAAAATAAAAGAGGAGTAGAAACGGTGTTGTGATAAAGGTGGTAACTATACAAAGGTGAAATTACTTTTCAGTAGCTGCAAGCTGCATCAAAACTGCATCAGGAAAAGAAAAACAGGAGATCAGATGCTTGTTTCATGCATCTTTGCATCAGGTCTATCCTGTAATGATGGGTCACTGGAAGACCACATTGATTCCCAGAATTTCACCTCTGGAATGGTTCAATTTAACTCCTAAGATTAACCAACATTTCAAAGGGCTTTTCTGACATTTGGAACTCAGATTAATATACTGTAGTAGGTTTGCAGATCTAACAGTGTTTTAACCCCACACTATACAAGGGCTCTATCATACCAGATTTGAGGTTCATCAGGAAGAAACAAGGCTGGTGTGAAAGAAGAATTCAAAGTTTCTGTTTACAATGAAGGAGAATGGATGCAGATTTTGAACAATAAAAGCAGAAGAAAACTCATATATGCCTCCAACCATTGACATAAAGGCTCCCATGTGACAATGAGATGTCACTGCATAGACTTGGCCTTGGATAAGTGATATGCCTTCCACCCTCACCACCCCTCAAGAGAGCAAAGGAGAAGTCAGCTTGCCCATGGAAACATTTTCTTCACAGAAAACAGCATGGAAATATTATTTTCTCTGCAGAAAAATATTTGCTTCTGCACAAAACTAGCATATAGTGTTTTTGCACAGAAAATTGCAGTTCTACACAGGAAGCACAAAAATTTGTGTAATTGGGAATTTATTATGTGCAAGATTGGCATGTGCTTTTCCTGTGCAGAAAACAGAAGAAATATATATATTTTTTCTTCACAGATAATGCTGTTTCCAGTGCAGGAAAGTCTATGTTCTGCAGAAAAATTCCACATGTGAATTTTACACAGAATGAGTCCTGACCTACAAATAGGATGCAGGAAGAAAATTGTTCTTCCTTTGAGGAAAAAAAAATAGCAAAAAATTATATCCCTAGTCCCACTCTGAGAGAAAAGGTGGCCAATCAATAGAAGAATAAGAAATAAGTAAATAATGCTAAACTTCAGTGTCCATGACTAGTTCAAGAGGTATTGCAACCCCCACAAAAATAACTGACTATCTGGATTCATTCTAAACTTTCTGTTCCTACTGTGAGGAGCCAGTATAAAGGAGATGCTTATCCACAGTCTTCCCATGATTGTGCATTGTTTTGTATGGCCATGCACAACATAACTACACTAACTGCACCTCCACCCTGGAAACAGGGAAAACTAAGGCTTTTCTTAACATAGTAGTGGATTCACTAGAGTTAATAGTGTCAATAGCATGTGCACTAGAGATAGTAAGAGATCACTTCACTGATCAAAGATACATTGGCTCTATATTTGGAATGTGATAGCACTGTGGAGTGAATTAGTATTGACAAAATCTGGTAAAGAAAAAAACGAAATTTCTAGGTACCAATGAACCTTGCAACAACAGGGCAAAAGGAGTTATGGCTGCAATTTCAATGTATGTATCCTTTTGGATCACAGATGTAGCAGCGTGGTAGTTGAGTATATTAATATACTATTAATATGAAGTTGCGTCAACTGAAAGAGAGCAGAAGTCATTTTATTTTTCAATTTATCCTTTTCTGTTCTTTTTGAAAAAAGATATAACCTTAAGAAATGCACAAAGAAGCCTATTTCCTACTACACATTTTACTTTCCCAATGTATAAAATGTGCCCAGGTGCATATCAGAGAAATGCCTAGAGGCATCACTAATTCTGAAATTGAGGATTGTAGCTAACAACATTGCTTAAATGAACCAATAACCTTCAAGAATATCACATATTTTTAAAAAATGTTTTCATTGTCAGCTAATATAATCAAAAGACTTGGGGAGATGAGCTGATTTCTTTAAAAACTAAAATTGGGATGTTAGGAATTCTTCAGTTCATTTTTGGAGCATCTGCCATTTTACAGTTTCAGATTAAAACTTGCACTGATCTTTTGTCTGATATTATAAAGTGTATTTATAATAAAGAATGGTACAGACTACGTACAGGAAAACAGTTACAGCTTACTCTCTTCTCTATTGATTGTTTGTTAAAATCCAACAGCCTTATTTGACATACTGGATACCAGATATAGCATTACCAGGAATAGAAAGCTAAGTCTGGGTATCAGTCATCAAAATTATAACCTGCACAATATATAGAGGACATACTCTTATATGAGATTTCTGGAAATTATAGTCTGATTTTTTTTTTCCACCACCAAGGGCTATACCTCACTCTTGAAGGCTAACCAAATGTCACACAGACTGATCCTGTCCTTTTCTGACATAGTGGTTTGCAGTCAAGAAATTCTCTCCCTATGTGGAAAATATGTCCTGCAGGTCAACAATTTTGGATAGGAAAATATAATCAAGGTCAACTTCACATTTAGTCAGATACCCATCACTTACCACAATTATGCTTCTGCTCCATTACAATAATAGTAGTGTCTGAGCCTCAGCTTTCTGGTGGTTCATCATCCAGAAAGAGGCTGTAAGAAGCAGCAAATCATGCTAGGCCATTTCCGGCTATTATGCCACTTTCAACATCTGTGGAATTCTGGAGTTCACAGTTTGTTGAGGTCAAAGAGCTCTCTGGCTGAGAATTCTAAATGCTCCTCCCTAAACTGCAAATACCAGGTTTCCATACTTTCTTTGTTGAAAGTGGAATAATAGCACTATAACAGTGTAGTACAGAAATGGCCTCATTCAACTTCAGAGCTGTGTCCTGCAGTACTTTCTGGTGAATGGATGCTTCATTCCTACTCAAGGATATTTCCTAATTCAGTGGAGAGTGTGTAACATTGCTATAATACTTGGAACTAGTTGCTACAATGATGTCTGAGAGAACTATGGGCAAGGGTGAACCATGTAAGAAAGCAGCACAGTAGCCAAGCTCTGTTCAGCTAAGGACCCCCTACATCTACATGGCTATCATGGCCTCTTCAGATTTCTTCTGTAGAAGGCAATGAAAGTTCCTTTATTTTGAAGGGTTACTGTAGTATAACCATTACTGATGGTTCAGTAGCTTCTTTACATTTCACAAGAAGCTATGTAGGGTGAGAATAGGAAATGATGATATTTAGAAAGCAGGTTGCGGGGAAAAACTCTGCTTGCCAGAATCTTTAACTCCTCAAAGGAACCCTGCTCAGTAATAGTACAGTCCTTGCATATTTATTTGGGAATAAATCCTACTCTATTCAGCTGGGCTTACAGTAAGCAAATTTAGGACTGCAGCCTAAACCATTTGTCAACAGCTCTGCCTGCTCAACCCAACTCAGTTTTTCCACTATTTATTCAGAAACAGAAACTTTTTCTTTTCTCAAGGTAATGATATAACTATTATAAAACACATTGAATGTCAACCATGATTCTAGACAGCAGACTCTTTCATGCATTTTAGTTTCACCAAATGTGTTACCTAGCAGCCAATCAGTCCAATAAAGCAGTAATTATTTTATGCTGCAACAGGAAAGAGAGCTATCACCTCATCATCTGATTTTTTTTTAAAAAATTACTACTTTACTGGAAGTTTATTTTAAATTAAAGATAAAAGTTTCCTTTATCTTCTAATCAATAATAATAAAAGAGAATGTATCAGAGCCATAGTTCTGAGGCCATGAAATCCAGACAAGGGAAACCTGACATGCATGTTGAGAAGCCTCTAGGTCTCTTTTAACCATAACATTTTGATGTATTAATAAATTTTAATTAATTTTAATGTGTTTGAAGACTCAAGCAACATTGTCACTAGGCAGCAGACATGTCTAGCCGGTATATAGACTTGCAGTCATGGGAATGAACACTGGTCTGATCCATCCCTTGGATGCTGTAAGAGTGCATCATGGCAGAGGCCATGCTTCACATGGGACAGGCACAATGTGTTTGCTTTGGCAGCTCTCTAATTTTGTTTTAACCTTTCTTTGTATCAGACTAAGAGAATCTGTATCCCACCTGTTGGAAAATGGGTACGTTCTGTTACCCCACTGGAAAACCCTGTCCCAGGGTCTACAATTTTGATATTAAAGTATGATTCAATGTGCCTGAGAGGTCACCCAGATGGGTACGTAGGCAGCTACGGTTGCACAATTGAAAACCAGGTCAAGTCAGTAAAATCGCCAGTCATGTAGGCCCAGGAGACCTCAAGCTGTGCAAACCCACAGAAGACAAAGCGTCCTCAGCCCCTGAGAAGCCGACTTGAGGGGATTAGCGTGTTTGCCCCAAGTTGAGCACCGATAGCAATAAAATCCTATCAGGCAAGGACCATTTACATGAAGTCACACCACAACCCAATGTAGCCGAAGATCTTGAGACTTTGGCAACACCTTGTAATCTTATCATGCGAAGGAAGTTACCATTGTGGAGTTTCTTTTCTTGTTGCAACGCCCATTGTTCTCCCCAGGACAGGATTAGCCCTCCAGACACTTTTTCCTCTACAAATAGTTCCAGTTTTTGAGCGGTTCTTTGGATCACTTCCAGTCATCCCGGCTCACTGTTTCTCTGTCCGTTGAGTAATCTCCTCAGCCCTCTCCCTGCTGAGCTCCACTACTCCACTGTTTTTCCCAGACCAAAGACTTCAGGAAAAGGTGCAGTACCCTAGCTACATCCCCTTCAATATTCCCATATCCAGTTTCCTCTCTTCTGCTTCTTAATAGATCTTGAGTGAGTGTGTGAGTGATTGCGTTGGTGCATGAGACTTTCATTCAATAAAATCATTTATTGGACATTTTTGTTTGGTTTTTGGATTGGCCTGACCCCGTAAAAACTGGGTAAAAAGACCCCGTGAAGTTACCCTGCCTCTCGCATTGCTATTGCTCATGCTCTGGCTAGTTTCCATTCCCCATCACATGGAGCACATTGAGGTGTCCCCAAAGGGACCCCAGAAATCAGGGTAACTGTTCACTAATGATGACTATATAATCAACTCATCTCAGTAGCATTTTGCAGAAAGAGAATGTAATCTGAAATTCACATGAAGGCCCTTTCTGCAGTAGCCTCTCATCTCAGCATGGGGACGGGAGAGGAGCAGGACTGCGATGATGCTTCTGCATGATGTCATCACAATTCTGCTCCTCTCCCATTCCCAGGTGGTATGAGCATGGATTAAATCATTGATGGATTTTCCCTGTCAATGACCTGTGATTGCAGCACCATCCTGCACTTATCTGTCCTGTGGAAGGGCAGGAAGCATGATGAATCTTGCAGAAAGGAGTGCAATAGATGTGCCTATTCCTTCCACAGTGCAGCTAGGTACTTTTCCAGGCTGCACTGTGGAAGGAAGAGGCGCATCCATGGCACTCCTTTCTGCAGGAAGCCGGTTCGGTGCAGAGGGGAGCACTCCTGTCGTGCTCCCTTCATAGCAGAGCCACTGCCAAGATCGTCACCAGAGAACCGCACAGGAAGGTAGGGTGCTGAAATGGCATATTTAAATAAGTCCTAAAATCAAATCCTGTGCTGGTATCTCATTGGATGCATGGACCTATGAGGACAGTGGATACGTGTTCAACTTAGTAGGTACTTTAATACATTTTTGTTTAAAAATGGACATAAATTGTGACTGTGTTTGCAATATTCATTTATATTTGGCTGCATAGAACCTAGAAAGAAGTAAAGTAGAAAACCTTTTGAAGGTTTCTGTGAGTCAAGTGAAAAAGAAATATTTTCAGATTGGAGTCTTGGATAAGGTCCAATATAATGGTTGGTGGAGCATAAATCTGTCAGCAGAGCTTTAGCAGAGCTTTAGGGTCAATGCCTGTTTGTCCTGCCCAAGGTGCTCAAGGACAGCCAGAGGCACCTAGGTACAACTTTGCCCCTCTGATGTCTGATTGGCCATTGGAATATTCCTGGCTGCAAGTGCAGCTTTCTGACTGCACTTGCTGCCATCACATAATCTCCTAATATGGGCAGAAGTTTCTTCATCCTTTCTGGAAGGAAAAAAAAGTAGTTTGGGACAGTTTCCAGGTGTGAGAACCTTCAGCTACCCTTATGCATCTGAGGCCCTTTTCGCATGGCAGTTTGCAAGCGAAAGGGCCCCTTGAGCGTTGCATAAATGTGAGGAGCGGTCTGCATGACGCACTCCCATTTATGCGATGCTAAGACCCTCATGTGCAGTGAACACACATTTTTTTATTTTCAGCTTTTAGTCTAAAATGACCTGCGCTTGCACAATGCTCATGGGCCTGGGCCACACTCACCTGCCGTGCAGAGCCTCTGGAGCTGGGCCAGTAGTGCTTCCTCTCCTCAGTGCAGCTTCCAACTCCCAGGCTGCACTGCAGAAGCAAGGAAGGGTGAACGGGCGGGGCTCTTGCACGAGCAGGAAGGAGCTGCAGAACTGAAGCAGGAGGCTTGCGAGAGTCTTCCTGCCCAGGCTTCTCACATGAGGACCCCAACCCAGCAGTGTTAAAAGGTAAAGTGTGAAAAGGGCCTGAGTGTAACATTGCTGTAGAAGAAGATTCAGGATCTCTCCTTCTGCATACTCTTTAAAAATCCTTAGATCAGTATAACTGGGGTTATACCATCATATGCCACCAATAGAATTTTGAGCTTAATCTCCCAATGCCAAGGTCTAAATTAAAGGTGAAGTCTCCTCAGAAGCCCACATGTCTTGGTGAAATGCAATAACATCATTACTTGGGGCTGAGGCCTGCTGTTGTGAAACTGTAATGTGACCTTAACCAAGCCCTATCAGCTTGATCCTTCCAAATCACATTTGTTTCAGAAATTGAAGGAGGTGGCTGGTATGGTGTTAATGACTGAAATAGCAGTCACCATTCCAGCTGTTTATTGCATATGCTTGGAGTGCTTGCTTGATGAATCAATCAGGCATATAGATAGGCCTAATCCTAACCTGGGCACTAGAAGATTAGGAGTCAAACCTGAAATTGTTTCTTTTTTGACCGACTGCTGTCTTCAAAATGTCTGACATAAATCTTTCAGTGATGTCCTGACACAGCTGTCAAGCTCTGTGTTGTGCTGCTGTGATTGTTTACTGGTTGGGAGAGAGGGAGGAAAGAGATATATCAAGCAACATCACAATAACTGAGGAAAGAGAAATCTGGTTGCTCTCTTGGTGATCCAGGAGAGTGACTTCATTTCTCTTCCAATAGAGTGAATATTTCCTTGTGACCATTCCTCATTTTTGGCCAGTAAATTGCCACAGCAGCTGGGTGTTTGAGTCTTCCCTTGGATTTGACAGCAGCAGGGCAAGAGGTTTGCATGTGACCATGAGTTATGGATGAATAGGTCACCAACAGGATTCTAGGATTCCAACCAATAAGGTGATATGAAAAAGTGGAACAAAACACAGCAGTGTGAAATACTCCTGTTCTGTATTCCACCCATGCCCTTTCTCACAAAACTTTAAACCATTCTACCCTGGTTTTCCATCCCCTACCTTGACCCCTGCATGTCTGCTCCTCCACCTCAGATTCTACCATAAGATGGCTGCAGAGTTTTGGACTTTAACTCCCAGAAACTCTGGTCAACATGTCAGTGTAAGGAACTGAAGGTATTGTAATCCAAAACCATCTCAAGGGCCAAAGTTTTCCAATCCCTGTTCTACCACCTCTTCTGATGCATGAATATGCTAAACTCTCATTAAGCATTTGTTGTTCTTGTTAGCCTCACTAAACTTAATAATCAGGGATTAATGCTGCCTTCCTATCCACACATGGTTCTTTAGTGTGATCAAACATGCTACATAACAGTTTCATTGTAAAACCTATTTAAATGATTAGACTATTAAAAGGCTCTGATAGGTACATCTAGCTGTTCTGACAAGCACGTTAATTATCTGTCTCTGGTCTGGTACTTGGTCAGTACTTGATTAATAGCAGTGGCATTTAAAAACTCAGCAACAGACCATGCAAAACTTGCTCTTGCTCTTCTAAGTGTGTTAGAGTTCAGGAATCTTTCCATTATAGCTTCCAGGCTGAAATATGGGGGGGGGGAATGAACATATTGAAATGTTGTGGAGCTGTAGTGTTCATCAGACAGATTTCAAGGGAACAGCATCATTCTGAAAGCCTTTCCTTTGCATTTAACGGAAAGTGCTACTGTGTGAAATTTGAATCATCATCATCATCACCATCACCATCATCTCCTCTAACCCATCTTCCTATGAATCAAAGCAGGATTAGTGTTATGGATATACATATGTTCTAATTGACCAGGGACCTCTTCTTATCTTCTGGTACCTTGTTGTTATGTGCCTTCAAGCTGACTGTGACGTATGGTGATCCAATCACAGGGTTTCTTGGCAAGATTTTTTCAGAGGAGGTTTGACTTTCTCTTAGAGCAAGAGAGTGTGACTTGCCAAAGGTCAACCAGAAGATTTCCATGGCTGAGAAGGGATTTGAACACTGGTCTCTTCAAGTCCCAAGTCCAACACTCAAACCACTATACCACTCTGGTACCTATTCATGACTAAATCACTGGCTGGAATATTTCCTCTGGAACACTTTCATGCTTCAAGAGATTCTGTCCTTAGGTCAAGTCTTGGCAGAGGCAGGTCAGTTGATAAACTACTTCCTTTTGAAGTGAAGAGCCACAGGGAAATGTCTCTTTTACATAGCAAGGCACAACAGTGAATATAGCCCTTTGCTCACTTCACTATAAACACACATTTTATTTATTTATTTATTTATTTATTTATTTATTTATTTATTTATTTATTTATATATATCCCGCCTCTCCATATGGATCGAGGCGGCGAACAACTTACAAATAGCATGTATTTCGAAACATTTTCTATACATGCCCCCAACAAGCTGGGTACTCATTTTACCGACCTGCGGAAGGATGGAAGGCTGAGTCAACCTTGGAGCCGGGCAGGATCGAACTCACAACCTTGTGGCTTGCAGTACTGGCATTTAACCACTGCGCCACCGTGATGGCCACATGGAGTGGATTTGATCTACACCAGGCAGGTAGCTCAGAGTAAGCTGTGCTTTTCCATTACAAGTCACTTAAAGATATGTTAAGTATATCATACTATTCCCATTCCTACCTATTCAGACTGTCAAGTTTTGTTAGTGTGAGTTGCAGGAAATGTCTTGAGAACTCAAGTTTCAGATGATCTCTAGAAATGCATTGCCTGAATGAGTGCAACTTTGTATCTAGAGGCTGTTGTTGTGTGCTTTCAAATTGTTTCTGACTTACAGCAACCCTAAAGCAAACCTATCAAAAGGTTTTTTTTGGCAAGCTTTGTTCAGTGAGGGTTTGCCACCACCTTCCTCTGAGGCTGAGAGAATGTGACTTGCCCACTTTGTTTCCATGTCTTGAGTGGGGATTTGATCTCCAGAGTTGTAGTACAATGCTGCTACTACTACATGCTGGCTACTACACTACACTACACCATGCTGGCTGTTTCTTGTACCTAGATGCATGCATGTATAAATGTATGCACATGGATAGGTAAGCATAGGAATATCCTTCCAGATGTTTTGAACTTGACATCTACAGATTTCCTGTACCATCCTTTTCAGCCCCTCCAAAGAGAGAATTTCCTTTCTTGGAAGTTACTAGAAAAGATAATTTTCATCTTTTAAATAGGTTTCAGGGTTCTTTCACTATTTAATATAAAATATTACTAGTTTTCAAAACCAGAAGTAGATTTCCTGGGTGGTGGTACTGATATTTCTTGGGGTTTTTTTTATTTGGGGGGGGCATTTTTACCAGTCCATGTGGCCTCTGGAGAACCCCACAAGAGAAAATTAATTCCTGGGCCTGCCGTAGCTGTCCACCCCTGCCAGAAAAGCTGTTGGTTCTGATGTCAATGCAGCAGTAAATCAACTCTGAGTTTATCTCAACATTTAAATGAGTGACAAATATTTGGAGAGTAGAGGTCAATACCTTGGCTAACTCTTTAAAGTTCAGTGTAAAACCAAGACCAGATTTCCCATAACTATTGATACTAGAGCCATTAGGATCCACTACTCAAAGGAAGACACCTCTAGTTGTATGACAGATACCCTTTTCACGGTGCTGGGGTGTGGGGCTTGCGTGAGCAGCCTCCGGAGAGAGGCTCTCGTGTCCGGGATCCTTCAGCTCCACACAAGATTCCTGCTCATGCGAGAGCCCTGCCTCTTCCTTTCGCAGTGCAGCCTCGGACCTTCCAGGCTGCACTGAGACAGGAAGTGCAACTGGACCGGCTCCCAAGGCTCTGCATGCAAGGTAAGTGCACACGGGGCCCTGGAGTGATGTGTGACTGCACAGCATTTTTGGCTTCCAGCTGAAAATGAAAAAATGTGTGCGCGGTCTGCGTCAGGCCCTTGAGTGTTGTGCAAATGCAAGTGTGTTGTGTGAACCGCTCCTCACATTTACACAACGCTCAAGGAGCCCTTTCACATTGGAATGCCGTGAGAAAAGGGCCAAAGTTCAGATGCCTTGCAAGGTAATATAGGACTAGGACAATATGAGGCATCCTTGTTGGTTTTGGACACACCATCTTCCCCATCCAGATTTAAACTTAAGTGGCCCAAGAAGGGTGTGCACACATGGAGGATAAGATGTAAGCAAGCTCAAATTTGTGACACTATGCAATCTCCTTCCTAATCATGGCCACATCTGTTATGGCATCAGTTTTTGCTTTCACTTTTCCGGCGTTGTGGAATGAGCCAGCATGTGATCACCTTAAGTATAGTCTTAAACTGGCAGGGCTTTTGACCACAGAACTTTATTAGTCAGCATGGTGTGAAATAGCCACTAATAAATAATTTAACTCTCCACAGCTTAACTCTGCTCCATTATGTCTTCTAATAAGGAGAAACAGTTGTTTTGAATTCTCTCTACATGACATCAGTAGCAAAGCCAGAGGCAAACCTGGCTATTAAATTAATGTTTGTGTTTTAGTGTGTTTCTCAGAAAGGGACGGGGCATTTTAAAATGTCAGCAGGACAGCACACAGAGACCCTAATATGTTTGCTGACATTTCTTCTTCTTCTTAGAGACCAGTTTATATCTTAATAACCTTAAAGAAGTTCTCCCTTAACTAGTGCAATATTATTGTCTTATATTTGCAGACTAAAAGCACTTTGGTGAGGCTATCTAAGCAGTTACAAAACAGATATAACTACTTTTGAGAAATAAATAAAAAACACAGAAAATAGGAGTAAATGCACTTAACAGGGAAAATATGGTTTCAGAATAAAATGATTCCAGAGAGTCTAAGCCTACTGTTGTGGTTAGAGATTAGAATGAATTTGGGCAGTCCAGGTTAGATATGGGAACAATATTTGAAAATATTTAAAATAAATATATATATAAATAAAATAATGATTAAAAAGTGTGTTTCTCGAGAGCTGGGAAATCCTGACAATGAGAAACTTGGACTGACAAGAATTGTCAGAGTTTGGAACTTATTTTATATAAAATTAAGTTTTTTTGAGCAGGAAACAGCATTTTCTCTGCAGAAATTAGTTATTTTTGCTCAGGAATATTATTTTCTATGAGGGAAATTGTTTCAGGTGCAAATAAGCCATGTACAAATTTTGCACAGAACAAGCCCCAAATTGCAAATAGTACTCAAAAGCTTGACAAATAAGAAGCAGCTAGGCAAGTAGCTAGGGTTATTGTTTTCTGCTGATAGAACTCCTGTGCCTTTAACAGCTGAATGAAGAGTAAAAATTCAACAGCTAATGTCTTTCCTGGCATGGAGAGGTCTTCACATGCTGCATTTATTCATGTTGTGCAGCAGTTAAAGTCCGGGGAATCTGCCTTTTGCTGAGTCAAAGGTCAATCTAATGCGTTATGGTACTTCTGATTTGCAGTGGATCTCCAAAGTTTCAGACACAAAGCTTTTTCCAACCTACCTGGACATGCTGGTCATTGGATTTGAGACCTTTTGAGCACAAAACACTCTGATTTCCACAGAGTTGCTACCTTAATATCTCAGTAGTATGCACATCCTTCAGAAAAATGAGCCACCTAAAGGCTAAACTATATGTTACATTAAATATACAACTTCCAGCTAAGTAAACACAACTCTCATATGGAATGTGGCCCAGTCATATGAGTTAGGGAGATCTAAACTTCCCAAGAATTGTTTCTTTTCCTAAATTTGCCTTACCCATAGGGACAGAGGTTCTAAAGAAAGGAAAGTCATTTCGTGTCACCCCTCCCTCCCTCCCTCCCTCCCTTCCAAATATATAATTTTATTTCCAGTTCAGTATATCAGAAGTTCGTTTCCTGGATCTTACTGTAAAAAAAGGAAGGGGGTCATTTAATTTCCTCCCTTATATAGAAAACCCACAGATGCTAACACCTATCTTAGCTTTGATAGCTTTCATCCCAGAACACTGAGATGTAATCTCCCCTATAGTTAATTCATCAGGTTAAAGCAAAATTGTTTTCATGAGGAAGAATTTATAAAGGAGTCCTGTACATTAGTTAAACAACTTATTGAAAAGGGCTATCCATGACATACAGTAGCCAAAGGCAACTGAGAGATCTTGCTCAGAAGTGTTACAATAACAATACAACCACAGACCAACCATCTTAACTATTATCTCACTTTTAATTATACCACCAATGGCTTACAGGAGTTCATTAAAAACATTGGTACATAGAATATTCAGAATATTCCAGGTTGTAAGGAAAAACCACAGAAATATTTTAAAAGCGTTAGAAATATCAAAGATATTGTGGTGAATACTAACTTCAGGGAACACAGACACAGACACAAAAGCACCCGTGAATATTCTGATGGATGCAGCAAGACCCATAGACCAGGGCCCTTTCCGCACTGAGGCTTCTAGCGCAAGCGGGGGAGGCCGGCAAGCGCAAGAAGGCTCGTCCGGGAGGCTGCCGCTTCCTCCCTCCTTCCTTCCGCAGGCGAAGGAACCAGCGGGGAAGCGGCACCGAAGGAGGCTTGCCGCGCAAGCCGGCCTCCCCCGTGCGAAGCGGGAGACCTCGTGCCGGATTCCCACCCCGCGCGCACGAAGCGGGTGGCGTCGCGCCGGATTCCTCCCCCCAGCGCGCGCCAGATTCCTCCCCCCGCGCACGCCGGATTCCTCCCCCCACGCGCGCCGGATTCCTCCCCCCGCGCATGCCAGATTCCTCCCCCCGCGCGCGCGAAGCTGGCGGCGTCGCGTCCCCCCGCGCTCGCACGTGCGCGCGAAGCGGGCGGCGCGTCCGTCGCGCTACCTCCCCACCCCGCTCCTTCCTTCCGCAGGGGCGGAGGGAAGGAAGCGCGACCCGGCCGGCTCCCGGAGGCTCCGCACGAAAGGTAAGTGTGGGTGGGCTCCGGGAGCGTTGCGCGAGCGCGGGGTGATTTTCGCTTGTACGCGAAAATCAAAAAACCCGCGCTCGCGCCGCTTCAGCCCCGTGAGCCGGGCGGAAGTGGGAGTGCGTCGTGCAGAGCGACGCTCCCACTCCCGCGAGGCTCACGGGGCTATCGCGCGCACAAAGGCCCGTGCGAAAAGGGCCCACCATTCCTATGAAGACTACATATACTGCAACTACACATCCAAAATGGCTGTATTTACAAATCATATTGACAAACAACTATATTTAGATCAGCTTCAGCATCTATAATAGCATCTTTGTTATATATGCTATTCAGTTCAAACACATACACAGGGAAAACATCAAGACTCCCCCCCTCCAAATGTATAGGTGAACATCTGTCTAATATAAGGAATAGAAGAATGGGGCTACTTCAGTAAGTGTGTGTGTGTGTGTGTGTGTAATTCCAACACTCTGCCACAGATATTAAGTTTGGGTGTTGGAAAAGATATATACTAATAACAAGAAAACCTTGCTGAAAAAAGAAGCAGACTGGATTTTAAAACTGAAATCTTTGTCACCAGAGGGACTTAATGAAGGTCTGGATTTCCACCTCCTATTACAGTGAGTGCACTCTGCTTCATAAAAGGCATACATGTCTTTTCAGCTGGATTGCATCAGATGTCCTTAAAAGCTGTCTCACCACAATCTTTCTACCTTCCCCCCTTTTTCTGAACATTTGCTGAAATGCATAAATAAATAAAGGTTAGAAGCACAGTCTCTTTTTTAGGTTTAAAAATTCAATTTATGGAGACAAAAGGGTGTTTTTTTTTTGGTTTTTTTTTGCCAAATCCAGAAATTTCTGCTGTTGATCTATTGAATGGTAGGTATAGGTTTTTCAATATTAAATACAAATAATGGGGTTTATCAGAATATCTTATATGAATGTAGCTTGACTTGTGTGTTGTCCTCTTCTAAGTTTTGGATCTTAATTTATTATTGATATTTATGTTTGTTTTTAGTGTGGCCCATGAAGAAGGCCATTCAGTTCAATCTATACTCTGAAATGCAGTGGACTTTTTACAGAATATTCATCAAGGTTTTTTAAAAGATAAAATAGAAACCATCAGTAAGCAACAGGAAATTCATCTCCTTCTTGGCTTGTGGTTTCTAATACGTTCTTTTAAATACCTGTTCTGACATATGCAAGCATAACAACCAGAAATTTGGACTGATGGAGCATGTATTCTTTTCTTTGCCATCTGTATGCTGAAGTTTGGCAGTCATTGCTTGCTGCTTTACTGACTGCTTCCCAGACTACACGTCCAGTTTTCCTCAAAATTTTTGTTGCCAGATAGAAAGCAAGAAGTATCATTAGCTATGGTAATTTGTTTTTTAAGTCAGTGTCACAGCAGTTAGAAGACATTTTGTTAGTTCTGCTAATGGTCAGGAGGGGTCTATACCAATATTGTGCATTTGCTTTTGTTCCTGGTATGTTGACTATGATAAAGTTTATACACACATAGAAGTGGAGGTATAGGGAGGGCCTCATCATTTTTTAAAATTTATTTTAAACATATTTACTTAAATAAAAATCACCTGTTGTAGCTAGGATGGTAGTAAATAAATATAAGAGCAAGTGATTCCTGGTAAAATAATGTGAATAGTTAATACTTTTTACCGTGATCTAATCTGAAACTCTTCAGCTGAATTTAACAGAAAATTTGAAAATTCAACAGAAAGTATTTCCGAGCTTTGAATTATCTACCAGCTGTTGAAACTGATCCTCTGGGACTTCCCATGTACTAGATTTTAATCATTTGAATTTTGTACTAGTGAGAAGTTTGCTACCTTTTTGTGATCACATCATTCAGTCTATTAAATTTCACTAACTTTTATCAAATAGAACTCTTTTTTTTCTTTTGCATTATCAATCGCAATGTTTAATTCTTTGAACAATGAAGCACTTTTGCTATTGAATGTGCTGCCAATGGCAATGCCACAAAAAATATTTAAGTTTCTCATTAACAGCAAAATAGGTGTTGATGTTTATTAATGTTGACTGGAAGCTGATAAGCAAGCAGAACAACAAGGACTATTACTTTTTACTGTGGCACAGAGGCACATGGACAGAAGACCATTTTATTTGTTTTCTGACTGTGCAACTAATTTTCTTCCCTTCCCCTGGTTTTAGTAGCATGTTATTAAAAATGTCTCGGATTCTGTTGGTGACATAGGAGGAATAATGTCGGATGATGCCTGCACATTCAGCACTTCATCCCCTACCTATCTGTCTGTCTGTCTATCATATTCATATATTGCCTTCCAGCCCATAAGGATTTCTGAGGTAGCACACAACAAATAAAATAAAATAAAGCACTACAAAGGTTTTAAAAACACATTAAAATACTCCTTAAAAACACAATGATGCTCCCTTATCATTTACAGGCTAGTGGAGGAGTGGGGCAGGTATCCAGTCTGTTTTTCAGCATGATAGCTACATCTAGAAATAGGCATCCTTCTGGATCTCCCAAGGGTCCTCTGAAGCTCTGGGAGAATTATGTCATCTTTTTGCAGGTAGTTGTTTAAACACAACCAGCTGCTGCTGGACTAACCCCTGTTCCCCCCCCCACAAATAGCCATGGGGAGAGCACCCTGCCTACAGGCCAGTAAGCAAAGTGAGTAGTGAATAAGGAGAGAGTATAGTTACACCTGATAGAGCTTTCTGGTCTTCCAGTGTGATCTGAGATCTTGGCCAAAATGCTGAGGTAGATCTCCTATGTGTTCACTTGTGTGTAAGGCCTGCTGTGTTCACTGGGGAATACTCCCAAATAAGTGTGTATATATCTTCAGTTATGTATGCATACTTACCCTGGATTAAGCCTCACTGAACACAGAGAATTTTGCCGCCCAACCCACGAAATAACGAGATCGCAGACAGAGCTTGGGTTGAACTAGGGCAATTTATTAATATGCCTAATTAACATAAAGGGGTGAACTTAAACTTGAACTTGACCTTGAACTTGTATTTTATGACCTGAGAAAGGGGGGGTCAACCTATCTTCGGACTAGGGTCAAGAGGCCACTCCCAACCATCTCCCCTAGCCCGTTGAGCGAGATACCGGGCCCCAAAGCCAACCTGCTGAAGTTGCATGATGACTTTTGGCCAGCCCTTGTCTGGGAGGTGAGCCCCGAGCCCCACCCCCCACTGCATAGCAAGTGGGGTGATCCCAGGGCCCTCCTCAAGGATAGGATTTATCCTACACCCCTAAAAGGGGTGCCATAGGTACACGCCGAACCTTAAGACCCCCCCATACCGGCCACGGATAAGGGCAAGCGTCTGCTTAGTCCTTATCCCCCCATCCCCTCAAGATCAAGTCAACCCCCTTTGCAAATCATTTAAGAATATCTCGTAGGCAGTGGAAGGAATGTAGTAACCCAAGCCCCGTCTCAGGGCACAGCGAAGCTCCTTGTACTTCAATCTTCGGGCGCGTTCTATGCGCCGCGGGTCAGCACCCCTTCCCCATGTCCTTCTTGTACCAATGCCAACCAAACATGACAAGTGTGAGGCCATGTGTCTTGGACGAACCGCACATCATGGATGGCCTGTATACACAAGGCCTTTCCTTTCAACAGACCAAGGTCATTACCGCCACGGTGAATGGCCATCACCGCACATCGTGGATGGCCTGTATAACCAAGGCCTTTCCTTTCAACAAACCAAGGTCATTACCGCCCTGGTGAATGACCGTCACATCAGGGGGAGGCCCACTACACTCCCGAACAACAGAGGTAGCACGCCATGCCACTGCAGTCCCCTCTTTCCAAGCCAAGTATGCATGTCCGATCACCCAGTCCCCGGTTCGGGCCCATATAACCACTACGAGCCTGCTGGTCAGCCCAGAGGATGAAATTGTGGCCGCAGATCCACGCTCGCTTCCTCCCCTCCACAGCAGGTCGATCTGAAAAGGAACTCAAAACGTTAAGGCAGATCAATTGGCCTGACATACGCCGGAATGCCAAGGATTTCCACCCACCAGTCCTCATGATGTCATCAGCCTACGTGCCCCTCTGTGCTGCAGTGAAGGCTGCCCCCCTGCGAAATGCGCGTGTGCCAGAATTGACTCCCTGTATGCCCCATCGTAGCTGGGCCTTCTTTGTGATGGTCCAGAAGCGGGAGGAGTTGCGTCCGCATGACCGTAAAGAGGCCCGGCATGTGTTCCCTTGCTAATGGTGTAAGTTCTAAGCGCCTTTAAGGACACAAGGTTGCATCAGTGCATACCCGTAAGATCACCGCAGCGCCCCCTTGGCCTGATCTGTCCTGGATCCCCTTATGACCAGACAGGAATCCCCCCCCAGACAGGTCCTGGAATACCAGGGCCCTGCTCGAGCTGTCCCTCTTGGTGCGAACAACCAATTCACCTACTCTTAGCGCCCAAAAATGCAATGAGGGCCCCCGCGTGGAACAAAAGAGCCTCATATGTTGAGGAACTCGCTATTTTTCCCCATCACCCAATCCCCTCCGGGTGCCCGGAAAAATTGGGTGCCCACTATCACGGAAAGTGGTTGCTTGACGCACCCCTCTATGATCCTAAAGTGGCATGAGGGGAGAGGCCTGCTTGCTTAAGGGCCATATGGAATTGCAGATGCAGTCCACTGGGAGTGGCCCAGTGTCCCATAACCTTTGGACTTCCGAAAGCTGCTGAGCTCCCTGGCCGCTTACTGTGACTCTTCTAGATGCTGGGTGCGATTGACCTACCTATCATCCTCGTTACCTCACCCCGCCAAGACGCCCCAGGCCAGTGGGTGTCGGTTCTGGGTGGGGTGCAGCGGCTAGAGCCAATTCCTTGAAGTGCTCCATCTGCATACGGGAAAGAGAGTTAGCCCAGGGATTATCAACGCCCACAACATGTACTACTTGAAAACAATCGTAAAGCGTTGAGATTGAAGCATGCACGCCCACACCAATCTCATGACACGCTGTGCC
This sequence comes from Ctenosaura bakeri, assembly GCA_948474755.1. Lineage (NCBI taxonomy): Eukaryota > Metazoa > Chordata > Lepidosauria > Squamata > Iguanidae > Ctenosaura > Ctenosaura bakeri. The sequence goes on from CAOLHI010000435.1 coordinate 225,553, forward strand.
TTTGAAGAAAGATTGTCAATCCCTCTGACTGTGGCGCGGTTATCACCAGAATGGACTACGCCACCCGCCACTCACGTGGCCAAATGTTGACTGTTACAAGTATAGGTATAGGGAAATTCCCGGAAATGCGAGGTCGGCTGTGATGCCCACTTCCACCCAGCTCTCGGACCATCTCCGCACACACCACCTACCTCTGAAAAGGACACAAAGCCAATGGAACCGGCTAATGCATCTCTGACCCTAATCTCCTTATGCCAAAAGTAAACACCACTGAAGTCTGTTAAGAACTCCCGCCAAACTTCCGAGTCCAACTCCATTTCTTTTAGTGCCCCCAATTCGGTGGAGTGTCCTAGTGACGCCCTTGGTGGCATTGCAAAGCCGCCTGAAAAACACCCAGCCAGGCGTTACCACCCTGCCTGCAGAATTAAGAAGCCCTCACATCCACTGGAGTTCGCTAAGGGGTGCTTTGTGCCTGCCCAAGAAGGATGCCACCCTTGACCTAAGGTCCTGTACTTTGATTGGCGGCAGTTTACCGGCCTGGTTGACCGTATCAAATCGATGCCCAGAAGTGTAGTTAGCTATGTCAGGGCCCCATTATTCTTGCGCTGAGGGCACGCCTAACTGTCATAAGGAGATGTGAATGTGCTGCAAGTAATGTGAATTCTGCCAAGTGAACTCAGTAGGGCTCAGCATGATTTGCCTCTAAGTAAATGTGTTGAGAATTTTAGCTTCAATATGGAGTTTGGATTAACGCACTTTATTCATGAAACAGTAGAGCCAACTATGTAATGTTATTCAGGTTTGTCTTGCTTCAATCATAATCCCAAGTAGTGCCTGACAATTCCGACTGCTAGCGTTGCTTCTGTTTTACTGCTCCCTCTTCCCTTTAACGCTGTTATCCCAGTCCCCTGTTGCCCTCTCATTCTCTTTAAGTGGCTGGATTCTGGGTTTTCCCCGTTGTAATTTATTCTATATTCCTAAGTGCTACTACCCCTATCTCCTTCGTGGACTTCAGCACATTTCCCCCCTTATTTATTTATTTATTTTTATTTATTATATATATATATATATATATATATATATATATATATATATTTAAATCACCCTCTTTTAAAAGGCTCTTTTGCCACTGAAGGTTGAAAGACCAATTATTTTCAAGGCAGAGTTTCTCTGCCCACATTTTGTGCAGTGAATCCTGTCTACAGCTGCTTATTGATTAATGTGAACTGCCTATTTGGCATTATGAAATTAAATTAGAAAAAGTAATTACCTGAAGCAGCCCTTGTAGATGCAAAGGCTACACTTGTATCTTTATGCACTTAACTGGCAGGACTGGTCACTTTATCATGTGTAGTTCCTATCCTGCAAACAATGTCGCGGTGAATCTATGTTCAGTCCAAACCCCAATGGTGAGGAAGGAGCATGAAGACCTGAGCACGAATTTGCAATTGTAATGAAGTGCAAGCATATCCCGTTTCTATTGTGATTGCCTCTCAGGCTGCAGCCCTGGAGCTGTTACTCAAGCCTAGTTGACCCATCAGAGGCTACTCAGCAAAATAGGGGAGTGCTGTGATTCAATCCTCCCGCATTTCTGTCCCTCCCACATGAGCTATCTGCAGACATACTCGGGATGACGGAAAAGAAGGACTGTTGCCTGAATGCTTATTATATCCACCAACAAACTACATTGGCCCCTATACCTTACCTTAAAGTAAAGTGTTCTTAGCATGCTACTCCCCCCTTTTTTTCTTTCTTTTCCTTTTTCTTTTTCTTGGGCCCCTTATGTGCAAGGGTGGGGACCTGGGGCTGGGTTTTCTGTTGTCTCCAAGTTCTAACCCTTTTTTTTTAATTATTATTATTATTTATTTATTTTAATATGCATGCCGCCCTCCGGGCCATTGCAACAACCCCCAGTGCTCCCCTAATCAATAGGGAACTCAGCTATGCCACCCTTCCTCCCCTCTAGAAGGGCCTGGAGGGGCTGTGCCTCAGGTGCCCACCCACCCTGGGCCAGCTGCCACCGCAGTTGACTCCCCCATGTTCCGCGGGGGGGGGATGCGCTGCAGGGGCAGAGAGCCGGCAGCAGCCACAGGGCTCAGCCAAAGGAATTTACTTTGGATACAACATGCTTAAGATTGGTCAGAGGTCAGGAAACTCCATTGTCCCTTCAAACCATGCAATGAAGAAACATACAGCATCTGTTTAATATATTATCTTTTCCATACTCCCCAACTATCCCAATTTGGCAGAGACAGTCCTAACTAATCCTCTGTCATCCCATTGTTTCAGAGGCTTTTAAAATGCCCCAGTTTGTCTCTCCTCCTCCTACGTTCCCCTTTTTCTTCAGCTTACCTGAATTGCTACAAACTGAATCCAAAGTGTAGAAGTAGTTTGCACTCAACTCAGTAGAGGGAAGAAGACAGGTAGTGGTAGAATCTTGCATTTCCCAGTAGGCTCAGGTGAAAGCAAACTGCTGCAGCCTCTCTTGGCTTGTATTTTCTTTACCATTAATTTAATAATTAATGATCAAGTTTACCATCTTGACTACACTCTTCTGTTGCTTGGCCTTGCATGCACTGGTTTTCATCCGTGAAATGTTGGTATACTAGTCAGACCTTGGTCTTATTGGGTTCAGTAAGACATGCTCCTTAGCAAATGTTCATATGATTGAAACTTCAGTGTGTTTCAGGACAGTTTTTCCTGGTGGTTGGGGACTTTTATGTGAGTGGGGTGGTGAATCTTTTCCAGGTTTTAACTCAAACTTAAAGGATGGAGCCTACTTCCCAAATAGGTTTAGAATCTTAAATTGCTCCCTTGAAATTGGATAGAATCCTATATTGGGTTTACCTCCCCATTGCCCTGGAAGCCATTACTAACATTTTAGCAACTGAGTGAGGTAGTGGCACCAAACAGTGTTTCCATAAGTGCAGGTAGGAGGAAAAAAATCTCCCCCACAGAACTATAAGGTGTCCTTAAAAAACCACAATGTTAATATCCTTTTTATTAGAGGAATAATTTATTGGAGGAATATGGTAACCTATTAGCATCACAGTATGTTCTGATAGTGACTAGGCAACCCCATACACCCCTCCTTTCTTTCCATCAGGCTCCACTGGGAAGATGAAGTCATCTCTTCAGGCGGCAGTTACTGAGAGGTCTTAGTAAGGAAATGGAGGAAAGAGGCTTGTGCTGAGAGGTCTGCTTTGTGTCCCTTAAACTTGCATGCTGCCTTCAGGTGCTGGGAAGGATGCCACCAGTGTGAAAGAAGGATTCACTTTTCAGTGCAGTTGGCTTTTGGAGCTAGAATAGGAAGAAATTCCTTCTTGTTCTTCCCCCAAGCAACAAAGCAACTCATGGCCAGCCCCTGCTCAGTCTTTTCTACTCTTTGTTCTTCCTCAGGAAATCTTTTACAACATCATTATCATCCACAAATAGATCAGTCATTCCAACAGACAAGTTGAAACACCCTTCTGCCCCATGGGAAGTCTTTCCCCCTCCCTTAAGTGACACTTGCATGTGTTTGTCACAGTATCTCATTAAGCAGCAGTTAAATCTGACTTCTGAAGGTGGAAGTGAAAGTTTCATGACAGCTTGAAGGAGGGATTCAGTGTGTCTCCAGTGTAATTATGTGCAGAGTGAAAGTTGGACCTAAAATCTGTTTGATTGTTCAGGCCCTACAACTAGGCCACTTTCACTTGGTATTTTCACACATTTAAGTTGAAAGATTTTTTAAAAAAAAAATTACAGTAGGATTCCACTAATTAGAACCAGATAATATGTCTTTCTAGTCTTTTGTGACTGTTCCCAGTTCCTAGTCCTAATCATCTTAAAACTGAGATGGTGGCAGTTTTTCTATATTTTTGACACTTGTTTATGGCAGCAGTTTTGAGTTGGATAATCCATTTTTTGTGTATGAAAATATGGGGATGCAAGTAAACATGACCAAGGAGAAAAGGTGGGCAAAGGGATAGCAGAGATAAACAGTAAGAAGAACAAAGAATGGTGGGGGTGCATTCAAAGAAAGTAGTTGAGGAAAGATGCTTTACCCCATCTCACATGGAGAGTAATCATGTCTGCTGTGGAATTTGGGGAGTTGTAGTCCAAAAAATAATTTTTAGAAACTTTGGTTGGAGGGGGGAAATAAAGTATATAGGGTTTCCACCCATGTGTGGAAAGCCCACCAACTCTGCCCTACAAATCTCTGCACTCAGTAGCCCCCATTACTCCTCTCCTGGTTGTTCTTCATTGATTACAGAGGTCTGATGGAGGATTTTTATTTGGACAAATATGCTTAGAATCCTCCCCTACAAGTCTCAGCTCTGATCATATATTCTTGGAATCCCCTTAGACCTTTGAAACGAACACATAAAAGTTTGTGGCAGGGATGAGGACACTGGAGATGGGGTTTGTGTGTATGGTTCCATGGTCTTCATGTATTGGCATTGAATGCCTGATTCTAGGTTCTGTCTGGCACATTCTACAGTATACTTCTTCTCACGTAACAGCACAGGCCACTCAAAGCTGCTTCAGACATGACATTTCTAAGGTATACCCATTAAAAGTTTTACAAATATATGATATATCAACACAACACCATTGCATTTGCAGCACTGTATGTTATTCTCCACACCAATTCTTCAGGTGAGTGGAAGGTTTCTGGGATCACCTTGATTTGGTCTTTGAATTATTATCCAAAGACACAATGCCTTACCGGTATTTTGTAATAGTTACTTAATTTAATGTTATATTTATTTAACAGATATAGAAGTCGAGCATAGATACAGTATTAAACAAGTCAGCAGCCACCCAAAATCTTGCAATGGCTCTCCTAAGTAGGAGTGGGCTGCTGGCAGGCTAGAGCAGGGACTTCCAGGGTATTTGGAAGCTGCTGGAAGCCATATGCCCTGTACTTACAATCACTGCCATGCAGAGTAGAAGAATGAGGAACATGACAGTGGCAGTACTGTAAAATCACCTTTGCACACCACTTATCTTCCTCTCCTCTTCCTTCCACGGAAGGAGGGTGCAGAGGTAGAGGTGTACAGTGGGCCCTCCTACATGTTTGCAACTTCCCCATGTGCTATCTTATTACATTCCTATACCTCAGATGGTAGCCACATGCATGCAGATGGGCTGAAGTGTCCACATGGGCATTGCCCCTATTGAATATAATGGGATGTGAGCATTTGTGAATTCCGCTATTTGCTGGGATTCCTAGAACAGAACCCTCACAGGTATGAAGGTATATTTGCACTTTTATGCATCTGTGCATGCGAGAGATAACTGTGATGGGAGAGATCACAGCACTGATAGGTGACCATAATGCCTTTTTCTAGAAAGAGTGGGCCCTCCTGGCACAGTGGAGGAATGAGAGACAGTTTGGATGCCATATCTAGTTTTGACTCTGGGCTGCTTTGCTCCTGTTGTCATCATTGATATCAGGTAGCTGTCATCGTTGTTATTGGAGCCACAGCAGTTGCTAGAATTCCATGGCAACTTTTTTTGGTACAGAAAGGTATTACAGCAACCCTCTGAATCACAGAGTGGTTGTTTCCACATTCCAATGTGCTTCCCTACCATCCTGGAGATAAGGCAATGGAGAAAACAGTTTGGGTTTTTTAGCAGCATCAACATTCGAAAGTGCTGTGCTTTGGGTACTGGTGGCCAATAGGAGGCCAAGTGGGCTCAAAAATAACTGGAGAAAGAGCATATGCAATTGTGTGTTGCCCACTTCTGTCCCAGGGAACAGCTAGCTTCTTCACAACACTCTAGCCAGAACTCCCAAGCCTAGTTCTGTCTTTTTTCAGTGTATCCTCTGCCTGTGTTCTAGACTTAGGTATTTGGCTTAACACATTTTTTAGCTGGAGAGAAGGAAAGCAAGATGAGTCATGCTAAGTTCCTGAGCTATTCAAAAGGCCAGCCATCAATAGCAATCAGTCAGTCTCTATAGCTGATGTGATATACTCTGTTAGACTTGGCTAAACGTATCTGACCTCTTTAGCATTGCTCTTGTCCTATTAACCTCCCCTGCAGAAAATCACAGCATAATCCATTGTCCTCTGGGGCCTGGATTAATCATGAGCTTTCTTCCACCTTGTATGTTAAACACTGAATGCAGTACCTACTCTTTGTAAGGGAAAAGTAGAAAGAAGCAACATTTCATGGGCCACAGGGACATCTGTGAACATGCCTGGTTATCCATTGTCAGATCTGAATTCTCAAGTTACATAAAAATGAGCAAGAATTTGTACCTCTGCTATTGCTTGTCCTAACATATTATGAATAATAAATAGTTAGAAACGTAATATAAATAATATATTAAACTTTTTCTTTGAATCATTATAGTGGATAGCAGTGTGGGGCTATGTGTCTATGTATTTTTTTTCTTTTCTTCTTCCTTTTTTTAAAGCTGTGTGCTTTCATTTAGAATCTTTTCTTAATGCATATATTATTGCTTATAGTTCTATTTTCTATAAAACAGTGCTGGTCTTTGACCATAATAAACTTGCATTATTGTATTATTTCATAGTCCACAGATAGATGGCATAATGAGATGGTGAAACAGGTAATTTACTAGAAAATTAAATAAATAAAGCATAGCTCAATAATGCACCTATGTAATACTAGTGTACACACACACACACACACACACACACACAGTGTTATTGCGGCATTTTGAGAAAAGTAACAAGAGTTTTCTATTGTTGAAACAAGGACCACACATTCTATAGTATCTTTAAGACAGATTTATTGCAGTGGGAGTTTACATAGGCACAAACCTATGGTACCATGGAAATCATTATGAACACACTTGCAAACACAGATCTGCTTCCACTGGGGTTTACATTCTAGACACCATTTGCTAGAGTGTAACTTGATATTATATATATTAATGTATGATCCACTACCTTACAGTATTTCAGTGTCAAAGAAACATTGATTTTTTTCCTAATTGAAACTCTTGATTCTTTTACATAGGTACTATTATCATCTTAATTCATGTTTTTCTCTAAAGGGCTTTTCCAACATTATCATTAAAAGTTAATGATATATTAACATACAATGTGCTATGTATACTATTTCACAGCAAAAGACATGAAAAGCAGCTTCAGAAACAAATCAAGTGAAAGGTTTACAAAAGGGACTTATATATTAACAATATATACATGTTGACTATATTACAGTTTAACTGGCATTGCTTGTGTTATCAAAAATGGATGTTTATGCAAGATACTGGGAAGAACCCCTCCTCAACCCCCGGGACTTACTTTCGTACTTGAGGATGAAAATAGGAAATTTTTGCCCCTCTCTTATGGTTTAGATTTCATCTCCCAGAAGCCCCAGCCAACATAGCCTATGATAACAAAATTATGGGAGATATAGTCCAAAATATAGTTATAAAGAAAGAGGCATCTTTGCATTGCTTAGTATGTACAATAGTTGTAGAGTTAAGCTTTTTTTAAAAAAAATTTTTGAAACAGTTCCCTTGCATAAAGAAGGCAATAAAAAGTTTCTTTTATCAAGACAATAAGTTGTTTAAAAATTAATAAAAATATTAGAATAATAGGCATCCCATTCTAACCTCAGGAAATAGATTATTGCTGCTGCTGTAGCCATGCAAAGCAGTGAGTTATCAGACTGCACCCTTAGCAGTACACACACTCTCCCAATGCATGATATCTGAGTTATACTATTGTGGCAGCCTGTACAACTTGGAGTGGAGGGATCCATCTGTTTCTGGTCTATAGCAATAATGCATGTGTCATCTCATGAGTCATTTCTGTCCCACTTCAGCACTAAACTGCAATGCAAGAAAATTAAAATTAAAAAACCCTGCACAAAAAACCACCCAGGACAATCTGTTTTGAAGTACATTTTTAACAATATATGTTCCCATCAGTGTAAATCACTTTAAGTATATTAATAAATTATAGAATTATATTTCATATACATAATACAATTATCAATTATTTTAATTATATTAATTAATATTAAAATATGGATTTTAATGTACATTTTATCTTAAAAATATATTTTAAATGTACGTCGGTATGTATGTCCAAGTGACAACTGTACTGTTTTATACAAAGTGACTTTTTGCATTAAAATCATCCACACACCTCAAGCTCATCAAAACATATAAAAATACCCCCACTCACTCACTCACTCACTCACTCACTCACTGTCACTGGGTTGGACTAAATAACCTTCAGATCTTTTTTAACTTCACAGTTTGATGATTTTATAAAAGTGCTTTAAAAGTAAGGGAGATTCTTATTTGCAAATGTACACAACTTGGTGAAAAAATGAGTGCCTAAAGAGCTAAAAATATACCTCAAAAACTTCTGTTCACTCAAAACAATAATACTAAGGAATGACAAAATATGATTGCAAAGTCATCTTTCTGATTAATTATTGCCTGTTGAGGCAAAATTCTCCTGCAGAAGAGAATAGAGCTATTTCCTCCATTCCTTTGCAGACCATTTCAAAATGGTGACAGCTAGCGAAAGTATATCTCTTCCTGTCACCATGTTCAGATGTTGAAGAAGAGAACAAGGGTATATGTGGTAGTAAAGGGTTTGGGGGTGCATTTGATGGGAGGAAAAACAGTACTGATGGGTGACCATGATAGATTTTTCAGAAAGAACAGGCCCTCCCAGCACAGTGGAGGAATAGGAGATAGTTTGAATGCCATTTTGAGTTTTGTCTCTAGGCTGCTTCACTCCTGCTGTCATCACTGATATTAGGTAGCTGCCACCATTGTTACTGGAGCCACTGCAGTTGCCAGAATTCTGGCAACTTTCTTTGCTATAGAAAGGTGTCAGAGCAACCCTCTGAATCACAAAGCCCCAAACACCTTCAATTTTTACAAAACAGCCTACATTGAATCTAATGTGTTTTGTATCATTATTACAAGATCATTTGTATAATCCAGAGCTTTCCAAACTTTTCATGTTGGTGACACACTTTTTTAGACATGCATCAATACGCGACACAGTAATTCAGTTTTACTAGCAAACTGGAGGTTAAACTAACCCCTTATAAGATTGTAATAACAAAATGTGTGGGGACACAACTTATCTCATGGAAACCTTTCATATATATTTTAAAAAATGTATGATTTATAAATAATACCATACATTTCCAAGATCGTAGGTGACACACCTACACACTTCAGGCAACACACTAACATGTCGTGGCACACCATTTGGAAAGCCCTGGTATAAGCCCTCAGTTTATACTCTTTTTCCCCACTCTCACTCCACATATTCTGCCATCTTTTTTTATGTCCTGCAATGAAGTCTCCAACACCAAAATAAAAAGCAAAGGTGAGAGGAGGCATCCCTGTCTGGTTCCTTTTTTAAATCTCAATTGGTATTTTAATGTTGCCATTTACTAAGACTTGAGCTATTTGAACTAAATATATTGTCTTATTGCCCAACTAATGTTTGCCACAAAATCCATTCCCTATAGTACTTGAAATAAGCAATTCCAGGAAATGTCATCAAAGGCTTTCTTAGCATCTTACATTTTTGGGGAAAATCCACTTTGATCTTCACGGATATTCTCAGAGGCCCTTTTCCCATGTTACCTGTTTGCGCAGCTGGGGGGGGAGGCGTCTCTCGTGAAAAGCCTCAACTGGAACGCTGCTGCTTCCCCGCTCCTTCGTCCCGCAGGTCGCTTCCTGGTAGTGTGACTGTCGCGCTAGCGCCCCGCCCCTTCCTTCCACAGTGCAGTCTGGGAACTGTAGGTTGCGCTGGGGGGAGGAAGTGCAACCAGGCCAGCTTGTTTGGCACACCGCACGCAGGTAAGTGTGCAAAGGCCCCATGATCATTGCACGACCACGCAGTATTTTTGGCTTAGAGCCGAAAATAAGAAAATGTGTGCACGTCCTGCTTTAGGCTCCTGAGCGTCATGTGAATGGGAGTGCGTCGTATGGACAAATTCTCCCATTTATGCGACGCTCAAGGGGCCCTCACGCAAAAAAACTGCGTGCAAAAAGGGCCAGAGACATGTTTCTTCAAGTTATTTGCCAAAATAGTGGGAAATACCTTGTAGTCATTGTTTAATAGGAAATTAGGTCTGTAGTTCTTTATAGATGTCTCATTGTGTTCTTTTTGTGAATCAGTGTAATAAAAGCATGTCACCTGGAGTCTGGCATCCACCTTCTTAGCAATGCTTCATCACACACCATCTTAAATGATTGAATTAACTCATCCTCAGATTTCTTGGACAGAAAGCAGTGACAACTGTTGCTGAAATAGTTTGATCTTTTGTTGAGCCTGTTTATTAAAATTTCCCTTCAGTTTCCTCTGTACGATTTGTATCTCTTCCAACAATTTACTTTTTTTTCCTGCTTCTCTTTCTTTTTTCAGTCTGGAGTCACATTTTATAAATTATCTTTTCATGTAAGGTTTACTTGTATCCCAGATTATTTTGGATATGTATTCTTATTTAAATTCAACTAAAAAAAAATCCTTAACATCTTTTTTACATCTCTGTAAAATTTCCTTCTTCAAAAGTAGATATTTATTGAGTCTTCAACTGAACTTCCTCCTGTTCTATTTTCAAAGACATCGTGATGGGATTATGATCTTAAAATTTTTTTGGCTAAATATCCACTTTATTTAATTGACTGTTTTCTTGGGAATCCAAAATGTATCCATTTTAGAGAAAGATTCATGACTATTTGGAAAAATGCATAGTCTGTAGCATTTGGGTACAAATATCTCCAGCCATCCATTAATCCAAAATGGATTAAAGAAAGTTCTAGGCAATCATCTTGGTTTTTCTTCATTCCTTTGCTGGAACATTTATTCAGATTAGGATTCACCAGTGCATTCCAATCACAAATTTTATAAATCCAGGTCAGATCTTTTTTAAAATACATTTTCAAAAAATGTCCCCTTCTCATTATTTGGGGCATAGATACCCATTAAGTATATTATCCTGCCATTGTTGTTAATTTCCACAATTAACTGTCTGCCGTGTTCATCTTGATATATCATCTTAGATTGGAGATTTTGATTTATGTAAAAGATTACTCATTTACTCTTATGTACAACCACAAATTGTGGGTCCAAAATTCTGTTCTGCAAAAACATGCATTCTTTTTTCTTTGTATGGGTCTTTTGAAGATAAATCACATCATATTTGGGATTTTTTTTTTAAAGTGTCAATCCTTTTCTTTTTCTGGAGCAAATTTAAACCATTAGCATTCCATTAAATTATTTTCAAATTATTTTATTTATTATAAAAATTTACTATATGGTTTCATCTTGACAATACTTAATCTTTTACCTGTATCCTTCAGAAGTCTCCTCCTTCTACCATTTTAGCAAATCTCTCACTCCCTTCATGGTATGTTTAGTATCTGCAAAGGTACTAATCAAGACCCTCTGGAGCTATCTACTGAAATTGTATGTCTTTATTACTAACAGCCTCCAGCAAGATCTTGAATTCTCTGTTTTGAGCATCCTTTTTGGAATTTCTTAGACATAATTCTTCCATGATTTTTTATTTTAAGCTTTTCCTTTTATAATGTGCCCTCAACATTTGATCTCTAATACTTTCTGGGTAAAATGTACTATTACATCTCTTTGGAGGTTTTTCCTCTGTGCATATGTACAATTTTGCCTGTCTATTGCTTGAGTCAATGACTCAATGATATTCTGAAGGTTGTTTATCAATTACATTATAGCTCCTAAAACTGTCTGCTTTAAATCTGCCAGCTATTCTGGCACTGTCCCTGGTCTGATCTGAGTTTGAGTTTAAAATCCATCATCATGACATCATTTTATGTCTTGTCTAAAGTGGCAGTTCTTTCTGAATGATCAGAAATCTCCTTTTCCTGTTTATGAGCAGTAATTATTACATTTTGAACATATGTTGTGACCTTTTGAACTGTTTTTCAAAATTTATTTATTTATTTGTTCTGTGATCATTGATTTAAGTTGTTCTATAATCTCTAAGGAGTTCCATTTCACATCAAGTATCTTTTTTACATTATTGTTAATATTTGCTGCACATTTATTAATACCTGCAATCTGCTAGACATCCCAGCTATTGAAGTCTGCACCTTAATGAGCACACAGAGGCATTTTGCCTGCATCTAGCGTCTCTCCTCATGTCCATATTTACAATACGAAATGAATCAATAACAAATCGCTATCGCAAGGCCAAATCGCCACTTTATTTATTTTTCAGTTTTTGAGCTCTGTTTCATCTGTTTCATTCAACAGCAACAGTTTCAGTTTTACAGTACTTTAAAATCAAAGACAGAGACATAACTTCAATATTTATGATGTAATGTTCATATTTATTCAAATGTAGACAAACACCAACTGATGGTGGTAGGATTCTCCTTTGGTAATTCAGACTTTTAGAGGTCATTTGAATCCTTATTTGGAGAACCTTTCATTTGGCCAATCTAATAAATCCTTTTAACAATTCTTCCAGTTAGTGGTGAGGCACAATGTAACTTCCAGAGCCTGCATCTCCATCAGAAAGCTGCCTAACCCATCAAAAATTGCCTGGCACTGTCCAGGAGTCTGTGATACAGCTCTTGTGGAACTTTCTGTATCTTTATATAATTAAAAATACTGAGAAATCTGCAAAACTGGAGCAGCACAAATTGTGCTGCTGATGGTCAGCCATCTTGGCTAGAGTCAAGAATCAATGTAAGATGTAGCAATACTATCTGCTACTGAAGAGATTGAGCCACATTTATGAAAAATGTGAACAAAAATATTAGTAATGTGATAACAGCAAAGATGATTTCATGCATGATTGCTGCGAATGCTTCTCTATTTTTTTTCTTGTGGAGGGGAAGATTATATGTGCGTGCACCCAAGTGAGAGAATTTTTTTTCTGATTGTTTATATAGATGTAGCAGTATGTTCTTTATATAAAGAAATTTTACCATATGTTGATTGTTGCTTTGGTTTTTGTTGCTATAAACTAGAGGACCAACACTGTCTCAGTTCTGAAGAAATGGCTGAGTACATGTTGCAAAACTGTAGAAAAAAACAAGGTAATGTTCATTTAATATGGGAAGGGCAACAGCAGTGAGTCCAGAGGGCAATCCCAGCACTTTCTAGGAGCCACATAGATTGCTTTAAAAAAAAAAAAAAACAACAGAAAGTCACTGGAAGTCCATTTCTGATATGCAAAAATGGGATTGTTGATGTTAGTGCAAGGGGTCCTATTGCAACCTATGTAAAAGAGGAATTGACATTCTTGGAAGCCTCTAGGACTGGCAACACATAGGCCATTTCTGCACTAGACTGTTATAGTGCTATTATTCCACTTTCAACATCCTATGGAATCATAGGTTTTGCAGCTTAGGGAGGGGCCCAATGGCCTAAAGACCCCTCCTTAAATTGCAAATCCCAGGATTCCATAGGATGTTGAAAGTGGAATAATAGCACTATAACAGTTTAGTGTGGAAATGTCCCTAATCTCCCATCTATCTCTTTTTCTTTTCCCAGAAAAAAGTGTAACCTGAGGGTCAGGGGTAGGGACATAAGTGTTCACTGATTTCATTCTGGAAGAAGCAACAAATAATTTTAGCAATTTTTTTCCTGTTGTGAAAAAGTATTTGAAAACCATGCAGTTTTTGAAGACTAAATGCAGCACAGAGCTTAGTATGTGCAAAATTCACGCGTGATATTTTTGTGGAGAAAACTTGAACAGTGGTATCCTAATCAATAGTAATAAGATCACAACCTGGATTTACAATCTCATAACTGCTGGAGATTTACATTTACCGGTATTGAAGATGGAATGTGATGCAAAACCCCTACCTTTTCAGTCTGGCAGCACTGTGACTGAAGAGTTTCCAAGACACAGGAAAATGATGTCTGCAGTGCTTTCCTGCTCATGGGTGCATTGAGAGACACAGTTATAGCAGGACCCCCAGGGGTTTCTCCAGCTGTCTGTTTTCAGTGTGCCTCGTGACCATGAGGGTGCTACAAGCATCATATTCCAGCATCCTGATCTCTAGTGCCTCAGAAACCTTTCAGTTGGAAAATACTATACAAGGGTCCATCAAGTCTTGAAATCTAAGAAGTAAACTTCCTTTTTTAAAAAAAGTTTTAGCGGCACTTGAGCCAGTACGAAGATTGACTGCCTTCCAGTGTGGTTGTGGAACTCTTCAACCCCACACTCTTCTTCGTCTTCTCTGATTGAACTTTAAGTTGGATCCTGAAGACTGAAGAGTTGATTTGGGTCCCCTACGAGCCCCTCTGAACCCCCTTTACTGGGAGGACAGATTTGGCCAGCTCTGAAGCTCAAAATTAGGGTGGCTGACCTGCACAAGGTGGCAGTTAGCAACAGCAGGTGATACTAAGCTCCCGATCACAACACCATTAAGCCCGGAAGCCTCAGAAACCTTTCAGTTGGGGTGCTGTCAGGCCAAGAAATAGGTTCTTTGGGGTGGCATTGTGAGATGTAAAAACAATGATGGAGCTCCATCACCATAGTTATATTTGACAATGCACAATACTGGCTAGCATTTTTCACACAAGAAAAAAAAAATTACGTGCAAAAAATGCTGTTTCCTGTACAGAAAATGTTGTGGTTGGGGAATCATTCTGCATCAAATTTGCACTTTTTTTCTTTTTCTTTTTTGCAGAGTGGACAGCATTTCTATCCAGAAAATATTATTTCTAACACAGTAATATTATTCACAGAAATATCACTTTTCTTCACAGTCAATGCTGTTTTCGGCTCAAAATGATCATGTGTGGATTTTGCACAGAATAAGTTCTGAAATGGTACATTGGTACTTCTACAGATAAATATTTAATATGTGATTCTCCTCATCAGGATTTCCCAGCATGCAAGAAGCACATTTTTCAGCAAACTTTTGAATATTTATGAATGTTCTTTTTACTTCCAGCCTTGGAGGTTCAAGGGTCACACAAACAACTTTGTCCATCTTTGCCACACTTTGTCCATCTGTGATCTATGAGATGGTATGCAAAAGACTGCTTGCTTTTCCAGTGCATGCTATTTGCTTTTACTAATCTTCTGAGCAACTACAAAGTAGTTTTCTAAAGTAACATTTGTCATTTTAAAAGTACTATTGCATCTCATCACCTCAGTTTCATTGAAGCAGAAGGGGAAATATAAAAATATAAGGTGGAATCGTGTATCAACTACTCCATAACTGTTTCATATTCACAATTGCTACTTAGTCATGTTTTTCACACTATTGCCACAAATGTAACTCTTCCCAAACCTACTTTACCAGACATCAGATGCATGGGGAAAAAGAAATCCATTCTGCCAGTGATTGAAACATGAGTGAATGATATTTCTGTTAGGGTTAATGGATGAGGCAGGAGAGGTTAGTTATACAAGTATACTTAACTAAGTAACTGATACAGGATTCCCACTATAAAGTACAGTAACTACGTTTATTTCCACACTCCCAAAGCTGCAAAGCCCAGGATTCCATAGAATGTTGCAAGTGGAATAATAGCGCTATAACAGTCCAGTACGGAAATAAACATAGTTACTGTACTTTATAGTGGGAATCCTGTATCAGTTACTTAGTTAGGTAAGTAGGTAACTAGGTGATCCTAGTTCACTTGCCATCATAAAGAGCCAAATTAAAGATTTCTTCATACTAAGCCTCCCCACTGATGAGTCTAATATTTCAAGTAGCAATTATTGCCATTCATTATGGTTGTCTGGTGCTCTTTTTGAAATAGGATGCTTTACTTTTTCATGATTTACAGTGCTTAACAATGGCCAAACATATATATATATATATATATATATATATATATATATTTACTACAGCCAGTTTTGTAAAAGGGAGATATATTCTCAAAGGAAAAACCACCAGATAAATAAATAAGCAATTTGTCTTTTCCTACACAGACAAGTGCTTTTGGAATTTCTAATATAAGACTAGCCTTTAAAAAATGAATGTCCTGCAATATGAACACCATATAGTTTTACAATTTATTCCAATATTAGAAGAACAAAAGAATAAATAGAACTCCCATTTGGTATTATTACACGCAATTTCAAGGTAATGGCTTGACCAAGATTCCAAATCAAGGTGAATGTATGTAATTTTTTTATTTTTGAAATAGAGTGGATGAGTAAAATTTCTTTCCCATGCTTAGTTTAAAAAAATAAATAAAAATATACCTATGCTGGATGAAAATAATATAATGGGAAATGATGGGAATCTTCTATTCCAAAAAAGATATCTTAAAGTACCACTGTGCAAATGGTTAGTACAACAATTAAATATATCAGAATCAACTAAATATATAGAATCAAATGTGAGCTTTTCTGGTTTAAAAAGGGGGATATGTACACATTCAATGAGGTATCATCACAATTGTGCATAGCCTGAAACTGTGGTACAGAGTATTCTAGTTGCCATGTTTAGGTTTCTACCTGATAATTCTATCCACTGAGTGATAGCATGGGCATCAGCAACTTCTTCCACATCTTTTAAACAAGTTCTTTTCATTACATATAAAAGTAGCTACAATCTGAGAAGAAAACTTACACAGGAGTTTATGGTGTGATATATCCCAATTTCAGAATTAATGCATTCACAGAATATTTTAGTAAACAAGTTAGGACTGAGAGACACACTGGCCATAAACTTAGAAAGATTGCCTCCTTAGTATTTCTAGAAAGATTACATAAGTATTTCTACAGATAAATATTCAATATAACATCATTTTGTGACCCTCAGAACAGAGGCAAATTACCATTCATAATGAATGCTCATAACCTCAGATGCTAACTTCTGCTAACAAGTGAAACCTGTGCTAATAGGACACTTGTAGAGATTCATTTGCAGCATTCAGACTTCTGCTTTATGACTTTCCAAATATCTAGTTTTTGGGACAAAGAAACATAAAGCATAATATCCCCCAGAACACAGTTTTACATGGTTGTATCATACAGGTCTATCAGCTTGCACCTTCTGGAGGGAGGAACATGGAGAAGAGCCAGGTGATCTATGTTTAAAGTCCAGTGCTGTTAACAAGAGAAGGAGCGGTTGCCCAGGTTGGATACGTATGGAGGTTGTACAAAGGCACAGCCCATGTCATGATACCAAGCATGACAACAGCAACTCCAATGATATTGATACCCAGGCCTGCTTTGACCTAAAAAATGGGAGGGGGGATGGAAAGAAGGAGGGGAAGAAATCTTAGAGACAGAAAGCTAACAGGTTGCACAATTTTTCTAACAAAATTTTGACAGCCAAATTACACATGTAAGAGATCTTGCAAAGTGTAATTACTAAAAATATGATTCATGAATGGGTAGTCCTTGGTTCAAATCTCAAAAAAGTCACAAATCCACTGGGCACTGTCTAAATATCCACTGGGCACTGTCTAAATAGTCCAATTTCTGAATGGGGTCTGCTAAGAATTGTTAAAATAGGGATTAACAAAAGGCAATGAAGAACACTGACTGAAAGCCAGTTTAATGTACTGTATTTGCTGCTGTGTAAGAGTCACTTTTCCCCCTGAAAAAATACTCTTTGAAAATGGGGTGCATCTTATATGCCAATGTGTCTTATATGCCTGCAGATAGCATTTGCCAGTGTATAAATTGGGTGCGTCTTATAAAGTGGTGCATCTTATACTCCAGCAAATATGGTACTGGTTAACATATTCAACTATGTCAGGGGAAACCTGAATTTAAATGAGCTGAGACACTCACTGTGTGATCCTTGGACCAATCACTTTTCCTCAGCCTAAGCTATTTCACAGGGCTTTGGGGAGGATAAAAAGGGGCAAGAAGAATTATGCCTATAGCTCCATTAAGAAAAGGTCAATGTGAGCTGAATAGTGAAGCCAAATAAATAAATAAACAAATAAAATTGAAAATAAGTAGCCTTGACGACTTTTGAAGGGGATCAGACAAACTGGTCTATCAATAGCTGTTAGTCACAATGGCTATCCAGACCCTCTAAGCCCACACATAATTTATCCCAATTTTTTAAAATTTGATTTCTCCCAAAACCGGTACTCAAGGAAGCTTCTAAAATGATGAAAAAGCAGATACAAATTTTGCACAGAATGTTTTTCATTATTATTATTATTATTATTATTATTATTATTATTATTATTATTATTATTACTACTACTACTACTACTACTACTACTACTATTAATTGCATTCATTGTGCAAAAACGATTTTATTTTTCATGGACAAGTTTTTGTGCAAAAATTCTGAAACATTTTTTAAATTTTCAAAAAATGTGCAAAAAATTCATCCTCTCACTCACCAGGAAGAACACTTTTGAAATTTTTCATTCTTGCACACAATAATGAAATAAGTGAAGATACAGACTATAATGTTTGAGAAAAGAACCTTCACTGAAGACCTCAAAGTCTGGGCATGTTTATTTGAGAAAACTGCTGAGATGATCTATGAGAAGTGTCTTGAGAACTTGTGAGGATGCTATGTTTTTAGTCTCAATAATAAAAATATTGAAACAGTTGTCTGTACACTGCATGATTTGCTGATCACTTACCATATCAATAATTGTCAGGTGACCATATGAAAATACAATAGCATTGGGTGGATTTGATACTGGCAGCAAGAAGGCAAATGAAGTGCAGAGGGTTGATGGTATCAAGATATACAGGGGGTTCACGTGGATGGCTTCAGCCTGTTAGGCAAATAAATGCCATCAGAAACTCATGCTTCATATTTGTTGAAAGAAGTATACAGCATATTAGGATACAATGAAGGATAGCACTGCAAGTTTAAACTTAATGGCTTCCCTGATTGTAATTTCTAAAGTATGACTATATAGTCACTAGTATTACTAATTAGACAAGAACCTTAAAAATACTCCACACCTGAAACAGTCAGTCACCAGATCTCTATATTATGCTATACCAACACTGATAATGACTCTCCTTTACTAGGCTTAGAAGTCCTTAGCCAGAATTCATAGTCTTTTCTTTAATTATTAGAAGGAGACATTTGGATTAGTTATGACAAAGTACATAAGGACACCTAAGAAAAGAAACAGATTGCTAACTCAAACCAGGCAGAGTCTCACAGGCTGTTTATTCAGGTCATGCTCCCCTGAATGCAATGGAACAGAATGACTGATGCTTTGTATTAGACTCCTTACAATAAATGATAATAAATAATAATAAAATTTATTTTTATCCCTCCTCTCCCAGTGGATCGAGGCGGCATTACAGGAATATATAAATACATTAAAACATTAAAATGTACCCCATCCTCCCCACCCACCAACCCTTCTATCCCCCTAAAACACATTAATTATTAAAACAAATTAAAAACAAAATTAAAAACAAAAAGACAATTGATGAGAGGTGGTGGAACACTAGTCTGGGAAGGTCTGTTGGAAGAGAACAGTCTTGACGGCTTTTTAAAAGTTTTAATATTTTTTAAAGCCATCAAGACTGGTAATGTGCCGGGTCTCTTCCGGCAGGCCATTCCATAACTTGGGAGCGACAGAAGAAAAGGTCCTCTGGGTAACCGCAGCCAACCTAGTTCTGATTGGCTGCAGTAAATTCCTCCCAGAGGACCATAGTGTGCGGGGCGGATTATATGGGAGAAGGCAATCCCGCAGGTAGGCTACTATTCATCTACTATTTCATAGAACATCAGACAGGGACAACCCACATATAGAAACATACCTTATTAATCTGGAATTGGCTAACCTATACAACTACCAAAATCCAAATATGTGTTGCGGTGATACCTTCATTAGGCTGAACACAAAGTGAAAATTCATCATGCTAGATTTCCAAGTCCATTTTGTTTTATAGTAAGAATGACTGCCTTTAAAAACAATTGAAAGTACAATGCATCTTTGGTGTTATATTCATGGTGGCTAATTCAGGCTCCTGTTCCTCCTCTTAGCATGTTTTCAAAAGATTGGGAAATCCATCTTTTTGTCATCCATATTTAACCAGTCCCAGAATGAGTACTTACCAAAGGGGCTAGAATAGGCAAAAAAATAGTGATTGTAGCAGGATTACTGGCTACTTCAGTGACCGAGGTGACAATCAAGGATGATATTAAGATAATCAGCCATATAGGTAGTGAGCCCAGAGGAGTTAATTTGCTTCCTATCCAGTGTGAGAGGTTTGAGACCTGCAAAAGGGAATGTTGCCTTGTTATGCAATATTTTTTAAAGATCAGTATTAATAGAACCTGTGGGTGATATCTTGCCTGAATAATCTGAGTGTCTTTTGCAAATAAAGCTTAGAATACCATTATTCTGTGCATAAAGATCTAAATACAACCAACTTAAATGGTAATATTTTACCAACTCAAATAACAAGGTTCCTTCCTAGGGCTAAAAAGTCTATTGCAACCTTCCACATTCCCATATATTCCAGAATGATATTTTTCTTCACAATATTGTTTAATTCAGAGTTCAGAATGTGATTTTGACAAAAATAAATATTTGCAGCTAAAGTGTCATAATAGTTTCAAAAAGAGTTAACTGCAGTTTTAAAACCATAAAACTTAGAGTTGTGGTTTTAAACAGTAGCTCTATGATTTTTAATTGTATGGAATTAAATAAAATATTACTTTTCATTCCTTAAAAGAAATCAGAATGTTACAAGCTGCTGGAAGGAATAACACACCTATTTAGTGAGGTCACAGGTGTACTGTATTTAAAGAAAAGTTTCAGAGCTGTTGCTAGAAAAAGAGTGATGTTATACCTCATTACACTGCAGTCACAACATAACTTGCTTATTCCTTAGTTTTTACAAAAAGAGTTAGTTATGTATAATATTTGTTACAAGTTACTTTCAAGCTCTGATTTAATTTTTGTTACAGTGCTGGAGAAATAACAGTGTATTTCAGACTAACTTGGGAAATACTTCAGTTCTCTCTCTGTATTTTTCTTGAAACTAGCTACATCTTATTAATATTATTACTAACGGAATATGATGCCAAAATTTGCATTACCTCACAGCCATCTGCCAGCGCAAACCCTCCACCAACAAGAATGGCAATTTCCCAGGGCATGCAAGCCTGAAATTCTTTCCAAGTTATCAGTGGAGTGTAATCAAAAACAACTAGAGGGAGGAAGATTTAAAAAGAAAAACAGGAAAAAAGGTTATTGCATTATCTTTCCATTAAGATTCTTCTTGCTTTTACACACAAACACACACAGAGAAAGGGGGATATACATAATCCTCCTCAGCTTAAAATGAACAATATGCCATCTTTGGCAAAGTCCTGTAATATATTCATGAACACATGGACCTTGGAATATGGGAGGGAGTCTTGAGACAAGGTAAGAGACTGAGATTCCCAAAATAATCTGGCAGAATTCGACCATGAAGACCATTATGAAATTGAAACCTCCTTGGAATTATCAATCTGAAGTGTACTAAATGATCAAGCACTAAGAAAGATTAAGACAGATATCATCATTGAGTTTTCCCAGGACTAACAAAGGCTGGCTAAAATCTATTGTGCATATTTACTTGGGAGTGAGCTATGCTGAACAAATGGACAGCATTCTGAAGTACACATTGTGCTTCTCAGAGTCTCTGTAATTAAGAATCTTTCACTGATAATGGATAGAAAAAGTAATTTGCCTTCCCACTGCAAGGCCAAGTAGAGATCCCCTAGCACCTTAAAATCAGTTCTGAGGTCACTGTATGAACAGAACAGGCATTTATGCTGAATAAATGAGGGATAAAAGGAGAGCGCAGCGTGTACATTAATGTCTTGTACTCAGTGGTCATGGGTGCGCTCAAAAAAGTTTTGAGTTTAGAAGTAATATCTGTAGGGAGCTTGCAAGTGAGACCATGGCACACATTTATACTATCTCACTGATTCACTGCTTCAGCAGGAAGAGGCATGGCCATTGCGCTTCCTGATTCCCAGAAGCAACAGGTAAGGAGGGGAGTGCTCCATTGCGCTCCCCTCCTAGGAGAGCCACTGCCGCCATTGTCACCGGATGCCACTTGGACAGAGGTAAGCTACAGAAAGGGCCTAGTGTTTGTGTTAATTTTTCCCTGTTTGATATGCATTTTAACTATTTTAAAACTGATGTTTTGTTTTTAACTGATTTATGTTAATCTATTGTTGTATGCCACCTTGATCCATGGAAAGAGGAGGGTAAGAAATAGTAGTAGTAGTATCTGCCAGTCCATTCCTTATTCTAATTAACTGTTGTTTCAGGGGTGAGGAATGTAGTGTTGCTGCTTGTGTGTGTGTGCATGTGCCTTCAAGACACTTGTTGAGTTACCCCATGAATTTCATAGGGTTTCCTTAGGCCAAGAATATTCAGAGGTTGTTTTACCAGTCCCTTCCTTTGAAACACAGCCTACAGCACTTGGGCCCTTTTCGCATGGTATTTCCGATGCGAAAGGGCCCCTTAGCATCGTGCATATGTGAGGAGTGGTCCACACGATGCACTCACATTTGTGTGACGCTCAAGAGCCTGATGCGGACCGCGCATGCATTTTTTCATTTTTGGCTTGAAGCTGAAAATGCTGCGCGGTCACACATCGCGTGCACTTACCTTGCATGCGGAGCCTCAGGAGCTGGGCTGGTCGCACTTCCTGTCTCAGTGCAGCCTGGGAGGTCCCAGGCTGCACTGTGAAAGGAAGAGGCGGGGCTATTGCATGAGCAGGAAGCTCGTGCAGAGCCAAAGAAGCAGGGAAGTGAGAGCCTCTCTCCGGAGGCTGCTCGTGTGAGCCCCGCACCCCAGCACTGCAAAAAGATAAGGTGCGTAAAGGGTCTTAGTATTTGCTGTTGGTATCCCATTTAAGTACTAACCAAGGCTTACACTGCTTAGCTGCCAAGACCAGAGAGGATCTAATGCCTTTATGGGATTTACTTTAACTTCGTTATATACACTGTCAACTGGTACCCAGAAGCAGTCAGGGTGAATCTGAAGATTATGATATTGATGCATAACTCAGTCCCTAATTATCTCACATTGTCTTAATTTATACTGCTGAAGTGAAAAAGGCCAGATAAGTATATACTCAACTGTTTTCTCCATTTGATGTCCTGGACAAGGTTTTTGCTGGAACAATGAAGAAGAGGAGGCCAATTATCAAGGCAGCTGTAGAATCTGTAGCAAAACCAGGGTAACTGAGGAGGGGAAAAAAATCAGTGTTAGATTTAGCCAACAAACACCAAAGCATTAATATTGTTTAAGATTCTTCAGATAAACTTATTACACTTGATATTTCAGAAAGCTTATAAATCTATCTTGAAGTGATAAAAATATCTCTAATTTATAGCGAGGAAGCTATGATAAATCTCTAAGAGTTGCCATGTGATGAAACTAGAATGCAGAAGTTTACCTGGAAATAAATACTGTAAAGGGAGGAAGAACAGAAATCAAATTCTAAATATTCCCACTAAAGCATTTTGTTGAGCGGCTCTACTCTTAGCCTGAAAATATATTTCATATATCTCCTTTCCCACTTGCTGAAAAAACAGTGAACGTTGTTCCCTATTTATTAGGGAAACATAAAGTGATAACACGTAGCATGCTCGGGTACTTTATGATGATATTTGCAAACTGAGCCAAGAAGCAGAATCCTCAGTCTACTCCTCTACTCTTCAAGACCTTCTGTGCCACCCTCTGGCTTTGTTATTGCTGAGCCCTTCCTCCTGTTTTTGTTGGAGAAGGAGGAAGCTTGTAATCATCCTATCTGGCAGAATTGCATTTCTCCAAGGCATGGTGTCACAGCATGGCTTTGCTTCAACAGAAAGTCAGCCTGAAAATTCATTTTAAAAAATATCTGTATGTCTGTATTTTGTATCACAGGTCACAATTATATTTTAAGAACGACAAGCAACTGAGAAGAAATTAAGTTAACCCATAACAATATTTTAAGTTCTGCTAAGGCTCACTTAATTTTTTGTCTCCCATCCCTGTATCTTGACTCCAGCCACAAATCAACCCTGATCAGGCAGAAGATTAAGAAATTAAGTTTGGAAAAGTAAGTAGAAAAGGTTAAAAAAAGAAAAAAGGTTTAATAGTACACATTGTATTAGCTTTTCTGTGAATCCATGTTAAAAAGAAATTCAGGATTAGTGTGAGCTATTACTTTGTTACTGCAGGTTAGACCTACATGGAGATAGCAACAGATATCATTTTGATATCAATAATTTGGCTGTCTTCTACCACCCCCTCCACATGTTTGTGAGGCCCCCAAACAAGCACAGACTAGGCGCAGCCACTAATTGCTGGACATTCCATTCTCCACCCAGGCAGGCCAAAAATAGCCAGATCCTTGCTTTAGGAGACCTCTCTGCAAAGACCCTCATTATGTATGCACACTGTTTACAAAGGACTCCCTGCCCCGAGCAGGCAACCTGGCAAGCTGAATACTCAACTGCCAAGTACTGAGTATTTGCATACTGGCTAACTCTTTGTCAATTCGGACTTAACTCAATCACGTTAAATTTGACCTTTCCAAAGCTTGTCCCACTCCTAAATCACATTGTTTTCCCCAAGTAGGGCATAGCCTGCAGTCACATTTCTCCCTATAAAAACCCCTGATTCCGAGACCATCCTCGGATCGCTCCGGAGTTCCAGACTGCCTAGCTGCTGATTTGCTTGGCGAGCTTCCCCTCAGCTCCACATGCTGAGATACATTGCAACCCAGCTTCGCTCTCTATCTTCTTCCCGGGCTCCAGGAACAGGTTCTGTATCACCCGAATCAACTATCCCTCTGAAAATCCCACTGTCAAACTCAAACCTTTATTTTCCTTAGTTATCTGTGTGCGTGTGTTTAATAAAGATCATTCATTAATTTCCAACACAGTTTGCTTCTTGACTTGGCCTGACCCCGTAAACATTGGGTTACAAGATCCTGCTGCATTACCCTGCCTCTCGTTTTTCCAGCAGTGCTCTACTCTAATTTTCCCCAAAGTGTGTTGTTGTTTGGTTATTTAGGTGTCCCTCCCGGGACCCCCAGTAAACAGGGTAACAGCTTCTTTCATTTGATATGTAAGTTCCTCCATGATCAGGCCATTCATCCAAGGTCAGGCCCCAGCTTGTTCTATTTGTGCAGTGTCATGGAGGCACAGATTCCCTGAATGGGAGAAGAAGAGGCAAAGACAATGAAATGTATCCTATTCTTGTCCACAACAAGCAAGAGGGAATGTTGCAAGAAGTCTTGGCCATTGCATCAGTATCCATGGAACTAAGTAGTACTATTAGGACCACAAACTGAAAAGGCATAGATGAAAGGAATAGCTATCAAGAAACCATAACAGTACGGAGACAGAGCAGAAGGGATAGAAACAGGCACTGAGTGCAAATGCATAGAGGGCTTTTGGGGAAATACTTTTTTAAAAAAAAATCTTCTTGATCTTTTTGACACTGAGGAACCATACACACACCTATACATAGGAGCCTGCCCAAGCTTTAAGATTTGTGGGGCAGGACTTTCTCTCAATTATACCACAATCACAGGTACATTTGGTGAGGATAGAGGAGGGAGCCTTCCCCACGGCTGCTCTCAAATTGAGTAACTCCATTCCACAGGAAGTCCGGTTGGCCCTCTCCATGTTGTCTTTCCTCCAGCAAGCAAAGTTTGTTTGCTTTTAAATTAAGTAGGCATTTGGTTTTTCACTTGTTTAGCCAGATGGAGCTTTCAATGGGAGATTTTGTGTTCCTATTTGATTATGTTTTAAATGTGTTTTGCAAACTGTTCTTAACTTGTGTTCTGAAACCAGAACTGTGATTTAATTGTGTTTTAACTTTTGTATTAATAGTTTTTAGTCATATCGTGCTTTTAAATGGTTGTAAACAACCTTGCATCCTGTGCTGAAAGAAAGACAGATTATAAGTGAATATCCTGCCCCCCCACCTCCTCTGCAGCAGCAGCACTGGGGCCATATGAAGCTCACAGACCCCCCTCATTTGTTGCCCACCCTCTGCTCAGGTGGTACAATGGCTACCAGTGTCTATCAGGAATCCAGAGACTTCTGGGAGCGCATATAGTGTCACTCTACTTTAAAAAGTTGTGGGGAAGCAACTAAGAATCTTTTCTACTGGCTACGCATCAGCAATGTCAGAGTATACAACAAAGGGGGACAATTAAATTGGTGTTAACCTTCTCCCTTCTCTGTCTGCAGTCTGATGGGAATATAAGTTCCACTGTGGAACCAGTACATTTCTGACACTGTCATTGGTTCACCGTGGATATTTAAAAAAAAACCAGAAATTTATTCTATTCTTTTTTTTTTATAATGAAAGCGTCTTTGAAATACTTGGAGGAAAAGAAGCTAAGGATCCTTCCCACCTACTGTCTCAAGAATTGGCTGGAAAACAAGGTTTTAGGTGCTGTGGCATAAAATAGTTAAAACAAGTTTTGTGGCTAATACGCTAATGTGAAATGCCTATAAGAAACAAAAATCATGGCAAACCTCACACAAACTCTTCTGTTCAAGTTCTTATAATGGCAAGTGTTGCTATGGTAACTTCACACTTTTTGAGAGTAAATATAAATACTGTTCAAAAATGCATTCAGCACAGGATATGCATATATCCTTAATCATATTTATTAGTATATGGAAATGAACCAAACATCTGAATGAACTCAAGTTTGGCACAAAAGTTCACACAGCAAACAGAATAATAGGAATATTCAGATGGAAAATACTAATGCTTTCAAGAATTAAAAAAACTCAGATAGGAAAAGTGTTTTTTAAAAAAATCTGGTCGTTGTAAGGAATTACACCCTTCTGATCCTATCAGGTTACAGTGGATATATTATCCTATAAAAACAATTTATTGTAATATAGAGTGACATAGCTCCACATCTTGTTCTGAATTAAAATGGACTGGAGGGGAATATTATAGCAAAGTTTTAAAGGATCACACTGGTTTTTTTACTATCTGGAAATGGAGTTTCCATTTTACAGACACAAATGCACACACACAAATACACACACCTTCCTCTGAAAGGGTTAAAAGAGTTGAAGCAGAAAGCAGAGGTAACTAAACTAGAATGATGAAGCTACTTGAAATAATCAGGATGTGATATTTGATGGATAGGGCAAAGCTAACACAAAGATCACCCAAATGTAGCATGTTAGGATTAAGCATAAGGAGGTTGCCAAGTTTTTCAAACACCATTGTGGGGCAACACTCCCTGTTGCCGGCTACTTCAAGACTGGCCCCTACAGAGGCAGACCTATACAAAAACAGTCTCAAGTGTAATCAGAAGAAGACATTTTTCAAGAGCAGGGTGTGAGGCTGGGAATGTCACCATGTGATGCTGGGATGTATATTTCAGCCTGTTATTAATTTTAGCTGTTAATTCATCTTTGCTGCCACCACCCATTGAATTCTGAATACCTGGACAGTACAATGGGACTCTGTCCATTACATTTCAATCCCTAAGCTTAAGGATCTCCCTTTTTCCCCAGTCTATCTAGCGTTGGCGTGGGAAGGAGAGAAACAGGGTTCTTACAGAAAGTATTTATTCAAGGCATGCAAATGAACAAGACAATACACACATGGGAGGCTCCCCCCTCCCAGGCACACTTAGTTACAAGTAGTTACAAAAAGAACAGATATGAAAGCACAGATACATTCTTTAGATCAGCCAGCTCCAAAATAACAGAAAAGTCCCTAACGCGACTAGATAACTAGTTCTAGTACACACAGATGTTCATAGCTTAGATGTTCTAAGAGGAAGGGCCAGGAGGCGAGGCTAGGCCTGCAGCCTGCTACTGGCACAGAACCCCCCTCCAGGAGGTTCCTTGGTTGTTGTCTCTTTGTTATCCCTTTGTTATCTCTTAGCCACATGGCCTCGCAAGAAGTTTTATAACTTCTCCTTGGAAGCATCTGGAAGCATCCTGAAGATGCTCACCTCTTTCCTTTTTGATTGGTCAAGTCTCACCCTGCGACCTATGATGCTGACCCACATGACCTATGATGCTGACCACACACTAAAATGTAATCTAATCCCAACACCTTATTAACCCTTGGTTTACCTGAAAGGGAAGTGTCCCCCTTTAGCTAAGTCTAGATAATGGGAAGCCCCATTATCACACAGGGGCATAATTGTTTCTTCTCAAAGGTAGCAACAAGTAATTTCTACAATGTTCCTCTTCCTGCAAAAAAGTATTTGAAAGCCATACAGTTTTTGAAGGCGATTTGGGACTTTTTCTGCACCAAATTTACATATGATTGTTTTAGGCAGAAAACAGCATTTTCTGCACAAGAAACAGCATTTTCTGTGTGGAAAATAATATTTCACTGCAGAAATATTAATTCCTGTGCAGAATTTTTTTTCTGTGCAGAAAAAAGCTGTAAGTGGGGATTGGCCCTGTGTTGAATGCACATGTAGATGTTTTCCACAGAAATTTCAGAAATAATGATTCTTGCACAGAAAATGTCATTTTCTATGGAAATCAACCATGTGCCAATTTTAGGCGGAACAAACCCTTGAATAAAGCTTTTTTTTTTCTGGTACAGAAAAAAATACTTTCTATGCAGGAATTAAAATTTCTGTGTTGAAATCTTATTTTCCATGCAGAAAATGCTGTTTCCTGCCCAGAAAATTCCAGTTTCTATGAAAAACAGCCACATGCAAATTTTGTACAGAATAAGTCCACAACTGTGAAGGTTCTCATCATTCCAGAATTCTTCTTGTCAGGGTTTCTCGACATTCAAAAAACATGTTTCTGATCATTTTTTAAAATGTTTTTGTGTTTTCTTTATATCCCTATTCAAGAATTCCAGGCTCCTATGAGGTCTGAGACCTTGCAGGAGCCTGGAACTCTCATGAGAGGCCCTCCTCCTGTGAGACTTGAGGTAGGCCTTATATTGGCCTGCCTCACATGCTACTCTCTTGGTCATCTGTATTGCTGAGAGAAATAACAGTGAATGCCAGATAGGCCATGATGTAGCAATGTCCTTTGGTACACAGAAAAGTGGCCTCAGATGGGATCCATCTGGTACAAATGTGGTTGCTGTTCACTGTTCCTCTTGTCATTTCTATAGGTGACTGAGAGAGTAGCATATTAGGCACAATTTGGGCTGATCTACCTGGTTCCAGACCAACCATGGTCCCAGCAGGCACACTCCTGACATATGGCACACAGGACCATTTGGCTGTATATCAAATGCTCAGAGATAGCATTTGGAAGCACAGCTGGTGTCTGCTCTGAACAAGAAATATGAGTTTAGAGATCACATGTACAGCCTCGATACAAGACTGGACTTCAAGCTCCCAAAGTATGGGACATCTTGTACATGACTAGACACCTAGGAACCCTAGGCACAAGTTTTTTTGCTAACAGAAATAACCTTCTGCTGTCTGAATGTCCTCTGCCAGCTGATCTCAGAGATTTGCCAGCAAAGTGGTCTTCTGGCAGAACTGCTTTGTTGGCTAAGGCCTACTAGTAGAAGAGCTGAAGAAAGGTTGGAGAAGTAGCAGGAAGAAGAAGCAGAATTATGGCAAATTCAAACCTACTCCAGCTTTCAGACACTGCCACAATGCCAGTACAAAATTAGGCCATGGTGAAAGTAGTCCAAACTATGGATGTAAAGAATACTTGCAAATTTTCTTGTCCACAGTAAGAAAGGATTTCTCAACATACTGAGAAAAACCTGGTTAATAAAATGAACAACCAGTGGGATGATTTTTTTTATTTATTTATTTTTATTTTATTTTACTTTATTGCATTGCATTGCATTGCATTGCATTTTGGGAACTTTAACTCTTTCATACTTGTATGTAAGAACAAAAAAATCAGAAGTTTTCTTTCTTCTAGGTGAGCATAGGAAATGCACATTTGAAAACCATTTTTTACACTGGGGAACTTTTTAACAGAAATAGGGGAAAACTTGGGTTTTTTTTGAGAAAACAACATCATTATGAAGAAAAATTCATTTCACACAGGATAATTTTGTGCACACAACAGCAGCAGCAGCAGCAACAACAACAACAACAGTTGTTATTCATATACAAAAGTATGAAGCAAGCAAAGATTTATATCCTTATATATGCTTATATATGCATTATATCCTTAGTCCTAAGTAATTTCCAATGTCCCTATAATAGATAAAGGCTGGCATCCTGTTCAGCACTTAGGATATTGTAAAAGCTGGACTTAGAATATACTTACTTCTAGGGATTTACATTTATAGTAATTAGTGACCAAATGTGACTTCAGAGTCTGGCAGTGCCCTGACCAAAGTGTTTTTGAGACAATGGAGATCAAAGCCCTGGGAAATTGCAACCACAGTTTGCTCTGAGTCACAGAGTGCCTTAGGACAAACAGTTGTTGTAGGACACTGAGGGCTCTCTCTACCTGCCTCTTAAGGCCAAGAGAGTGCTGCAGATGTCATTCCCCACTGCTCTGCTCTCAGAAATGGTAGGACTCTACCAGGCTGTAAAGGTAGGCTTGGGGGAGGTCTCATCAGTCATAACAACAGTGATGGAGCTCCATCACCATAGTTTCAATGATGAGGCAGGATCCTAGCTCATGATTTCTAGCTGAGGGAGCTTGAACTCAATTGCCTTAATGTTGCTTTAGTTGGACTTTGGTTATCTTGACCAGTTAGAATTGGATTCATGTCCAGTAACAGACAAATGTCATCCACTTCACATACTGTTCATGTAACTAGCCATGATCCAATAGTATACTTTTGTATCCAGGGCAGAAGAATGGGGACTTTCTTCTTGTCCCATCACAATGCATTCTTCATGGTGTTAAAAACCTACTCCTAAGGGTTTCACTATCCTCCAGAGCAGGTGTTTAGAGTTTTTAGAGAGGGGGCTGAGGAAGGAGAGGAAGTTGTTAATTCTTGTTAAAGTAGAAGTATATTTTGCTCTTGGAGCAGTATAGAGGATAAAATAATTTTAGGGTACTGGTAGAACTTTTCAAAAACTTCCAAAGACTCTCACATGATACATGCCACAAAATAGCTAAATAGGATTGGTAGATGGACATTGTTGCCTACAAATGTGTTGATACTCATTTTAGACCTAAGAAGTAGCAATTACCACATGAAGAGAAGATGGATTTACCCACTGAGAGGAGCTATAGCAATGAAAGACAAGGGCAGACATCCTGTCTCTTTCATGCTTCCCAGAAACAATACATAAAAGTAAGAACTACTTGTAGCCATAAGTTGGAGACTGAGTTTGCTATCTTTGTAAACTGGAGCAGACTATATAATAGGAACTGGCATCTGATGTCCTTTTAGTTGGAATCTGTCTCACAGTAGGCTGAAACTTCTGCCTGCCCCCTGGAGGAGTGTTCTTACCTGCCTTACCATTTTTAATTAAAGATGACAGTCATGTAGACCATGATGTCAGGGTGGAAACATCACTGGCAAAAACAACAGAAGGTCTCAAAGAGCAGTCTTAAAGATGAACACCTTTGTGGTACCATAAACTTCTACCGACAGCTGCCCACTTCATTAGATGCACCTAAGCAGAGGCTTGTGCTTAAAAGAGCTTGATAATGATTGGGTATTACTATTTATTCAGTCTTTGGGACTGAATAAGACAGGACGATCCATACCACATATGCTCAAGGAAAAACATGGGCTGATGAAGACCAATCTGGTTGAAATGCTCCATCTAAAGATCCTGGAAATTGATGTACTATCCATCAACTTTTATTATCATTTTTCATTATCGACTTTCATTATCAAGACAGGGGGAAAATCTGATTGATTTTCCTTAGGTTAAATCTTTTTCAGCCCCACTAGCATATGACTGGGAAACATACTGCATTTTAGGTAGCAACCACTGTTATATTTAACCATTATAATCTTTGGCTGTATTACCAATTAAAAACAAGCAGAGAAAGGAAGCCATCTAGGAAACCGCCATGATGCAGCTTTTGTCCTGCACGTTGCCCCCCCTCCAGTCTTCATTTCACCCCCAAATGTGGCTGTAGTGTACCTTCACATTTATTTATTTTATACCCTGACCTAAAGAAGGAAGGAAGGAAGGAAGGAAGGAAGGAAGGAAGGAAGGAAGGAAGGAAGGAAGGAAGGACGATGATTTCCAAACATCTCAGGGTGGCTTAAAATAGAATAATTTTAAAGCAATAAATAATAACAATAGTTCAAAAAGATTAAAATATATTAAATATATGATTAATTAAAACCTGATATTTATAACCAGTTAAAACAATTTTAAATAGTACAACCATAGGGCATGCATATCCAGGATCCAATTGGTTAGGCCTGAAGACTTTAATAAAAGGCCAAGTTTTGACATGATGTTAAAATGATCCCAGTGTTGGTGACAATCAGGAAGAATTCTATAATTGGAGTGCCACTCAAGACAAGGTTATCTCTCATGTCCTCCTACAATCTATTTCCCCTACTGGAGGGGAACCTGCCTCCTGCAATCCTCCTGCGTATGAGGCCATTACAAAGAGTTTCCCTGTTGTCCCATTCCTCATTAGAAAGTGTAAATAATACTTAAATTGTAAATGGTTTCAACTTGAAGTAAAAACAAACTTCCATATAAGGATTATTGTAGCCTGAGGGACACATAGGTGTTGGCTTTTTGACACAGAACTTCTTAAGGTGGGCCTGCACCTGTCAAAGCTGCCCACCACAGCTTTAGTCGTAAGCAGTTTTCAAGGCTTCCAACATTAGATAAGCAACCTTTTTTTTTTTAAATGCAACTATAATGAGCATTTATCATGCCTGATTTTTTTTACACTCTCCCATCCATTTTTACCCATTTGTGGAAATGTTAGGAACAAATAGCATGTGGTTCCATATGCTCCGTGCAATGCCTGTTTTATCATGTACTTCACAAATACGCACACACGCACATGCGCACACACACACGCACACACACACATTTATATATATCAGCACTTCCTGTGCTCTAAAGAAATCTGATTTTTCACTACTATCAATCTGGAATCATTTGTAAATAAGAGCTACTGCAAGCCTCTCAAAAATTTTCGGTTAGCTTACTCTGGAAACAAAGAAGCCCAGCCAGGAATGAATCCAGGATCTCGAGTAAACCACAACAGGGCCATTAGAAGGAACAGCACAAGAGTGACAATTTCTGGATAGCTGCAAGAGAAACACAGTGTGTGTTACCATCACCTTTTGAAGCTCTTTGCTTTGACATCACATTCCCCCTGTGGATTAGCCTTCTCCCTTACCTTATTGGTCCCAGTTTCTTGTATTCCTCTTTTATCACCTGGGCTGAGGCTTGTTCTCTAGCTGACTTTGTCTTGCCACACTGGAACATCTCTTTGAAACTGAAATGGAAATGGAAAATCAAGTAAGAATAACCAGTAAAGGCATATCCATATGTTATGCTATAGGTTTCCTTTTCTGAGACTGGAGTCAAAAAAAGCTGCTTGAAGGCTTGACCGTATGAGGTGGAATATTTGACTTTTCCTCTTTAAACAAGAGACTCCTCTCCATTCTGTATCACAAACTGCTTTGGAATCACACACACACCCCTTTTCAAAAGAGACTTGACATATCAGTATCACTTTTGAAAAATACAGTTCAAAGCTCTCCTGTTTCACTTGAAATGAGATTTTTCTCTTTGAAGTCCAGATTAGCTCTGTCTCTATCTCTACCCTTGTGTGGAGGCTCCATTTTATTAGCCTATAAAAGGGAGAAAGTTTTTAGTGAATGCAGCTATACTGTTAAGGTTTTCTAGATGACTGTGAGAAAACCTTGCCGTAACTGTAGAAACAAATATTGATGTCAGAGTATAAGCTTACCTGACCAGTGAATACTGATTAGGTGAATGGAATACATTTTCTCTCTAGTTATTGCTGGCAAATCATTATGAAAGAAACCATGCATTCTCTTTTTGAAGTTCCCCTGTATCATATTCTATATATCATTCTGACCAGCTTGGAAGCAACTAGTTGCAAATAAATTGTTACTTGTAATTAATTCTTTCTTTCCATAACTGAGCCATAACTAAGCCTGTGAGTTAACAAGGAGTAATGTCATTTCTCTTGTGATTTAAAACTTTAACTTTAAACTTTAATTGTAACTTCTAAAGTTATTTTTATAGTTACAGAAGTGTAGCCTCTCTGAATGATGGAAAAAGAATATCACATGGTTCAAGTGTTAGCTTGGGTTGCACCTCCTCTTTTTCAGTGATAGGTAAGTTCATGATAAAGTGAATGAGAGGACAGTGTGATTTGTGCTGGCCATTAATATATTTTTAATAATAAAGTAACCAAAGGTGTGTATTTTTGTTACTATAGAAAAATGAGAAAGACAAGAGCTACTTTTTAAAAATTATGAACATAATGGTGATGATCTATTGGACGCATGAATTATATAGTGATAATTAATTACTTTTGAAGGAAATTTCCCACGCTCTGATTCTGACTACCTTACCTGTAGGGGTGCAGACTGTGCTGAGGACCTGTACTTCTGCTCGTGGTTGCTAAGAAGGAAGAGGGTTACTTGGGTGTTCTATCCTTCCCCAGATGGCTGCGCTATGGCCCTTCCTACCCTTACAACTCCAAAACTGCCTGAGTCCCCAAAGAGCCTTTGCATGTCCTGAATGACTGAAACTCTGATAGTACCTGCAATCCATGTTTGAAACTTTCTGCCACAAAACCATTTTCTCATTCAAAATCTTACTTATTTTCATTGCATTTACTATTCCTTGCTTTTCTCCTCTAATTCTTTCTGTGATGCTTGCTTCCATTTCCAGACAACACAATAAACCATTTTTTCCTTTCTTAGTCCTGCCCATGACTGAAACTTGATATTTTTGCCATAAATTTTATTGAAACTAAGCCAAAATGCATGTTATTGAAATAATCACATAGTTTGACCCCCAGCTCCATTAACTCCTCTTTTTTGTTGTTTTTCTGTGTCTTTTTTGCTCTAAGGCCCTTTCCGCACTGCGTGGCTGCCCAACAGTTGGGACGTGATGGCAGCTCCCAGAATCATGCTTTTGCATGATGTTGTTGTGGTCCTGCTGCCATATTTTCTCTGCACAAGCACGGTACTTGTAAAATGGAAAAAAATCTATTTTACACTTACTGTCGTGCTGCACTGTCACCTTTCCTAGCCATGCGGAAGGGCAGAAGTGCACTGGCGATGCCTTCTTCCCCAGTGCAGCAATGGCAAGTGCCCAGCTGCTCTGTGGAAGGGAAAAGGTGGGGCCAGAGCACTCCCCTCTGCAGCAACTGGGTAAGGTGTCGAGGGGAGCATTCCTGGCACACTTTCCTTCCCTGTGGGGCTGCAACGAAACAACTTTGCTGAGCCCCATTGTGTGGAAATGGCCAAAGTTCCTTGGAACAGGGTCCTATTTTAACTATTTTTAGTAATAATGCCATGTATATCAAAGATGCAAGATAAATAGAATAACAATACTTACTTAAAACCCAAGAATAGCCACAGGAGCCAAACCCAAGAAAGTAGCAAAATAATAACACTGATAGGGATGCAAAGAATAAACCAGGATCCAAAATTGATGCATTGGCAATCAGGATAGCGTCTGTATGAAAAAGGAAACAAAAAACAAAAAACCTTAAGATGTTAGTGTTGCGTGTAAGAAGCAAGGTGTCTATTAAACAAAGGTCCCCAGGATAAGCAGGAAAAAAGTGTCCTCAAGATAGATTGCTACTCTGTTAAGAAGGTGGAATACTGCTTACTGATGTAGACTTTCATTTGTTTCATTGTCATATACAACAACCAATAATTTCAAACATTTTCTCCCTATTGGGTAAGAGTAAAAAGAGGGTTTTTTGTTTTTGTTTTTTGTTGATGACTTTTTAACCTCAGGACTCCTTGTTATTAAAATAAAAAACCCAAAACCCAGGGATTGTGCAAAAAAGCAATACAAAGCCATACTAAATTATGAAAAACCTCACAGTGTTAGGCCATTTTCTTGAAAGGATTTCTCAGTGTGTCAGGACACACTTTCTTATCGTGTGGTTATGCACAAAAATCACTGTTGTCTGCACAGACAGAAACTGTATTTCCCATGCTGGAAACCCATTTTTGTGCAAAAGGACATGCTTTTTTCCTGTATAATAATTCCTTTGCAATATTTCAGGATGTCCGAATACCATGAAAAAAAAATCATGCAAAATTCTTAGTGGTCCTTCTGACACAGTTTCTTTTTTTGCAACTTGGTAATAAATAATCACAAATATTCTTTCATCTATTGTCTTACTTACCTTTCAGGGAGCAGGAAAAAACCATTAGTGCTGCATTTAAGAATAGTCTGGCAATGAATGGAAAATGTGGCTTTTTTTAAAAAAGGGTTATTTTAAAATGTAATCATGTTTCTCAATAGCTGTTTATACATGATAAGGATTGGGTTCAGACTTGTGTTATAGAGAGGGCGACATGCTCTTCTATTGGCAAGAGTGACAGCCTTAATTGCTGTTTTGAACACCTCTCCATGATTCCATGCTTCCAAAACTTTTGGGAGGTGGAGATTTTAACTCCCAAATGGTTAACAATACCTGTCTAAGGCTTGGTATATGGATATGTGAAACGTAGGTAAACGCACATGGTATCAGGTCAAATGGAAAGATCTGTCCAGGTCTTTTTTTTTTTTTCCAAAACAGGAAGTGACTAGAACAGGAAGCATTTTTTCCCCAAATCAGTTCCAAATTTGAAAAGATAGGGTTGTACGTGCCTTAAAAATATTAGAGGGGGTAAAATGACTGAAAAAGTGGCAAAATACCCAGTTTCATTGCTCAGAGTGGGGTTGCTATTGGGCCATTTGGACAATTTCATTGTTCTCACAAACTTTATTCGGGGTGGGGATAGGACAGAAGGAGGGTTGCAGCTCTTGAGGTTCCCCCAGTCCCCAGCAGTTGCCTGCCCCTTATTTAAGGGTAGAAGACTAGTATGAGATGGTCAAGAAACAATACCCTTCAAAATAACCCTCAATCGCTAGCCCTGACTATCTCAAATATTCCATTTCATGTTTTCTGAAATTTTGGTTTTAGATGTGAATCTTATGGTTATAAATTTAACTAGTCTCTGAATTCCAGAGATAATAGAAGCTTAATGAACTATAATAATTACAATGATTAAACAATTGTACAATATGTGAGATGTACTGAAATGCTCCTGCATCAGAACGAATCCAGACATAATTGATTCATGTGGGAATTGGAATCTAATTATTTCTACCCCTCATGAGGGAGCTATTAGGTGTAGACACCACTACCCCTGATCCAAAAACTCTTTACAGACATGCACAGGATCCAACTTTCTGTCTTTCACTCTGTACAGCACCAGAACTGACAGGAGAAAAAAAGCATCTGATGCAGCAGCTGTATCTATGAATGACTACTTATGCAAAATAAGTGCAGAGGACTTCACAGAAAGTGTGATGTCTTTGCTATGAATCTCGAAATCATGGATGCCATGTATTTGTAAGCAATGAGGTATCTATAAGTAATTGTTTTCAGGACTGCTACTTGCCTGAGGGAGGAAAGCATAAAGCAAGCCACTATGGTCTTTTATAATTCTCTCTTTTACTGTGTGTGACATACAACCACCTTCTGAGACAGAGACATACAAGTGATGCTTCTGGGAATGTTCCTTATGCTGTCCCTTAGTGATGCATTCCTCTCTGCATTTCAACAGCCTCATCTCACCGTGGCTCAAAGTCAGACACAGATCAACAGCTTAACTGAGAGATTTTCTATAATTAGAACAGGTTTCATTAAGAGAAAGGCTTAGGTTGAATTTGTTCAACTCTCTCTGGGCTAAAGGTTTCAGATTTTATTTGAGTCTTCCAGAAAAAATAAGACCCTGGTGAAAACCGTATATCACAGACACAGTTGTGAATGTGTAATCTCCCGACCTGACTCCACAAAACTACCCTTAACAGCCAAAAGCCACACTAAGCAATGTTCTGTTGGAGATCAGCATGCAGGGGGATGATGTTTACAGCCCCCTTCCAGTGATCTGAGGTGGGATGAGAAGTAGCAACAGAGATCCTGCTTCTGATTTATTGTACTCTCCCTAAGCACATGGTCTAAAGGAGTGGGAAGAGAAAAACAGACATTTTTGTGGGCCTTTTGTGAAGGAGCTTAAGGGAGAAACCTGGACAGGTGGGCTGTTACATATACAGGATGATGAACACAGATAGTGACAGAGTTGCTGCAGTGACCTGCAATGTTTGTGCTGTGTTTGTTTTCTTCCCAGTGGATCTGCCTTTGCTACACCTACAGAGAGTGCAACCTGGTTGCCCTGTTGGAAGAGAGGATGCAGCAGCCAGAGGCCCATGTATCTGCACTTCAACTTATCAGGGAGGGTGAAACTATTTTTAGAAAGAGTGGAAGAGTCTGTTCCGGCAGGGCAAGAAACGGGTGACACCTCTAGAGAAGACAACAGTTCTAAAACATAGCAGGGCGATGTTTGGAGGAATGTCACATAAAGAAGCAGACCTTTCAAGGACCTTGCTTTAACCCTGGAGCTACGCAGTTGCTTTAACCGTGGAGCTACACAATTGATATTTGGTGACTATGAGGCACAGGAACAGCCTCACATCTTTAAAGGCAAGGATATGC
The DNA here is from genome assembly GCA_948474755.1 of Ctenosaura bakeri. NCBI lineage: Eukaryota > Metazoa > Chordata > Lepidosauria > Squamata > Iguanidae > Ctenosaura > Ctenosaura bakeri. The sequence continues at coordinate 264,062 of CAOLHI010000435.1, forward strand.
TCTTGGAGGGTTCTGAGAATGGAAAAGCTACTGTCTTTTCCCAGAGAAAGAGGAGACATACAGTGGTATTAGGTGATTTCCTCCTGGGAGGAACAGTAGCAGTGGTGTGTGGACCTGATAAGATGTCTTAAGAGGTATGCTATCTTTTGGGATGCAACATAGGAGCTGACAAAATTCGTCAAGCCCACCAAACCCTACTCCTTCATTCTATTGGAACGAATGATGTGGCAAAATGTAGCCTTCAGCATATTGCAAGAGTCAAAAAAGCTAAAGCACAGAATGAGCTCAGGTTGCTAAAGATATTAAAAATAATAAAAAAATAAAAAAAGTTTTTCGGGGGGCTACATTTGGAGCAAGAGGAAGAACAAGAAAATAGCAGAGGGGACAGAGAGAAAGATCACTTATTTTATATCTTCTTTGACTCAGTCTTCTCTCAAAAAGAAACAGCGTTCTAACTAGTTAAGTAGCCAATGTGGTTTAGTAGTTTGAGCATTGGACTACAACTCTGAACATCAGGGTTCAATTCCTTGCTTGGCATGGAAACCTTGGGCAGGTCACATTTCTCAATCTCAGAAGAAGACAAAGGCACACATCCCTCTGAACAAATCTTGCCAAGAAAATCCCATGATTAGTTCACCTTAGGGTTTCCATAAGTTAGAAACAACTTAAAGGCACATGACAACAGCAGCAGCAACAAGAAGACAACAGCTCAGAACAGATAAAGTGGTAGTAAAGGAATGCCTAGCTATTTCAAATGAATCTAAATCTCCAGGACTGGATGAACTGCATCAAAGAGTACTGAAGGAACTTGCAGATGTAATCTCAAAGCTAGTTTACAAATTAGCTTGTTTGGGCATACAGTTAAAATAGCAGTTCCCAATATGACACAAAGCTGTCTGTTCTTTGCTTACCCACTGATGTGAAGAGAGGACTGAATGCTATGCACAAACCCACGTTATGGTTTATTAAGGTAGGATGCTCAACTGAAACTGTTGTGTGAGTACAGCTACAGTGAGGTTAATACAAAGCTTGAAAAAGTTACTTTTTTGGACTGTGGCTGCTCTGAGAATGTTTGCCAACACGAACAGTGGTCATATTAGCTTAGGAACTGTGGAACCTGTAGTCTAAATGAGTAACATTCCCAAATAGTGGGTTAACTAATATGAAATCAGAATTAACCAGCATATGGATGCTAGAAAGTGCTATGCTGCCCGGTGAAGAGATCCACTAATAAATAGAGTGATTGTAATCTAAACTATGAAAGATTACATAAAAATTATCATTGCTCAGGTAGATACTTTGCCTACCTACATTTCAGGAGAAAAGCTATCTGTCTTTTGGTCCTAGAGACCAGGACTATCACATTGTTGATAGGATAAAGACAAGACTGGGTAACCTCCTCTTCGTACAGTTTCATTCTATCTTCACCTTTCTTTAATGGGTCATTGCTATGTAATCTGCATAAATAAGATTCTGTAGTGAAAGTGACTTATACCCACAATACTGATAATGGCAAAACTTGATCTATCAGAACAGGCCTAGAGATAATTGGCTCTGCAGTAGGGTTATTATCTTAACAACATTCATAAGATTTTACAAAGCCACATTTTTAAAAAGAACCTAAAACACTATCAAGAAGAGTAAAAATAAATCACAGTCAAATGGCACACAAGGAAACAGATATGGCATGGAAAACTACAGACTCTGATGTTGTTCATGACTATTTGTTATATTGTGTTTGTGTGTGCACGTGTTTTAATCCTGGGCATTGTCATTTACCTTTTGATGAATTGTTTCTTAATTCATTGCCTTCCTACATGGTTGTCTTCTGTTTCCTGTTCTGACTCTAATCTTCTGTACAGTCTACATTTTCCACAATTATGCCTTTCTTGGCTTATTTCATTTCACTCAAGCTGTTTATTAGAATCCTAGATTCTAATTTCAACTCCAAGAGTATGTGGCTGCTATTGCTGTTTACTATATATTAGGTTAATGTTTCAACAAAATACTGTATAGATTTTACAACAAATAATACACTTACCGATTACTGTATTTTACACTGATATTTCAACAAGATATTGTGATGCACTAGAGCTCATAAATCAACCTTTGTCATGTGGGTTGTGGTGTGTGGAAGAACAAATCTACTCCTAGATACTTTTAAGCTCATTAGCCTTTTTTTTCTTTTGGTTTTGTTTCCATGTACACCAGAATTGTTAATCTAATTTATTCATAATTTGGTTCAAAACATTTGACAGTTTCACTGACCTTATATTTTTAAAAACTCTGCTGTCAAAAACAGATGTGACAGTCTCAGATCACTATTCTGTTAACTTTCACTCAAACTAGTGAATATAATTAGCACATTTTTAAATGAGCTGCCTCCTCAATTGATGAGAGATGTCTGTTTGCATAATACATGATTATCGTCACCTATGTATTTTGAATCTAGCATGGTCATTTAGTGATTTTCTTTAGAAACAGGTGCTTAACTTTGAAGTTTGAATGCTTCAGCACACATCTTGGAAGTAATCCTACTGTAGAACATCAAGTTCCCTTGTTATTCTACCCAGCAGAATATGCTCAGCATAAGGAATAAGGCACTTTCTTCCCTCTGATTCTTTGGCGCATCCAGAAAAGAAAAGAGAAAGTTTGATCATTCACTTCCTATTGTGACACTTTTCATAGAATCATAGAAATGTAGAGTTGGAAGAGATCACAGGGGCCATCCAGTCCAACCCCCTGCCATGCAGGAACACCCTCAAAGCACTCCCGACAGATGGCCATCAAGCCTCTGCTTAAAAACCTCCAAAGAAGGAGACTCCACTACACTCCGAGGCAGCAGATTGCACTGCCGGACAGCCCTGACCATCAGGAAGTTCTTCCTGAGGTTCAGGTGGAATCTCCTTTCCTGCAGCTTGAATCCATTGCTCCTTGTCCTGGTCTCTGGAGCAGCAGAAAACAAGCCCTCTCCTTCCTCTACATGGCATCCCTTCAAATATTTAAACATGGCTATCATGTCCCCTCTTAACCTTCTCTTCTGCAGACTAAACATACCCAGCTCTCTAAGTCTATCCTCATAGGGCATGGCTTCCAGGCCTCTCACCATTTTGGTTGCCCTCCTCTGGACTTGCTCCAGCTTGACCATGTCCTTCTTGAATTGGGGGTCCCAGAATTGGACACAGTATTCAAGATGAGGTCTAACCAAAGCAGAGTAGAGTGGTACCAGTACCACCCTCGATCTAGACACCATACTCCTATTGATGCAGCCGAGAATTGCATTGGCTTTTTTGGCTGCCGCATCACACTGCTGACTCATGTTCAGCTTGTGGTCTATGAAGACTCCTCGATCCCTTTCACATGTACTGCTATCTAGCCACGTGTCCCCCATCCTATATTTCTGTATTCCATTTTTTCTACATAAGTATAGGATCTTACACTTCTCTCTGTTGAATTTCATTTTGTTAGCCTTGGCCCAGCTCTCCAATCTATCCAGGTCATTCTGAATTTTGTCTAAATAGGAATTGGTTTTTGCGGCAAGTTGCTCAGGATGGAATCAGACAGGAAGCAAAGGAGATGTAGATCTTCTTTGCTATGGTTGTTATTCCCTTGCCTTGCTTTTAATGAGGTCTGACACTTTTAATGTGTCCTTGCTTATTTGATTATGTGCATGCTTTTATTTCATTGCTTTAAAGTAACCATGATTCTTTTTTTGTGCGCAAAATTCAGTTTGCCATGATGCAACTTTTACCAAATTACAGGTGGCAGACAGACAATATTCCTGGCAACTAGAAATCATTTTACAGGATTGGAAATATTTGGGGTGCAGAGTGAAACTGACAAGATGCTTATTGATGCTATGATTGTTGTCAATTAGCACCAAGTGTAAAAAAAATGGCAGCTTCCTCAGAAATAACATGAAATTAAGCCCCATACATCTTCTGCTGTCTGTAAAGTTTCCTGGGGCCAAATTGTGCCACCATCAGTTATGATATAGCCCTCAAACAGTCTCAATGGATGCAGTGGGCTTGCTAAACGAGAGAAAACTTCAACACACACAATGATGGTTTTAGCCTTAATTATATATTTGTTATACTGTCATTCTGGTCAGTTTAATGTGTTCCAGCTATCACATTGTGTTTCTATCAATATCATATTGGCAGCATGAGTTCATTGAGCTCCCGCAGATAAATGGCTGGATGTGAATCTTGTGAGGTCTGACTTTAAATCTGCTTTCCCTTGGCCTCAGACTCTTGTTTGTATGTTAAAAATATCAAGGCTTCTTTCAATTAGTTACATGCTTTTAAGTAGCACTGATTTCAAAAGGAAAGATTTAAGCACATGGCAACTCTGTGTTTGAAAAAAAAACAGAAATTAGCATTTAAAATGTTTAATTTTAGCTAGATCCTGCCAATGACCTGCATGTCAGAAAAGTCCTTTTGAAGTTTAGTCTGCACTTTAAACAAGCTATCCAAAGTGTCAAACTCCATCCTCCAATAGGTCAGAATCTTAAATAATTGGGCACCTTGGATAACCTCTAAATAAAGTTATAGGATTCATTGGCAGGATCTAGTTTTTAATTCTTATCATTTGGGGGCATCCTGTTAAGTTACATATGTATGTAACATAATAGGTAGCTTTTCTTGTCATGGTGGAGGGAAAAATTCACCACCTCTTTCTCAAGGTTCTTCCGTATGGCCAGTCAGTGGTCAGGGGAAGACAAGGGGCATTCAGGTAGCCAGCCTAGTTTCTGCAGCCTCCCAGAGGCCCTCCAAAGATCCAAGAGGATGATCATCTCCCTGTGGGTGGCTGCAGGAATGTTGTGCCCATCCTCCCATGGCCACTGAATGGTTATGTGGGTACACTCAGGTAATAGGCAGGTAGGTTGAGTGTATGGAGAGTAAGACTGAGACATAGCTACACCTGGGAAGATTTTGACCATTATTTCAAACAGAAGGTCACCATATGTTTAAGCCATTACTTTTAAAATCAATCTGCTGTTGGTTTTAGTAGATACGTTAAAAGAGCTCTCCAAGGTCCTGAACCCTGTTTGGAGAGACTGAGTTTGGCACCTTGGATAGCTCCTTTAAAGTAGTTCTGTCCAAAGTTGTGGTCCCTTGACTAGATCTGGTCCATGAGTTGGCCCCCGGTGAATTTCAAGGAAAGAAGGGAACAATTGTAGCCTATGGACACCAATATGACACCAAACTGTAGTGCATTAAGAAAAAAAATGCCAGTTCCCCACACCAGATAGTTTGGATATCACTGTTTTAAAGTTCAGACCAGAACCCCAGTGACATGGAAGCCATTGTGACAATAAAAGAAACTGTCTCAGGCACAAACAAGATGAAGCTATACAATGCTGAGTACTTTATAAGGGGCAGATAAAATGATTGGGATTATTGTTCATTAGGTGGCACTGATTGGTAAAAATGCTGTGTTGGATCTAACCTGTGCATTCATCATGTTTCTCAGATGACAAGTTAATCTGTGGGAAATTTATATGACTTTGAAATAAGGAGACTAACTGACCTATAAAACCATTGTGTAGGTAGGCTTTATGTACAGTGATGAAACAGAGCCATGTAAGGCTATTATAAGGAGCACAGAAAATTTCCAGATTTGTATACTGAGCTTAAGGTTTTCATCAAACCTAGAAGCAGGATGCCTATGGAGTAACTAAGTTTCATTTTCTGTTCCTCCATTGTACCGAAGTGTGACTTTGATATATGAGAGTGTAGCAAAGCCATTAAAACTGGTTTGTTGCTGCTGCTGCTGTTGTTGTTGTATGATAGAACAGATAGAATCCAGCTTATGATAGATAGAATCCAGTTTATGATGACCCTACTTGGCAATATGTATTCAGAGGAAGCTTGCCATTTCCTTCTTCTGAGGCTGAAAGAGTGTGACTGGTTCAAGGTTTCCATGGCTGAATGGAGATTCAGTCTCGGTCTCTCACAGACCTAGTCCAACACTCAAACCACTACACCATGCTCTAATAGAACTGATAAGGGACTTTCAGTTGGAAGAAGGGATCAGCACAGTGTGCAGTAATAATATAAAACACACTTAAATCAATGAAAGTTGGGAAGTGCAAATAATATTTAGCTTTAGCAGACAGAACAACAAATGTAGTCTCTTTTCTTACGTATTGAATTGCTCAGCAAATATTAAGTTGGTTGAAGTTCCAGTGATGGTTGTTAGTCCTCCAATGGTAGATGAATAGGCAATACACAAGGACATGACTTTGCATATCATGTGATCCCTTTGCTTTTTATATTTTCTTCCTGTTTCACTTGGTTCTGGTTTCTGTGTAAATGTGAAATTGAAAAGGAAAAAAAACACCACAACATTTTCATATTAGATTATTTATCAACAAAACCTGCCCATTGGGAACAGAGTGGGTTCTGGAAAATCCTTATAAAATGTTCAGTCTTTTCTCCAAAACTCAGGATAGGAGAGAGACTCCTTTCCTGTCATGACCTCATTCCTCTTTCAGTTTTTTGCCTTTGTGCAAACTTAGATATGTAAAAGAGAGAAGGGAACATGGAAAGATGAAAGAAGTAGAAAATCCAGAAGATGTGCTTAAATTTCTAGCAACCTTCAGTTAAAATGCCTGGGTTACAGCTCGGAAAACAAGCTTATTGGACTATAGTCCTTGAATCTCCCAGATAGAATGTCCACTGCCCATTGGGGATGTGGGGTTGTAGTCCAAGTGGGGATTGTAGTTCCAAGCTCTGCTCTACATGTGCTAGAATTCTCAGCTGTTGATAGGGATTCCTATATTTTTTGTTTCTCTAAGAAAGTCCAAAGGCGCGCGCGCGCACACACACACACACAGAGACTTTGCCATTCAGAATCAGCCTATAGGCATGTATGAAAATATTCAGTGAATATTCAGACTCTTTGGCCTAGCCCTTGTTGTAACCCTGGGAACGTTTTTATTCTCACTGGTTCACAAATCAGGAGCAACTAAAAACTATACATTGGCAAAAACAGAAACCACCTCTCATTCAGATGCTAATTTTTTTAGTGCTCTGCTTTATCCAGAGTTGGAAGCAGTTCTCTGCAAGTAAGGTCACTACCAGTAACATGTAACAGGAGGGGGAAAGGTTTGAAGCTTCAAGGAAACAGATATTGTGAGGAAAATGACACTCCATGATTTTTCGGGGCAAGGCAAACATGATGATTATCTATCAGTACGGGTGAGATTTAGCTACAGCACTATGGTTACTTGCTAAATGTTAAATCAGGACTGAAACCTAATTCATATGCTAGTAGCCCAATAGGTCCTTCAGATAGTCTGTACCATAGTAAAAAGTAGTTTGGGCTAGTTTTTCCGGCTACATAGACAGCACACAGACTTTGATCTCATGAAAACAGGCCCTGTACTCGAAACTTATTCAGCTTTAAATATGTATTTATCTAAACTGGTCAAACTCAAAAGGGCAATAGATATTCAGATTGCTTTGTAAAGATGATTGGAAAAGATGAGTCCTAGAATCCAGTGGCCTTACTATCTGAATGAGTAGGTTCTGCTCATCTAAAACAGCACTGGAAGATTTCATTGTATTAATAAAGTCCTAAAAAATGGCTACTATATCTCAAATGTTCCAGTACTATTTTTCTTAAGTGGAAAACTGATTAGATAATTCTAGTCTAACTTGAAGATACAATAGGGATTTTTTGTTATGTGTCTTCAAGCCAACTCTAGCTTATGACAACTCTTATCATGGATTCATTCACAGGAGGCTGAGAGGGTGTGACCCACCCAGCTCATACAGTGAGTTCCATTGATGAGCAGGGATTTGAACCCTTATCTCCCAGAGTCTTAGCACAACTCAAACCATTATGCTACATTGACTCCCATGGCAAATTTACTGACACATTTCTCTATGAATGTCAAAACAGAGATTAAAATTAGTAATAGCATGGTAAATCCATTAGAAAACCTAAAAGCTTAGTTTAAAGTAGGGTAGAGATTGGATATCCCAATCACATCCAAACATAATAGAAATGGGACATGTTGGGTTACTATTGCAAATTCGTTCTAGAACCTTCTAAACTGCTATGCATGCATTTAATTCTATATCTTTGGTCTGAATGATCTGGTTATTTTTAAGTACATGGGGATTTTATCATAGAGCATCTAAGAAGACCAAAATGTTTGTAAAAGTATGCCTAAAATCCAAGTGATGAACAGGTAGTCATGTAGACTGAAGCAAGGCTTTCTGGTTGGCAAAGGAACCTTTAGAGTTATTATGCAACCTAGCAGTTATCGAGGCTTGGTTATAACTAAGTGTGGTCTGAAAAGGGCCAGATCCTGCTCTAGACTTCTTGGCATTTATTTCAAAGGACAGATTCTCTGGTTCTGCTGTTTGCCAGGTATATGATCACTTTTTGTTCAAGCAGAGCATTCAACACAGCAGAGTGATTGAGCCTGGGGGAAAGGGGGAAGCAGAAATCCTATTTTAAGATTCTCTCATTAGAGCTTAACTGCAGTGATGAAAAGCAAATGTTGGATTTCTGAGAATATATTATTATTTTTTTCACTTCAGTTTGGTTCATTCACCTTCCCTTTTGTAGATAAACAGGAATTGGCACGGAAATAATCTTTTGCTCCACAATTCACATGCCATTACTCTGTTGCAGAAGAATGGCATGGAGCCAGGGGTTAATGGAGCTATCAGGAACTCAAGATAGGGACTTATGAGTCATCATTATAAAACAAAATCAGGGTTAGATTAGGCACTGCAGACCTTGTTACAAGGCTTGCTAGCAATTGCACGTTCAGACTTGGGATAGGGTTGAACTGAGTTCAAGGAGTAAGAAAAGGATGAAAGCAGATTCAGAAATTTGTGAGTTGAAGGCAGTGGAGAGGATGAACCAAAACAATTAGTGAGAAGGATTAACACTTGGAAACCAGGGATCAAAAGACAGAACTTTTTCTTTTCTTTAAAGTTACAAATCCCATAAAATCTACAGCATGTCCCAAAGCTTGCACACAACTGTGAAATTCTAGTTTGTCCTAAGAAAAGTTTTCATCAATAATTAGAGAAGAGAAGAGTCTCATCCCAAGACACACAAGAAAGGTTTTGTCATACTACAGTTTTTTCCAACATGATTAGCCATTTTACAGAACTGAATTTAGAGAATTTAACAACTTGCATATGATTTTGTGACATTTTGGTCAGTACTAAAAAGGACTGCCAGATAATGGTGTATCCAGATAACATAATTATAGCACTTTGATACTGCTTTAACTACCAGGGATCCATCCTACACAATCCCAGGATTTGTAGTTTGATGAGGAATTTAAGACTTCTGCCAGAAAGTTCAAGTACTGTAGGACAGGTGAATGCTATAGAGACATCTGGGTACCTCACCAAACTACAACTCCCTGAATTCCATAGGATTGAACTAAGGCAGTTAAAGTGGTAATAAGCTGCCACAATTGCATGCTATGGATACACTCACTGGTTTTTTTGTCTAATGGACCAGTCTGGCCACCTATGTGACTACCAACTTAGTTTGGTTATTTGTTTTCTGCTATTAGATAGAAAGGGAGGCAGATGACTGCCTCTTCTTTATGTTCATTATTCTAGAAGAATGACCTGAAGATAATCAGTTGCTGCAACCCAATATCCTGCAATTATCTCTTGTACCAATCTGGTGTCAAAATAATATAAAATTCATACAATACCTCTGTAAGATTCTTACAATGGCTTATAACTTCCATGTACATCTCTTTCGATTATGAACCAGGAAACAGTTGGAGAAGGTCTTTTCTAGTACACACTGTGACCTGAATCATATTGGTAGTCCCATTTATTTTAGGCTTATTGAACCATGAGATTTACTTATGTTTCATTGAGTGAATGCTCTACTTAAGTTGGGAATGAGGCAAACAAACAAACAAACAAACAAATAATTGCCAGAACAGAGGACCTTTCACACTACACATTATAACACCATGGCCATTTCCACACTACACTGTTATAATGCTATTATTTCACTTCCAACATCGTGTGGAATCCTGGGGTTTGTAGTTTACTGAGGTCAAAGAGTTCTCTGGCTGAGAATTCTAAATGCCCCTCCCTAAACTACATACCCAGAATTCCACAGGATGTTGAAAGTGGAATAATAACGCTATAACAGCATAGGATGGAAATGGCCCATGATTCCACTTTAACTGACATGGCTGTATACTATGGAATTCTGAGATTTGTAGTCTTATGAGGCACTAGGGATCTCTGGCTGAGAATTCTAAGTATTCCTGTCTAAACCATGAATTCTAAGATTCCATCAGAATAAACCCTGGCAGTTTAAATGGAATTTATAGTGATAATTGTATAATGTTATCAGGATCCCAGGTCAAGTTGACAGACATTATTTAGTGATATGCTGTACACTGGGATGTTCTCTCTGCATGCTATTCAATTATTTCCTTAAGAGATGGAATCTGACTTCTAAAGCTGATTTAAGTGATATTACCTTACGGTGTAAACTTTATCTAGAAGCCCAAGTACGCTGTCTAACTTAGAGATCCTGGATGTAAAATAAAGTGGTAGTGCTATACATATCTTCACAGAATTAAATCCCAGTGAGTTGAGTGGGGATTGCTCCCACGTAATTTGGTAAAGGACTACAGGTTTATGCTGTGTATTATTATTTAACATATGACGAGTCACTGATTTCTGAAAATATGTGCTGCGAATGGTTTTTTAATTACCTCTTCCTTTTCAACATTACACATAGTATGAGCAGTGTGGATAGAACCATTGCTGTATCTGGAAAAAAGAAAATTGCCATGGTCACTAATCTACTGAAATTCAGCAAACTGGTAATAATGTCAGTGATCAAACATATACATTTTACCCATGAGTTTGCTCTGCCTTTTCTTTCTGATCAACTCCTTCGCAATCATCAATATTTTCTGTAAAAGGAAAAAAAGAGAGAGAGAGAGAGATTAGTGAAGACTTCAAAACAAGGCTTAAGTTGAGGTGGTCTTTGCCCCAGCTAAGGTGTTAATGAAGAATGTGACAAGTTCAACCTCTGTGCATACCATCCAGTTCCAGTGCATGATTGGTAGCTCCATTTGCATAAGTCATTTCTATAGCATCAGCTTCGGCTTCAGCACTGATGATTTGCTGAGCCACAGCCTCTACGATTGGCATCACCATAGCAGCAGTGGAAGTGTTGCTAAGCCACATAGACAAGAAGGCACAACTGATCATGAAACCAAGGGTGAGCCTGAAACAAGAAACAGTTCCGTGTATATCTGGGATAAATACCCAATGTAATAACACAACAAGGTCAATGACTCTTCATAGGGTTTTTTTTTTTCTTTTTTACCACGACTGACTTAATGCACTTTCTAGTATACCCTCAAGAAAGTTCAGATAATACCATGTTATATAGCCTGGCCACCTGGATACCTTGTAATTCAAACAGTCTAACTATACTAGTTACTTCAGCCAACACATTCTGTTGCAGGATTGGGCAACTTCCTTAGGTTGTGTGTATGTGTGTATGTGACACATACACCATGTCAAATCTTGAGAAGCCAGACCTTCCCCTATACCAGCTTATCCCCATCTTCTACTTTTTAAATGAAGATGACCCTTTGTCCCCTCTAGGGACAATGAAGAACAATTTTTCAATGGAGGAGAGCAAGTCTGTTTCAGACTCAGGAAGTGCATTTCTTTTACAATTGGAAGTAGTGACTAGAAGCCACTTCTAGGGCCTTTCTGCACTACAGTGTTATAGTGCCATTATTCAACTTTCAACATGCTGTGGAATTCTGGGGTTTGTAGTTTACTGACGCCAAAGAGCTCTCTGGCTGAGAATTCTAAATGCCCTAGACTGCAAATTCCCAGGATTCCACAGGATGTTGAAAGTGGAATAATAGCACTGTGATAGTATACTGCAGAAAGGCCCCAAGTTAAGCGGCAGCGGGTGAGGTGGGGGGAGCCCCTGGGCCTAAAATATATCAAATAAGATGAAATTGCCTCCTATGCCCTTTAGATGCTGTGAGGGGTCCTATTAAGGAAAAATAAGCAAAAAAGGGGTGCGGGTATGGGGTGTGTTTAGACTGGAGCAGGGAGGTACATAGAACCTATAGCTATAATTTGCTCTCTTGAGCTGAAATTTTATACGGCAGATAATTCTATATTACAAAGCTACCAGTCGCTGTGACATAATGAAAAATGTGTGCCCAGACCCTATCCTGTTTTGGCACATCCAAGTAAATGGGACAGAGTTATCAAGTTTACACTCTCTTTCCTTCTGAACATTCCTTATTATGGCTCTTGTGACATAGGCCTTTTTTGCACTTGGCGAAGAAATCGCCCCGTTCTGGTACTCACCGGACTGGAGTGCTCCCTCAGCGGATCCAGGCTGGTCCAGAGCAGTGCATGGCCGCGTTACACACTCCTCCAGGGATGAAAATGGCAGCTTCCGGTTGATGGAGGCTTTCCACCAACCGGTGAAGCTCGCCAGCCTAAAGCCCACCCCTGGAAGATCTGCGGGCTCGCACTGGTGCAAGCCTGCAAATCTGCACCGGAGCGCGGCCACAGAGTGGCGCGCTCCGTGCTGTTGAAAGACCTGTTTTAAGCGGTCTTTCAATAGCACGAAGAACAACCACTTTTGGTCATTCCGGAGCGGGCTGAAGTCTGGAACTACACAAAGTAGTCTGGACCCAGTCCGCTCCCAAGTGCAAACGTCCTCGCTGGAGGACGCTCTGCACCGTTCTAAAAACAAAGTGCGGAAAACGCCATAATTCCATTAGCTCAGCACTTCAGGCCACTTGGGCATCCATTGAACCATAAGAAAGGAATGTGAGGAAATAACTTTGAATCAAATCAGACAGAGGCCCTTTCCACATGACAACGCTCTTCCACATCATTGCACTGCAAATCCAGGTCCAGAAGGGAGCACATCAGCAACTCCCCCCTCTACACCTGCTCTCTCTCTGTGGAAGAGAGTGTGATAGCCCTGCCCCTTCCTTCTGCAGCGCAGCTGAGCACTTTACATTTCTGCCCTGGGGCAGGAGGTGTTGCAATTGCGCAGCCGAGGCTTTCTCATGGCAGTAAATACGGGAGCATTGTGTGATGGAAGGTGTAAAACAGATTTCCCCCTCCTTTTTTCCAGTTCTGTGCAAGTGCCACACTTCACAACAGGATGGCAGTGGGACAGCGACGATGTTGTGCAGAAGCATGACCTGCTGACTGCTGCCATCCCCATGTCAGAAAAGGCCCAGCAACATCATGCACAAATGGCCTAATTTAGCTCAGTATTATATACAGACAGACAGTAGCTTTCCGGGGCTTGCAGTCCTATCTGGGACCTGCAAGCAAAGCATATGCTCTACTGCCAACTTACAGCCCGTTTCTTTGCCCAAATGGTTTAGTTCAGAACTAACAGAGGTCTTGCTTCCCTGTGTAGGAAAAAGAGAGCATGGCACCAGTCCAATAGAAACCAGAAAAGGGGGAGGGAAGCAAAAACCAGGATAGATATAGATATAGATATAGATATAGATATATCAAGAGAGATTGAAAGGGGTGGAGGGAAGGGGGAAGGAGAGAGAGAGAGTTTTTGTTTTTGTTTTGCAGAAAGTTGCATTTATTCTTTAAAGTGCTCATACCCTCTACCTTTCAAACTATGACGTTCCTTCTTAAGGACACTACATCATAATACAATTGCATTATAATCAAGTCAATGACTGCTCTTTTGCCATAATGCTTTCATAAGATATTTAAATCCAATGAAACCTATTTTTTAAAGTATTGTTGTTATAAAAACCACAGTCCCTACTCTTGTTTCCTTCCCAAGTGAGTAACTACCACAGCAGAGCCACACAATAACTAGGAGATACTAGTGCCAAGGAGCATGTAAAGGGATGGCACAACCAGTATCTATCGCAAAAAAAAAAAAGAGGCAGGTTTGAGCACAGTGAATTGGGCCAGACCTTTTCAAATCATGCAGCTCTTCCTTAGGGGACTTGCTTCAATCCATTCTGAGATATCTAAAGTATTCTTATATACTCAGTATATCTCAGCTTCTATTCTCTTGGAAATATAGCCTAAATTATATTGTAGTACACTGGATATTGAAGGATCTGTGACTGATCCATGTTCTGATAAAAGCCAGAGTTTTGAAAAAAGAATATGAAAATTAAAAAATCAAACATTCTGTTATTGGATACTTTTGCGGTGAAAAGGCATACCTTAGGGGTGGTAAGTACACAGTTGACTCTTGTGCAGATTTGACACATTGGAGCCAGAGTTGCATCATCAAGGTTCATGATGTGTGAAATTCATTGCTAGGTGAACCATTCTCATTGAACCATTCTAAATTACATCCATTCATTTTAAATCAGCTAGTTCTTAGAACTTCTCTTTCAATTCTTACCCCTTGCCTAATTAACAGGCACATTTTAGAGCAGCTATTTCTTAGAACTTCCATCTCAGTACCCTTGGCTAGTTAACAGGCATTTTTTGTGCAGACATTGAAAAAGGCAAGGGTAAAGCAAAGCCTCACTCCCAGTACCCATTTGTATGCAGTTCTTTAAAAATTGGTGGTTCACCTTACCCCAAATCTCTTAGGTGGCTTTATCTGCCATCTTGCTTTGTACTGCTCATCCCCACATGTGGATTATGTCACTGTAGTTTTAGGTCAGTAAAAACTCTTTCATTAAATTGCAGTTTGGGAGTACAACTTGTCAAGTTGTATCAATATAGCACTTAAACATTTTTCCAGATGCAACAGTATGGAGACACCTTGCAAAATTCAGTTTTCCCTGCATAAGAAAGGAGCAGTTAGCTTCTCAGGGATCCTCATGAGAAGTAAATTTTCTGTTGGTAGTGGAGTTGAAATTCTATTGCCTATCTTTTATTGCCCTCTGTCCCTAGTCCTCACATAGCCAATAAGGGGAATGACCTCTGCCTGCATTGAAATCCTTCAGTACCATCTTAACTGAGAACATCTCAGGCAGAATGTAGGCCTCTTATTCCAACATCACCACCACTTTTCTCCTGCATTTTTGAAGATCTTTGCCTGAAGAAGCCAGTGAAGCTTCAAAAGCTTGCATAATGTATTTTATGGTTTGGAGTTAGCCCCCAAAAGTATCACTGCTTGTGGATTTTTTATTCTGTTGTAGTTTTACAGTGTTCTTGCTATATATGTTCCTACCTTTGGCATGCTTTTCCCCACACTTTACCCAGCTCTCAGAAATATCCCCTCCTCCTATCTGACTTCTGTCAGCCACTCAACTTCCTCCACCCTGGTCCACACAAACCTTTTATGGACAGAAACTCCATCAATGTTGACCTTCTGGAAGGATTACTCAGAGCTTGGAAACATTACTCTTTTGAATTACAACTGTACCCTCACAGGTACAACTGGTGGGAACATAGGAAAGGGGTTTCTTAGTAGATGTCTTGAGGCCCTGGAATTCCCTTCCCAGAGAAGTTCAGCTGGCATCCTCCCTACTCTCTTTCCACAAACAGATGAACACATTTCTGTTTTGACAGGCCTTTAAGGACTGATTGTTCAAGTAGGGTGGGCTTTGTACAATATGTTGCATTTTCCATTTGTTATTTCAGTTGTGTTGTTATATTTTTCAGGGTTTATGTTTTTCACTGGTTTCTTTTTCTTCCTTCCTTCCTTTCTTTCTTTTTTGATAATTTAATCACTTTTTAACTCTTGTATTTTGTGAATTTTCAACTGTGTTTCTTGATGAGTTGTAAGCTACCCAGAGTCCCGAGCTGGAGAAAAGTTGGGAAATAATAATAATAATAATAATAATAATAATAATAATAATAATAATAGGTTAAATCCTTTTGTTAGTCCTGACTAGAGTAGATCAATGGGATTTACCTATGTATTGATTTACCATTCAATATTTGATTCAATAGGCCTATTCTAGTTGGAACTAATCAATAACATTATTATTATTATTTTGCTTAATAATAACAGTCCTTGAATTTCCTAGCTAGTAATGCCCTACAATGGTACTCTTCCTGCTTCCTTTAAAGATTTCACTACCAAGTTTCTTTCTGTTACAAGGATCTGATGCTTCTCTCCTTATTGTGATTTGAGTCTCTATCACACTACGCTATTATAGCACTACTATTCCATTTTAACTGCCATGACATTATTCTGTGGAATTCTGAGGTTTGTAGTTTTGGAGGCATTGGAGCTCTCTGGCTGAGAATGCTGCATGCCTCTCCCTAAAATTTAAATCCCATGATTCCATGCAATATCGCAATGGCAGTTAAAGCACTATAACATTGCTGTGTGATGGGACCCTTACTGCATCCTGTCACCTCAGTCTGGTACAACTGGCTACCGTGGTTTAATTGCTGAAAACACTGAAACTTAGGTGGATACAGAGGTGTGGATTTCTACAGCTAGGAACATTCAGCGAAGTGAAGAGGTAGCACAGCACCACTGTCTAGAAATTCACAGAATTAAACTCCTTTTGGTAGTAGGATAGTAATTTCTTTGACATTGTCTTCTCATAAGAATAAACACATAGCATGATGTTTGAAACAGTGAAAATGGATCCCTGATGAAACCTTAACTTATGAAACCACAGCCTTGCCGACATAATTAATGGCTACAATGCAAATGCATTGGATATGCTTTTTTAAAAAGTAAAACTTGGCAGCAAGTGATCCCAGCATGGATAATATTTACAAAGATCTGCACAGACCTTTGGATTCTACATAGATGAAAAACCCCACATAAATGTTAATGATTGTTTGACAAAGAAAAGACAGGCTTCTTTACAAAATGCAAAATGGATTCCCATATTATTTTGGCGGTACTTTCCCCATACTGACTAAAGAGAGTTTGTTGGGAATAAAATAAAACTGCTTGTTTCAGCACCAAACAAAGATCATGCCATGTTTGAGTTCTGATAATACCCATCCACCTACAATGTCTACTTCTCAGTAAGCAGATGATATAACTATTCAAAAAATGAGCTCTAGATGAGATAAGTTGAATAATTTCTTTCACAAGAAAAAGGAGGAAGAGGAGGAGAAGGAGGAGGGAATAATGAATGAAAACAAAGAAAAGAAACAGATATGTGTGACATCCTAAAGCAAGGTTGGATAATATATTATGGTATTTTATGAGATCCATAAAACACAGGTGAACTTTTGAGTTCTCTAGGACACTTTCTCAAGACTGGGCAATGAGGTGTGGCAGAGAAGCCCAAAGATTCTTTCCTAGAATCTAGCTTGATTCTTTTTAGCAGTATTTTTAAAGTTCTGTACTTTATGGTGAATGTGCTCTACAAAGAGACCTGGTGCTCTTTAAAGAGTTTTAGGGAAAAGATAGCTTTATCTCTGGCCTTCCTTGCTCAAGACAACAGGGGGGACTTTATGATCCTTCAGATATTTTTGCGCAGTAACACATGGCAGATCTTGTCAACATAGCCAATAGTGAAGAATGGTAGGAGATACAACCCAACATCTGGAGGGCCTCATGATTCCCACTCCTTGTTTAGATCTAGTAGGAAGAATCTATCTTGGTAGATCTTACTTCTCCCATCTTCTGGGCAGGATTGGAATACCCAGCCCCTGCTTAATTTTTAAATTTCTAGAAATAGAAGCAGATAAATTTTGCAGGAATGAAGTTTTTCCCTGCTGGAATTTATAAATAGGAAGGGAGTTCTAAAAATCTAATAAGAAGGAAAGTTCCAGTACTGTCTCGCCCACCCACTGCAAAAAAGATACTTAGTAATACAATGTGCATTTGATTGGAATTGCTGGATCACTGATTCTGTCATGGAATGGAAGACTCTAATAAGCTGTTTCTTTTTAACAAAACAGAAACTGTCAGCAGAGAACTTGTAATTCTTTCAAAATAAAAAAGAAGAAGAGAGAAATAAAGGAACTGCTTCATTACAATTTCTCCTTGATAGCAAACATTAGATAGACCAGTGTTCAAATAATCATTCTAATGCACAGGAGTATTAAATTATTCCTATTAGATTTGCAGATTGAGAACATACAATTCTCATTGTAAAGCTGATTTGAAAAACAACCCATCTATTTCAGCTCATGTTTTGTTCATCTACTCTGCCTATGTAAATTCGAAATATGTGTTCATGACAGCTTTGCTTAGCACCAAGAAAGGTGTCTGTATCCTGGACCCACATAGACTGGTGCCAGTTTGGTAAAAGGGTAGGGTTTAAATCCAATCAATCATCAGTCAGAAATTTGTACAATAGAGAGCATAGAACATCTGGATTACCAGAACAAGTTGTCAAAGCATTTGGACTCTATAGTTCAGGGGAGTGCAGTTGATAATTCTATATATCTCAGCAACTGCTGATCCCAGGATTCCATAGGATAAGACCCAGGTAGCTGAAGTGGGATCAAACAGCTACAACTGTACATTGTGGATATACTCTTAATCTGATAATCTGTTTGAACGTTCTGGTCTGAATCCTATTGTTAGTCTCCAGTACAATAGACCCATTGGATCAATGAATCTTACATAAATGTTAAGTTACTGAATTACCATTGATTCAATGGGTTTTCTGTAGCTGGAACAAAGAACAGAATTAACCACAAAGGGAGAGATGAATGCCTCAGCAGACTATGCATGTGTGCGCCAGTTCGGAAATTAATTTTACAAAGTTCCCATGGTAATCAGAAGGAAAAATTAAGAAACTGATATCAAAATGAAGCTAAGGAAATCTACCCGGACTGTGTCTGTTTAACAGCACAGAAAATAACAAATAAATCTGCAGCCCCTGCCTATACCAGGAGAATACTGAGTACTTCCACTTCCAGATATTGGTGAACTGCAGCTCCCAGAATTTCTCATTCACTGTGCTGGCAAGGATTGCTGGAAGCTGTAGTTCAACAATATATTGAGTGTCATACCATTCTTACTCCTGGTCTCTATCCTTCCTTCAGTGCTGTTGACTCTGTAGTGTATTTAGAAAATGGACATAGCGTCCATGCAGGCCTCATCAGTTCCTGTGCTGAGTTTTCTGCTGTTCCTTCCCTGCTTTCCTTCTTCATGCGAAGACATTCATAGTTATGAATAAGAAGAATAAGAAGGAATACTTCATGTAATCATGGAATCCCCGGGCCATATTCCCTGGGTTCAGTGGCACTTTCTCTCAGGAAGTTTGCATATCAGTGAAACTAAAAGCCAGAATCCATTTGGTGATTTACACTTGAGTAACTGGAGATTATGCACAAGTCCTTTTTATTTTATTGCAGAAGGAGATATCCAGCTTCCCCTTTCACAATGTTTTTTTTCCTGGTTGAGTAACAGCAGAGGGATGGATGCTGTGTACAGCTCTGTCCTTGATCCAAATGGCCACTAATCGGTTGCTGAAGTTGCTGGGAAAACTCCATGTCCACTTCCATCCCAGCAGCCTTGACCCTTCCACCATCATGAATCAGTTTTCCTGCATAAATATGCTGGCAGAGCTTTATGAACTATTTCTCCGGCTATTTCCACACTATACTCTTACAGTGCTATTATTCCACTTTCAACATCCTGTGGAATCCTGGGGTTCGCAGTTTAGAGAGGGGTATTTAGAATTCTCAGCCAGAGTGCTCTTTGGCCTCAGTAAACTACAAGCTTCAGAATTCCATAGAATGTTGAAAGTGGAATAATAGCACTATAACAGTGTAGTGCAGAAATGGCCTTTGTCCCAATTACTTCATTGCCGATACTTTTGTATAGGCATGCATTTGGTTTTTACTGTTCCTCCTTATAATCATGAAGAAACCCTGGATGTGTTCACATTGCACAATTATAGCAGTTTGATTCCAGTTTAACCGCCAAGCCTTCATCCTGCAGAATCAGGGGATACATATTTTGGTGCGGTGCTTAGAATTTTCTGGTGTTCTCCTCTCACCTGTAGCAGTAGAACTCTCTGCCAAGCAATTCTAGATAGTTCACAAAATTACAATGCCCAGGATTGTATGAGGGAACCTTTTACTGGCGAAAGGGATCATGATACTTTAG
Source organism: Ctenosaura bakeri (assembly GCA_948474755.1). Lineage (NCBI taxonomy): Eukaryota > Metazoa > Chordata > Lepidosauria > Squamata > Iguanidae > Ctenosaura > Ctenosaura bakeri. The sequence goes on from CAOLHI010000435.1 coordinate 284,069, forward strand.
GTGTTTTATCCAGCATTTTGCACAGGGATAAACAAGCCAGTCCCTGAGCTTCTGATCAAGATTTCCATCCACTCCACATTTGGAAGTTGTGCTGCTTTATCTAACTGTGCTAACTTGTTTTCATCAATCCAGCAAGTGACAACTTTTTTTGTTTCCCATCACAGAGGCATCTAACAATTCAGAATCATAAAGCCAGTTAGTTTCTTTCGTCTGGCTGATTGGACTGACAGAGGATGGCTCTGACCCCTTGTAAACAATACAAAGGAACACCACATGGTTTCTATTTACCTCATCCTTCTATTTACAACAACTGTCAGTGATTTACGGAAGAGGAGAGGCCCCCCTAGGTGAGAAATACTGCTGAAATTACTGTAGCCACAAAATGAATAATAGCAACATAATGTATGAGATATTTCTGCAGTTGCTTAATATCAGTCATTAAGAATTATGAGTCAGAGTTGTTCACCAGTTCATCTGCTGTTTTGTTCTGAACCGTGCACCATGATTGCCAATAACAGAAGCCTTCCATGTAAGACTCATCTTCTCATCCTAAAGATGTGGATAATTCAATTTAATAAAAGGCTGGTCTTTGTACATTTTCCTCAGCAGCCAAACAGATGTAATTTTGGCTTGTAAGCAGGCACTGCTTCACACTCCAACTTGCCAAAATGTTGCCACTTCATTTCTTGGGCTTTCATACAGTTGCATGGCACAAGGAAACAAAAAAACAAAAAACAGCTAGCAAAGCTTTTACTGCCAGGGAATTGTGGGGATGAGGAAAACAGCACCTGTTGAATTTCTTCCCTCCATAAGGTTGTTAAAAAAAGAAGGAAGGAAGGAAGGAAGGAAGGAAGGAAGGAAGGAAGAAAGGAAACTCTTTTAAGAAAAGAGGTGACAGAGCTTCACGAGAGAGATATCACTGGAACAAACTGCTTTTCAGTGCCATTTTTTTTTTCCACCAGTGTGCTACGTACCATGCAGGGTTAACACCCACCAACATCACCATTTTCAAGGCTATTCTTTTGTGCAAATTCCATTTTTCTATAGATGTCGCCAAACAAATCACTCCAGTTAACAGCAGATGAAAATCTTTGAAATAAGCAGATGCCACCTACAAGCAAGATTCATTTTGTTAGCTAAATGCACTCTTTTCAGCTACCATCACTCAGCCTGAGTGATAGAATACATTGTTCAGTTTGGTCATGAGATTTTTGAAAATGGAAATACATGGAACAGGTTAGAGAACTAGAAGATCCACAAGAGTTAAGCTAGATCAGTCCTCATGATTGCCTCTTAAAGCCATCTTGATCTTTAGTTAATGTGACAATTTAAAAAATAAGCTAGTGAAAAGACAGATGATTGTTTGGGGGAACTGAGAGGTAGGGTTTCTCAACTCACTTTCCTTCCTTCACTGCAAGGTATGTTTCAATCAACTCTTGCTTATGTCTGGTCTTGTGGTCAATGATCTCAGCTTCATAAAATAAAAACTGGGTCCAGGGTCATCCCAGGGTCATCTCGGCAGTGGTTTTGCCAGGATGGGAGCCTGAACGCCAGTGTTCCCCTCTGCACCAGCTCGCTCACTGCAGAAGGAAGTGTGATGGTCCCACCTTTTCCTGCTGCAGCACAGCCAGGTACTATCCCAGGCTGCACTGGGGCAGGAAGTACAGCCATTAGGCCTCTGCAGCTAAGGTAAATACAGGCACGTGGTGAGATGGGGGCATGATCGCTGGTCATTGACAGAAAAAACCCATCAACGATTTGCAGTGTGATTGCACGCCTGGGGATGGGAGAAGGATGGGACCACGATGACTTCATGCATAAGTGTTGTCATGGTCCCATCCTTCTCCTGTCCCTATGGCAGGTTTGGAGGGTGGAGAAGAAAGGACCATAGATTCATTTATGGCCATTTCTGCACAAGGTTGTTATAGTGCTATGACTCCACTTTCAACATCCCATGGAATCCAGAATTCCATAGGATGTTGAAAGTGGAATCATAGCACTATAACAGCCTTGTGCAGAAATGGCCTATGAAGAGATAGTTGCTCCCATGATACTTAGAAATGTTGCTGAAGTTCATAAATATCAGGCTCAGAACACAAATCTTTCCAGCCCCCAAATCCCAAACATTTTACAAACTGAACATAGTATTCTCCGGAAAATCTCAGAGCTTCAAATATTATTTTTTCAAACTTGTTGCAATGGTAAAAAACAAAAACAAAATAAAAACAAAACAAAAACAAAACCTCTGATCAGTTACTTATTATAGTTATAATGCTTTACTTTCTATGTCTCAAAAGTTACTACAATAGTTCTTTTAGTTACTTTAGAACAGAAATTGAATAGTTGAGATTAAATGTGATTTCCTTTGCTATTTAGTGAGACAACGTCCCCATAACTATAAGAGTAATTAAAACTGTTACATCACAAGAAGTTAAGTTGCAATTACCATGAAATGTAATTATGCCCTAGTTGTTTGGAAAAAGAATTAATTATGAGGTTTTCTGCAGTCCCCTGGGGATCACAACAGATGTAATCACTTCACATCTGACCACAGAGACACAGCTGGATGCTTCTCTGATCTGCACCCTATTTTCCATCAGGTACAGAATGGCTGTAGATAGGCTCTATAATAATTATGATAGGGTTTTGGTTATTGTGGAGGAAGGCAAGGAACAATCAAAATAAGACACACACAAGTACAAGATTGTCTTGCAACCTTGTATATGCCACTAACCAACCTTGGATGGCTTTGGATTCCGTGACTGTAGTCCAAAATGACTGTGATGATTTCCCCCTCAAAGATCATCCTATGGCTGATAGTATGAAGTTGCTGAACCTCCTAACCAATAGTCTGCAAGCTACCTTGGACTTATGGGAAAGATAGCATGAATATGCTTTCCCTAATTTTCACAATCTGATTTCTCCCTCTCTGTGCTGCATCTCAAATAGATCTAGAATTGTTTAAGTGAAAATACACTTGCTTGCATAGTGAGTAGATTGATCCATCACCCAAGTCATCATTCAGTGCTTAAGGTTCAATAATTTTTTCAATGGAAACAGTGATATATATCACAACACACAGGAAGTTCCTAGCAATAGAGAACCCAGATTTTCTTGATACAAGAAATGTTGATCCCATTGTGTAATGTATGAAATATATGGTAGTGCTGAGGCCTCAAAAGACATGCTTAGATAAATCCACCTGTAGTGGTATCCAAGGAGCAGCATCAAAATGGGGAACTTTTCCTCCTTCCCTGTCCTGTGAAGATGTTTAGGAGTCCTGCACAGGCTGGACAACACCTAGAAGTTGAGTGGGACAGGTATGATTATGGGAACAGACAGGCTGTGAGAGGCATTGAGGTAGAACTGTAAGGGACTGAGTGAAAGGATAAAGATAAATGAGAAACTAGCATGTTGTGCCAGGGGAGAAAAAATGGCCCTTGCTACAGAGAGCAGCAGTGGTAAAGTTGGAAAAGTTACCATCTTTTTGACCACAGCTCTAAGAATCTTACTTCCCATGTGGGCTTAGGGATTCTGCAAGTTGTAGTCCAAAAAAAGACAACTTTTTCCTAGCATAAAATGGGCAAAATCTTTGAAAAATTATTTTTGTAAGTGACTGGGTCAGTGGGAAAACTATGTATAAAATTACTCATCCTCTTTATTTTTTTCATCACTGCTGCTTCTTTTTCATGGCAGAACTTTCCTTGATACTACCAACAGGCAGCCACCATCTCCTCCATTTACTACTGAGTAAAAATCCCTAGAGTGCACTGAAAATGGGTTCATAGCCTCAAAGAACCTGGCTTGAACCCAGTACATGTGAAAAAGTTCCAGGAGTCTTAGTAGACCATAAGCTGAACATGAGTCAGCAGTATGATGTGGCAGCTAAAAAAAGCCAATGCAATTCTGGGCTGCTTCAATAGGACTATAGTTTCTAGGTCAAGGGAAGAGATAGTACCACTCCATTCTGCTTTAGTCAGACTCTACCTGGAATACTGTGACCAGTTCTGGGCACCAAGTTCAAGAACGATATTGACAAGCTGAAACGTCTGGAAATCATGCCTATGAGGTGTGGTTTAGAGAGTTGGATATGTTTAGCCTGGTGAAGAGAAAGTTAAGCGGTGACATGATAGCTATGTTTAAATACTTGAAAGGATGTCATATGGATGATGGAGCAGGCCTGTTTTCTGCTACTCTAGATAATAGGGCATAGAGTAATGGATTCAAACTTCAGGAAAAGATGATAACAGCAGTGAAACAGTGGGATATGCATCAGAGTGTGGTGGAGTCTCCTTCTTTAGAGGTTTTTAAACAGAGGTTCGATGGCCCTCTGTTGGGAATGGTTTAATGGTTTATTCCTGTATGGCAGGGGGTTGGACTCTATGATCTTTGGGGTGTCTTCAACTCTATTATTTTATGACTCAATAATTCTAAGAAATAGGATTAATAGGATTAATACTAAAATATACATATGATTATAAAAATATAAAATATACATATGATTAAAGATTGTAAATACATTTATACAGTCAGAATATCAAATAGAAGAATGCATGGAGTTGTGGAAGGGGATAGGAAAGGAATGGAATGTACCTCTTTGGAAGCCATAATCCCAAACAGTGGAAACATCAAGGCAGGAAGTAATGCAGAAACAGCCAGGGGCATAGCCTCTGTAAGCCAAAAGATGGCCACCACAAACAGTGTGTATGCACATTCTGCTTCCTGGAAGAAACAGATTTAATTAAAAACTAAAGCAGATTTTTATTACACAGTGCTAATCATCAAATAGCAAGATTAAGAAGATCAAATTAAGATGATAAAACCTGATTGAATGACAATAGTATTTACTGGAAAGTCTTTCTATTTGCTTAGAAACAAATTGTTGCAACTACAAGACCCTCAACTTTTTGAGTCCATTGAAGATCTCCTTAGCCATCAGACAAAGGCTATTCAGTGTCCACCATTGAACTCAGAATGTATTTAAGTACTCCAGCAGAACCTTTCTCTTCTTTGACATTGCTTATATCATTTCAAGGATCATTTTAGTGATTTTTTTTTTAACATTATTGCCTTGTTGTCTTTCACCCTTCAGGGAAAACGGAGTCTTACTGCTAGAAAATGAAAACCCATATTAGCTTTGTTTGTTCAGCTTTGTTGTATTACAACCATGTTTCCTGCTAATGAAATAAAATCACCCAGATAGCAAGATGGAGGGAAGGGCATGCGAAGGTGCTTATACTGTTGTTAGTTCTACTTAGAGTTAGAACCATTGAATCAACAACTTTAAAGGAGATAGCCAAAGTGATGAACTTATGGGGGAGGGAGGGTTCCAGCACCATGGATGGCTTACAGGGTGGGGAAAATTCACCACACCATTGACATGGGAGCCATCAGTTACTCTGAACCTATCACAGAGCATGAAAATGCAGATGCAGATATAAGTTCTTGGTGATGAGTAAGTAGACTATGGTAATGTACTTATTATTCTTATTACTACTACAACTACTAATACTACAATTGTTATTTGATGGTCCAAAACTCCAGTCAGCGGCACCTGGTAGACTGTGAAATTGACAACAGCAACAATTTTAACAACAATGATGGTCTCAGTTTCACAGTTTACCAGGTGTTGCTGATGGAGTTTTGGACCATCAATGGCTTAAATTCAGTCCAAGAATCCATAGTAAACTGTCAAGTGTATTTAAATTGTACTTTTTCCCCAAAACTGGGACTCAAGGCAGCTGCAGTCTATCTTTTTTTTTTTTTTACAGTGTAAGAAATCCAGTAACAGGGGAGCAGTACACTACATGACAATACTGGTATTTGACCAGATAGATTGTGGTAAAATTCACATTTTTTTCCATGAGGGAGCAACTTTTATATTAAAACAAAACAAATGGTCAGGAAATGGAATGAAACGTAGATAGTACCATCTCCTTATGCTATTTTTAGTAATAGATCATGCATGCTTGAGCTGGCACAGACATATCTATGGCATTCTACTTTCCATTCTCTAGGCATACACCTAGCAGTTCAATTGTGATAGTCCACCAAAATGTGACAAGGCTGCAATTGTGTGTATTATCTCCTGGGAGTAAGCCCCTTTGGTCACAGTTCTATTTGCTATGCAAGAGTGCACATTCTTCACAAGCATTGCTCAACAAATATATTTAATCATAACACAGCACAGCCTACCAACAGATGAGACAATAGCTTTGATGCTAGTTGTCACTAGCTATAAAATTCAAGATTCACTTCATTTCAAATATATCCATCTCTAGGACACTGAACCCTCTTGTACAGAGATGAGAATGGTGTGGCCTTCCAAATTTGGTCAGACTGCATCTTCTAAAAGTCTGAGCCTCTAAACAAGGGTGAAGAATGCTGGCAGCTGCTGTCCAGCAACAACTGAATGGCATGTTGCTAGACTGTAATACAGTCTGATTGTCCAATAGTGATTATGGTCTCATGGGAGTTCTTGTAAAGAGACGTGTGCATGATACATTTTTATTCTACAAGATGTTGTGAGGGAGGTCCAGATTCATCCAAACAATTGAAACAGGCATGTGCAAGCTGGTCTTATGCATGTTTGCTCATTATGTTTAGTAGGGCATTACATTTAGTAGGGTGCACCCAGGATTTAACTCTATATCAGTAACACTCTAAGCTAAGATACACAACATATCGCACAATGAAGCAATATTCCATGTTTCCTGAAATCACAAGCTTATTGGCCTAAACACAACATAATGTTGAGAAACTGGTAACTAGAAGAGTCCCCCATCCTCATTCTGCATTTGCTTTTGTTGTTTCTAAGCAAGTTGTTAATGGTGCTATTGCTTGCACTAATACTTGTTCTTTGGAAACACCCTCAATGCACAAAATCCATCTGGTTGAAAGAAAAATGTGGAGAACTGACCTGAAAGTGTAAAGACAGCTATTGCAATCACCACAAATGTTCCTTCCCCCCCCCCCGCCCTTAAATAAGTAAGATCTGTGCAGGTTCAGTAACTTTGACATTACCGTGCTGATTTGGTATTAATGAAATATATCCATTAATGGAAAATCCATGTCTGGCAAAGGCTTTGCTAGGTTTCTGCATTTGGCAGAGATGTAATTTTCACTGAGTCACGTTCTAAGCATGTGAATGTCTAGTTCAGATGTTATGAAATTTCAGTGGAAAATTCCTTTTCTAAACGTGTGTAATAAAGGGGGAAACAATTCTTTTCTGGATGTATTTGTTGCACTACAGTAGTAACTCTTGGAACTGTGCCAATAAACTTATCTTCAGTGGTTTCCAGCACAATTTTACAAATATATCTCAGTGACTTATATTGGGCATAAAGATTGCTGCTTTAAAATAATTAAATTATTTAATAAATATCATTGCTCATGTAGAAACCACATGCTTTACAATTTATTGTGAACTATGTTCATGCTCTGGATGAGGTATGGTTAGACTTTGAGCCTAGAGATTTGAAGCTTCATTTCACTGGTGAATCAGCTATGGATTTACTGGCTGACTCTAGGAAAATTTACCGTCAGTATCATTATTCCCATCTCTAAAATGGGTGTAACATAGAGGAGTAGTAAATGTGGAATGGCGGGAAAAACATTGAAATATGAAATAGAGACCTAAATTCATTGTCCAGTCACAAAAGTAACAGAGTAACTGAATCAACTGGATTTATGTAAGGATCTGATTCAGAAACTGATTCAGTGGGTTTACTCCAGCTGGGACTAGCAACTGGATTTAGACCAGAGTGGAAATGATAGAATGCTCCAAATGTTGGACTGCTACTCCCAGCTTTCTTCACCATTGGCTATGCTGGCTAATAATGCTAGACATTGCAGCTGAACAATATCTGGAAGGCTGCATCGTTCTCAAACTATTTAGGCTTTAATCTTTACCAAAAAGTGATGATCCTTTCCACTTGTGCAGATAGAATTTTATTGACAGACACTGAATTCCAGACATACGCAAGGGAGGAATCCAGTGAGGTTTCCAGTTGAACAGCTGGTTGCCTTTGTTTTGTGTGGAACCATGAACAATTTTCAAAGTTATTTTCAAAGGGGTTGCTATTTCCAGTGAAACCTGGCTCCAAACAACATCTAAGGAGAGTTTGAAATATTGTTCATAATACAGCAAACAATAAATGCAAGAGCAAACAGTATCTGCACTGTAACAATAGTACTTTTTCTCCTATAAAGTTTTAATAGTGTAGTTTGTGAATATACTAAAATCACCTCTCTCTTGCCCATAGTTTCCTCTAAGCAGTTGCTCTACCCTGATATTACAAACCTTATCTACAGTAGCTACTCAGATCATATTCTTCCCTAATCTGAAGATTATGGATAGGTCCAGCATGTACATAATAACAATTTCTGTCTTACACACCAGACAAAATGAAATGTATGGGTCCAATTCACAGCAGGTAGTGCTGACAGCCAACAGGATAGGGTTAATTAGGCCAAGAGAACTTATCAAAGAAACACTATCCCCACCCTTTCTGTAAATGATTGGAGAGGTCTATGGGTAAGAGATAATCCAGTCATGGCCTGAGAGTCTCACATCTGTTATCTAAAAGCACTAAAATTCTACAAATGCAAAAGGAAAAAAAGCTACATGAAGAAAACATGAGACATAAGAATTAGAAATTAAAAAGTAAAGAAGAGGGAGAAAAGGTCAGCTTCCATTCTTCCTTTAAACATATGACAATTAAATTGATTCAAGCGTCTCAAAGATAATATCCAACATTTCTCTTCTTCCCCTGCTCCAGTTCATGCTTTCCAAAAAAAAAAAAAAAAAAAACAAATGAACTTTCTATTGCATACTATTGATTCCATTACATACTACCTTTACATGATAAATGACATTGCATTTTCCAATCTTAATACTAGATGCTACTTGCTGAATACATTACAGAGTATTATCACTAGTTAAATCTGTAGATCTGTAAATCACTACTTAAATCTGTAGTGATGTTGTATGACATCACTACAGGTTAAGGTTAAGAACCACTGGTGTAAAGGATTTTACAATATAAAATGGTAGAGAAACATTTGGATTTAGTGATGTTGTATGACATCAGTAAATCCAAATGTTTCTCTACCATTTTATATTGTAAAATCCTTTACACCAGTGGTTCTTAACCTTTCCTTTACTGAGGACCCCCAGTGAATATAATCTGTTGCCAGGGTCTCCCAAGACTTAACTCAAGATTTAATTATTGATGTATTTATTTATTTAAGGTTTCTGTAAGCTAGGATTCAAACCCCTGCTCAGACAGTGGGTGATCTTGAGCAAGTAATATTCTCTCTGCCTCAGAAGAAGGCAAAGGCAAACCCTCTCTGAACAAATCTTGCCAAAAAAAGAAGAAGAAAAAACCAAAAAACCTTGTGATAGGTTCACCTTATGACTGCCATAACTCAAAAGTGACTTGAAGGCACACAACAACAAAATGCCACTGACAGAAAGGTTCTTTCTAGCCATCATGTCTTGTTACCACGGTTATGATATGTCTGGTGAGAGCACGAGATATCTCTTGATATCAAATAATTTGGCCTTTACTTGACCTTTCCCTGCCACCCAGCTCCACGTGTTTGCAGAGGTCCACCGGACAAGCACGTATTAGGCGCGGCCATTAATGGTTGTAAATTCCAAACCTCATTTAGGCAGGCAACTTAAGCCTCTCCGATGCTTCAGGGAACACCTTTTTGCAAACATGTCTTGCTCAGCGCGAATCTACACAAAGACGCTCTGCCAAGAGGCCGAGCCAGTCCTTTCTGTTGAGCCATTTGCATACTGGCCATACTATTGTCATCAAGCGCTAAGCTCATCATGTAAAATCTGACCTTTTCCAACACCTTTGTCCAGCTACAAATTCCCTTTTGTTCTCACTGAGCATGGCATGGCCTGTAGGTAAAATCCACCCTATAAAAGGTCCCCGATTCCGAGCCTTCCTCGGATCACTCCTGAATTCCATCCAGCCTTGCTGCCAGTGTGCTTGCCAAGCTGTCCCTTCAGTTCCCAATAACTGAGTCTGCCTCCCTTCTTGGATTACTTGCTCGGATCACCCCGGACTTCTGTCCATCCTTGCTGCTGCTCTGTCCAGTGAAGTTGTCCCCTCAGCGAGCCGTGCTGAGCTTTCTTCCCTGCAATCCCCTGCTTCTCTCCAGGACTACGAGATCAGGTGTTGTATTACCCATTCCCCCGAAAACTCTCCATTTTTATTTCTCAGTTAACTGTGCATATGTGTTGTCTTATTGGTTGTTTGTCCTTTAATAAAACTATCATTTTCGTTACTTTTAAACTTGCCTGGCTACTCTTCCGACCTGACGCCATAGACATAGGGTTAAAGATCCTAGCTAAAGTTACTCTGCCTCTCGGTAGCTTGAGAGAGTGCTCGAGTCTAATTTCCCCCATCTTGTGTTTTTATTTGGCAATTTGGGCGCCCCTCCCAGGAGCCCCAACAGTCTCTCCCCTTTGAAAACTGAGGCCATTTCCTTGTTCACAAATGAAAGAGCAGTTTCAGCACCCAGCTCATCCCTTTTGCTGCTCTAGGTGTCCAGCAACAGGGCTCCACAAACCCTAAGCTGAGAACCACTGCTTTACACCATTTATTAACCAAATCCATTTTTCATTGTCTTATATCTATAACCATTTCATAACATTATTTCCTTGGTCCTGTCCATTCATGAGGCATTTACTCAAAAGTAAATGCAAGTAATAGAAATTCTGGACCCTGATGGGTGATCCTCCATTCCTCCTTTAATCGAGGGGAAATATATCTAGCCAGAGAATTCTTTGAATGGCCATGAAAGCTTTCCTTGCTGCATAGCTGCAGCTGGGAGCATCTACTCATTGGCCTGCTGGAAGCTGAACTCCAACACATGGAGGATATTTTGAAGTACATTGTGTTTGTCAGAGTCTTCATATTTAAGGATGTTTCAATAGTAATGGATGGGAAAAGTAAGTCCCCCTATTTTAAAAACATTTTGGGGTCACTGCAAAGTTGTTTCTATCAATAGAGTATTGCTGTTGCATTTTAAAAATGCTCCCTGATTTCATGTATTTCAGGGATCTTAGGAATGGAACGACAGATGCACATGTTTCCTGTCCTGAAAATATAGCTGAAACAAACCACAAAGCATGAGACCATTCCAGTTGTGAATGGGCGAGAATTGATGGAAGAGATGGTCATTCTATACCAGCAATGCCACTCTGCACTCAACATTGGACAAACAGGACAGTCTCTGTGCAAGAGGACAAATGGAGACAAATCTGACGTTAGGGCCATTTCCGCCCTACTCTGTTATAGTGATATTATTCCACTTTCAACTTCCTGTGGAATTCTGGGGTTTGTAGTTTATTGAGGCCAAAGAGCCCTCTGGCTGAGAATTCTAAATGCTTCTCCCTAAACTGCAAACCCCAGAATTCCAAAGGATGTTGAAAGTGAAATAATAGTATTATAACAGTGTAGTGTGGAAATGGCAGTGGTGTATTTAAGTCTTTTACTCCAAGTCTCAAGTCCTTGCAAGATACTTTCGAGTCAAGTCTCAAGTCTGGGAACCAACTATATACCCCAACCTGTATTCTGGAATTTCTGGACAGCATTGAATAAAGTCAGTTTTAACAATTTAAGTACAGTTAGCCCTCCACTTTTGTGATTTTGCCATCTGCAGCTTCAGAAGTGGGGAATAGGATCTTTCTTACTTTCCATTTGCAAAGCTTTTTCAGAAGTTGGGAATAGGAACCTTCCTTCTAAAGCTTCAAGAGCTTTAGAAGGAAGGTTCCTTTTTCCTCAGGTCTATTGCCTAACAGATTTTCTGTTCCCCTGTGAGATATGTGCCCTGCACTCTGGGCATAAGTCTTGCCTTCTGCTCTTAGGAAAACTTTTAGAAAACTTCTCTTATATGTAGCAGGTATAGGCTGATGAGTAGACTTCAACCCCACCTCCAGCTGATTGCCTGACCCATTTGCTGTTCCCTCTAAGAAATGTGTCCACACTTTGGCCTTGAGACTGATCGTCATGTGACCAGTAAGTTGTAAGGTTTTTGGATGAATGTGTTATGTTACTGAACCAAGGGCAGCAAGTCACTCACTAAAAATATGCAAGTATCAAATCAAGTTGAGTCAGCGTGTAATTTTTGCCAATTCAAGTCTGAGTCGAGTCACTGGAGTGACTTAAGTCTGATTTGAGTCTGAGTCAATCAACTCAAGCCTACATCACTGGGAAATGGCCTAAAAATGGTATTACCCAAAAACCAGTTGCATAACATTTTGACCTTGCTGGACACATAGTATGAGATTTAAAGGTTACATTCCTTAAATACGGAAATTACAAAGGAAGACTAGAAAGAGAAAGTTGAATTGGATTATATTTATAAATTCCAATCCGTTAACAGAGGTATGAGAAAAGACATCATGACACATTACATCAATTAATACAAGAGTCCTCACTACTGTAACAAAAAGAATCTTGTAAGAAAAGGTTTTGAACCCATGGAAACTGACTTTTGGTAAGCAGATTTATTGCTTTCACATATCAACACTAACTGACCACTGTAAAGATCTGAGAGGTCTGCATATCACCTTACCCAGCTCTTTGAAAATTTAGGGCAAGGGTCATGATTTGCATCCTGCTGGATCCTATTACATTCCATCCCACTCCCACAACTGTGCAAATATTCTTTATACCTCAGCATTTATTATCACTCTGTATTGCATCCAAAGAAGGGGGTGCACATGCAAAAATAAACAACAGTTAGTCTTAAAGGTGATGGTACATTTTTCCTCCTGCTCCTTTCCTCCTTTATGTCCTTAAAAATATTGCACTGAATGTCTTTACATGACAAATATAGATATTGGCCCTTTCTGCACAAGGCGAGTGAATCACTCCGTGCCATTACTCTTCTTGGGTCCGAAGTAACACAGACTTTCCCTTGAGCCCTTCCGCAGGGCTCCTCCATTAGTGCAGGGTGAACCAGAGCAATGCAAGATCCGCAGTGCTCCGGCTCAAAATGGCGGCTTCCTGTGGCTTCCAGCTCAAAATGGCGGCTTCTGGTATCTTTGTGGGAGTGGACCAACTGCTGATGCTGGCCACACCCACAGCCCGCCCTCCACTGATCGCAGGCTCACATTGGTGCGAGCCTGCACATCTGCACAGGTAAGTAAGAATGCAATGGCATGTTCCAGAAAATGTAAAGACCTGATTTTTCCGGTCTTTACTTAGCACACTGGAGGACTACCTGGGGGCGGGTTGGATCGGACCAAGGTGTGGAACTAATTGAAATAGTCCGCACCTAGTTCGATCCAAGGTGCGGACAAAGTCCATGCCAGGATGCCTTGGCCCATTTTAACTCCCTCGTGTGGAAAGGACCATTAAAATACATCCTTTTAATATAGCTATTTAAAATAAAGGCAAAGTGCTCCTGTCCATGGTTGTAAAGTGTCCTTTTAAGTTCATTTCTATTCAGTGTATTTTTTTTTAAAATGTCAATATGTAGAAGACCTGCCTTATACCTAGTCTTCATCCTCACATTTTTCAAAGTGGAAAATATTCTGAGCTGTCATTTACTGATGTTGCAGATTTAATAAGGCATAAGAAATTGTAATGATTTCTGAGTACTGGAAAAATTTCAACAACTTTAGACTGAAGGAAACGTCCACCTCCTCTTTACATTTACATTTCCAAGATCCCCCTGAAAGTCATAGAGTGTGAATCTGTAAACTACAGTGATCCAGAACACACTTTTAAAGATTGTCAGGGCTAAAGTTAAGAAATCAGAGACAATTTTTTGTGTGTGCTTCGGTGCAGGCTTATTGTATGCACATGGTTGAATGCAAAACATTGCTATATAATTATGTTCCGCATCACAGCTATATTTTCCAGTTGAGATTTCAATATTTGGATCAATTCATGTGAGGCCTTTCACACTATTTAATTACAGTGTGATACGGCCACTTTTTGATGGCTACATCTTACGGCACCCTGGGCTTTGTGATTTGGTGTGTTACTAGAAGAGCTCTCTTGCCAAGAATTTTAAATACCTCTTCCTAAACTACAAGTCCCAAGATTCTATATGATGGAACCATGGAAATTAAAGTGGAGTCACGGTGCTATAATTGCATTGCATAGAAAGGCCCCAGAACCAACAAACATTTCAGTGACACAGAAGATACATGTACCTAGTAATACCTACATTGTTACCATTTTTTTTGTCCTCTATGCTTAATGTTATTTCAAAACAAAATATCATGCAAAAAAAAAAAAAGTACACAGAAAATCTAATGTGTCTGCACTTTTGACTTAACAGGGTGAAAACCAGTCCACATCTGGACCATCTGAGCCAAGTGCTCATGGGATATAATGTGTGAATTTTCAGTTAGTCCTCTGATGAGCAACTGCAGAAGGTATGGGAGAGGTAAGTCAGACAATCATATATGCAGGCCTTCTGCACAGGTATCTACAATCACCTATGACAACGATGAGGAATGTACAATCCTCCAGATGTTATCAGCCTGAAGCCCCCATTGTCCCACATCATTGTCTATGGTGTCTTGAGCTAATGGCCATTTCAGTCCACTAACACTTGCAGGGCTATATGTTCTCCCCTATCTCTACCTGTGAGTTGCTTCCTCAAGTGGGATGGTTATAATCTGGGTCAGAATACTGCAGGCTCATGGATATTGCCATGAACGGGTGTCTTTCTTTCCTGTTCCTCTTGTGCCCTATCAAAGAGACATACTTCGGACAATACCACAGGAAAATGGCTTCTGCTTGGCTATTTGTGAGGGGGGCCTAGAAGCACTAAGATGTGGTTCGCAATTCTCTCTAGCTTTTAGATCTAGGACAGACTGAGATATGGAGTAATAATCACAAGGATGATGTTACTACTCAGTAGCAACTACGATTAAAGTTGTCAACATATCTCAAGCAATCAGAAGTAGAGACAAATTATCTATATATTAAAGCATTTGCAGCCAGTCTTTCTTCACCCAAGCATTTGAACAATGTCTCAAATCATCATATTGCACAGACGCTGTAATAGAGTCAAGCGTAGCCAGAAGGATTAGTCATTAGAATAACAGATTGCGCATAGTTTGTTCTCTGTGCCTGAAACTGTATTATCCATCTCTTATACAGGGATACATTTCAATAAAATTGTAAACAAGAAAAAACTTATTAATCTCTCAGTTTTATTGCTTGTAATTCTTTTCAAAAAACACTTGAAACAGCCATGTTCTTACACAATTACATTGCCTAGGAGGAAAAGAAAAATAGGGTAGTGTCATTTGTGAAAACTGCTTGCCTTAGGTGTGATGTTAAAGCTGGTTGGACACAACATGCATTGCCAGAACCTCCCGGTATTTTGAAATCACTCCCTTTCCTTTAAGATTGTTCACATGTAATTGTTTGGAGTAGCTAAACAATGGTTAGTTTGCAGCCCCAAACTCTACTATATCACTTCACCAACTGATGTGCTTAATGTTATTGGGATTCCCATGTACAAGAGGCTTGGGGACAAGTGCTAGCATATCAAACATAATGCTAAGACTCAATTTCCTTGAAGAGTACACAAGGTAGTAGAACAAGGGTGGGTGTCACAGAACCTTGTGGGTCCCATGTACCTCCTGCAGCCATTTCTTCTGCCTTCCCTGAAATGCCCCTACAACCACATCATCAAAATTCAACTGTAAATTGTGCTGCTAAATTTTAGTGGCAAATTGTTTTGCAAAATAACAGTGGTAAAATAGGGACCTTTCCACACTACACTGTTATAGTGCTATTATTCTTTTTCCAACATCCTACAGAATCCTGGGGTTTGCAGTTTTGGGTGGAACATTTAGAATTCTCAGCCAGAGAGCCCTTTGGTGTTAGTAAACTACAAACCTCAGAATTCCACTGTCAATGTCTGGCGGAGGCCAAGCAGACGCGGGGCCAGCGGTTGGGGTTGGACGGTGTTTAATAGCAGGTAGCAAAGTAAACAAGGGGTTACAGCACCCCAAAGCTGCCAAGGGCGCTAAGGAAAGTCCCAAGAGCGCTAAACAAAGTCTTAAACCAAATACGGGGTTACATCACCCAAACAAAGGCAAGGAGCCCGGCCACCAGGAAGGCTGGTAATGAACGCAGTCACTGGAAGAAGGGAGCGCAGACATGGAAGATCAACGGTTGTTGCTCCATGGCCCTTCCCCGCAGCGTCTGCCTTAAGTAGTCCCTAGCCCAGCTGAGGCTGATCGAGTGGGCTCACAGCTGGAAGCCCTCAGCCTTCAGCCGCTTCTCCAGCAGTTGCCTTGACCGGCGAACTGCCTCTTTCTCCTGCTGCCTCTGTCGGAACGTGGGAGGAGGGGCAGCGGTAACCTCTGGGCTGGAGACAGGGGCTGCTCTAAACTCCGGAGTGGAGTCAGGGGTTGCAGCCTCAGTTGAGCTCGTGGCCACCTCAACCGCCGGTGCAGGCTCTGGGATAGATATGGAGTCGCTGGCAGGCCCATCCTTCACCTCTGGAGGGGCCCCGTCACCCTCCCAGGGATCCTCCGGTGGGGAGTCCCAGTCTAGTGTGACAGAGTTCTCGTCCGAGTCGGCGGCGAGCTCGGCCAGGCTCATGACATCCACAGGATGTTGAAAGTGGAATAATAGCACTATAACAGCATAGTGTGGAAACAGCCTAGGAAAACTTCTTTCAAAACAAGCACCCTCTGTTTCTTTAAATGTATTTATATATATGTATATATGTATATATATCAATCTATCTAATTTGTAATCAAAGTAGTATATATTCAGAAAAAGCAGAAAAAACAAAGAAAAAACTAAAAACTATAAAAACTAAAAATAAAACACAAGACTAAAACACTAAACTAAAGCACTGAACATTAACTAGCTAAAACACTAATTTACTGAAACACAAAAGGCCTCTACCCCCCCCCACTCCAAGCCAAACTGTAATGAAAGGAAAAAGCGGGGAGAGGGAAATAAATATTATTCTATCATTACAGATCCAGCCATGTAAACTTACTAGAATTACTAGAAACCATAGCCACAGATTATTGCATAGATTTCTTATTGCTCAAAAAAGTCCATAAATAGTTTCCAATCTTTCAAAAAAAATTAAATCTTCAGTTGCCTTATCCCTTAAAACCCACATTAGTTTGCCCATTTGGGATAACTCAACCACCTTAACAATCCATTGTTCCGTTGTTGGTGCTTCAGTCCCTTTCCAGGTTTGAGCAAACAATGTTCTTGCTGCTGTTATCATATGTCAAAGAAGTAATCAATATTGACTATTGAATTCTTTATCCATAATACCCAGAAAAAACACTTCTGGTGACCTTACAAAATCAGCTTTAAATTTTTTTGGATTAACATGTAAATCTTAGACCAATAACTTTTCACCTAGTTACGAGTCCACCACATTCTGAAAAAGGAACCCTCTTTTTCCTAACATCCCCAACATTGATTTGAAAAATTCTTAGATATTTTTGACAGCTTATTTGGGATTAGGTACCATTTATACATCATTTTATATATATTGTGTTTAAATTACTACACAAGGTAAATTTTATATCTCTAGAGTATATTTTTCTCATACGTCCATTTGAACATTGTGCCCAAAATTTTGGGCCCACTCTATCATGTACTTTTTTACAGGTTCATCTTCTGTCTCTAGTTTCAAAAGACACTTTTTAAATTACATGGTCATCATCTTTATATCATACATTTTCTCCAACCTCTACAGCTAGCTAGATCTCTCTTATCTTGATTACATCTATCCTTGAGTTCCATATAAGCAAACTAATTAAGATCTTTGTCTTCCTTAAGAAGCATCCCACTTAATTTAAAATCCTGGCTGTCTTGTTCAAAATACAAAATGTCATCATAAATCAACCACCTGCAATTCTTAATCCACACTTTCCTGAAAAAGTCTTCCTGAAGTGATATGGCTAATATTTTCTTAGGCAAAAGTCTCTGCTTATATTTATACCAAACCTCTTTCTAATACAATGAATTTTAAATTCAGCCTTAACTTTATCATAGCAAAGATAGCCATGCCACCCAACTCTTAAATCATGACCTTCAAATTCCAGGAATCTTTTATCTCTAAGCAATATCCATTTTTTCAACCATACAAAACAACAGACCTAATAACACAAATTAATATTAGGAATTCCCAGACCATCCCTTTCTATATTCTGGATTTCCTTGCTTGACAAACAAAGCTTGAATACTTTTCTGCCAATGTACAAAATACATTTCTTATGATACAAATCATTTAGAAGTAGAATAAAAGTCTTGGCAAAATATTTTCTTTTAATACTGCGATTCTTCCTCAAAGGGATAGATTTATTTTATTTTTATTTATTTATTTATTTTGCATTTTTCTAAGACCATTTCCACCCTACACTGGTAAAACCCTATTATTATTCCACTATTATTCCACTTTCATCATCCTGTGGAATTCTGGGGCTTGCAGTTTACTGAGGCCAAAGAGCTCTCTGCCTGAGAATTCTAAATGCCCCTCCCTAAACTGCAAGCCCCAGGATTCCATAGGATGTTGAAAGTGTGAGTATTGGACGGAGACTGAGAGACTGAGACTGAGAGTACATACTTTTGGAAGATATAATTAAATACTGTATATAATATTGGATAAAATCAGATGAAAGAATATAAAGAGATGACAGAGGAATATAAGTAAACACAAAAAGAGACTTTATTGGGAACATAGGAGAAGAAAGAAAAATAAAAAGAAAGAAAGAAGCGGACTTTATATAAAGAACAAAAATACTGGATGTTAAAATTCAATGTACTGAATTAATTGTATTAACTTTTTCTTTTATTAATTTAACATTACATATGAAATAATTAATATTTAATATATAGATTAATAGATATATAGATATATAAATATGAATTAATATTTAGCAATTTATAATGATTTAGTAGATTTTGTTGTGAAGAACTGAATAAGGAAATTTAATACTAAAGGAAATGAAATATATAATTGAATTGAATTGAATTATAATTGAATTGAATACTTGAATAGATAATTGAAATATATAGTTGAAATATATGTTTTATAAGTAATTAATTTTTATGTATTGTTAGTTATAAATATATATATGAATTATAAAAAATTTTATATATGAATGTATAAATAAATATAGTAGTAGTAAGTACAATAAGTTGGAAATAGTAAGATATAAATTTAACAGCTGTAAAAATACTTAGGTGAAGATTGTATTACACTAAGGTAAACTGAATCTGAAAGAGAAGGGGAGAAATATAAATTAACATTAATATTAGAATATAAGCTTATAATGTATGAACTTGATCTATTGCACTATTGAATGAATGAAATATATTTATTGCTACAGGGCTATGTATATGTATATATATAAATATATATATATAGAAGTATTATAGATAATTAATTGAAAAGAAGTGGATTGATAGTATAATATATGTTTTGATATATGTGAGAATAATTTGTTGAATTATTTGATACAGGTATTTATTGATAAAAATTTAAGACATAAGACATAAATAAGAGTAAATAAGAGAACTTAGATAAGATTAGATAAGATTATTCACAAAATTGCTTAGAAATATTTAATTAGTAATTGCTGAAACAAATAGAATTATTTCTTAATATAAGTAAAGAGGTATTCCAATAGTCCAGAATACATAATTTTAGAAAATTCAAGACATTACAGTAATTGCAGTAAGTGAAAATAAGCAAATTTAAGAAACAAAACGAAGATGACCACGAAGAAGAAAATCTCAAATAGATCTTAAATGGATGCAGAAGGAAGGTCATCATTGGAACAACCACTACAGACAGTTGACATTGGATTACAAATATTAGAGGAATTAAAAGCCTTCAAACCAGCAATAAGACAGGAACTTAAAGATATAAGAACAGAGATAAAGACAAACATCAGAAAGGAACTAGAAATATTTAACAAGAAAATTGATAAGATGAATAAAGAAATAAAGATTATACAAACAGAAATAGAAGATATAGAAGAAAGAAAGACAAAGAAAGCAGAGATAGAGAGGAGAGAAGTAATGGAAAGTCAAAAAATAATTGAAACAGATATAGAGGCACATGAAATGAGGTATAGAGACAGATGTCTCAAATTAAAAGGGATAGAGGAAAGATCTGGAGAGAACCTATATGAAATATTAATACCTGAATTGGCGATTTATCTAGGAATAACAGAATTAAAAATGGATAGTGAAGTTGATCACATATTTCGAATAAAATTGAGATTGACAAAAGAAAAAAACCAGCCTAGAGACACCATTGTATGCTTTACACAGATAAGATTAAAAGAGATATTACTACAGAAGAATTATGAGGAGAAACTAGTCATGAATGGAAAAGAAATAAAAGTCTTTAAAGATATTCCATTCCAGATTTTAAAAAGAAGACAGGAATACAAGAATCTAACACTATGGTTACAAAGAAATAATATAAGATATAAATGGGAAAGATTTGAAGGGGTCTCCTTCACTTATAATACTAGAAGATATAAATGCATAACACCAGAACAAGCAAGAGAAACTTTAGAAAAAATAAAAGAGTTATTGGAGAATAAAAGGAAAAAAACCAAGAGAAGATATAGAAATAGCAAAACAAGATAAATCAACAGAAGAAAAAGTGATAACAGGACAGAGAGAAGACGCAAAACAGAAACAAAAGTTTTTGGATATAGAAGATAATTTAATTGCAGAAGAAGATGATTAAAAATATTACAAAGAGATGAATAAAATGAAAATTAAATGTATTTCATAGAATGCGAAAGGCTTAAACTCTAATTATAAATGTAGACAGGTCTTCCATTATTTAGAAAAAACAAATTCGGATGTTATTTGTCTTTAAGTAATGAGAATAAGAGAAAAAGATATAAAATATTTAAATAACCCAAAGTTAGGGAACTGTTATATCTCCGCTTTTCAAAAGAAGAAAAGAGGTGTGGCAATTTATGTAAACCCGAAATATATTTCAGAAGAAAAATTTAAAGATGAAAATGGACATTACATTGGAGTAAGAGTAAAATTTCCAGAATTAATATTATTACTGGTTGGAATCTATGCTCCATTAGAAAATAAGAGTAAATTTTATGAGAAATTAAGAACAATACTACATAATTACATCACTGAAACTAAGCAAGAGAATATGTTAATAATGGGAGATTTGAATGGGGTAATAGATCCTGAGAGAGATAGATCAACAAATAAAAACAAGAAAAAGAAAGCCGGAAAATATCACAGAGTTTTTTTGGAATTATGGAAGATCTGTCATTATTAGATGTTTGGAGATATAAACATGAAAAAGAAAGCGGATATACTTATTACTCAGATTCTCATCAAGCAATGTCAAGAATTGATTTGTTCTTAATTTCTAAACTGCTACACTCAAAAATTATAAATATGGAAACACTTCCTAGGATTTTATCTGATCATAATCCAATTCAAATTAAATTAGAAATAAGAAAGAATAAAACTTATACCAACTGGCAGATAAATGATATGGTATTGCGAAAGAAGAATATTTGAAAAAAGCCAGAGAAGAATTGAGAAATTACTTTAAAATTAACACAACAGAAGGAATGACATTGAAAGTAATTTGGGACGCAGGAAAAGTGGTAATGAGAGGTCTCTTCATTAAATGGAATTCAGAAATAAGAAAACAAAGATTAGAAAAGCTGGAAAAGCTAACATCTGAAATAAAAAATAAAGAGGAGGAGTTAAGAAAAAATCCAGCAAATAAAATAATAAAAAAGGAGATAAAAATATTGCAAGAAGAAATAAAAGCGGAAAATTTACAAGAAATTGAAAAGAAATTAAGAATAATGAGACAGAGACATTTTGAAAATGCAGACAAACCTGGAAGGTGGTTCGCATATAGGCTAAGGAAGAAGAGAGAACGAAATTTAATATTACATGTTAAGAAGAGAAATAAGGAGATCTCAAGTCAAGAGATCATAAAGAGCTCCTTCAGAAAATATTACAAAGAACTATATAATATAAGAATGAATACAAATCTAAGGATGAAGATAGAAGAATATTTACAAGACAAGATATCCCTATACTGACAGAAGAACAAAAAAAAAAACAGTTTAAATGCAAATATATCTATGATGGAAATAACTGAAGCAATTAAGAAACTTAAGATAGCAAAATCTCCAAGCCCAGGTGGATTCTCGGCATTATATTATAAGGAATTACAAGAAGAATTAAGTATGCCAATGCTAAAAATGTTTAATGAAATAGCAAATAAGGGAAAACCAGAGTCATGGAGTGAATTGAATATTACATTGATCTTAAAGGAGGGAAAAGATCCAGGAGAACCAAGCAATTATAGGCCAATTGCAATATTAAACATTAACTATAAAATATTTACACACATAATTGCGGAAAGGATGAAGAAATATTGCAGAAAATAATTCATGAAGACAAAAATGGATTTTTGCCAAGAAGATACATCAGAGATAACATAAGAACAGTAATAAATATGATTGAGTATCATGAGAAACACAAAGAGAGAAAATGTGCTATGATATTTGTGGATGCTGAGAAAGCTTTCGATAATCTAGATCAGGAGTTTATGATAACAATAATGGAGAACAGGAATTGTGGAAACAAATTGGATAAGACAAATATACCAAAACTGTAACGCACAAATTATAATAAATGGGGAGAAGACGCTACCTATAGAAATAAAAAAGGGCACTCGGCAAGGTTGTCCACTGTCACCCTTGCTTTCTATAATGACTTTAGAAACTTTGTTAAGAGTAATAAGATCGGAAAGGGAAATTAAGGGAGTGAATATAAGAGGATAAGAATACAAACTAAAAGCTTATGCAGATGATCTAGTGATCTTTTTGGAAGATCCAAATCAAAGTATGAAAAAACTGATGGAAATTTGTAGTGAATTTGGTGAATTGGCTGGTTTTAAAATTAATAAAGAGAAAACAAAGATTCTAACAAAGAATATGAAGAAGGAAGAAACTGACAAATTGACTCAGATGACAGGTTTTAAAGAAGAGAAAAAAATTAAATATTTGGGGATAATATTGACTAAAAAGATCAATGAACTATTTGAAAATAACTACGGATCAAAATGAAAGGAAATCAAACAAGATTTACAGAAATGGGCAAAAGTGAATCTGTCTTTACTAGGCAGAATGTCTGCAATAAAGATGATGGTCCTATCAAAAATGATATATTTATTTCAGAACATACCAATAATTAATGAAATATGTCTTAAAGAATGGAAGAAAGATCTTCCAAAATATATTTGGGATAGAAAAAAACCAAGAATTAAATGGAAATTCTTTATAGAAAAAAAGGAAAGAGGAGGTTGCAGAGTACCTGACTTAAAATTATACTACCATGCAAGCAGAATGACTTGGTTAAGAGATTGGATAACATTATAAAATGAAAGAATATTAAATATAGAAGGAGCAGATCTTAGGTTTGGGTGGCATGCACACCTTTGGTATAATAAAGCAAATATTGACAGAAATTTCTCCAATCATTACATCCGGAGATCATTGTTAGAAATCTGGAGGAAATGGGAAAAAAATATATATTCCAGAATTCCATTATGGGTCTCTCTGCAGGAAGCATTATTTAGGAGATGGAAAGATACAAGAGAAAATTGGATTACATACAAAGATATAATAATAAGGGATGAAAAGGAAGACCTAAGAATAAAAACAAGAGAAGAATTAGCAAATAATGTTTGGAATTACGAGTGGTTTTTATATACGCAAATGAAAATAAGATTTAAAATGAACTTAAAAATAGAAGGTTTTGAGAAAAACACTCAATTAAACAAATTTGAAAAAATATTTAAGAAAAAAGAACATCATACATCTCATTTTTATAAATACATGCTAGATAGAGAATTGGAAACAGAAATAGTAAAAGATACAATGGCCGTGTGGGCACGTGACATAGGCCATGAGATAATGCTGGAAAATTGGGAGAAAAGTTGGAGAGATACTCAAAAATTTACTTTGGTACAGAGTCTAAAGTAAAACTATTTAAAAATTTTCTACAGGTGGTATTTAGACCCAAATAAACTAAATAAAATGTATAAAACAAAATCAAAACATGGTTGGAAGTGTAAAAAAGAAACTGGAACATTTTATCACATGTGGTGGATGTGTCCAGAAACAAAGAAATATTGGAATAATATTTATAAAAATATGATGGAGATCTTACAAATACCCATTCCATTCTCACCAGAGATATTTCTATTAAACATAAATCATCAAATAGACACAGATTACAATAAATACAAAGATATAATATTATATATGGTAACAGCAGCGAGAATTATATTTGCTAAACATTGGAAGAGAGATAAAATACCGGATTTGGAAGAATGGTTAAATAAAATTAGAGAATTGATAAATTGTGATACTTTAACTAGAATAATGAGAAGAAAAAAGAATAATAAGAAAAATAGAGAAATGGAAACAGTGAAAAAAATTATAGATAATAACTGGTTAAACCTGTGTAAAGGAAAGGAATAAGGCTGTAAAGATAAATAAAGTGGGAATTTAGCAATAGGTAGATTTTAGACTCTACGTAATAAGATAAGAATAAGAATATTGAAATATTAATAAAAATGTGACAATAATAATATTAAGAAAAAATGTGAAAAAGGAAAGTGAGAAATAAGGTCTGTATGGACTTAATGATATATAGAGAGCTATGTTAATTTAATTTACATCATACAAAAGAGTATATAATATATTATTATATATTATATATTATATATTATTATTTTATTATATAATTATATTATTAATAGGTATTAATTATTATATTATATTATTATATTATATGTTGTATATTGTAGTATATTATAGTATATTATATATTGTAAATAATAACATGTCTTATGAACAGGTCTTATGAACATGTCAAAAGAGTATATTATATGTTGCATATTATGGTATGTTATAGTATATTTTATATTGTAAACATTAACAAGTCTTATGAGCTTATGCCTGTAAGAATGAAAATTTTTAATAAAAATAAATTAAAAAAAAAAGAAAGTGGAATGATAGCACTATGACAGTGTAGTGTGGAAACGGCCCTACAAGTTGGGTGGCCCTGTCAGAGTTTCTTTTCCTTTTTTTTTAGGGGGTGGGTTAAGCCAAGTAATAGGGATAGAAATAAAATTTGAAAATATTAACAAAATATGGCTGAAAAATATGTTTCTTGAGTGCCAGGAAAACCTCATAAAGAAAATTGGACTGATGAGAATTTTTATAGTTTAGAACTTATTCTGCACAAAAACTGGACTTCTGGACTATTTTCTGTGCAGGAAACAGCACTTTCTGCATAGGAAACATTTCTGTTCCCCACACAAAAAATGTTTAGGCACATGAACAAAGCACTGGGTGAGATTTTACACTGGGATACAAATGTATACCATGTAGCTATGACCATTTCTGCACTACACTGATATAGTATTATTATTCCACTTTCAACCTTCTGTGGGATTCTGAGGTTCGTAGTTTAGCGAGAAGCATTTAGAATTCTAACCCAGAGAGCTCTTTGGCCTCAGTAAATTACAAAACCAAGAATTCCATAGGATGTTGAAAGTGGAATAATAGCACTATAACAGTATAGTGCAGAAATGCCCTATGTCTCCTGTGAGAGACATCTGCTTCTGTGATGTGTCGTGACAGGAATCTTCAGGGACCCTCAGGGGTTCTTGGGAGGTCCCTTCAGATGGTGTCCTTTCAGCATATCCACCTACAGGAGAATAGCAGGACACATCCTCCTGATCCTTTCAGTTTCTGACAACACAGAGTTGGCTGCACTAGGGAAGCTGTTGAACTTACAAGGCAGGTTTGTGGGAGATTTCGGTCACTGCTGCATGAAGCAGTCAAGGGGCTGCATGGAGCCTATGGGCCACACTTTGCCCACCCATGATCATACATATGTCTCTACCAGTGTTATGAGCGTCTATCAATACATACTGATACATAAGAGGGACACATATCAATAAATGGCACGAGGAAGTGGTCACCTGAATATGGTAAGTTCACCTTTGAACATATACACATTTTATTGTACTAAGTCCTTAAAAGATACATATCTTTGGACATGCATTGCAAAGAGATCAAGGAAAAAGATGTGTCTGCATGAGGGAGTGTTTCTTACAAATAACAGGGGGAACAAACAAGGTTATATATATTAGACCTAAGTACAAAGCCACAGAAATACTGGCACAACTTGAGAGCAGAAAGGATGTCTGTAACTTCACTGAAAGCAATAGCATTTTGCCTTATATGCTTTTGCAGCCAAGATTTCACCCATCAACATTATTCGCTTTCTGGTAAAGGTCTTGATTAGACAGCAAGACAAAAGGCCACACTTCAGCAATAAACAAATTACTAGTACCTATTTAGTTTTAGCCTCCTGTGATTAATCAGCATGAAGGCCTTTCATGTAAACATTGCTATTTCCTACTTAGTTTATCCTTGTGTGATTAGTCAACATGAAGGCCTTTCAGACAGATGAGGAACTTCTCTGAATCTTTCCTTAAATGCCAATACCTTATACTGTAATCAGTTTGCAAGAATGTTTGCTGTTTGTCACCTGTCGCACATTCATTTTGGCCTGCTGCTATATATCAGATACAGTGTACACATTCTATTATACACAAAATTTGATGTGTATTCTCTGAAAGCACTACCATGGCAAAAAGAAGTCAATAAGTATTAAATTCAGTGTGCCACCAGTCTGCATATAATTGTTTCCATACATACAGCTGTAAGTGACAGCTTCCTATAATAGAAGAACCCTTTACACAGGTTTGCTGCAAAATCTATTGGATAGTCACAATGGAGAAAATATACCCGGCCATACTACTGAAGTATTTAAAGCATGTTTTCTATATCCTTGTGAGCTCCAAAGACCTGCTTTGTATGTCCCTTGCTTTCCTTTTTCTGAATGTTAGAATCACAGACCAGGCCTCCACAAAAATGGATGCTGGATCAATTCACACCAGATCATCATGGCGAAAGGAAATTGCTCACCACCTGCTCCCTCACAATATACTATTGCATTGTGACCTTTTCTGACTGTGTGAACCAAAGGTGAGGACAGGAGCAAACAACAGCAATAGCAAAACTTATATTCATTCTATCACTTCTTTTATGCTGGCACTCCTAGTGGATTTTATACCTCAAAAAGAGAGACTCAACTAATCTTGAGTCTTCATTCCTGCAAGCCTAGATTACACCTGAAACCAGCAAAACACCTGTGAGGGCCTACTTTGAATGTCTGCTACCTCCTCCCAAATGGTACCCTGAATTTTTTTGGACTGCAGTTCCCAGGATTCCTCTAGCATGGCCTCTAGAGTGTTGTCTGAAAGAAAACTTTCTAAGCTCTGTCTTTTGAACTGTGATTAAATGCAGGCACAGTGGCTTCAACAGCAGCCAATATTATTCTTCCCCTCTTTGGCTTTTTCACCATTCAGGCCATTTCTGCACTACACTGTTATAATGCTATTATTCTACTTTCAACATCCTATGGAATCTGGGGTTTGCAGTTTAGGGGGAGCATTTAGAATTCTCAGCCAAAGAGCTCTTTGGCTTCAGTAAACTACAAACCCCAGAATTCCACAGGATCTTGAAACTGGAAAAATAGCACTAAAACAGTGTAGTGTGGAAATGGTCTCAGTCTAGTGAAAAATTCTGGAGAACCTGAAAGCTTACCTACAATTTTGTAGCATTTTGGTCAACCTTAAAATAAGTGTATTGTCCTAGGATGGATTTTTTAAAAAAAAAATATTCTTATGTTGCTGCTTTTAATACCTAAGTGATATTAGTGGAATTATGGCCCAAATCCTATTGGTTAGTTGCTAATAGAGTAGATCTGTTCAGTCAACAAATTTATTTATGTGTTGGCTCACTATTCAACAATTAATTCAATGGATCTACTGTGCTTGGGACTATTTTCCTCAAAACTGAGCAAGCAATTAACATATAAGTCTTACTGATGTCCTATACATGATCATAAAAGACAAAATGCACTGAGTTTTACTCATTTTGTCTTTATGATTGTGTGTGGTGTGTGGTACAGGGTACTCCCAGAAAGAGAACTCTGAATACCCAGTGTTAAAAGGTGTTTGAGTAGCTGTTCGATCTTTTTAATTTAATAGGGTTTCTTTCCCACTGCACAGTTACAGCACTTTAATATCATTTTAGTTGTCATCAGTCCATCTAATGGAATCCTAGGATTTGTATTTTGTGAATTACTTATAATTCTCAGCCAGAGAACTTGAATTCCTCACCAAATTATGACCTACAAAATGTTGTAGGATGCAGCCATAGCAGTAAAAGTGGAAGCATAGTACCATAATTAGGTAGTGTGAAACAGATTCAGATTTTTTAGTGTTAAGGGAAAAAAATTGAAGTGGGAGGAGAAAAAAAAATCCTGGAGGGATGCTAATTGAAGACATCATTGTCTGGAACTCTTTAGGAATTCCCATCTGCTTCCATGAATAAGGTAATATGATTACATAAAGCAAGCCTTGACTGAAAACCTGTTTGGGCCAAAATACTGTACGGTCTTTATGTATGTGTAAGCACCGTAGTTACAAAGTTATGTAGTGAATTGGGGCTGAACCCCTCCCCCATCACCATTTACTGTGTTTGACTGGGATGTGTTCCTCTATCATTTGGGAAGCAGCTGACTGCCATTTCTGTCCCCTCCTATGAGTGATCCTCAGTGCAATAAGCAAAAGAAAGACCCCTGTTGTAATTCTCCCTCATGCTGGAGATTGCTTGCATGAAGAGATGGGTGGGAACAGCAGCCACTGGCTTCCCAAGCAACAGAGAAACAAATCCCCGTCAATCACAGCAGCTGCTTCCTGGTAAGGGGAGATTCGAGGCTAAATAGGGATCATGAATACAAAACAGTCACAAGTGTGTGTAAATCCAAGTTACATATTCATAACTTTCCTGCAGAATTTCCAGCCACAGTGTGATTTGTGGCTGTGATTTGGTTTGAGGGTGAATTTTTTTTTCCAGATTGAAAATAATCTAGGTGCTGGTCTCTCATTTTTATCCACAAAGAACACACACATACAGACACAAAATCACCTCTCAGCAATGTTTATTAATGTTACACTGCATGATTTAATACAGAGACCGATACAACAAGAAACACTGGGAGCGATAGGGGCGGATGAAATATTTGGTACCATAATCATGTAAATCCCCAATGAGTCACTTACTTTGGTTCTGATGATGAGTGGCAATGGAAGTAGCAGAATGGGAGTAAAAAGAATGAGCAGGAACCGGCGATAAATTGAGAGTTTTCTAAGAATCTTCATTGCTCTAAGACGGTGGCTTAGTTTTTCTGCAGAAAAAGTAAGCAACATCTTTTTACATTGAACCTTAAATAGATCTGTCTGATTAATATTTCTCTAAAGTATCACCTTTAGCCATTGCAACAGAGGCTTTAGTCAAACCAAGTTAAAAATAAATCTTGTCCTTTATTGTTTTAGTGTCTACATTAACGTGTGAGATAAGAGCCATATTCCCCAGCAATCGAAGACTCAACATGTGTTCTTCCTGTAAGATAAGATATTTTCTGTTCTTATTTAGCTTTTTAAAAAATTATTGTTATTATTGCTGTTGGCTTTCCTTGCATAAGAACTAAGTTCTTGAGAAACCAAGGCTGCACTAGATGTTTAAGAAGGCTTTTTCAATCTGTCCCAAAACTGAGTCTGAAGTGTGTTTGCTCTGAACTTGAGACATATTTGTTTGAGATCAATTTATTCAAGCTACTTTGTTTAAACATATAACAAAAGGAGAAATAAACTGAACCAAACCAAACTGAAAATGAAGTTAAATACAAATGTCAAAAAATCCCTTTTTACATTGAAACTTACAAGTTATTTAAGGTTCTTATTTAATTTTTATTGACAACACTCCACAGTGTCCCCCTGTGTATACTATCTGAGAGAAACACTTAATTTAAGTGCTGTGTCTTCTGATACCACTGAACCATGGAGCAGCAGAAACTACTATAACTTCTGGAATTTGTAAGAGAGAGTCTATTGAGCCTCAGGGCCACAGAGTGGTTTCTAAAGTACATCTCTAAAGGTCAGGTGTGAATTCCATACAGCAGGGCTAGAAAGTTTATTTAGCCTTCACTGGTCATTCAAATTTTAGTTCAGATGTGATTCCAAAAAATGCTTATAGTTTCACATGGAAGGAAAAGAAGCAATATGCCTCTGTGAGCATTAAATGTATATTTTATAACATTCATGCCCTGTATACATCCTTGAAAAGTAAAGAATTGTAATCTTGGGTGGATATTTAAGGAAACACATTTGTTTTTTAAAGAGCTTTGAAAAAATTATTTTTGGACTACAGTTCCCACAGACCTCCAGCCACCATGGTCACTGGCCATGCGGCTGGGAATTATAATCTAAAAAGGAACTTTTCTGAGCTCTGTTTCCTTAACCTTGTCCCTCCACCGCTCCCTAGCCCACTTCACGAATATTCAACAGCATACACACCAGATCTATGGAATGCTCAGAAATCTGAAAACTTACTTTTTTAAATTACAATTCCCAGAATCCCTCAGTCAGCATGGATACTTTTCCAAGCTCTGGTATTGTTTACTTCGAAGTAATGCTATTTTTATTATAAGAGTCCTGTAGCCCATAGAGAACTAAGAAAGTTTCTTCCAATCCCTGTGACAGGACAGAAAATTAATTCTTATTGATCAAAAATTTTTATCTACATAATTTACCAATTTATTTACTATTATTGAAAGCATGCACATATCTTTCAGTTTCCTTTCATCAAGAGTTAACCATAGGCGTCTGATTTTTCTTTTCTTTTCAAATTGTAGGCAAATAAATGTACAGAGTTAAAATGTGTGTCTATGAAAATATGAACACTTTAGTAATATGCATTAAAAATTGTCCATATTACAAAAAGTGCATGTCTATATATATTTCCAGTTGGCATTGTTTCAAATGAATACCAAACAAGCTTAAGGAGAAAATACAACTGGATCTCAAGGAGATGCAATGTTATCAGAAGGGAGATTGTTCCAACCAGTGTACAGAAAACAGTGAAACAGAGCAGCTTCTGACAAACGATTCCAGCTTGGTGCTGATAGTTATTATTTACTTAATGAATATCTATGTATAAGCTTTTAAACTGTGACCTTAGCTGCAATCCTACACTCACTTATCTAGGATTACATAATATTGACCTCAGCCAGGTTTCTTCACGTGTAAACATGCAAACAATTATGTTGCAAATGAAAGTAAATTTGTAGTGTGTTTGATAAATATCATGGCTGTATTCTGTAGAATCCTGAGATGTGTAGTTTGGGAAGAGACTTCTGTGTTAAGAGGATTTTACTGAAGTGAATCAAACTACAAATCCCAGGATTTTGCAGGATGGTCCCATGGCAGTTAAAGTGGTATCAAACTGCTATAACTGTGTAGTGAAGATAGGATATAAAGTTGCGATTAAGTAACAGGAACTAGGTGAGCTGTGGGGGAAAGGAGATGATAACAGTATACTGTGTAAGGCATTGGCTGTTTTCATCTTAAGCTGCATTACGTGCACTTTTATACAAAGGGTTTCTGTCATCCACTTGTCTAGTATGATATTTGTACTAAACCATTATGTGTAGTAGCCGTGGTAGTAGATGAGATTATGTAGGGGTTCAGCAAGGAGAACAGCGACTACTACTTGGGTTGACTGAAAATAACATGTACATAACTGATCTGTTGTACTTTAAAAGAATTGTGTGCTTTTTAGAATCAATGGGTTTTCCATTTCTACAAGTAGTTCACATTAATTGTACAGTTAAAAAAACAAAACAAGCAAAGATCTACTAAATTTCCACAATAAAATGAAAATGACTTATTTTGCTAGGACATAGCTGTCAAGATAGCAGACAACAGCTTTAGTTTGGGTGAGTTATGTGTGTTATTATGAAGCTGCACTAGTTGAACCATGAGGTTCTACCATTCAATCATACGCATCTCTGTACACATGCTCCTAGGAGCTTAATTTGATATGCCTTAAATCACATTTTTATCAGTATACCTTCCGGTGTTCTGTCTCCTCACCCCCCACCCCAGTGCACACTTGACAAATAATCTCTTAAGCTTAGCAAACTCAAGGGACACAGAAGGAGCAACAGCCCAATATGGAGAATTAGGAAGAAAATATGACCAAAAAAAATTAGAAAAGACTTAAATATTTTATGAAAATATCAGTGTATTCCTATGTCACATCTGCCCAGTTTTGCACAAAAGGGGAACAGAATAGCCTATGCAGAGCTATATAGTTGTGAAACAAGTCTTAAGAGATAGGCTTAAGAGAAACTGTTCTGGAAACCATGAAAAATGCATTTCCTATGCTCATTTCTACACTGCTGGGAAGACTATACTACTATACTATACAATTAAGCATGTTCAGCATTTCTAAATGGAAACCCTTTATCAGCTAAATTCTGAAACACTGACCAAATTCCTAAGCTAATGGACATTAAGATTCTAGAACAAATAGCAATTTGTTCTAGAATTTCAGGCACAGTCCAGAGGTACCAGTAACTGCTGTAGCATGATCCATAATTTATTTCTCTAACCTGATCTGTTTTCAGTGCAGGGGATGAGAAACATGCCATCCATGCCAGCCAGAGTTCATTTGTAAAAATGCTCTCTTGGAATGTAGGTATAACTCTAAAAGGCAACTGTGTAGTCAGTTCCTGTTTGTAAAGGGTAAGAATCTTGGGTCTTCTTCCTGAAATAATTCCAGTGTTGTTGATTCATTTGCAGAGCTTAGAAAAATCACTTTGGAGCACTTGTGTAGGGATGGGGGCATTGGAGGCGGTGCACCCCCGATGGTAATTTTTTGGGGAACCACAGCTCCTTGCTTGCCCATCCCCATGTGTCACAGCCCTGCCCCATCTGTTGTAGCTATGCCTCGTCCATCATAGCCCTGCCCCCATGCACTGTAGCCTCACCCCACATGCCATAGCCACATCCCTGCATGCCGTAGCCATGTCCCTGCCCCTCTGTTTGCCCCCCCACCTGCCCCCCTCCACTCACTCCTAGTTCCACCACTACTTTGGGAACTAGAGCCCCCAGAATTACCCAGTCAGCAATTGAGCAAATGGGTATCTTGACAGGGAGATTCTAGGAGTTCATACACTCCAATTGTCCCAATGAGCAGTCCCTAGTAGGTTCATCTTAGGATCGTCATAAGTCAAAAGCAACTTGAAGGAACACAACAAGAAGTCCAATTAATCCTCTGTTGTCCTACTTTTTCAACTGCTTTTAAAATGTCCCAGTTTCTCTCTTCCTCTCCCACTTTCCTCCTGTTGTCCTCAGGTTACTGTAATTACTGCAAACTGAGTTCAAATTGGAAAAGTAGTTCATGCTCTATTAACACAGCAGTGGGGAGGGAAGTATCTCACCCTTTTTAATAGGCTGAGGCAATAGCAAATTACTGCAGCATCTCCTAGCATGTGGGTTCTCCCTCATTAATAACTTGCCATCAGGATCACAATTTTATGGTTATTACCCCCATGTGTCTCAGTTTTCATTGGTGAAATGTTAGAGGGCATGGGAATCATAGGCCCTTAAACTGTGTTCATTTGGCTTTGAAAAATGTGTCTCCTAATTCTGACTGATATTCTGAAATAATGGACTCATGGATTCTTCCATGAGGAAGAAGGAGAAAATCCTTCCCAGGCTCACAGAAGTGTTTGGTGGGGCTGTAGAGATCTGTTACTGCATTCAACAGTCACTAATGTTTCCTTACAGTCTTCACAAATAACAAATGGCTATAGATAATCTTGTCATCAATGATGGACTGTATGAGGGAGAACAAATTAAAACTTAATCCAGGTCCTCCTGGTCAGTTGAAAAGCAGATCAGAAAATAGGGATTCAGCCCATTTTAGATGAGGTTACACTCCCCCTTGAAGGTACAGGTTTGCCGCTTGGTGTACTCCTGGACTCAGCTTCGAACCTGATGGCCCAGGTTTCTGTGGTGGCCAGGAATACTTTTGCACATTTAAAGTTTGTGTGCGAACTACACCCATTCCTTGGGATTGTGGATCTGGCCAACATCTGCCTTTGTTACATCCCATTTGGGCTTCTGTAATACACTGTAACTTCTGTAACACATTCTAGCATGGCATAGTGCTTTGAGCATTAGACTATACCTCTGGAGACCAGGGTTCAAATCCCTGCTCATTCATGGAAACCTACTGTGTGACCTTGGGCAAGTCACATGCTTTCAACCTCAGAAGAAAGTAAAGGCAATCCCCCCTCTGAACAAACCTTGCCAAGAAAACCACAATATAGGGTTGCCATAACCCAGAAATGGCTTGAAGGTACACAACCACAACAGTATGCTCTACATGGGACTGCCTTTGAAGAGTGTTCAGAAACATCAACTAGTTCAAAGAGCTCCAACCAGATTGCTAACTGGGCAGGTGACAGAAATCATATAACTCCCCTGTTAAAATATTGCTGCTGGTTCCATTTCTTTCCAGACACAATTCAAGGTATTGGTTATGATCTATAAAGCCCTATACGGCCAAGATCCAGGCTATCTGGCAGACTGTATCTTCCTCTATATGTCTTCTTGGGCCCTGAGATCATCAGGAGAGGCCCTTCTCTAAGTTCTACCACCTTCTCAAGAGGAGTTGGTGGGAACGTAAGAGAGGGCCCTCTCAGTGGCTGCCCCTAAAGTAGACTCTCAATCTCCTTTCCCAGAGAGGACAGAAAGGCCCTCTCTCTGCTGTCCTTCCATTGGCAGCAAAACCTATTGACAGGCAAAAACCAACATGCTTTTAATACAGAAAGTTTTTAAAGAATAGGCTAAAGGGTGCTGTATTGTTTTAAAATGAACTTTTTAAAATAGCTTTTTAATCTTATTTGCACTTTATTCTTTCAGTTGGGGATTTGAAGTTTGTAAACATTGTGATTAGTTTAATTTTGTTTTAACATACACTTTTTGTATGTTTTCAATTCTCTTGCTCTTTGAAACTGTAAACTGCCTTAAGTCCCCATTTTGGGAAGGATACAGGATACAAATAAATATGATCATAATCAACATCAAGGTATCAAAAGCTATAGCAAGCTACTCAATCGTGTCATCAATATTCCTTGCACAAGAAGGGCCCAACATATTTTGAAAGCCTCCGCCTTTAAGCCAAGATACATAGTACCCAAACCTGGTCAAGTTACATTGGTACCTGGAGCAGAAGATAGCACAACAATAAACACACTGCCTATTTGCTGTTCTTTCACACCATCAGCATTAGCTGCCTGAGGTGGCCACTTTACTCTGCCTATGAGGCAACCCAGCTCTGTTTCTTGTACAGGAAGGTAGCCTGCTCATACAGACCTGTTAACAAAGTACAAAAACAGCCATGCAGTATCTCAAACAAACAAACAAAACCCCAGCCTTTTTATTTCACCCTCCCCCAACCTTTTCCAATGCATTTATTTTACAAGCATCTTTTGTTCTTCAAATAAAATTGGTGCATATATATCTGTCAAGCAATTTGCCCCTCTTTCTAGACGTGCTTGCCTACAACCACAATTTCGAAAGCTACATTAAAAAGATACTTTTTAAATTAAAAATTGTAACTCATTACAAAACTTGGAAAAGAAATTCATGCATTACATTTTTAGTAACCCATTACATAATGTAACGTTTGCTAATTACTTTTTTCATTACTTAGAAAAATCTTAAGTTTGATATAGGAAAAAGAAATCTCCACACAAAATATCCAACTGTGTCTGAAAAAATATCCTTAAAAGTTAATATCAAAAGTGGGAAAAAACTTCTCAGTACCTACTGCCCATCATCCCTACTTGTTGTGTCAAAATTGCTGAAATGTCATATCATCAAGCCCTTGTGACAAAATGTAAGATTTACACTAACTGTGTTATTTGTAACTACAGTTGGCCCTTCCTATTTACAGGTTTCACTTTCATGAATTTGGTTATAGCCTGCTCTCCATGTTCATGAGAGTTAGGGGTGCAGGACCCTCCTGAAAGTATAAAAATCTCAAATAAGATTTTAAAAGGCTGTTCCACTCCTAGGATTAACCAACCCTGGCAGTGGCAGTGGCCAATCAGCTCGTGGTCCCTGTAATCCCCTCCTCCTCCTCTCCTGTCTCCTGTCTTCCAACTGCATCTCCTCTGCACCTTCTCTTACTTCCCACTGCAAGATCCACATGTAAGCCCTTTCCCATCTGTTCCCCTTTCTCCTCCTCTAACAGCACATCCTCTGCCTTCTTTTCCAGCAATCCACCTTTAAATCTCACTTCCTATTTCCTCCCCCTTTTCCCCTCCACCAGAGCATTCCTTCTGCCTTCTTTTATTTTCCATTCAGTGATCCACCTCTGAACCCCACTTCCCATCTTTCCCCTTTCCCTTCCTCCAGCAGCACTTCCTCTGTGTTCTCCTACTTCCCACTCCATAATCCACATCGAAGCCTCTTCTCATCTTTCCCCTTTCTCCCCTCCACCAACATCACTTCCTCAGTCTTCTCCTACTTTCCAACCTGAGATCCACCTTTAAGCCTCACTTTCCCATTTATTCCCCATCTCCTCCTTCAGCAGCATCTCTTTTGCCTTCTCTTACCCTGTGAGAGGGAGAGGAAAGAGGGGAGTTACAAACTTAGGAATAATCAATTTCATGAAAGGGAAACCCATGAAACTGCAGGGTCAACTGTATTTGCCAGTTTCTCCAACCCCTGCCCCCTTACCTCAAGTGCTTCTTTTCTAAGGGAACCTTCCCTCTTGGTGGCTCCGATCAGGCCATGCAGCCCTCTGATCTTCCTCCTCCTCCACCACCAGCCACAGCCTGGCCAGCTAAGGAGCCTGATTTTTCAGCACCACAAATCCTCTCCCATTGCCCCACACACACCCAAGAAAGGAGGGAAGAAGTATAGGGCCACCATGTTGACCCACTCTCTTTCTCTCTCCTTTCTCTGACCTGGTTTAGACCCTGGTTGCCCGCTGTCCCCACTGTGCCTTGGCCCCCTTTCCATAGACACACATTTGCATGTTGATATTTGCAGTTTTTTCGCCTTTGTGGGGGTCCTCTGCCTCTAACCATAATGAATGTGAAGAACCAACCATACTTACAAGCGCTGCTAGCAACTCCTAGCAGCCCCATTGCACAACTCCATTGATGAGGGACTGGGGAAGTAGTATGTCAAACCGATTGAAAAGTGGCAGCTTCCCTGTCATTGCAGCAGTAAGTCTGCTCTTGAATAGAGTCCAGACTTTCAAAGTGCTATCTAAGGTCCTGAATCTATCAGGGCATAGGATTCAGACTCTTGGAAAGCTCTTTCAAAATTTGGATGAAAATCCTAGAGCAGTTCACATCCCACTGACTCTGAAGCAGCCAACTGCCAGTGACCTGGAGGAGTCAAAGTTCCCCACAATGCCTTTAGAGAAATGCTCCAGATTTTAGCCAGTCTTGAACAGAAATCATAGGCTGGAATCCTCCTGGTGACTTATACCAGAGCAGTGTGCTTTTCTTTTTTTTCTGGGCTGTATACCAGCTCTGGAGAGGAGACAGAGAAAACCACTTCCTTCAGGAGAGACATCTCCCCTGCCATCTCCTGAGCAGTTAGCAAGACCCTTAGGGCTGCAGCTTGCTCTGCCTTTCCCTTTGTCACTGCTATTTCTGCTGTGATTTTACTCCTGACATCATCACCACTACCTACACCAGTATAGTTATGCTGAACAACAGGATCTTGGCTTTAAACTTCTGTTCATTCTCAGAAAGTACAGGAGGAGTTTCAGGAAGTTGGCAGAAGAGAAGGACACACCTTAAAGATCCCATATGCAAAAGCCATGTATGACCTCATCTTACACGTAAATTGACCACCAGCCTTTGAACAATAACTGGCAAATCTTGATGATCTGAAGATTGTCTCCAGATGCCACACTGCTGTGTTAGCTTGCTTTAGCTTGCCACTTTGTGCTCCTTGCATGAGCAACTCTTCCCTCCTCTCCCCTCACTGCAATCATACATTGCAGAATCAGCTTTGTGTCAAGTCATCAAACTTTGGCTCAGCCTGCCAGTTAATCCAGATTTTAATTACACTGCAAGCATGCACCCTCACTGACCCAGGTGCCTGTTGCTCTTTGCCAGCCATAGCAGCTGCCATAATTTCCTTGTTTATTGCTAAACTTCATGTGCTCTTTATCCCTTAGAAGAAAATGTACTACAGTGAGGGACTACAAAACAGTGGAAATTTTTCAAAAAAGTTAATTAACCTGATTAATTAACTGTTTCAACCAGTGGAGCCATGTGCTTGCATTGCAATAGTTTTCCATGTCCCCAGTGACTGCAAGATTAATAAAAATCATTTGTTTAACCTGGCTGGCATTGAACAATCAAGGACAAAAGCCAACATCGCATAATACATATGCAACTATCCTTTTGATCATCACAAAATCTCACTGGTATGTAATCATCATCATCATAATCATCATCATCATCATCCCGCCTCTCCCAATGGATCGAGGCGGCAATACAACAATATATAAATACATTAAAACATTAAAACGTACCCCATCCTCCCCACCCACCCACCCTTCCAACCCCCTAAACATATTAACTATTAAAAACAATTAAAACAAGATTAAAAACAAGAGGACAGTTGATGAGAGGCAGTGGAACAGTAGTCTGGGAAGGCCTGTCAGAAGAGGACAGTCTTGACTGCCTTTTTAAAGCAGTCAAGACTGGTAATATGCCAGGTCTCTTCCGGCAGGCCATTCCATAGCTTGGGAGCGATAGAAGAGAAGGTCCTCTGGGTAACCACAGCCAACCTAGTTCTGACTGGCTGCAGTAAATTCCTCCCAGAGGACCTTAGTGTGCGGGACGGATTATATGGGAGAAGGCAATCCCGCAGGTAGGTTGGTCCCAAGCCATGAAGGGGTTTAAAGGTAAAAACCAGCACCTTGTGCTGTGCCCAGAAACTAATAGGCAGCCAGTGTAAAGACTTCAGAATAGGTGTTATGTGGTCAGTTTTAGATCTTCCGGTGACCAACCTGGCTGCCATATTCTGAATTAATTGAAGTTTCCGGACTAAGCACATGGGTAGCCCTATGTAGAGCGCATTGCAGAAGTCAAGCCATGAAGTTACCAGCGCATGCACCACTGTTTTTAGGTGTTCCAGGTCCAGGAAGGGGTGCAGCTGGCGTATCAGCCGAAGCTGAAAGCAGGCACTCCTGGCCGCCGCATCAATTTGAGCTATCATCTGAAGCGGCGAATCCAAGAGCACCCCCAAGCTGCGGACACAGTCTTTCAGGGGAAGTGTGATCCCGTCTAGAACTGGTTGACAAACCTCGATATCTATAGATGTTATTATATAGATATTCTTGAGGCTTATGTCTGCTTAGGTATGTAATATATAAAAACTCAAGAACCATGTCATAATCACAGACCCAAACTTCAGTCTTTTTCATGTGCTAGTGCGAACCACATTTTGTTGAGAGTGTTGAAATGCCATTTCCTCTGTTTTTTGGCAAACTATTTATTTGTACTTTTACTGAATTTCTATCCCACTTTTAATGAAAAAAAAAAAACACCTCTCAAGGCAGCTAGCAGTTTCATTAAAAACAAATTAAAGCAACACAACCAATTAAAATGATCATCAAAAACAATTTAAATAATAAAACTATTAAAATCACCATCAATAACCATCAAAACAGTTTTGAAAGTCAATTTGAAGAGATAGATCTTCACATCTGGAAAGCAAGACTGACGTGTGAATGGGAGAGCTCACAGTATGGCTCACTATGGCTCCTAGTTCAGCCCCCAAACTTATTGTACATTGCAAACCCCCATCACTCTCCTCAAATATTGTTCATAAGATAGAGAATTGTGTTCCCAACATCCTTCTGGAGGAGCATTTCTCCATTGGAAGGCTTCCGCAGCCCCATTTTCATATACTTGGGGCCCTTATGGGCATTTACCAAATACAGAAATGACCAACTGGTCACTTTCAGATTTGGACCAATGGGTGGTTGTCACATGGGGGTTGCAGGGGGTAGTGCAAAATGGGGTGAGGATGGCACCTCAGCTTTCTGAAGCTGCCAACCTGTAATGTGATACACATAGCCACTTCTCACAGTCTGATTTCTCTATAAAGCCCATAATCAAATTGTTTTCCAGAATTCTCCCAGCTGTGAATTAGAATGTTTGAATATTCACACTTGTTCCAGATATTCACTGAATATTTCATACCAATAGCACAGGTGATGATCATTCAGTTCATTATTTCACCTCGATATTTAACAATACCCAGCATAATCTTAAACGTTATTCTTCTCATATGATTATAATGGTGATAGTGTAAACAGAAATGTTTGGTAGCTTTAATAGCTCTGTCACATTCCCAGAAGGCACATGTTGGAAGGCAAACATTTCTTAGTAGCTAGTCTGCTAAATCTGCATAGCCTCCCTGAAAAATTTGGAGTTCTAGTTTTGTGCCTACATGTCAGATTCATTAGTTTGCGTGTTTTCTCAGTGCTGGTTCTTTCAGTCCAGGCAATCAAGGAAACCTTGAAAACTGATACTGATCCTTAAATCAATTGATGGTTGTGTGAGCTGTGACATTTTTCTCATATGACTATTAGTGGTGACTTGTGCTGATTTACATATTCTGCCTAATGTTCTCTTGCAATTTGTGTATGTTGTTAATAATAATAATAATAATAATAATAATAATAATAATAATAATATTTATTTTTATCCCGCCTCTCCCAATGGATCGAGGCGGCGTTACAGCAATATATGAAATACATTAAAACATTAAAATGTACCCCATCCTCCCCACCCATGAGTGCTTGACCCTAAATTAACTAATCAAATACTAGTTGAGAGGATCTGGTTTCTCCTTCTCTTCTATTTGCACACCGGCCAACCAGATGGGAAGACCACTGCAGTATTATGAGAGCAATAACACTTTTCTCTTAGTGTCCCCCAATAACTGTCATTCAGAACAAACTAAGCCATGCTAACTGAAGGATTATAGGAGCTGTGGTCCAAACAAGTAATTTCTCCATTTCAGAAGCCAACTTCCTCTAATACTCCACCCAATATAGACTTTTAATACCTAGTAACCATCAATAGCCTTATCCTCCATGACACTGTATATGTTGTTGTTGTTATTGTTCTTGAAATTTTTATAACCCACCTTATATCAAAGAACTCAGGGAGGCTTACAGATAGCATTAAAGAAGTTGAACAATTTAAAATAATAGAATAATTAAATAAGCTAGAACATATTTAAAAACAATATTAAGTTAAAAATAAATTTTAAAGTTTTTAAAACTATGTACACTATATTTGTGAAGATTTAATGATGTCCACAGGCTTTGAAGAACAGTATAAATGACATGAGGGTTGGCACCAGCTGGGCGTCCAGCAGGAAGGCGTTCCACATTTGGGGCGCTATGGCCAAGAAGGCCCTTTTCCAACACAGTGTATTGATCTCACTGATGGGATATGGAGGAGCCTCTCCCCAGCAGATCTTAATGCCCAGGCAGGCACATATGAGGTGGTCCCACAAGGTCCTAACTAAGCCCTTTAGGTCTTTAAATGTCATCATGGGCACCTTGAATTCAGACCAGAAGCATATTAGCAGCTGGTGAAATTCTTTTAAGATTGGCATTCTGTGTTTACTATATGATATTCTAATCAGCAGTGAAACTGCAGCATTTTGCACTAGTACAGCTTCTGAGTCTTCTCCAAGGGCAGTACCATACAGAGTGCATTACAGTAGTCTAATTGGAAGGTTACCAGTGCATGGCTAGGTTAGCTCTGTCTAGAAAAGACTGGAGTTGACACACCAGTCAAAGATGGCACCAAGCACTCTGAGCCACAAAACCTAATCAGAGTCCACTTGGGCCTCCAGTGATAGGGATGGATCTAAGAGTACTCCCAAGCTATGCACTTGATCATTCAGGAGGAGTGCAATCCCATCCAGGACTGGCTGTTTACCCAGTTCCTTGACCCAAGAACCATCAATCCATGGACCCTGCATCTTATTGGGATTCAGCTTCAGTTTATTGGCCCTCATCCAGACCATTACAGCATCCAGGCACTGATCCAGGTACAGATCCAGCTGATTCTGATAAAGAGAAATAGAGCTGGGTGTCATCAGCCTACAGATAGCGCTCCACTCCAAATTCCCTTATGACTTCATCCAGAAGTTTCATGTAGATATTGAGCAGCATGAGGGATAAGATGGAACCATGTAGTACCCTGTAGTTTAGTAGCCATTGGGCTGAACAAGAATCCCCCAATTCTGCTTTCTTGAACCAGCCCTCTAGATAGGTATTGAAACATTTTAAAACAGTGCCTCCTACTCCCATCACCCTGGCCCAGTATGGTATCATGATGAATAAAGCTCCTGAGTGATCCAGGAAGATCAATAGAATGGGACTTCTTCTGTCTTTCCCCTGAAGAAAGTTGTCAATCAAAGCAACCAATGTTGTCTCGATACCATACCCTAGCCTGAAACCAGACTGAAAAAGATCCAAATAATCTCTTTCCTTGAAGAACTCTTGAAATTTCCAAGTCACCACACACTCAAGCACTTTGCCCAAAGAGGGAATATTTATAATCACATAGTTGTTCTCCTATCCTTCTGGGTCCAGGGAGGTCCTCTTCAGGACTGAGCTGATCAATACATTCCTCCTAGATTTTATCAGCCAAGATGGGCAAGCATTGAGCTTACATGAGGTAGGCTGAACTGCTTCAAGCATCCTATCAACATCATCAAGCCTCAATAACTGAAATGGATCCCATGAAAATTGTCCAGATGGTGCACTGGGTACCTCCTTAGGCTCTGTAACCAGTGTGGAGTTCTGAGCAAATGAGAGCAACTTTTTCATCAAAGTGCCAAGCAGATTTTCACAGCATGTTACCATGGGTTGCATACCTGAGCTTTCAGGGCCTGTATCCAAAAGACTCCTCACTGCTTGAAATAATCCTACTGGGTGGGAGATTGAAGATGCAATCTTAGTGATGTAATACGATTATTGGCCTGTCTCACTGCTGCATAGTAGGCACAATGAAGGGTCTTACTGATATCTGATTGCATTCACTTTGAGTCCATGCCACATGCACTCTAGCTATCATCTACCCTCTTGTAGATGCTGATCCCACAGTTTAGCTATGTGATGTATGAAGAAGTACTTTTCTTCACCCACTGGCAGATGGTGGCTTCCATGTCAGTGGGGAAATGAATTCACAATATGAGCCCTTTCACATTGCACAGTACTTTCCATGGCAACATGCTATGAAGTCCTGGGATTTGCATGGGGGGGGTCTTTTAGAAGCAAAAGAGCTCTAGTGTTTTACCAAACTACAAAACCTGGATTCCATAAGATGCAGCCATGAAATTAAAGCATAGACATAGTGGTATACTTTTGCAGTGTGAAAAAAGGCCCGTGTTTTAGTTTGAATTTTAGAGTGAACCTATTTTGGCAATAGGGTTCATCATCTTGGATATCTCTTTTAAAGATCAGACTAAAACTCAGAGCAGATTCATTGCTTCACTAACGTGGAAACAACCAGCTGCCAGTGCCATTATTCTTCCAGCATGATAGATGATGACTCTGAATTTGACGAGCAATTGATTGTGCCAGAAACAGAGCCAGTGACAGACCAAACTACTTTGGAAACAACCCCATCAGCTGAAAGCAAGCTGAAACTGAGGACTTTTCCGCACTTGGTTTTTAAAATGGGGCGGTGCGTCCTCCCGCGAGGACGTTCGCATTTGGGGGCGAACTGAGTTCGGACTACTTACTGTTTGTCCGGACTTCAGCCCGCTCCGGATCACCCAGAACTGGTGGTCGCCCGTGCTATTGAAAGACCAATTAAAAGAGGACTTTCAATAGTGCGGCGCGGCCCAGTCCGTCATTCTGTAAAGTATAGATCTACAGGCTTGCGCCAGTGTGAGTCTGCAGATCTTCTGGGGCCGGGCTTCCAGCTGGTGAGCTTCTCCAGTTGGTGGAGAGCCTCCACCAACCAGAAGCCTCCATTTTCATTGCCGGAGAGTGTGTAGCGCGGGCGCAAGC
The DNA here is from genome assembly GCA_948474755.1 of Ctenosaura bakeri. Lineage (NCBI taxonomy): Eukaryota > Metazoa > Chordata > Lepidosauria > Squamata > Iguanidae > Ctenosaura > Ctenosaura bakeri. The sequence continues at coordinate 328,224 of CAOLHI010000435.1, forward strand.
TGCTCCGGACCATCGTGGATCGTCGGGGGGAATGTGCCAGTCTGGTGAGTAACGGACTGCCCCATTTCCTCCCCAAAGTGTGGAAAAGCCCAGTGTTTCTGCAACCAGTGCCAGTGGGAGAGGGGACCAGCAATGATTTAGAGGAATTAGATTCACCTTTTCCCCCACCCCCATCACCCAATCACAGAGGAGACAGAAATGAGGTAAGCCATTTGGGCAAGACTGAGAAAACAGAACAATGATGAGTAATACCTGTTTTTGTCAGCATATAAGTCAGTCGGTGTGGCTTGCAGTTTGCATGTAGCAAATTGCTGCTCAAGCCCATGACCCTTGTGTTCTGGCTCTCTTGGCCCTTTTGGACTGACCTCTGGCGTTCTCAACCTTTTGGATTTGATCGTAACTTTGGCTTGCCTCAGTATTTCTCCTTGATTGTTTACATTGAACTCCCCCCACTGCCTCCTCCTCTTGGACAAGTACTATCACCTTTCTTCTTTTGCTGGCAGAAAGGCATGGGCAGGGAGCTGAACTCTGATATCCTGAGTTGTCCTTGTTCAAGCTTCAGTGGACAACTCTATGGGTCGAGTCCTATCATTTGGCTCCAACTAAGTGGATCCATTGCATCAATTGTTGTCTGTGAATCATCCTGTGGGTAAATCCCATTTGTTTAATGGCCCAGTCTAGTTGTGACTAACAATAGGATGTTGGCTTGCATTGTAGTGTTCTGAAGGAAGTAGACTTGCTCCAGTGTGTATTATTTTATACTTGTAGGGAAGTGAACAAAATATATGAAACTAAAGAGATCTTTGACTTAAAAATAATTTTAAGAAATCAGACTTTTTCTCTGGGTACCAGAAACCTCCACTGGGTAAAGAAAATATCTACACTACAGCACTAAACAATCCTCCTGCCTCATGAGATTTTAGGTTTGCTTCTAAAGTTAGATTCCTATTAGGCTAGTGATATGAAAAATCTAATGGGCTGTCTGTAACAATTTAAAGCTATTGTGCAAACAAGTAGGCAGTGAAGGGGGAATATCTTGCTTATACATATCAGAGGCTGTGCTTTGGATTGTACTGTATTCTTCCTCCCTATAGAGCTGTTTTTACTTGCTGTCACAATGAATGAACTTAGTACTATATTGTGTAACAGGCCTCTCTGTATAATTTTGATATAGTGCTATTCATTTGGAGTGTCAAAATGCAAAGGAAAATGAATGGATTCCTTTTTTACTGTGTCTCAGTCCTTGAAACTCAGGGAGGACTCTTTATTATTAGATAATTTGTGATCATGGGGAATAAAAACAAAGAATCAAAAGGGGGAATTGTACCAAAGGTTGCAAATAAAGATTTCATAGATCAGTTCTGACACATATATCAAATTGCAGCCAGGTTGTGTCCTGGGGACTGAAGTTAAATTATGGCTGTGCAGACAAATGTTCAGACAAGATTGTATTCCCTGTCTCCATGTGTTCGTTTCTTTTTTCCCCCGATCTTTGTGTGTTCACTCAAATATATGAACTTGTACTGGCTTTACCACAGGTAGAGTAAGCCAACTGCCTCAGGCAGCAGACACTGAGGAGGAGGCAGAACTGGCAGCTTCTTGACTGTACCTTCTGAACACTCTATCTGTTGTCTACTGCTAGAGGATGGAGCATAGCACACAGTCTGTCCTGGGTCATCTAAACTAGTCTTTTGGCTCTGGTATGGTTGGAAGTTTGATTTTTTTTTTCAGTGCTGAAGTTTCAGCTGCCAGGTTCATCAGCTGTTGTACATGTGGGGATGGGTGCCATCTTATCCTTCACTTTGAGCAGTAAAATTTGGATGTGTAGCTGTAAACACAACAAGGAACCCTGACTTTGGCAGCACAAGGCTTTTGCTATTGTTCACCCATGAAACCTTCATTTTCTTAATGTTTGGCAATGAACCTGGCGCTCTCAGCATGGGTAATGCCTCAGGGAGGCAACAGAAATATAGGTTTCTAGGTGACTCACTTCCCAGAACAAGCAGAGAATATAGGCTTCTGCTCATCCTTTTTCATCTGATACAATGGTTTTGTTGCTGCTTTCTGCTGGTAGTTTCATTTTGTGTTGTTTTATTACCACCGTTTCCCCCCCCCCGTTAGTCTGCATTTCTTTTGTTTCTAACATGCCTATGCATTTTTCAAAGTGATGTGGTTAATAGGCAGCCTAAAAATAATGAGTAAACAAGTATTGGTTCATTCCCAAAACAATAATCTGGCCAGCCTGTGGAATTTTATTGGTATCTGTAATTACAGGTTTTCCTGGTAACCACACCTAGGCTTTCTCAGGTGGTATGACAGGTCTTGACTTCTGGTTGTTCTGCTTAGCTCATATTCATATTTGCCCCAGGTTAGCAGGTAAGAGACAGATCTCTTTATCTCCATTAGCCATATGTCTTTTCTAGTTATGTATCATACAATATCTCTTCCTTTCAAACACACACACATTCACACGTTTCTAACTGAAAATCAGAAAAAATATATCAGCTGCAAGAATACCAGATATAAAACATGACTAAATCAAAATAACATACTAGAACTTGTAAAAACAAACCAACATCCTAACAACAACTAAGAACTTATTTTGGTAACAGCCACCCCAAATTTTGTAAACTTTGCTGTTAACAAGCAGAAATACTAGTCTTATTTTAGACTGTCAGATCTTCGCAGTACCAGCATAGAGAATTTGCTTATTTCTATTAGTCTATTAAACATATTTCTATTCTGCTTTGCAGCTGAGAGTCTCAGGGCAAAGTACAGCAAATAAAACACAAAGCAACAATTTAAAGCACTTTAAAATAACCCCAAAAAGAGGAATCAGTCAATCAACTTTATTACGATCACAGACTGGTCAGATTGACTGACTGATTGATCCAATAAAATAAAACCTGCAATGCAAGAGACCATGCAAACCCAAGCTGTGATCACTTGGCCTCAAACATATGGGTGGACAGCCACATTTAACTTGGTGCCGAAATTAAGCCAGTGTTGTCACCAGGCAAGCTCCTCTTCTATGCTACATGCATTGTAGTGTAGTGCTCCCAAGAATGAAAGACAGAACACCTTCTCCAGCAGATCTTCATAACTGGTCAGACTGTGATAGACAGAAGTGTTATCTTGGATACTCAGGTCCTAAGATGTTTGAGGCTTTGAAAGTTATCACCAGAACCTTGCAGAAGGCACCTGTATATGAGGAACCACCACCACTGCCAGCATGTTCAGCGTGGTCAAGATCCCACCATGAGGTCAAGAAGAAGTGCTGTCACACCAGATGTGATGCACAGGCTATATTTATTATTGATTGCTGACCTCATCTATGCTTCAGGCTTTCCTGTTACCCTGAGCTTAGTTGGATTATTCCAACTAGTAGTAGTATTAGTAGTAGAATGTGAGTGTGCATTTGTGCTGATTTTTCCAACAGCAATATATTGGTGTGAGTTATCACTGCATACCTTCCAACTGTCCAAATTTGATAGTTACAATCCTGATTAGTGTTCTGTCAACCCATTTTTTCAGATGCCTTTAAAATATTCCAATTTCTGTCTCCTTATTTCACTTTGCTCCTTTGTCCTCAGCTTTCTTCCATTGGTACAAACTGAGTACAAAGTGAAAAACTAGTTTGCACTCAATTAACTCAACAGGGGGAGAGGAGAGGCAGAAGGGCAAAATGTTAACCTTCCCTGTAGACTCAGGCAAAAGCAAACTGCTGCAGTCTCTCATAGCCTGTCCATTTTTCCTCATTAAGAAATTCTGTTATTTTGATCACACACAATTGGACACATGTGTTCCAGCTTTCTTCTGCAAAGTATTCTGGGAATGACTTGATCTTGAGTGGACCATTAAACCTAGTCACTTTTTTAAAAAATGGTGTTCCTACTGGAGGAAGAAGAAAAGCTCCTAGAATTTTTGTTGATAGGAATCAAAATAGCTGCCCACAGATCTGGCCTTTTCTTAGAGTATTACTCCCATGATGAATATCTGCACTTCAGAATTTACCAGTTTCTCAATGCTTCTTGATGAAAACAAATTTTCTTCATATGTAAGAACGAATATTAGGGGGAAAGATTCTAATCTAGCTTTCATCTGACATGTTTATTTTTTTAGGTACTGGAATTTTAATTTGTTCCATTATTATTGTTGAAGAAATCATTCAGTCATTCAAATTCCCAGCCTCCCACCATTCTGAAATGATCTACTCTAATTAAGCTTTTCCTTCCTCAGAAGAATGAGCATTGGGCCAGTTTTTTTTTCCCTTGCAAGCAATCATGGAAGCTAGAAGCCTTACTGTTGTCTTTGAAAGGGATTAAGAACTGCCCAAACTTCTCTTTAATTTGTACATACAATGTATGTATGGACTAGAACAGCCATGTTGTGAAAGTGAGGCGTTATTGTGGCTGTTTCATTATGTGTGTGAATATACTGCAGGGTAGGGAGTTTGTTTGGATGGAGATTAGGGTTTCCAGGGCTGGGATTCTTTCTCCCAGCCTCAGAACAAAGAAAGAAATCCCAGGGCAAAAATGCTGCCTTGAAAGGATTTTAATTCTTTATTGTATACTGCTGGGCTCTACTGTAGTAAGCTGCTTCAGACTCTGCATGGAGTCCACTTGTCCTGGCTATCTCCAGATAAAAATACTGACCTGACTTGGGGTCTTTCCATACTATACTATTTTACTGCTATTATTCCACTTTCCATATCCTTTGGAATCTTGGGGTTTGCAGTTTAGGGAGGGGCATTTAGAATTCTCAGCCAGAAAGCTCTTTGGCCTCAGCAAACTACAACTATAGCAAACCCAGAATTCCACAGGATGTTGAACGTGGAATAATAGCACTAGGACAGTGTAGGGCAGAAATGGCCTGTGACTTTAGGGCCCTTAACACCATATAGTTTTAGCATTGTGATTCCACTTTAACTGCCATGGCTTTGATGGGGCTCTAGTTCTCTGGCTGAGAATTGCAAATACCCTTTCCTAAACTGAACATCCCAGGATTCCATAGGATGTTGCCATGGTGAAGTGGAATTATAGTGCTATAATTGTATGTTTTGAAAAGTGTTCGATGGCCCACTGGGGCTTATTAGAAGCTGTTTCTACTTAAGAGCTGTTCCAATCAGTTCATGTCAGGATGAGCTGGATTCACCTGTGCGTGCGGATTGTGAAAGTTACTTTTTTGTTAAGTGCTCATGCACCAGTCTGTCTGTGAATGTTCTGTTTTGATAAAAGTAAAACTTTGGAAACCTAATAACAAGATCGATCTATCTATCTGTCTGTCTGTCTATCTATCTATCTATCTATTTAATATCCCATCTTTCTCTCAGTATGGGACTGAAGGCAGATCACAACATAGTTTAAAACAAAATGGAGCTAAGAACCTATCCTAATAATAAAAACAATTAAAGAAACCATCTTATTAAAACCAGCAGTAACACAAAACTGCTTAAAAGCATGTGAAAATACATCAATGCTCAGCATAACAATATATCCTCTTCTTGCTGAAATTCTTAAAAAAAATCTGCAAACAGATCTAAAAATGCATATAAAGAAGATGTGAAGAACTTAAAATGCAAGCTCCTCATGTTGAGGAGGGAGCGGGTGTGTTTTCTGCTGCTCCAGACTAGGGCCCTTCCCGCATCTTACCTTCTTCCGGTGCTGGGGTGCGGGGATCGCGCAAGCAGCCTCTGGCGAGAAGCTCTTGCATCCAGGGTCCTTTGGCTCCACACGAGCTGCCTGCTCGTGTGAGAGCCCCGCCTCTTCCTTCCGCAGTGCAGCCTGGGACCTTCCCAGACTGCGCTGGGGCAGGAAGTGTGACCAGTGCGGCTCCAGAGGCTCTGCACGCCAGGGAGGTGCATGCGGGGCCCAGGAGCAATGCGTGATCATGCACCATTTTCGGCTTCTAGCCAAAAATGAAAAGTTGTGTGATCAGTGCCTGCCAGCCCCTGGAGAGTCACACGATTGTGAGTGCATTGTGCAGATTGCTCCTCACAATCGCACAATGCTCCAGGCACCCTTTCACATGGAAAATGCCATGCGAAAAGGGCCTAGGACAAGGAGCAATGGATTCAAGCTGCAGGTAAGGAGATTCCACCTGAACCTCAGGAAGAACCTCCTGATGATCAGAGCTGTCTGGCAATGGAATGTGCTGCCTCGGGGTGTGGCAGACTCTCTCTCTTTGCAGGTTTTTAAGCAGACTGGATGGCTGTCTGTTGGGAATGCTTTGATGGGTGTTCTTGCATAGCAGGGGGTTGGACCTGATGGCCCCTGTGGTCTCTTCCAACTCTATGATTCTACTATTCTAAGCCTAAACATGGTAAATCTCATTGACTTTACTATTCCCAGTGTACCGTTGTTGTTGTTGCATGTCTTCATTTCATTTCTGACTTATGGTGAATCTAAGGCCCTTTCCATATGGCATTTGCCATGCAAAAGGGCGCCTGCAGCATCGTGTGATTGTGAGAAGCGATCTGCACGGCGCACTCACAATCGCACAATGCTCCAGCAGGCACCGATTGCACAACTTTTAATTTTCGTCTGGAAGCCAAAAATGGTGCACGATTGAGCATTGCTCCCAGGCCCCGCATGCACTTACCTGGTGTGCAGAGCCTCCAAAGCTGCGCTGGTCATGCTTCCTGCCCCAAAGCAGCCTGGGAAACTCCCAGGCTGCACTGCAGAAGGAAGAGGCAGGGCTCTTATGCAAGCAGGCAGCTGGTGTGGTGCTGAAGCAGCAGGGATGTGAAGGCCTCTTGCCGGAGGCTGCTCATGTGATCCCCGCACCCAAGTGCTGGAAAAAGGTAAGGTGAGGAAAGGGTCTAAGATTTATGGTGACCCTAAGGCAAACCTACGATGGGGTTTTCTGTGTGACACACCAAAGGTCACCCAATGGGTTTCCATGGCTGAGTGGGGAATTGAATCCTGGTGGTACTGATCCCTTAATTATTTTATGCTACAGTCCTGCACTTATTTCATTGCTGTGTGGCTTCAAGTATGGTGATCCTAAGGCAAATCTATCATGGGGTTTTCTGGGGCTGAGAGTACATGATGAGCCGATGATCACCCAGTGGGGTTCCATGGCTGACAAGGAATCAAAGCCTGATCTCCAGAGTCATAATCCAACATTCAAACCACCATACCATGCTAGCTCTTACTTACTAGGTATTAAACCTCACTGAACTCAAATGAGCATAAATAATGCAGAATAGAATAGAATAGTAATCAAAAGGATCACATTTAGTGATTTTGGAACTCATGGTGCTCAAATTCTATACCTCTGTTTCTTATCCAGTCACCAATTTACTAAAGCTGTTTGACTCCTAAGAGTAAGAAAAAAATCTAAGATGACTCAGAACCATCTTGGTCTAGCTGAGCCTTAGTTATTTTTAAGAATTTGTTTTATTAAAGGGTTATTATATGAAGTTTGTTAAGAGGTTATTAAAGAAAGAGTCCTTCTGTCAAGCTAATAGGATATCTTTAGTAATACTTTCCCCCCGCCACCACCCATGGTTAATAGCAGAGAATCAGAGAGTATAATTGTTTTACCAACAGAGTTCACATAATGGGTGTGGGAGACAAAATGAGGCCTTTGCTCCTCCAAATAAAAATTTTGCTCTTTAATAAAAACTTCCTTCACTTCTGAAATAGCTAGTATTGAGGTCCTTTAAAACTTCAGCTTAGTATTTGATATATACAGTTGAGGCATCCAAAGGACAGGGACAGACACATTTTCCAAGGGAATGCAAACACAGCAAAAAAAAATAATTCTTGGCGTGAATGATTTTCAGCATCTCTGCAATGCTAGAAACTTAAGGACTGATGAAAGATATCGTGGGAGGGGGCAGAATTCTTATTTGAGTATGACAGTGCTCTCATTTTGCCCTCTTCCAAAGCTATACCCCTAGAAGAGGCAATAGGTATGAACAGTTTGGCAATTTCATCCTAAAACTAAAACTGTAATCCTACACACACCTGAGCAGAAACCTATAGAATTGCACTGTTAATATGCCAGTGTATACGTGCTTAAAATGGGGCACACCAGTACCATGTCAAGGAATATACCATGCTTGATGAAGCAGTGTGTTTTAAGGCAAGGGAAACAGTGGCAAACTGGATTAAACTTTGCAGGGTAGATATATTGCAGGGGTATCAGCTAGAGCTTTCTCCAAACAGAGATAAAATGAGTAATAGAAACACTTACCAGAAGTTAAAATGCACTTTAATGCCCTCAATTCTGATGCTCCTGGAGATAACTGAGCGACAATATATTAATGGTTCCAGAAGTGACACTAAAGAAAGCTTTCCTAGCAGGGTAGAGGGAAAGAAACAGGGACCAGAATAATCTCAAAATGTGCAAAGCAAAGATAATTGCACCCTCAGCTAGGAAATCCTGAGCATATTACTAGAAATCATCAGCAACTATAATCCTGTACCAACAAAGTTAGATTAAGGAATACTGATTGGCCTAAATACCCTAAATGTACTAGATCCTGTCTGATCGTAAAGGCTAAGCAGGGTCAGCTCTAGTTAGCATGTGGATAGGAGACTGCCAACAAATAACAGGTGCTGTAGACTATATTTCAGAGGAAGGAACTGGCAAAACCACCTCTAAGTATTTCTTGCCTAAGAAAACCCTGTGAAATCTATGGCACTGCCATAAGTCAACCGATGACTTGTAGGCACATGCACACAAAGTACGAAAGAAGCCTGGAACCTCAGACAAGAAGTAGGAAATTTGCAGACTCCAAGATGTTCTTGAACTGCAGCTCTTATCAGCCCCAACCAGCACAGGTCATGGTGAGGAATAATAGTCCCACAATATCTGGAAAGCCACAGATTGCCTACTCCAGTTTAAAGAGATCAGCATAAGACATATTAATACCGCTGGAAATATGGGCACACACGGGGAGCTTTGCTTTGCAAATATCTAGAGGTTATGTTTGTTTGTTACTGTAAATATGTTTGTACACTGACAATTTTAGATTGTACTAACCATTAGCAGAAGATTGATCACATCCTTGTAGTGTTTTCATCACAGGCTGCTCTAAAATTGCATTTCTTTCTCATTCATTCAGCCTCAAAAGGATACTGAACAAGCTGGAATGCACCATCAGGTAGCAAAAGGACACAACACTGATCTTTCTTTGGGTTCCCATTATTCTGGTGCTTCTATTATGTGTAATTGTAATGTAACAACTCTCAAAAACACAATACTGAATAACTTGCTACCCATTTCAACAGAACTCGAGAATGCTGTGTTTCAGGACTAGAATTCCCAGAATTCCTAACCAGCATCCCATGGGGATTCTAGGAACTCTAGTCCCCCCCGCAAAAAAAAAATTCTTTCTCATCTTTGAATTTAAATAGTGGCACACATAACTATGCTAGATGTTTCCCAGGTGTAGCTTACTTGAAACTGGCCACAAATAAGAGGCAAAACAATAAATCCAGCAAACTGTCTGAGAGATTTGCTTTCAGCTTTTATGAACTGAGAGAATAACCCTGAGCCTGTCCTTCCCAAGCACTCGCCTGCAGCTTTAGAAACAGATGTCCATCAAATGAAGTGTAAAATTTAAACACCCACATGGTACAATGACTGTGACTACACTGTAGTTTGAATTTTTAAGAAAACCAAAGCTACTGTACAGGTGTTTAATCTTTTTTTTTTTTTTAAACTGGAATAACTATATACACAGCCTCTTTCAGGAGTCGCTTACCCACAAAATGCTGTGATAAAAAAGCTGGACTTTGTATCTTGTTTATATCATAGCAGCTCAATTTTTCTCTCCACTTCTCTATATGAAATTGTAGGGACCTTGACTCTGCTCTTAATACAAATGGAAACTACAACCAAGAAACCAGAAGTCTAAGGCCCTTTCCGCACCTTACCTTTTTCTGGTGCTGGGATCGCGCGAGCAGCCTCTGGTGGGAGGCTCTCGTGTCCCTGCTGCTTCAGCTCCTCACGAGCTGCCTGCTCACGCAAGTGCCCCGCCTCTTCCTTCCGCAGTGTGACCTGGGAGTTTCCCAGGCTGTGCTGGGGCAGGAAGCACGACCAGCATGGTTCTGGAGGCTCCATGTGTCAGGTAAGTGTGCGCAGGGTCCGGGAGCAATTCGCGATCGTGCACCATTTTCAGCTTCCAGCCGAAAATGAAAATGTGTGTGATCGGCGCCTGCCAGCCCCTGGAGTGTCATGCAATTGTGAGTGTGTTGTGCAGATTGCTCCTCATAATTGTGTGACGCTCTAGGAGTCCAAGATTTGGGCCCAAGATTTGGAGAGGCAGCTATGAAGGAAGTAGGTAAGATGCTCAAGTGTAAAAACATATCATTTAATATCAGAGTCAGAACCATGCATAAATTATGAACTGATTGTTTTATATGTATGTTTTTTAACTGATGTTATGTCCTTTTAATTGATTATATAATCTTAACTGGTGTTCATGTTTTTATCTGTGTTATACATCTACTTGCTCTGTATTTTAATCTGTTGTTCCCTGTCTTGATCTATAGGGAGGGGTAGGTAAGAAATAATTCCAACAACACATTCAACATACAAGTTAAACAGATAGGGTCATAAAATTCAGCCTTGCCTGAACCCCTTTGCCAATTGGAAACCATTCCTTTTCTCTATATTCTGTCCTGACAGTATCCTCTTGTCCTGAATACATCAGGACAATCAAATGTTGTGGTACACCCATTCCATAAAGAGTAATCCATAGTTTTTTCATGATCTACACAGTCAAAGGCTTTGCTATAATCTATAAAACATAGGCTGATTTTCCTCTGAAATATTTGGTATGCTCCATTACCCAATATATGTTTGCAGTAAGGTCTCTAGTGCTTCTTACTTTCCCTGGGTATCTGGCATTTCTTGCTCCATATATGGTAAAAGTATTTGTTGCAGAATTTTGAGTATCACTCGTGCTTGCATGGGAAATTAATCCTTGGTGTCCTTTTTGTTGGGCACTGAAATGTATATTGAGCTTTTCCAACTTGTAGTTCCTTTTTTTGTTTTCCATATTGGTTGATAGATTTTAATTAGAACTAGAGTAGATTCCATCTCTGTAGCTTGAAGCAGCTCCACTGTTATGCCATCTGTTTCTAGCAATTTATTTCTCTCAAGTGCCCTGAGTGCAGCTTCCATTTCACTTTATAAAATTGTAGATTCATCTTCAAATGGTTCTTCCTTAGATGAATCTGTCATCTTTTCATCTCTTTCATATAGTTTTTCATTGTATTGTTCCCATTGTCATTTTATTTCTACTTGGACACATAATGTGTTTCCCTACTGGTCATAGAGCATCCCCACTCTTGGTTTAAATTTCCATTTGGTTTTTTAGATCTTATAGAAGAGGTTTTCTGTTCTTCCTATCTCTCTGGATTGATTATTATATTAGTTTTCTTTATCCCTGTGCACAAGTTGCTGAACAGTTTTATATAGAGTTCTGACTCTATTTAGATCCCCTTTTACTTTTGCTTCTCATCTATTCTTGACTGCTTGGAGAGTTTCATCTGTCATACATTTAGGCTTCTCTTTCTTTTGGGTGCAGACTGTTCCCCCCCCATTCCTTTCATTGTCCCTTGTTTCAGTCAAAGGTTCTTCTGGCTCCCAGTCACTTAGGCTTAATAGTACATATCCTTTTTTTTGTTTTTACTTCATCTTTAAATTCTACAGAAATGTCCTTCAGCTTGTATTTTGGCACAATGGTTGTTTAGTGTTCCTCTTTAGCTTTACTCTAATTTTTGATATTAATAGTTCATGGGCTGTGCCACAGTCTGGTCCTGGTCTTATTTTTGCACAGAGAATAGAGCTTCTCCATCTTCTGCTTCCACTTACATAGTCTAGTTGATTTCTATATTAATCAGGTAATTCCATGTGTACAGTCACCTCTTTGTTTACTTGAATAATGTGTTTGTGGTGAACAAACCACTGACTTCATAAAATTGTGTCCGTTACTCTGCTGCTTCATTTCTTCATCCTAGGCCAAATTTTCCTACAGTCTTTGATTCTGCTTGATTCACTACTTTTACTTTCTGATCACCTATAATTAACAAAAAGTTAATCATGTTTTGGTGTGTGATCAATTTCCTCCTGGACTCCATCGTGGAATCTTCAGATTCCTTCCTCTTCTGCCTTGGTAGCTGGAGTGAAATTTCAGAATCCCTGAGCCAGCATAGCTGGCAACAGTTCTGACTAAGAGCTTCTGGGAATTGTAGTTGAAAACTCAAACCTTTCCATCTTCTGATCATTGTGAATCTTTCACCTAAGGACTGAAGTGTGGTGTGCAAAACTGCAGCATTGTCTTCTGGCCAGCAACTCAGACGATGTGACAATGCTCAAGAAAATGTCAATGTGTAGGAGCTATGGCCATTAGCTAATTAAGGTAGTTTGCATTTCACTAGTAGTCACAGAAATCAGCACCACATTTTGGCTAGTACACTATAGACTAGGATTGGAGAAATCTAGTGCAGATAACCCAGATCTGACAGTGATGATCTAGTCTTGCACTCTAGCATAAGATATTAGAATAATAAGTAGGGGTCTGTTTTCACAGCAAAATCCAATTATGTGATTCCAGCCTCAGTGACTAATAACTAGGGTTGTTCCTGAGCCAGTCCAGAAGACTACTGCCAGGGCAGATGCAGCATTATGGTTCACAGTTGAAACAAATCCTAGCAGGGATAATGAAGCCTCCTCAGAAGAGTTAAAATTTTGTTCTCTGTGTGAAAACCAATGGCAAAAGACTAGTTTGTCTCCTATATGTCAAAGCAAACCACCAGTACTCATTGTCCATAGTGGCTCGGGGATCTGAGGAACTATATTCCAATTTTACATCAAGCTCCATGTGTATGAAAATTGTAATTTCAAAACAAAATTGTGAGTGGGAATGATGTTATTTACAGGAGGGGCATGCAATATGTAAAGTCTTCTAATTACTGTTTTCTAGCTACTGTTAAATAACAGGTTTGAACAGGGTGGGTTTTTTGGGGGGGGGAGGCATTTTGAATAGATTTATGCCATTTTATGTCATTTTCTTTTCAGTTATAAGATTTTTTTCTACCAAAAAAAAAATTAGAGTAACAAGAAGAAACAAAAAGTAATCAGTCCCAATGGGAAACAAGGTAACTAATGGAAAGGGCTATTCTTTTTTCATCTACTGCCTGGCACCCTGTCAGAGTAATGCATGCATGCATGTGGGGAGAATTATTTGCTGTGGTGCAACAGATGCATTTTTTTCTGACAGCAGCACAAGCAGAGGGGTGCATACAACACTTTTCCTGCTCAACTGTACCCAGTCATTGACATGTGCTGCACTGTGTGGCTGTTCTGCATGGGGACTGCATAGTGTTGGCACAGCATATCTCCACATGAAGATATTTACACTACACAGAGGAGATGTTGAATTTCAGCCCTTGTAACAAATACAGTGAATTGCTCTGCTATCCTCTGCACCCAACCACAGTGGTCAATAGGAATAAACTTATTTTTAAAAAAACAACCAAAAAATCACTTTCTCAGCCCCACTGGGTCTCCTAACAGAGCTTTGTCTCCCTTGAATCCTGAATAAAATGCTTCAATGTAAGGGCACTGCCTGTATCCTCTTAGTGTGAATCAACACTTATATCACTGTGGATCAACACTTATGTAAATCCCATTGATTCAATGGGTCTCCTCTCGCTAGGTTCAATGAGTCTCCTCTCACTAGGTTTCTGGCTTAAGAGTGTGGCTATGCAACATGCATTTCCACGCTAGCCTGTTATAGTGTGATGATTCCACTTTCAACATCCTCTGGAATCCTGGAGTTTGCAGTTTAAGGAGGGGCCAGCCGGCCTCTCCCGAGACTGCAAACTCCAGGATTCCAGAGGATGTTGAAAGTGGAATCATCGCGCTATAACAGGCTAGTGCGGAAATGGCCATAGTTGTAGCAGCTTGATAACATTTTAATCATCATGGCTTCTTTCGTTCCTGCATATCAGGGTGTTGGACTGGATGGCCCCCATGGTCTCTTCCAACTCTATTCTACGATTCTATGATTTTTCCTATGGAATATTGGGATTTGTAGTTTGGTGAGGTAGCTAGAATTCTGTGGACCTACTGAAATAGCTAATCCCTGCTTTAAGGCTTCTGGTTTCAGGGTAATAGCACTCAACAACATACAAAAGACTTCAAAGGAAGTTGTGTAGCTGAATCTTTTCCCCCCAGGAAAATAACAGGATATGCCTAATCCTCACAATGACATTTTTCTTGCTCTGTTTAAGCCCCAGATGCATAGAGAATGAGGCAGCAAAAGTACCTTCTGCCTCCTTTTGTACATTGTACCACTCAACCAGCAAGCATCCCCAATCTGCTGTAAACATTTGGATATTTCTTGTAGGTGGGATCATTTTCAGCCACCTTTTCTGCTTCCTACATCATCATCGTCATCTGGATCCTACATCACCTAGTTACAAATGTGTAAATAAATTACATCTCCTTGCCCAACCCGCCAAACCTAATGTAACAGTCAGCAGCTGCATTGAGGGATGGAGGTTTGTTCAGCTGGCAATCAGGACACAGCAGGATGGTGTTTCCAGCCCCCTTCACCAGAAAGTTAGGTTGCAACAGGGGTCCTGCTTCTGATAGTCACATCCTCACTTATTGGTGGGAGGGGGCTGAAAACATCACCCAGTCGTCAGCAGAACAGACCTCCATTACCCAGTGAGGCTCCTAGCTGTTAAAGTAGGTTGCAGGGGCATTTATTATTGTAGTAATATTGCCATGATCGTGAATAGGTAGTATTAGTGAATATGGGCCAGTTATGGATCTTTAACTCAGGTTAACAAATCTGTAGCTGCAATACAAGATGCCAGCCGTAGTTTTTAAAGACACATAGAAAATTTGATTTGCTTCTGCAACAGCAGCCATTTTGTGGAATTTTTCCCTTCCCAACACTTCAATACTAATGAATCACTTAACATATGTCCACTGAAACCCACTCTTTTGCTCAGTATCCGCAAGACAACAAATGAGAGGGAATTAACAATGTGCATATTAGTGGTTTCAGATGATGATTAGGATTATGTAAGGTGGGGTGGTGTTAAGAGAGTAGCATGAAGAGACAGGAAACAAAATAATGATGCACCTTTAAGCAAGGCAAGATTTGGAAACCTCTACACTCAAGGGAACATTTTTCTATTTCATTTTTCTTTTGTTTAATTGGTTCTGCCCAGGACTGTTGCCACAAAGAATGTAAGCCAAGCCTTATTCCATGCCAGAACAGGATTAACAGAGAATATAACGGCTACCATGCTGGGCCAGACAAATGATCTGTGGAAGTCAGCATTCTGTTTTCTGAGAGCAGCCAGGTAGATGTCAGAGGACAGTTGACATAACAAGTCTTATCATGGTGATAGCTCCTAATACCTGGCAATAAAAGGTGTTTATGTAATGTATTTGACAAATGGGATTGCACTTTTTGCCACTGTGGTTAAGAAGGCAGGGGTGATGACCCTATCCTCTATCAATTTTTCTCAGAGCTGAGAGATATTACTTTTCTAGACTGCTTTTCACCTTCTTTTCAGCAAGAATTTTATTGGAGTCCTATACAATAGTTTGCAATATAATCTGATTTTTACCATTCATATTGATCTGGATAATATTTGTGACTAGTGTTAGCACTGGTCATTATTATTTATTGATTGCTATTTTACATTGCTTTATGGTTTTAAAATTTATCAGTGCTTTGATATTGTGAAATGGTTATTGAAAGGGGGAGAACCTTGACCTTTACAGGTAGCCTACGAATACTTTAAATGAATAGGTAAGTCTGTATCTGGAATGTCCCATCTCACACTGCCTATGGAAGGTCATGATACAAAAAAACCCCTCATCAAGTGGAAGGAGATGCCTGGTCACAGAAAGCTAGCACATCAGGTAGAAGGTAAGGCTAGAACTGTCTGCTTTATCTCAGGCGATCTCTCTGTGCAAGGATATTTTTTAAAAAATGTTGAGAAGCATTGAATTGCATGAGCTTCATGCCTACAGTGTGAAGTAGTACAGTTCAGACAGTGGTAACCACTTCTGTTTCCTAGTTATTTCTTAGACCTTAATTCAGCTGTACTGAAGTTATTGTTACTTCTTATATTGGCTCATGAAAATAGCAGGTAGGATCAACTGAAAGAAGAATTTGAATGGGCCAAACTTTGGCTCATGATTTTCCATAAGTGGATGCATTTTTTTAACATAATGCTGTGATATCTGCCTACCTCATTTGTCAACGATATCAGAGCCAAAGCAAACAAATGAAAAAAGAATTGCCATGACATGATTTCACAACTTACAACACTATCCTATAGATGTCTCCTTATGTATAAATCTCACTGAATTCAGTGGAACATACTCACAGCCTTATTTACCTAACACCACTACCTAATTTACTAGATTATTCCCTAATATTGAAACTGAAGTAGGAGAACTCACTGGATGGGGGATCTCACCAGAAGGTTTCAAAGCCAGCCAGATGGCAACCAAAATAGTGTCACAATCCATTGCTCAGCTCTTACAGACCTGGTGTGATGATCCTCACTAGCCAATTCTAACTTCCTGGTCTCTGAGCCTGACACTTTGGTCTTACATTCCTTCTCAGCAATTCTAGGGATTAGACACTTTCCAGGTGACAAAGGCTGCTGCAAGATCAATAAGTAATTTGTGTCAGAAGGGGGAAAAAATAAACAAGAGAAGGATGGGCAAAGGCTTTGGAGGAAATGAAGGATCAGGGACGTCCAGCAGGGAGCAGACAGGCCAACAGATACAGAATGTTAAGAACTCAGGGGGAACTAACTTGAGAAGGTTTACTATATGCCCTTTCAGCATATAAGAGTTGGACTAGGAGCAAATCAGAGCTTAAAAGTCTCAAAAAAGGGGAAGTTTCACTAATGTTGGGCTGGAGCTTGAAAAAAAGTTACTTTTGGATTACAACTCCCAGAACAGAGCCATATGTTGGGGAAAGGGGGCTTGGGTTTGTTTTCCAAAGAAAAAAATAGCTTTTCAAAGCTCTGGCCCAGGCTGACTGTACAAGATACTATGTTCTAGACTTGAAGGACTCTCCATTTCTAATATGAGAATAGCTAACTCTTCAGCATACATAAACATGCTTAGAGTTTCTGCAGGGCTGGAGGGCTGCTAGGCTGTTCCCAAATCCATATAGAAGCTGGACAGAAGGAGCTTGTCATGCTGGAACTGGAACACTGACTTCTTCTAATCACAGTGTGCTTTGAAGAATTTAAGAGCAAAAGCACTGTTTGGTCCTTGTCCAGCTGCACATTTCAAATAAACAGGACTAATCTGCCACCTACCCAGATCATTAAATCAGATTAGGAAGAAACTAGCTACTCCTTACTAGCACAATCCTCTACTCCCTTGCATAGTGAACACCATATAAGGGATTTCCTCTAGCTGGGACCTTCCAGACATCCTGGACTTCACATATATACCTCCCCACAACCACTAACCATGCTCACTGGGGGAATGGAGGTTGCTGTCAAGCACATCTGGAAAGCTCCCATACAAGAACAAAGTGGGATTCATCTCAGTACTTCAAATACTTTCTCTTTGGCTGCAGGCATTTTTGGACTGGAAGCCAGATCCGAAAGTAAACAAAAAAATATGTCAGCAACAAGCACATGCAGGTGGGGGTTATATCAGGATGTAAACCCAATTCTCAGTATTTACATTGTGATTAAAACCATGACTTGGTTTTGTATTCAGACCCCTGTGTTTTTGATGCTGTTACTATGGAGAGGACTGAAGGATCACAACTCAAACTTTATGACCTTTATTCTCTCATACCACTAAGCAGCTTTTTCCCAGCATGAAGGGAGTATAAAGGGTCCTTATGAAGCTCTCCACTTTGTTCCCTTTCCCCTAGCGACTGTGGAACAAAAGACTCTTGAGCTCTTAGGCTGCTCTAAGTGACTGGATCATCAACCCCCACTGAAGGAAAAAAAGACTGGGCAAGTCAGAGTAGGCAGAATTATTAACATAATTGTTTATGTTTGAGCTTGTAGAGGATTGTTTTTCTGCCACCTGTTTTCACACGAGGAGGAGGTGTGTGAAGATCAATGAGTCATTGAAGCATTTGGGAGCCATCAAGCAATACCAAAGGCTGAATGATTGGCTGGGTCTAGGGGATTAACTATGGGAGGCATTTCGCAAGTATTTTCTGATGGGCAGTGAGAAAAGCAGAAGTCTAGCAGTGAGTCAAGCATCATACTCAGCACTTCGAAGTCAAATGTGTTACTTGGAAGGAAGGCGCACTGGGATCAGCAGGACACGGGTGCTCTTTCAGTACAACTGTCATGGAAGAGGAGCCATAGCGGCGGAAGGGGAACAAGTGTGCTTTGTATTCTTTTTGATGGATGCTGTGAGCCTCCAACAGAAACACATTTCCATAAGTGGGGGTCTTTGATCAAGTTCTTGCAAGTAACATTGATGTTGTACTGTGGTTTTCACGTTTTGACTGCAGCTCCCAGAGTTCCTCATCCAGTATGGCCGCAATTTTGCCTGGGGGATTCTGGAAGTTGTAAGCTAAAACAGTATCTCTTTAAAACTCTACTACAGCCCTGCTTGCAGTCTGCTGCTGGTTACTTTATGTTCCAAGAAAGATCTGGAAATTTATTTTGACACATGGAAAGGAAAATATCGAGGTTGAACCATGTGCAGCTGTCTGAAATGATCCAGGAACCAAGACTCTTGGGCCATGAGAACAAGCCAGTAATTAGGACCAAAGTTGGGTCTAAAGGGAAAACCAAGAGGCAGAAGCAAACAACATATGAGCACAGCAGCATCCTTGGGTTGACTTTGGCCATTTCTGTACTACACTGTTACAGTGCTATTATTCATCTTTCAGCATCCTATGGAATTCTGGGGTTTATAGTTTAGGGAGGGGCATTTAGAATTCTCAGCCAGAGAGCTCTTTGGCCTCAGTAAACTACAAACCCCAGAATTCCACAGGATGTTGAAAGTGGAATAATAGCACTATAACAGTGTAATGTAGAAAGGTCCTCAGCAAAAGGATATTCATCCTTGACTCATTCTCACTGTTTTTCCCCTTTTTGATTTTTAACATCATTGTCTGATAAGAAGCTTTGAAAGGTGTATATTTTATGTTTTGAAGTTGGCCCAATAAAGGTATCGCTGCTTGTGGGTTTTGGATTTTGTTGTATTTTGCCATATGGCCAACATGGTTACCCCAATTATATTTTTTTCCTGGATTTCAAAACTGTTGAGTTACTAATTAATTTGGGGTAGAGGTAATGTTAACAGTAACAGGTTACTCTCTGTGTGTGTGTGTGTGTAAAGCAAGTGATATAATATTTCTTTTTCCAAAGTAGCTTTTCAAGTTCTGATGAAAACCCAAATTGCTTTTCTGGTTCATCTGTCTGAATCACTTGTGGACTATACCTGACATTACACCAAACCATATTTGTAGCTCACTTAGACGTTGACAGATTATCTGAACTCCAAGAAAGTAGAACCAAGAGCTACTGTAAATCTCAGTATTTTGCTTCTGAGATAGAATATTACTCTCTCTTTTCTTCTCTTGAAGGAAGAAATTATATGGAAGAGTTTTCCTTAATCCAGAGAAGGCAGTACAGTAAATGACTAACATTTCTTCACAATAGACATGGGAGGTTTTTCCTCATTCCTTGTTAAAATGAACATGACATAAATTACCGCAGTGTTTGTTGCAAACTCCTTGGAAGTAACCACAAATGCAAATACATCAAAGCTGAACTATTATCTGATACCAATTTCCTCTGTTACTGTGGATGTTTATCATTCATTGTTGTGATTTATATACTCAGGACTTCCTTCTCTCTACCTTTTGGAAACAAAGGCTTGCGAGTGGTAAAGGGACACAGATACACCCTAGCCAAGGACTCACAGCTGCCCCTTGACCAAATGGTGAGAACCACACTTCCTTTTGTTCACTTGTTGAATACCTAATTCTTCATTTCATTTGAAGCACAATTTGACAATCTTGATGCTCAGCATTTGAGATCATTTGTGCAATGGCTGCTGCCCGATAAGTGGGAACTGGAGGACTTTCACAGCCCATACATGTTCCCTAAACTAAGAATGCATAGGAATTGTGAATATGAACCAGTCATTATTGCATAACTTTAGGTTACACATTTGTAACTGCCTTAGTAAATTCTGTCCATTATTATATTAATTTATATCCTACTTTTTTCCCAGTTTGGGACTCAGGGCAGCTTACAATAGTTAAAACAAACATAGTTAAAAATTCACAGAATACAAAAGTTAAAAAGCAATTAAACTACCATAAAGCCAGTCAAAAACATAAACTGTCAAAGACAACAATAAAAGTCCAGCACATTTAGGTTCCCCCACCCAAAAAAAGGCCTGCCAGAATAAAAAAAAACCCTTTTACCTGCTTGCAGAAAGATAGTAAGGAGAGTCTAGCATCTCTCTCAGCCTCTCCCATGTTACCACCAAATGTACCTGTGAGGGTAGGGGGACGGAGGGAAAGGCCTTCCCAGAAGATCTCAAAACAGAGACAAGTTCATATGAGAGAATATGGTATTTCAGTTCAGACCTGGATCTGAACTGTATAAGGCTTTGTAGGTCACCATCAGCACTTTAAATTGTTCCCAGAAATGGAATGACAACCAATCTGGCTGCAGGTCTTTGGACCAGCTGAAGTTTCCAAACACTCTTCAAAGGTAGTCCCACGTAGGGCACCTTCCAGTTGTTCCTCTAAAGCTCCCTGGCTATTTCTTTCTCTCAGAAAGGGTATATGAAAAGTGTGGCCCATGGCCACTTGCACCCACAAAAGACACTGTAGATGTTTTCCCTCCTGTACCAAAAACACCAGAAAACTGTCAGTCACTGCACTAGAGGCCACCAGGAGCAGCCAAAGCACACTCTCCAACACCCTTCCAACCTCAGTTCCCTGTATCACAACACAAAGTAGACCTTTGTCCAGTCTCATTTCTCATTTTGACCAGTTTCCACCCAGTTTGGGAACAAAGTGACCACAGTAGACAGAAAGAGGCAAAAATTGGCCTCCACCTCTTCAGCAATTATCCAGCCCTGTGGCAGGATAAAGGCTATGTGTTGGGAAAAGGGCTATATTATACAAGCAGCTCTGTCATCTTGCAGCAGAATGGACAATGGAGCTGTTTGTATCATTTAGCTCTTTCTGCAGTTCCCTAAATGAGTCTGTTACCTGCAAGGTGGGTTACAGGATCCTCTAGTCAGCTTCAGTGCATGGAGGAAGAAGGTTTATCTTGTCCTCTGATAAGTAAATGTCTTGGTCTGGTCCTGATAATGTGATTGTTCTATTTGTTTCATCTCTTGAGATACTAGATGAATGGGATAACTAATTAATTAATTAATTAGATTGTGATCCAACTTTTCACCCAGTATGGGACTCAGAGAACCTACATCTGGCCCTGTCAAGAGCTCTGCTTTTATCAACTTCCATATTCTGGAAATTGATTGTGTGTCAGTCCTACAGCTATACAAGTTCAGGGTGGCTTTTGCTGCCAAAAAATTGAAGAGGTGAAACATATGAAGCTTTCAATATATCCTCCTGCTTCAATAACATAAAGATGTAAGAGAAGAAGGGATCACATTCAGGTATATAGATGTTTGCATGCCAGATGTCTTTGCCTCAATGTACACATCTCTCCTTCTGTTTCTTGATGGTTAGACTTCCCCATTCTCAGAAACTTTACATACATTGCCTGGTTTGTATAGTCCCAGTTTTCCTTCAGTCTAGTCATAGAGTCACCAAACACATGCATCCTACACATTTATGTCATGCCTCTTTTTATTTTTATTTTTATTTTTTGTTTTTCTGAATCCCTAGTTTGGGTTAAAGACAAGATGAGACTTTGGTCACATCTTGGGTAGGCACAGCCTTAGCCAATCATGGTTCAGCATCTATTTTCCATTTTTACTGAACTCATTACTGAGGATTAGGTGACACAAGGAGAAGATGTTCTTGTCTTGAATCTTGCAATGGAAGTGGGTGTACATGAGGATACATTCACATCGTAAGTGGGAATGTAATCTTCATGCTACTTGCCAGTGCAATAGGTCCATAGAAGATAGTAGGGATTAGGGCAAAGCAAAATTTAGCAAGTGGACTTCATCCAAAGGAGACAGATTTTTGTGGAACTCTTGAGAATAAAAAAGGAATACAGGAATGCTCAAATACAAAACACCTTTGGAATAACTCAAAATAGAATCCACTCTGGTTTACTTGTTTGAATACCAATACTATATTAGCAGTCTTGAAAGAACTCTGTAAAGGTTTCAAAAAGTAGTGCCAAAGGGGCCAAAATAGACAAATGTCCTTGGGAAAGAATGTCTGCCCGCCTGTTTTGGAAGAGAAATACAATATAACTAGAGCCATTTCCTGCTTCAGAAGTTTTTTCAGACCCTTCCTCCCATTTCCCACACTAGAAACTTTGATGGAATAAGTTGCACTGCAAAAGTAAAATGGGAGGGGAGAACTTTCACGTGCCATCATATGCCTATTCTCCGTACTTAAGCTGAACAACCATAGATATGAACTGAAACCTCCCATAGAGATCATGGAAAGTTATTATATAGATTGCATTAAACAGAAGCACTCATATTAGCTGAAACAGGTTTGACACTCTCTTTGGCTCCCATGTTACAGCTCCCACTTATAATTATAGTATATATATTAAAACACTGGTGCTAAGAGGGTTATTGGAGTTCATCTTATTAAAGCTACTTGAGGGGATAAAATGATCAAAAACATACCAGCAGCCACAAAGGACTCGATCCAATCTAGAATTAGAGACCTTTGATCTAAGAGGAAGATTTATGAAATCTCTCAGCAAATCGATAGGAGAATCCTTCTGGGAACTGGTTCTACGATAGAAACAGCTTGAACAAGTGCTCTGGTCTTCACAGTCTTGGTGGCAAACCTTCATGTAGGAAGACAAGAATAAGTAGGAGGAGGAAGATCCACATGTGTAGATTGAAAGGTGTGTCAGGGACATAGTGAGACAACCAGCAACCACCTCTCGGCAAACTATTGCTTTGCTTTCTAGTCCTCCTGCAAAACTTCCAGTCCTCTGAACAAGGAAGTCTTTCATCCTGATTTCTGATTTCATAACAGGTATTTGCATGCTATCCTCAACTCACACTTATAGTTGTAGAATCAAAGGGTTCTGGACCAAGAGAGGTTAAAAAGAAAAGAAGAATAGAAAA
This sequence comes from Ctenosaura bakeri, assembly GCA_948474755.1. Classification (NCBI taxonomy): domain Eukaryota; kingdom Metazoa; phylum Chordata; class Lepidosauria; order Squamata; family Iguanidae; genus Ctenosaura; species Ctenosaura bakeri. The sequence continues at coordinate 351,480 of CAOLHI010000435.1, forward strand.
GAAAAGGATAATGTTGTTGCTTTTGGCCATGATCCACAATCCAAGTTAAATACTTGGATTTTAGAGTTTATTTTGATCCTCTGTAATACCCCCGCCCCCATGTTTCTGATCCTTTATAATCAAAAAGCCCTAGAGTCTAACATTACTTTAGCTCTGCGCTTCTCCATGAATGAGCAGGTTGCAACTTAAAGAAACTAGTGATGATGGTGGAACAGTGGTGTTAACACGTCATCACCACCACCACTTTCAAAGATCTTGCTACACTAACCAGATGCCCAGTGCTAGATTTATGCACAAGTTGAGGAAATTATGGTTTAGGACATCAGATTATGAGGGGTCTCTAAACACACATCATCACTCATGAATTCTTAGTAATGTTGCAAGGCCTTTAAAACTTGACATTGTTTCAGGCTTCTTAATCTGGTCCTGTGCCTCAAATTCCATGAAGTTGGTTAAAGCAGATTATTCTGCCCTCTTGCACGCAAAGTCCAGACCTGGTAGACTTGATTATACCAGTCTTTTGCAAGGACCCTGTATCTTCCTTTCTAGAAGTGGACCAATCCAGATCTTCAACCTCTACTTATGTATTTGGGTCAATTGATCTTTACTTCAGCCACATAAGATTAACAAATGAACAAGTTACCACATGGTGAAAGGAATATTTAAAACTGATGTGGGAGAAGTGCAGCCCTGGGGCCACATATAGCCCCTCAAAACATATTTTGGCCTACGGCTGCACCAACCCTTCTCCCAAATGTATGTAGGTCTGCTGCCTTTTTTTTTTTCCAGCCAAGAAAATTGAATATGATTCATTTGCAATTGTAACAACATTAGGGAAATCCTAAGAAAATTAAGGTTCTACTAGAGTTATTTCATTTTGCAATCAGTGTAGGGGTGAATTATACTGTTCCAGTTGTATCTTTTCCCCTGTAATGGTTAACTGCTGCTCAGTTTTGGTTCTCTCTGCACTTTGTTTTACACAACTTTATTTTTCACTACAGTCAGTCCTCCATGTTCATGGGGATTAGGGGTGCAAGACCTTTGTGAAAGTCAAAAAACCACAAATATCTATAGCCCCTCGAAACCAAAAAGTGCACACACAGCACACAATAATACAGTAAGACAGTATACAGCATACAGTTACACACAGTATACAGTATATTTAAATCCCTGGTGGAAAGCATGCCAACAGTCTGGTTCTGCCTTTGAGGTGGTGGGGTTCCTTCACAAGGCAGAAGCAGGTGGCTTGTGGGGCTTGCTGCTGCCTCTGCTGCTGCCCTATGGGGTTTTTAATAGAGACTTAAAAGTCTAGCCTCACATTCACAGTAACTCTGGAAGCCTCATGAAACTGTGAAAGACTATGAATTCAAGGTGGGTCTTATAAATCCCTATGAAAAATGGCATGGGGCAGCAATAGAGGTGGTGGCAAATAAGCTGCAAATGACCAACTCTATGAATGTTAATCGCATAGTTGTGGAGGGCCAACTGTACTTCTCACTTGATGATTTTTGTTATTGAATCTAGGTGATCATGGGTTTTGTTTTCTAAATTGAAGGTGGGACTGTAGACAGTGAGATCAGAGGGAATCAAACAAAGAAGGCACTAAGATTGACTGTTACTTTATTAACACTGGCCATTTACAAAGCTGACGTTGACAACACCAACTTCCTGGTACTAGCTGAACACATGTGATGTGATGACAATCCATTTTCTGAATTCAAACCTCTCGAGTGAGACAAGAACACCCTAATGGATTGTAATTCAGCAGCTCACTCTTTTTCTCTAATCTCTCTTTGAAATTTCTTTGCTTTACTGCAGTTCCTTTAAGGAAGGAAGAAACTTCAAAGGAAGATTAGTGAGAAAGAGACTGCTGTACACAGTGTCCCAAATGTGGTTACACTCTAGATTTATATAGAGACCGTATGATATTTGTCCTTTCATTTTCAATACCTTTTCTAATGTGGTCAACATGAATTTTGACATATTTACATCAGCTGCAACACTAAGCATTGATGGAGCTATTGAATCCAAGATCTCCTTTATGGTTAGTCACCCCCAGATCTGCTCCTGTGAGTGTGTACATGAATGTGGGATTTATTTTATTTTTTTGACCCAACCGCAAGGAGTACCAATTTACACTTGCTTACATTGAATCACATTTGCCATTTTAATGCCAGTTTCCTGTGTTTGGAGAGACCATCTTGGAGCTCTACACAATCCATTTTTGTGCTAATCACTTTAAATAACTAGATGTTATCAACAAACTTGGCCACTTCATTCTCAACTCCAGACCATTTATGAGGAAGGAACTTTTTGCACTACACTATTATGCCACTTTCAACATCCTCTGGAACCCTGGGGTTTGCAGTTTAGGGAGGGACATTTAGAATTCTCAGCCAGAGAGCTCTTTGGCCTCAGTAAACTACAATCCAAGAATTCCACAGTATGTTGAAACTGGAATAATAGCACCATAACAGTGTGGAGCGGAAAGACTTGAAATTAAAGATCATCCAACCCAATACAGATTCTTGTGGGAATCCAATTTTTCCTTCCTTCCCATGTGAGAACTGTTTATTTCTGCTCTCTACTATCTGTTCTTTAACCTGTCACCAGTCACTAAGAGGATTTCTGCTCTTATTCCATGACTACTAATTTTTTTTCATGCGTCTCTAGTGAGGGACTTTGTCAAAAGCTTTTTGGAAATACAAATAGGTAATGGCTACTAGATCACAGCTGTGTTCCTGAGATAGGACTTAGCTTTGCAGAAGCTATTTATTTTTAGCAGGATATGCTTCTCTATATGCTTGACAATTTCATCGTTAATAGAAGGGGCATTACATTTATTAGCTTGCAGTTTCCTGAATGCCTGAGATCACCTTTTCAAAATTGGTGTTGTATTGACCACCCTCCAGTTTTATAGTAAAGAGACCTAACTTAGAGACGTGCTGTATGTTTTATCAGAAGATCAACAATTCTACATTTCAGTTCTTTGAGAGTTCTCAGATGGATGCCATCCACACCCAGTGATTTGCTAATTTTTAATTTGTCAAAAAGCTGTAGAGCAGAGGTAAACAATTACGAAAGGGATGGAGGCCATTTTCCTGCCAGCACCCACCTAGTGGGCCACTCCAGCACATTTTGAGCATACTAAAATGATGTAATACCACTTCTAGCTGCCATTTTAGTCCTTTTGCAGACGATTTTGGGGAGGGTTGAGGGCTCTGAAACATTGGAAGAAGCATTCTACATTTGCTGGTTGTTTAGGGTCTTCCTTTTTTAAAGATTTGGGAGATCTGGGGTTCTGTGTGTCTTCAGAGACTGTACTTTGGAGTTCCAAAGGACACATGTGGCCCACTGGCCACAGTTTGCCCAGACTTTATCTAGACCTTCTTCTCTTGTCATCACTATTTGTCTGAGTTCCTCAGAATCTCTTCCTGAAAATATCAGTTGAGTATCTACTCTACATCTCCTACAGTGAAGATGGATAAATCAGATTCTCTGCAATTTCTTTAGTACTCTCTTATTTCTGTTCTCACCCACAGTCAGTCTAACAATATACTCCTTAAAATCTTGTCTTGATTTTCTTATTTTTTGATGTTCCTTTGTGTAAGTGTATCTTCTTGCTTGTGCCCCTCAATTGGGCAAAACTTTCCTTTTCTAAAAGACATGAAAGTTGCCCACAAAAATAAGTGAAGAAGTCTATGATTTTAATATAGCTTTAATTGAACTGGGGAAGTAGTCTGATGAGGCAAAGCTCAAGAGGAATGTAAGTAGAAAATTGCATCATTAGATAGAATAAAGGGGAGCGGGAACAAGAGCTGAGGCAGAAGAAACGAACAAGACAAATGGCAATGAAATTAGTGAGAAAGTAGGGAAGGGGAAAATTAGAGGTGTGTTGATTTCTTTAGAGAACCGAAGCCATAGCTTTGAAGACAGACTTTCCCTGTCCTGAAGGGCCTTGTAGGTTAAATCCCCTATAGCTACATGCTCAGGTACCACAGAAGCAGCAAGGGTGAACTGTTTGTTGCATCTCTCTCTAAATTATGTAATATCAAACTCTTTTATGTGTGTTCAAAAGCTAATTAGATAGGAAAACTAAATTATATCTAATACTTTTTTTAAAAAAATAGCCAGGCTTTAGCCACATACTAGTAAATAAATTAGGTCATTTCCACACTATGCTGTTATAGTGCTATTATTCCACTTTCAACATCCTGTGGAATTCTGGGATTCATAGTTTACTGAGGCCAGAGAGCACACTGGCTGATAATTCTAAATGCTCCTCCCTAAACTGCAAACCCCAGGATTCCATAAGAAGTTGAAAGAGGAATAATAGCACTATAACAGCATAGTACGGAAATAACCTTAGGAAAGTTGATTTGAGTGACACAACATGCTTTTAGTCTGCACTGAAATGATCCTATGTGTTCTTCCTCACACCAGAAGTTGCCCAATGAACGAGTGCATAATGAGTCCTATCTGAAAATTCATAAAACTCATCCTGCTCCCACAATCCTGCACAGATTATAGAAAAATAGCAGAAAATAACAATGAAAGTTTAAACTGGAATGGCCAACAGTAACAAGAGCAAGAGAACTGACACATGAACTCCCTCTTTCTGAATCACGCAAAGGAAGGCATTAAAATATAGGGAACGCTATGTCTTGAACATGTTATTCCATAAAATTAAATACTGCTGTCAATTTGTTCAAAACCAAGGTGAAAATCTCAGACTACTTTATCAAGATACCATTTGATTTCATATTAATGAAACAACTTCTAAGAGGAACAAACCCTTGCAGAACCCACTGAAACAGTTACTGAAACACATGTTGTGGGAGTCACTGGCTTTGGAGAAATATACCACCTGAATGTATGCAGTGCTTATCTAGACAAGATCTGGGTCAAATTAAAAGTATTTATAGAAGTACAATTGTATGCATGATTCCCTGACAATGGGCTCAAATGAAACCAGTGGGATAGACTTCTAATTAAACATGTAGGTGGTTCAACTTGAAGTTTTATTGACTTCTGGGGGAGAGTTTACTTGATATCCTCCATTTATTTCGTTGACATCTGGTCTACATTAAGTCTTTATTATTTTCTCTAATAACCTTTGGGAAGTTCCAATATACAGTTTCAGTTCTCATTAACACCCAAGCATCTCAAGTGTTCACTGAGTTTTATCAATGGCCATTTCTGCACTACAAAGTTATATTGCTAGTATTCCACTTTCAACATCCAGTGTAATTCTGGGGTTTTTAGTTTACTGAGGTCAAAGATGCCCCTCTCTAAACTGCAATTCCCAGGATTCCATAAGATGTTGAAAGTGGAATAATAACACTATAACAGTGTAGTGTGAAAAAGGCCAATATATTGTTTGTCCTTTGTGTTACTTCGGGTTATGCACCAATGTAGACTGTATCTGCTACAAAGACATTCACTGACATGAAATGTCAGGTTTCATGAATGAACTATTGATAGATTTGCTACCTCCTAGACAAATGTGTATGGTACTGCAATACTCATTCACAAATGGGCTAATCTCTTGCCTTCTTATCATGGTCTGAATCTTCTTAGCCTCAACTAATGATGTCCATTAAGCCAATGGGATTTTCCTATGTATTGTCTCACTATTCCACAACTGATTCAGTGAGTTTACTCTAGTTGGGACTATCCAGTAAGATTCAGGCCCTCTATAGCCTGCGGTGGGGCCAAGAGAGGTTATTGTATGAGAAAACTGCCCATCACTTCCAGTGCAAAATTTGGAAAAGTTACTTTTTTGAATCACAATTAGAATTCCCCAGCCACTATGTTCAATAGCCACACTGGCTAGGGTTTTCCAGGAGCCATAATGGAAAAAATAGTAATTTTTCAAGGTCTGCTACAGAGTTGATTCATCTCAATGTAATTGAAAATATGTTTTCCATTGCAGAAGGTGATTATAAAAGAGAGAGTGTCTGTAAATAATTCTTTATTATACTAGTTGCTACATTTTCATCATTTTACAGTCATCCTACTTCTTCTGGGGTATATCTCAGTGATTGTGATGTAGAAAATCTAGCCTTTAGCCTTCTCTAAAGAGTTTGATGTCAGAAGAAACTCATTATTGGCATTATTTTTTCCTTATTCTCAATTTTAGGTCATGGGTCAACAGGCTTGTAGGAGGCTCTGAAGCATGAACTGTGATACTATAGTAGTGCGATACAAAGAGGTGGTCTATTGATCAGAGCCAGTCCAAAAACCATTGGCTGCCGATATGTTGCAAAAGATGCAATTGTAGCCAATGGGCCCAAATATATACTGGTCCATGAAACACTGGAGAAAAAAATTGCTGGACCCTCACATCAGATAACCTGGAAAGCACTGCACTATAGTGCAAGTTCAGTATAAGCAGATGTTGTATGTGTTCCATCTCCTGGTTGGAATGGGGATGAATCTTGATAAACGTGTTCGTAGTTCAAACATACATTTAAAACCAATTCCAAAGACAAGTTGTGCTGTATCTTTAACAGTCAAATTTGTGTGTGTGTGTGTGTCTGTGTGTGTGTTTTTGGAATGGATGTCTTCACCTCCCTGCTCAAGAGTTATAGATTCTGATCCACATCACAGATGCATTTTTCCTTAATTTTTCCTCCATTCTATCCCATCCCCAATTAACTTACATTTTTATAAAGTTGACTTCATATTCATGTACTTAATTTAATATGTAAAATGATTGTCTCTCTTTAAAATATGCATTTAAGGGAGCAATCTTAAACTCTTAAGAAAGGCAGCAGCGAGAGAGAGGGAGAGGGAGGCCAACAAACCAAGGACTTCACAGTGCCATGGTAGAAAATGTCATCATCATCGTTATTACACTGCCTGCATCCTTTCCTTGGAAGCCCAGAGCTGTGGGGTTCCTCTATGTACATTTTGCGCTGCCCTCTGTACCTGAGTCAGAATATGGCAGAGTGATACCTCCACAGGGATTTACAAGAAAAAAAAAGGAATGAATGTTACTGCAATGGATACGCCTGAACCCGGGGTATAGAATTTAATATAAATTAACTATTAAAAATATACCCCTCCATGTGCTTGAGAGGTCCCCAGATGAGCATGCACATGGGCACGGCCGAACGGTTGAAAAATACAAGAAAATTCCTGGTCAGGCCAGTAATTTTCCCTCACGCAGCTTCAGGAGACCTGCGGGCAAGTACACATCAAAACTCAATCAAGTATGCACCAAGCACACAGAAGATTCTCAGCCCTGAACAATCAGCTTGACAGGATTAGCGCATCTGACTACACAACTGTCAAGTGCTCCCCATTTGCATACTGTCTGCGCTATTGACAACCCAGATGAAAACTCATCAAGTCAAGTACTGACCTTTGGGAGGCTTTGTTTCAACTCCGAAACTCATTGTTCTCCCCAGGACCAGACTACCCTCCAGGCACATTTTCCCCTATTAAAACCCCTGACTATGAGTGCTTCCTTGGATCGCTCTCGGCTTCCTCCCTGTCCTGCTGCAGCTCTGCTGACCAAAGCCTTCCCCTCAGCCTCCACGTGCTGAGATTCACTGCTCCCAACTCTCCGGCTTTATTTCGGCTTCCCGGACTACAGGATCAGGTGTAGTATTTCCCCCGAAAATCCTTCTTAAAATCCCCTATCTATTTTCCTCCCTTTATTTTCTTAGGTCTGTGTGAGTGAGTGCGTAAGTACGCAGTGACTTAGGTTTTAAATAAAGTAAATTTTTAAATAAAGTAAATAATTAGAAACTTATTTTGTCTGGGTCTTGACTCAGCCTGGGTACAAGGTCTCACTAAGTTACCCTGCCTCTCGTAGTGCTACAGCTTGTGCTCTGGCTAATTCCCATTCCCCATTATTTGGAGCACATTGAGGTGCCCCCCCAAGGGACCCCAGAAATCAGGGTAACATGGAAGAAATCTACCCTCTAGTCAGTAGTGGGGCTGTGGATGCTGGTGGCTGCAAAGGTCAGTAGGCTGGTGAATCTGACTCAGGTTTTAATCTGAATTTTAAAAGTGCTATCCAAGGCTCTGATATAGATGTGAAGTACTGGTGATAGTTTTTACTATCTCATTCTAGAAGCAATAACCCCAACCTGGAAAAATAAAGCAAGATGGGGAACACATGGGTCTCCAGATATTTTTGGAGTGCATTCCATCACTCCTCAGCTGGCTATTGCTGATAAAAGTTGTAATCTAACAATATCTCACACATCTCCCTCCCTCCCCCACTGTTTACATGGGAGTTCCTCTGCCACTGAAACTAAGGGATACCTTGTTTGTTTCCTAATAGAGCTATCAGATCTAGGATCTCTTGAGCTCCTTCGAACCTCTGTTTCCTCCTGGGCAGTGGTGGAGCTTGGAGTGTGTGGAGGGGGGAGGAGGAAGTCATGGCCATGGAGCACGGGGCATGGCCACAGTGGCCACGGTGCGTGGGGGTGTGGCCGTGGTGCATGAGGGCATGACCACAAGCTGGGATGCCCCAAAGACATCACCACTGGGGGCAAACTGCCCCCATTGCTCCCCACCCGTTGCTATGCAACTGCTCCTGGGATTCTTCCTTGATGATTTTTCTTTGCCTGGATCCTCCTCCATTCACCTTCCCTTTCAGCTACCATTTTCATCCCACCTTCCTCTGGAAGAAGAAACAAGGTTTCACTCCTGAAACTAAAGTTCTATCCTCCATCTCCAATCTGTTTGATAAATCTTTTCCAGCAGCTGCTTAACATGGCTACTTCACTGCCATATAACAAGGCCGCTATTGTTGGGCAGCAAGGGTGGCAATTTCCATTTTCCCTTATTTCTGCTGAAACTACCTAGCTGCTGCCTAACTATACACCCTGCGTCCTGGCTATGTGAGTTATTCTCCCAGTTTAATGTGTAACAATTAAGTTAAGGATATTCTTTGGAAATTGTTATACAGGGCATGATCACCTATTGCCCTAATTCAAAACTCTGCTTGAGGAGCTTCCACACAGGAAATAAACAGAAACCAGGGTGCCATGATCACTTTGTTTTGTTTTAAAAATAGGATTCCTTGCTTGCTGCACTGGTTGAGTGAGTTTACTGGTGAGTTTTCAGTGACAGAGTAACCAAAGAAACCTTTAACTGCAGAGTAATCTTGGCAGAGGAATTTTAATTGGCAGTGGGAAAATTTAAAGAGCACATGGAAGTTCAGGTGATCTAAATATGCCACCCTCCCTTTCCCAGTCTCTCCCAAGCCTGATGAAAGAGAAACCTAAGGATGTTGCCAAATCCCTCAAGACTTGGAGAGAAACAGACAACTTGGTACTTCAGGTTTAAGTCACCATCATCACCTCTTTGAGACCTATGTGCAAATCCAACTGACAGAACTGATCTGAAATCTATACTGTTGTTCAGAAGCAGATTCAAGAAAATAGAGAACCCTTCTTCCTGAAGTCCAAAGGCAGAGCTCCTTAACTTGGAGACAAAAACTTCTGCAAGACAGAAATTTCTGCAGAAAGGGGGGAGATTTTCAAATAGTCAATGAATAAGTTGCAACCTAGTGCTTCAGTGCTGCCCCCTCTCATAAAATCCAAACAGCATGCTTTTGAATGAGTGAAGAACACGTCTGTACATTTTTTTTAAGTCTGAGTTCTTCATTTTATTAATGACATGTGCCTTCTTTCTTTCTTTCATTTTCAGGTATGTTTGTTTATTTATAACACTTCCAGCTCACTTTGTGGTGCCCTTTCCGCTCATGGTGTCCAGTGAGAAAAGGAGAAAAGGAGAACATAGTTGCAATAAACAATCATCATTTTATAACAATTATATTTATAGATATATTTCTCAATTATCTGGATAAACATAATTACAAACACCAAAGTAAGCAATTTATTCTGAGCCAACATATACAGTAAGCTCAGTGGATGCAGTACAGAATCATAGCTTTCACACTGTAATTAACTGCCACATCTGCATCCTTTGGAATCCTGGTCTTTATAGCATTAGCTCTCCACTAACTTTCCTATAGACCAGAGTTATATTCTCAGCTTATCCATGGAAACCCACTGAGTGACCTTGCACACATCACACACTCTCAGCCCCAGAAAACTCTCTGATAGGTTTGTCTTATGGTTGTCTGAAGTCGGAAACAACTTGAAGGCACACAACAACAACAATACCATGAGAGCTGTCTGACAGAGAATTCTAAATACCCCTTCCTAAACTGCAACTGCAACGGCAGTTAAAGCAGAATGATAATGTTACAACTGTGTAGTATGAAAGGGCCCCAAGAGAATGGTAGCCCTTCAAAATCACCCTAAGCCTTTGTGCAGGCTGAACTTATATTGTAGCTTTTGTATGATTGTTGCACCTCCATTTCACTACAGGATGACTGCTAGGCCATTTCCGCACAAATCTGTTATAGCACGATGATTCCACCTTCAACCTCCAACGGAATCCTGGGGTTTGTAGTTTTGGGAGGGGCCGGATGCAAACCCCAGGATTCCATAGGAGGTTGAAAGTGGAATCATTGCGCTATAACAGACTTGTGCGGAAGTGACCCTAGACAGGAGGAAAAGGAGAAGGACTAATCATGTCAATCTATGTGTGCATAAATCATTCAAAAGTCAGCATGTGCAAAGGACTGGGTGCCTAGACAGCTTTCTGTCAGGGGCTAATTCTGGTTTTGCAAAATATTGTATTGATTGGTTGGTTGATTGATTGATTGACTGAAATATGTCTATCCTACTTTTCATTTCAAAAATCACTCAAGGTAGATAGGCAATTTCATCCCCCCCCCCCGATTGTCCTGATTTTGCCCAGTCAGTCCTGATTAATTTTGTGCCATCCCACTTATTCAGCTGGCTTTTAAAAGGTCCTAGTTTCTCCCTTCTTCTCATACTTTCTACTTTTCCCTCAGTTTAACTTCAATGCTGCACACTGAGCTCAAAGTGAAAAAGTAGTTTGTAGTTTATTAACTTATCAGTGGGGAGCAGAGAGGATGGGATGGTATCTTGCCTTCACCAGTAGGCTCAGGCAAAAGCAAATGTTTGCAGCCTCTCCTAGCTTGTGAGTTCTCTTATTAATAACTTTTGCCATCTTGATCACATTTGGATGTTGCTCAGTCACAGGTGTCCCAGTCTACAACTGTGAAATGTTAGAGGGTATGTCATTTCACTGTCTGATTTCTTAATGAGGTTTTACCTAACTCAGAAGTGAGCAATTCTATGGATTCAATTTCCATTTCCCTTCAATGATCACCACAGGTCGCATAGACTTTGCCCAAATGAAAACAGAAGTGTCCAGAAGTCTACTTCCATTTAAAAAAACAAAACAAAAAAGAACCTTTAGGGGCATATAATAGAAAGCACAAGGGTTGCACTTCATTTTAATGTAGAATCATTTCTGCACATGTGCCAATTCAGCTTTTTATGATCTTTGCTAGAAACCTTGATCAATTACCAAGTTGTGTCTGTGTAACTTAGGGCCCTATCACACTATGCTGTCATAGCACTATTATTCCACTTTAACTGCTATGACATCATTCTGTGGAATTCTGGGGTTTGTAGTTGGCGAAGCACTGGAGATTGGATGAGAATTCTAAATGCCTCTCTTTAAACTGCAAATTCCATGATTCCATGCTATATTGCCATGGCAGTTAAAGTGGAATAATAGTGGTATAATAGTATAGTGTGATAGGGTCTTAAGTCACATCTCTTGGCCTAACTCCCCTCCTAGTCCACCTTAAGAGCCAGCTGCCTGAATGGGTAGAGGAGGTCCATCCAGCTTTTGAATGAATGCAAGAAGGACAATGTTTCCACTCCTCGCTAACAAGGGCCCTGCTTTTGACTGTTGCAGGCTCACTTGCTGGCAGGAGCAAGGTGAAAACATCATCCTCTCTGCACTACAGTAGGAAGCTGAATGGACTTCCTTTGCCTGATCCAGCAGTTGGCTCTTAAGGTAGACTGGGGTGGCATTTACATAGGTTACCAGTAAGACCATTTCCACACTAGACTGTTATAGTGCTATTATTCCACTTTCAATATCCTATGGAATCCTGGGGTTTGCAGTTTACGGAGACACTGGCCCTTCCCTAAACTGCCAACCCTAGGATTCCATAGGATGTTGAAAGTGGAATAATAGTGCTATAACAGTCTAGTGCGGAAATGGCCTAAGACTCCATAGTCTTCATGAAGACAGACTAGTTACTAATATCAAACTGTCGGTTATGAATCTGAAATTGCAATACTGAATACCAGGCCTTGTTTTTCAAGTGGGGTTGTTCAGGCACATAGGTAGCCTATATATTACTCATCCCAATCTGTTTGCAGTTAGATTTTTAAAAATCTCTTTCTAAAATACCTTGATAACAGCCTTCTAAAATGACATTTCTGAAGCTCCTGGCACTACCTAATGATTTTTGGCTGGTAACAACTGTGAATGGTTACAGCTTTGCCTCAGGGCTTTAATTTAAAAAGGTTTAAAAAGAGAGGTAACAGCCAGCAGAATTTTCAGAGCCACTCACCTATCTATTTTCAAAAAATATCCCATTTTATTTTATTTTATTAACATTGCCTATTTTTTTCATACAATTAGAAGTTGGAAATGTAGTTTGAAAATTATTCAGACTGCTCATCTGTGGTTACTCTGTCTGAGGTACTGAAAGAGCTGGGCCTTTAGGATCATCAAATCTGCTGTTTGTTGTGAGATTTGTAATCATGTGGATTCCATAGGTCAGGATCAATAACAAAACTAATGAGGTAACCAAACCCATCCATATTGCAGGGGTGAAGAATGACGTACAGTCACTTGCATAGGAAAACACGTTGTTTTCAACATTGAATGCTTGGATCTGCAAAACAGAAGGAGGAGGAGTGAGGTACCAACAACCTGTACTTCATGTCCCACTTCAACACGCAGGCCGATCATTAACCACACGTCTGTGCTGTTTGTTTAACTACAGGAAAGGTGCAAGTCAAGCTTGGAAAAATGTTGGGTATTTTAAGGATATAGCCCTGGAGAAATCACATTAACTCTCTCACTTCAACATTACTAGACTCTCACAGCCAGCATAGCCAGTAATAGGGCCAGTGATCATGGTGGTAAGAGGATTCTGGGAGCTATTATTTTTTGGATTCATTATCAAAATAGCTGTTATCACAAATCAACTCTTCCTACGAATCTACTCCAGAGGAATCTCACTTGTGCTTGTGAAATCAAGGGATTTGTGACAGAGAGTGAGCAAGACACTACTCTAATTATGGTTGCTTAGTCTCGTTGACTTCAATATCACTAACTTCTGAATAGGCCTGCTTAGGACTAAATACTTTGAAAAATAATGATCATCACATGTACGTCTTATGAAGTGATAGAGTTCACAAGAGGTTATGCCAAAGAAAACATGCTTGTCTTTAAGGTACCACAAGACGCTGTATAATAATTAAACAGTTGGACTCACATAGATTAGTGGTGAATGAAAGAGCTGAGTATTGATTTATGGAAAGAGGCACCCATCTGTGTCAGTCTTCAATTTCCCAGTGTTAAAGTACTCTGCTAATTCCTTTATGTTAGGACATAACTATTTTTATGTATTGTTTTGTATTCATTTGCTTCATGTATATGCTCTCTTTCTCTTGAAGTGGTCATAAAATGAGGGTTAGAGTGACATGCCCATATCTACACTCTGTACTTTCCAACGTAGTAGAAAAGGCAATGATGCCAATAAAAGGCATGTGGAAACATGTCAACATGGAAGGAGTTAGCTGTAATTTCATTCAGAAGTTAGTGAAAGGATAATAACTCAGTGTGCTTATTCAAATGTTAAAGTGTTCAACTGTTTCTAGTTATGGTTGCCAATTTCTTGTGGCTAGACCAAAAAGACACAAGAAACCTTAGGAAAGATGCTTTTCCCCCCTCTGAACTATAGAATTCCCTATCCAGCAGCCGTGATAGTTGGGGGATTCTTGGGGGCTCTATTCCCAAAAAGTAACTTTCCATGTTCATCTTGGACAGGGCTGTGGGCTGGGGCCAAGAGGGTGAGAGGATGATGGCTAGGAGGGTCCAAAAGGAAAGGCTGAGGCTGTGGAGGGATGATTTCCACTATGACCAAATGGGCAGTGCCTGTAAGCTGTGTGCAGAGCAAAGTAGTAAACAAGTAGAGTATGTCACCCAAGGAGAAAACCAAAGATCGAAAGAGAGAGCCAACAGTAAATGTATAGGACACAGCAGTAAGTGTAGTACTCAGAAGATGGTTTTGTTCATCTCCGAAGTGCAGCTGTGCCCTTTGCTTACAAATTCCTCGTCGCCATCCAATATACCCTTGTACAATATTAGGTGAGCAATTTACTTGTTTTACTGTTAGGAAACAATTTCTAATCTTTAGCTGAAAGGAAGATTAGTGACTCCATGGCTTAAACCCAAGAGCCATGCAGAGCAGATAATTTAGCAACTGATTATAAGTTTATTACTCAGGGTACACTCTAGACAATAGCGTCCAACTGTTCTGTTTTGGCAGGAACAGTCCCAGTTAATTCTCTGCTGTCCCACTTTCTCAGTTGGTTTTAAAATGTCCTGATTTCTCTCTCTTCCCGGTTGCCTCTTTCATCCTCAGCTTCCTTCAGTTCTGCAAACTGAGTTCAAAGTGCAAAAGGAGTTCACACTCAATTAACTCAGTAGGAGGGAGTGGAGAGGAGAGGAAGCAGTCTTGCCCTTCCTGTAGGTTCATTTGGATTTCCCCCCTTCTTTTTTTTCTTTCTTATTTTTATTCCAAACATTTTATCTGTACATATTCCAATATTACATTGCCATACTCAGTTTGTTTCCATATGTAAAGAAATAATGTATAGAGGCAAAAGATAAGTTAGCTATGTACAATTGTTTACATTTGCAATCTTTTACCATAAAACCGCTATTTCTCTCCCTCCCCATCTTTCCCTTTAACCCCCTTTCTCATTTCCCAAGGTTTTCCCCCTTCTTTTGGGCTTTCATAAACTCAGCATATACATTCTAGTGTTTCTCTGCTTAAAATAGTACTTTGTTCTTCTCCATTAAAAAACTTTTGTCTCTTGTTGCCTAGCCATAGCTTTTTGACCACACTATGTGAATGGTTGTACTTGTCCCTAAATTCTTCTCCCTCCTTCCATTCCACTGTCCCCTCCGAACCCCTGCTCAGCCCTTGCCCAAGTGAATCAGAAAGGCCGACTGTAATAATTTAATGACCAGAAAATTTCTTGTGCCTCCCCCTTGAGCAACTATCACCCCCCCCGGAGTCCTGCCCCACAGTTTAAGAAGCACTGAGCTAGACAATTTAATGACGGGTGCATGAAAGAAATAGGTAAGGTGAATAAGACGAACATCCAGGATGGGCAATTTGCCTAGGTATTGTTAGACTGCAGTTCCAATCAGCCCTGGTCAGTATAACCGATGGTGAAGACTGATGGGAGTCCAATAGCTTCTGAGGATTCATGTGTTCCCACTCCGAGCTAAATGAAGACTTTGCAGCAGTCTTTACTGTTGCATGTTTCTTTCCAATGCAGAGAAAATTTGTATGGCTTACATCCAATGGTTAATCCCAGCTAGAATCTACCCATTACAAATGGGAACCTGTATGTAAACACCTATATATGTTGCTTTGATTCACTGGATTTACCCTGTTAAGACTGAAAATGTATTCAAACCTACATATGTAGCATTCAAACTGCTATAATCCAGACGTATTACCCTAGCAGTGTTACTGTTTGATTCTACTAATCATATCACTGAACACCCAAAACTTTATATCAAAGTAAAGAACCTTTGCCCTTCCAGATGCTTCAGACTGAAATTCCCATATAGCCCCTTATCACTGGCCCTGCTTGGAGCTGGAAGTCCAAAACATCTCCAGGGCCAAAGGTTTTCTACCACTGCTTTGTAAATTCTTATCAGATTCAGTCCATTTGCTCAATAAGATAACCCACACACCCCACAAATGGAGGAATTAAGGATCTGGCTCCCACGTTTTTCTTGGAAAATGTATCAGTGTGTGTGTGTAGTTTAAAAAAGCTAAGCAGCAGACAGCAAAACCCCAAACCTCATCCTGTTTGTAACTGAAGTGACTGAGATGCAAATTGCTGAGAAAAAGACTAGTGGGGGTGGGTGGGGAAGATTAATTTAAACAGACTGTTATCATGATGCTTCTCTTTTTGACTCATACTTAGATCTACAATGTCTCCCCTGTGTCCTTTAAAAGTTCCAGGCAAGCCGCTCAAATGAGTGGTGTGAATTCTCAAGGGGTCTATGATGTTCCTCCTTCAAAAGGGGTAAGCCTATTGGTGCACCATTTGGAACAAACGTAGTTTCATGCAAGAATGAAGTCATGTTGAAACAAACAGACAAATAAAAGATAAACAAAAAGAGAAAGATTGCTTGGCCACATGGGTGTTTTATCTGTGAAATGTTTTACAGTTTTTTCTGCGAAATGTTAGAGGGTATACTTTAGACATAAGCATGAATTCATATATGTTCTGACAATGGGCATTTCTGCATGGGCTTAAAAAACCGGTGCAGACCGTCCTCCAGAGAGGACATCTGCACCTGGAAGCGGACTAGGTTGGACTACTTTACATAGTTCCACACCTCAGTCCGCTCCGGAATGACCTGAAGTGGTTATGCAGCATGCTTTTGAAAAACCTGTTTCTTCAGGTTTTTAAAAAGCATGGAGAGTGCCACTCTGTGCCATTCCGTTCCCACGCTCCGGTGCAGATTTGCAGGCTCGCACCAGTGGGAGCGGGCTTTAGGCTGGCGAGCTTCAGCTGGAGAGCCTCCACCAACCAGAAGCTGCCATTTTTGTCCCCATAGCAGTGCTCTGGAGCATCCTGGACCTGAGCGTCAAGCCAAGAAGTCCGGTAAGTACCGGACTGGGGCGATTCCATCGCCACATGCGGAAATGGCCAATAATACATGGAAAGGATACTTTAACCTTGACAATAGTGCTTCCAAGTTGATTTGTCCCAGATCTATTTCAATTCTTCCCCTACTCCTTCCCTTCCTCCCTCCTTTCTTCTTTTTACTGGACACACATAAATCAGAATATATTAATAATTATTACACTGGGGTTAGCAAATACTACTGTAAAATATCTAACAGGGACTCAGTCAGATGATAAAAGACAAACGTTATGGTGGAAATGCTATCAGATACCAAGGAAATGAAACCAATATCTAGATGAATAAAATACTGTTCTGTGAATCAAGCTTTGCTAGAAGTGGGAAACTGACTCAAAGAACACTGTCTAGTTGTGATAATCTGTGAGCGTGGGAGGCCTGTACAGGTTTCAATGGGTATATTTTCAGTTCCAGGAAGAGACTGAGCTAATGGCTATGCAAATTTGGGGCTCCAGGCCTTTTAGGAAGTGAAGGGATACAGAAAGAAGGGTGAAGTAGGAGCAAAGAAACTAAAAGGAGAGGGAGGATTCTAAACTCCCTCTCCTTTCAGTCTCTTTGCTCCTACTTTACTCCTGCTTGCAGGGTGGAAGGAACTCCAAGGCTAACCCTTGCCTTGGTTCACAATAACAAAAGACTAGGACAGGACGGCTAGGAAATAGCCTCTAACATTTTACAGATGAAAACATTTTATGTGTGGTCATGATGGCAAAAGTTATTAACAAAGAAGAATGCAGGATAGTTGAGGCTGCAGCTGGAACCTACTGGGAAGGGCAAGATTCCAGCCTCTTCGCTCTTCTTTTCTTCTTTCCCCCCAGCTGAGTTAACTGAGTTCAGTTTGCAGCAATTGAAGTAAGCTCAAGACAAAGGGGGAAGGTAGGAGAATTAAACACAAACTAGGCCATTTTAAAGGTAGTTGAACAAATATGACAACAGAGGATTAATCAGGACTGTTCCTGCCAAATCAGAACAGTTGGACAGTATGTGGGAAGGCTGATTATAATACACACACATATTTATTATATACTTAATAGCCCAGTGCTTTTCAACATCTTCATCAATGACTTGGAATGGAGGAATAGAGGGCACGCTGATCAAATTTGCAGATGACACCAAATTGGGAGGGGTTGCTAATACCCCAGAGGGCAGGATCAAATTTCAAAATGACCTTGGCAGATTGGAGAGCTGGGACAAAGCTAACAAAATGAATTTCAATAGAGACAAATGTAAGGTCCTACACTTAGGCAGAAGAAATGGAACGCACAAATGTAGAATGGGGGACACGTGGCTGGATAGCAGTACGTGTGAAAGGGATCTAGGAATCCTGGTAGATCACAAGCTGAACATGAGTCAGTAGTGTGATGCGGCAGCCAAGAAAGCCAATGTGATTCTTTGTTGCATCAATAGGAGTATGGTGCCTAGATCGAGAGAGGTAATGGTATCACTGTAGTCTGTATTGATTAGACCTAATTTGTAATATTGTGTCCAGTTCTGGGCACCTCAATTCTAGAAGGATATTGACAAGCTGGAACGTGTCCAGAGGAGGGTGACCAAAATGGTGAAGGGTCTGGAAGCCATGCCCTATGAGGAATGGCTTAGGGAGCTGGGTATGTTTAGTCTGCAGAAGAAAAGGTTAAGAGGGGACATGATAGTCATATTTAAGTATCTGAAGGGATGTCATGTTGAGAAGGGAGTGGGCTTGTTTTCTGCAGTTCCAGAGACCAGGACAAGGAGCAATGGATTCAAGCTGCAGGAAAGGAGATTCCCCTGAACCTCAGGAAGAACTTCCTGATGGTCAGAGCTGTCTGGTAGTGGAATATGCTGCCTCAGAGTGTGGTGAAGTCTCCTTCTTTGGAGGTTTTTACACAAAGGCTGGATGGCCATTTGTTGGGAATGCTTTGAAACATGTTCCTGCATAGCGGGGGGTTGGACTGAATGCCCCCTGTGGTCTCTTTCTATGATTCTGTGATTCTATTTAGGGCTGGATGCCTTGCTGCTTCATCTGCAACAGAAAATCCAAGAACCTGATGCATGTAAAAAAAGTTCTGAATTGTTTTATCAGAAAAAGACTGAGAGGACTGATGGCAAAAAAGATGAATTGATAGGTTGCAGCAATACCGATCTTTCCAACAAAAAGTCAGGCTGGGCTGTTTCTGTCAAAACAACAGCAGGTTTATCTGTCCCCAAAAGCCTTCATTAGTTTTAATAATATTATTGCACTTTCTACATTCAGGGATGTCTGTGTGTGTCTGTATGTGTGTGAATGATAGAGGCAGTTGTATTTAGCAGAAAAGTAAAGATGAAATTTCCTGCAGTCTGTCACTGGCAAGTTTAAAAAGCATATAAAGCAGCATTGGGTTTTTTGCCTCTTTCAAATAAGATTTTTGAAGGCTTTTAAGCAAGGACTTTGGCTCTCATGTTTAGTTCATATTTTCTCTGAATTGGATCCAGGATCTTCCTCTGCCAGAGGAAAGTATCTGCTCAGAGAAGCTCCTACCATTTGATTTTGGGAGATTCCATCCTCCCTCCCAGCTTATAACTCCTGTGCCCCATTTTCAGAGGACAAGACTAGAGATGTAGATGCTGGGGTGGGGGGAGACGGAAAACCTGAAAACCCAAACAAAGCAAATATCTCCTTCCTCTATTTTTCCACCAAAAAGTGACAAACACTCTGACCTTTCTTTTTCCTCCACCCAGGACAAATAATTTTGATTGACTAAAGGATCATTTTTCAGTTGATCTAGCAAAGAATGTGACATGCCTTAACTATAGCGCTTCTCTCACAATATTTGAGGATGTACATTATACATTAGGTGAAATGAACTGAGATCAAAAGGCCTGTGATATTGCCAAACAATGTTCTCATTGTTTGGTACTGTCACATATCTTTGGATCTCAGTTCATTATTGCTCAATGCAGAAGTTGACAATGGGTATGTTTGCCTCCTAGGTGCACATATGCATTGTAATGGTGGGAGGAGTTTCACTCTGATCACACTGGAAAGGGAAGAGATAACTTCTTCCTGGTGCTGCTGGAAGGACAGGCGATAGTGGGAGGAGGAGGAGGAGGAGGAGAAGCGGGGCAAGGAGATGGATTGCAGGGTATACAGTAAAAGAAGGCAGGGACTAGTGCTATTGGGAGGATAGGAGATGGGGGTAGTAGTAGTAGAGAGAAGAGGGGCAAGTTACTGGAATGTGGCCAGCTGCAGCTGGTGCTTCTAGAGCAGGGTTAAGATTGCTGGCTTGGAAAATCTGGGTGAGGCATGGTGGTGTGAGATGGAGAAGAAGGGGGGCAAGGAGCTACAAACTCACAAATAATCAAAAATGTGAAAGGAGAATCTCTGAAAGTAGAAAGCCAACTGTATATCACTATATGCCAAAAGACATTGAAAGAGGAGACAGAGAGAGGGGGGAAAAGAGAATAGTTTGATCCCTGCTTGGGAATCATATGCATTGGTCACAAATGTCAATTTTTTTTAACAGAACACCAGCATTACATACGTACACTGTACACTTTCCAAGTGTCCAGGTTTTGTACATGGTTTCAACTGAAGCTGAATAAAACTGTAAACAGGAAGCTGTCTCATTTGGAATGACCATCATCCAGTAAGTCTAAGACCATGCAGACTTGCATCTTAGGCAAGTGCTATTATCTGAGACCATTTTGGCTGACATAACAGGCATGTGACTGTTCTATGCACAAAATATTTCCCATTATTTAGTGGTGACTTTGTTTCAACAATCTCCAAATTCACTGCAATGTCAATGTGTTTTTTCATTTAGTTATTTTAGTGGATGTGAAGGTATAAAAGGAAAATATGAATGCAAATCTTCAAATATTTTTTCATTCTCACATATTTCAAAGACCCTTTAGCCTAGTCAAAATAGGCTCAGAGGAGATCCTCAGAGGAGGCCCTGTTGTGTGTCTGAGCACCTTGTGAAATTAGGTTGGTATGTACACACAACAGGGCTTTCTTTGTAGCAGCATCTCGACTGTGAAACTCTCTACCTAAGGCTGACTCCACCTCTTTTGAGCTTCTGGTGAGCAGCTATAACAATGCTGTTCTGCATGGCCTTTAATGTTTGAAAATGCTCTGTTTTAATTATCTTAAATTGTATTTTAGGATTATTTTTAGACTCTTTTTTCTTTTAAAAAAGAATATTTTAATGTGTTTTGTAAATTTTTTATATTTATACAGTTTCAATTACTTTTATTTTTGCATCACCTCAGGCATTCCTGTTGGCTGGGAAGTGATATATAAATATCAGAAGGAAGGAAGGAAGGAAGGAAGGAAGGAAGGAAGGAAGGAAGGAAGGATAATTTTGAAATTTTCTTCCCATGAAGTGAGACTGTGAGAAGCTTTTCTTTTCTTTTACTTTGAGGCCTTTTTTTTGCAAAATGTTTTTATGTAAAAATATGCTGCACAAAAACCTGTCTAACATAACACCATTTTCTGTACAATTTTTTCACAAAAATATCCCCAAATGTGAAAAGATCTCATGGAGGTTAATTATTTTCTTGGCAAGATATCTTGATTTGTCAAAACACTACATCTCATCAAGAATGAGAAATATAGGAGCATTGCATTCTTACTAGTGAGAGTATTGCCTTGGAACTTGACACATTCATGTTCCCTAACTGGGTGATCTTCAGCTAGTCCTTGTCTCTCAACACCGTGATTGTTGTGAATATTAAATGAGCAACAAGAGAGTCAAATGCCTTGAGTTCAGAGAGACTGGCAGGATATCAACATACCTAATAGACACATGAAATTGTTTATTTTATGCATGAATTATAAATGCATGGATTTATGGGACCGGGGAAAAGTTTTGTTCTCACATTTTGCCTCTACCTTCTATCTACACCCTCCTCATCTATTAATATGCTCACCACAGATCTGAACCAAGTGTAGGTAATGGAAGAGAGATGGCTTTCTATCAAATTTCTGCTAAGAAAGAAATAGTGAAGATAGTGTTCAAAATAAGCCTTTCAGAAAATCCTGCTTCAAGTAATAACTCTTAGGATTGCCTCAGAAACTGTAATGTGCACTTACTTGGAATTCAGAAATGTCAATATGCCAGTCTTCAGCTTCATCACCATCTGGAATCAGAGTTATACCTTGCTGGTGCCTTGTTCCCACCAGCTGGCAATGAAATGAATATTCTGCAGGACCAGAGATGTCGGTGACATTAAATTTAGCAAGACTTCTGTTGTCTTGTTGAATATAAACAAAATTCAGAGTGAACCAGTTTCGAGCAGAGACTGGATAGAACTTGTTGATCATCAGAAATCTAGAAAGAAGATAAACATAGGCAAAACTGATTCAAAATGCAGAAGCATCTTTGCTGTAAGAAAAAACAGATGGCTAACAGGATATGATTCTGAAGCTTTGCAGTTTAGCAGTAACAAAGGGACTTCAAGTCATTGCCTTGCAGGCTCGAAGGCCAAAGCAGACAAGCATGGAGTGTAATAACTCATTCTTTTCCCAAAGATGGAGAAGCTATAGAAACAAACATTTCAGCAAGCATTATGGAGAGTTACTGTTTATGACATGATTTGTCTATGGGTCCCTTCACAACTATGAGTTCACTGTGTATCATCAGCATCTTATAGCTGCTTGGACTTAAGTCTTCATAGGATATGTAATCTACATTATTATTAGTGTTATTAAGAGCCAGGTGTAAAGCCATGCCTGTGTGTTCTTAACAGAGGGTGTATCAACACCCTCCTCACCACCTTTCTTCAGAATGGGTGGAACATACTCAGTGGCCGTTTTTGCTCAGAAGAGTCCAGTACTATGCCTGCCAGCAGGGAGAGAAGGGCTGCTCCTCAGGCTGACAGAAGAGGTCTACTACAGCAAAAAAGCCTCTTCTAAATCTAAAACTATGGATGAGGAGTACAGAATACACTAGGTAAATGGAAAGGAAGAAGTGTAAGAGTTCTCCCAAGGACATGTGTTTAGAACTTTAGAACTTTTATGTTTGGTACCTAAAATCCATTGCATTTTTAAGTGCAGTATCTTGGCTGCCGAAGATACTGTAACTTTTAAAATTTAATTTAATTTAAATGTAATTTAAGTGATCCTGCACAAATATGAAAAAACTGGTTATAATTATTGTTGTCAATAGTGTGTGTGTGTGTGTGTGTGGGTATACGGGTTAATGCAACCGTGGGGCAGGGGAATCCACTGTTTCATTTTGACTGAACCTGCCTAACTACTGAACAACAGTCAGTCATAAGGGGGGGGGGAGTAAATAGTTACAAAGGCAAAAAAGAAAACATCAGAGAGTCATCAAGAATATGGCCCAACACTTTCCAAGTCCTTCAAGCCTTCTTTAAGGGCAATGAGTTCAGTGAATCCAAAGGATAACTAAATTAGCAGTCATGTCCATTACATCCAATGGGACTTTGCCCAGGTATGGTTGTACCATAGAATACTCATATATACTATACCACTGAGAAATAGCAAAGTATATCAAGGGCTGCATTGACTTTTGCACAAGAACAAAGTGCTGCATAAATAGGAAATGCATGGGAGTTTTGGGGGGTGAGTTGGGGGTTGGCTTTAGCCACCTGAGCAACCCAATGGCCAGAATTCAAAGAGTAGATAAATTCTTGCTGTGTTATTGGCTGACACCCACCAGCCAATAAACTACTTTCCAGAAGCCCTCTTCAATTTTGAAAGAAGTTTACTATGTGGTTGGAGGGGGGGATTTCACACAAAAAACTAGAACTCTTTGGAACAAATTCTATAGTGCCTTGAAATGAGTTGCACGGCCATCAGAACAAGTTGCACATCAGAAGCAGCAAACTCCACTACCACCTCTTAAGAAAGAAAGGGAGGATCGGGGGGAAACCAAATAATCTTTATGTAGACTGTTTACACTCTTATTTTACAGCTACTCCCTACAGTTTAGTCAGAAAGATTTTATTTCTAAATATACCTTATTTCCAGGTTCTTGATACTGCTGTTCATCGGGTTGGTATATTTTAATGACAACCTAACAGAAACAGGGGAAGATACATTCAGGCTATGTTTTCAAATGAAGCTTTTTTTACTCCTTAAAAAGAAAACATTCAAAATTGGCAGGTAAATATGAAGAGATAATATATACAAAAAGACGGTAACAATGACCATTTCCTCATCTCTCCAGCAAACAAAAGGAAGAAAACATTTAAGACCTTGATCTATGAAAACGCTTAAATGGTTGGCAGTGATTCCCTGTAAAGAAATGACTATGCAAGAAATGAGGATGTGTTGTTTAATAAACATGAGGATATTGGAAGTGAGAGCATAGCAGTAAGGTATGTCATCTGGTCAGTCATTATTATCCTTTTAGAAGAGAACAATGAATGAATGACAAAAGATGAAGCCCTGTTGTCACAACTTGTTCCTCCTGTGTACATATGAACTAGTAGCTTTATTCTTTTATCCAGGAAATCAAAGTTTTGAATGCAATCTCAATATGACATCAAGGGGTTTGCAGCTGGGTCACCAGATGAGATCTATTTGGGAGGATATTCCATTCTTTAAATAACTTTTCTTTACAATACCAGATTGTAGTTGGTTATTCAGCAGTGTCAGAAAGGTAATCTGCAGGTTCTGAGGTACATAATCATTCTTTTTTCTACCTTTGAGAAATACTATTTCAACAGGATGTGGATTTGAACTTTATGAAAAACCCTCCATATTGTCAGGACTCCTTGACACAATATGTCACCCAGTGGCTGAAGTCACAAGGGGAATGCCTGTGCTGCCCCACTCCACTGCAACATTTTCTGCTGCTTTCCACGTGACTGGAACAGAGCAGAAGTTCTGCTTCCATAGTAATATATAGACATTAAGGGCCTCCATGTACTTGGGAGTCTTATGGGGCCAGTTTCCCCATGGAAACCCACTGGGTGATCTTGGGCTTGCCACACACTCTCAGTTCCAGAAAACCCCATTATAGGTCCACCCTTGGGTCAGAAATGACTTCAAGACTCACAAGAACAGCAAATTCCTGCTAAAGTGGAGGAATCCTAAGTGTGTACATATGAGTTCCTTCACATATATAGAGGCAGTGGGAGCATGCGGGCTTCTAAAGTAGATGAAACTAGATGTTTAGGGATGGCTATCACCTACAATTAACATATTTTGCCTCCCTCAAAGGGAACTACAGTTGGCCCTCCACATTTTCAGGCTTGACTTTCACAGGTTTGATTATTTGTGAGTTTCTCCAAGTCTTGCTTTCCCCCACCTCAAATGCTTCCTTTCTGGGAGAATCTTCCCTCTCACCAACTCCAATGAGGCCATGTAGCTCTTTAAAAACCCACCTCTAGTCATTGTCGTGCTCCTCCTCCTCCACTAGCTGCTGCTGGCCAGCTAAGAACAGCTCACAGCCCAATTTCTCAGGGCCAACTGTACGTGTCTCAGCAATCAAACTTTCAAATTAAACCTGTGTTTGCTATCCAAAGGGCAATCACAAACATAGCACGCTAAATGCAGGTGAGAAAAAGCACATACTAAGATTAACATATGTCTTTCCCTTGAGGAAGCATTGCTTCTAAATACATGCTCTATCCAGTGTTTGAACCTCCTCCCATCACACCTTTTTACTGGAGTTCTTACTGATGAAAGCCAAAACAGCTGATGCCAGAGAAGTTGGGCCGATTTTGTCTCCATCACAACAATGCCTTCACCATTTATATATTCCCACAGGGGAGAATGGTAGCCATGAATTTTGTTATTTAAAGTGTTCCTTATCTGTTTGCTTGTTTGTTCTCGTTATACAGATTCAGTTGTTTTCCACAAGCCACTAAACCTGGGGTGTTGTCTTGTCTTTGTGTGCCTTCATGTCATTTCTGGCTTTTGGCAATCCTAAGGGAAATCCATCATGAGGTTTTCTTGGCAAGATTTGTTCAAAGGAGCTTTGCCTTTGCCTTCTTCTGAAGTTGAGAGAATCTGGCCATTTCCGCACTAGACTGTTATAGAGCTATCATTGCACTTTCAACATCCTACGGAATCCTGGGGTTTACAGTTCAGAGAGGGGCCAGCCGGTCCTCTCTGAACTGCAAACCCCAGGATTCCTTAGGATGTTGAAAGTGCAACGGTAGCACTATAACAGTCTGGTGCGGAAATCGCTTCTGACTTGCCCAAAGTCATCCAGCGGGTTTCTGTGGCTGAGTGGGGATTTGAACCCAGGTCTACAGAATTGTAGTCCAACACTCAAACCAAAACAGAAGACCACAGCAAGGGTTTCTGTTTTGTCTTGCTTGATCTAGAACTCAGGTTTATGAACAAAATAAGACATTTATATTTAGATTGTCATCATGAACATTTTTGTGCAACTGTGGTGCCAGTTGGCAAATTTCAGCTTTTTTCAGCTCAGAAAATTACTCTTTTTGGTCCATTTAGCAAGGGTCATAGTGTGAAACATATCCAGAGCCTTGCAGGGGCTATCAGACTTTTGTTCCAATCAGTTCACAAGTGAAGCCCTCAACAGCAACCTGTATATTACCTATTTTTTCTGTACGGAAGAGACCACTCATGGATATCACTGTGTTGAGGGCCTAACTTGTCCTCTGCTTCTGGTTCACAGTGCCTAGAGTGACAAACTGTGCTCCTTTTAATCTTTGTTATCTACTGACTTTATCCCCTAGTTCTCAATGGGAATCACAGGACTTTATCTGCATAGCTCTACCAGCATAGTTCAGAATGTGCACATAATGCTAAAGACTAACAGCATAAAGGGCAGCAGGCAAAAACTCTAACTTGCCTTGAGAGTCTCTGTTGAGGAGTTAAGATTTAAAAGGCTTTACTGAAGGCACTGCTGATAAACAATCTTATAGGTCATGCTGTCAGTCAAAGAACAGCTTTAATTAAACTCAGTGAAAGTAGATCTAACAGCCAAATACATTTGAACTACACTATCTTCTTCCATAGTTCAAGCCTACAGAATAGTAATCTGACTTCTACACAGTTGAGCTCAGACTTGCCTACAGACGCAGGGCTTTTCAGAATGAAATGTTTTCTTTTTGTGTGAAAAAAAGTTAAATATGAAGCATCAGGCAGTAGTTATCAAAGAGAAAGAGATCAGATATCTAAAATCAGCAAGCACCAAACTGAGTCTAAAACAGGTGTGGAACCTTTTCTGGATAAATTAGAGTTAGCTGCACACATATATTTACCATCTAGATGGGTGGCAGAGAACTCACCCATGGAAGAGAGGGAGGGAGGGAGAAAGAAAAGGAAGAAAAAGAAATGTGTTTGTCTCCTTTTTTACATGCTGTTTCATTTGTGGTTTTGTGATAAAAGCTGGTTGTTTTCTAAACAGCAACAAGTAATTTATGAACTTGCCTTGGTACAGTAACAAGGAACAGTTCAGTATCTATTCCAGCTGCCATGCCAGATATAATTATTTATTTATTTGATTTATACCCAACATTTCTCCCAGGGTGGTATGCAAGGCAGCTTCAAATATAAATAAAAGGCTCTGATAAAAACAATAAATAAAAAGTTTCCAAAAAAACACCAATAAATCATACATATGAAAATACTTGTTAAATTAACCATGCTATTAAAACAACCATTAAAACCATTTTAAAATGTCATCCTAATAATTAATAGGGTTTATGATTCAGAGACCATATATCACAAGTCTTGCAACAGCTCCATTAGCTTCCAATTTGCTTCTGAGATTAATTCTAGATGCTAGGTTTGACTTACACAACCCTTAACTGCTTGGGACGGGGATATCTAAAAGACCACTTCCCCTCACATAAGCCTGCCTGGAATTTGAGATCTTCAGCAGAGATCCTGTGATACGTCTCACCATTGTAAGAGGCTCCATCCCTCTTGAGGTTTTGCTTAGCCTTTGGTCCTTAAAACCTGAATGCCTTTTCTGATTGTTTCAATTGTGTGCTTTGAAAAAATTCTTTTTTAAAAAATATGTGTGTCAGTCCATTGCTATTCAAAGAGGTAGTCCATGGAACAGTGCTGGTCCATCAGCAATTAGTTGGTGTCCCTGGAGAGTTTCCAGGGAAGAACGAAAGAGTTGTAACCAGTAGGCAGAAATGTGGTGATGGTTTCTGGTACATTGGGAGTTAAACTCACTGATCCTGTACATCAGGTGACCTAAAAAGCAATAGTCTGATCTGTTTTGAAGAAGTATTTTTACTAATTTTATCTGATTTAATTTGCTCCAGGTTAGCTCAGGACCCCACAAAGCTGAGAGGCAATAAACCAACCAATCAACAAACCACAAGCTTGGTTGCAGCCGTGATCATTTGTCTTCCATGATAAATGTGAAAATGAGTAAGATCATGGTTGTAAAGCATTTTTCACATTCCAAACGCTAAGTTCTGAAACAATCAGAGCTATGTGAACTGTACAGTGTCACAATTCTACCATCCCAGGCTCACCTGGTGAGGACACGAGAGGGAGCCTTTGTGGCTGCTACCATATTGTGGAACTCTCTTCCTTGGGAAGCTAGGCTGCCTCCCCCTACTTTCCATTCAGAGGCAGACAAAGACATTTCTTTTCAAGCAAGCTTTTAATGAGTGACCAGGAGAGCTTTTACTTATTTATTAAGATTTTCTTTTTTAAAAAAAGGAAATTTTTAATCATTTTATTTGTTTTTAATGTTTTGAATTGTTTTAAATGTTTTTAATGTTTTTTGTAACTCTTTGGAAGCCACCTTGGGTCCCACTTTGGGAGAAAAGGCAGCATATAGATACAATAAATAAATAAATCTACTGTGATCAATCTGATCTCTCTTTTCTATCTCCTAGCTAAGATAAATTGTAAAGATGCCTAAGGGAAAAAGTCAACCTATTGGTAGTCAAAACTATAAATTAATATTACTCACATTGCACTGGTGCCTGAACAATTAGATGAACTGGTGTCCACATTCTGGTGCATAAATGTTACGTCTGTCAGATTGAGGTATATATCCTTGGTTGTAAGGCTAAAATTAGTGGCATAAAAAAGGATGCATGTGGTCCCATTGACTTCATTGGTGACATTCAGTGGACGATACAGATCATTTCCCTGATTATCAGCAGACAGTAGTTGTCGCCTTGTATGCCATGTGAGATCTAGTTTCATGGGCATCTGGAAGAACAACAAATGAGGACTCTTCAGAATATTTAAGCAGAAACAAACAAACATTTGAGATGGAACACAGATAAGTGCAAATCTAATAGTTCAAATGCCACACAGAGCTAATTATACCCATGTCTTGAACTTATTTATTGGCATGTGCCAAAAATATAAAATGAAAATTGAGCCTGCAGTCAGTCTTTTGGAGTCTAGCTGTGACATCTGGCAAATCTGTTCAGTGGGGCTGACAAACAGGTG
The DNA here is from genome assembly GCA_948474755.1 of Ctenosaura bakeri. Classification (NCBI taxonomy): domain Eukaryota; kingdom Metazoa; phylum Chordata; class Lepidosauria; order Squamata; family Iguanidae; genus Ctenosaura; species Ctenosaura bakeri. Next base: position 380,709 of record CAOLHI010000435.1, read on the forward strand.
GCTTTGAACAGTGCTTCTACAGGGTGCTTTGATTGCTTATTACCTTGTTGGACTAAACCACCTTGGTGGAAAATTGCTAATAACACAAGATCAGAAAATAAATGAATAGGGGACCTAGTTACTTATTTATTTAATTGACATACTGCCTTTGTCCTGGGACTACACTGTAAGGTAGCTTCCTGTCGAAATACAGTGGCCAGGATCTTGTTTGATGCTGTTGGAGCATAAAGCTCTGTTAGTATAGTTACCAGTGACAGCCACAACAGAAGCAATGGCACAGAATGTCTGGTAAATTACCAGCCATTCTGGGGATGTTCTGTTAGCTGTCCCAGTTGCTAGTGGTATCCGATATTTAACCTTAACTAACAACACTAACATAAGCAGTTATGGTGAAATACAAGAAAATTCCACTGTAGGGTGGATACTAAAAGACAGTTGGATACATATAACACAGGGGTTTCACCACTCGTGACAACTAAATAAAACTTCATTCTATATTACCACAGCAAGTAAAACTTTTGGGTAATATGACAATAGGGGCATTGTCTTCAAACCCTTCTACCACAGTGCACCTCTTTCCTTTCCTTTCCTTTCCTACTTCAAGATGGTAGAAGACAGAGCTACCACTTAGGCAATCCTTGATAAGAAGGTAAGTACATAAGAAAAAGAATACTGGATCAAGTCAAAGGCCAAACCAGTCCAGCAAAAAAATTCCCACAGTAGGCAACCAGATGACCACAGGAAGCCAACAAGCAGGACATGACCATAAAAACGTGCTCCCATTTATGTTCCCCAACAACAGGAACTGAGAAATTTAGAAGTTTATTATAGGAGTAATAAATAGCTATCATGACTTGTGATTTGTCTAATCCCTTTTAAAAGCCCCCAAGTTGGTGGCTAACATTCCAATTCCATAGTTTAACTTAGAAAAATGGGCTAACTGTATTGTCTAGTCTGATCATGTGTGAACTTTCAAAGCATATCATGTCAGGAAGAACATATCCAGTCTTCAGCCTTCTCCTTGATGTGTCAGGGTTTTTTGTTGTTTAGTTTTGTTTTTGGGTGGAACCAGTATGTCCAATCTGAAGTCATCCAGCTCACACACAGGGCAGCTCCATTTCCCAGGGATAAATAGCTCCAAATATTGTAATATTGTTGTTGTGTATTCGGAGGGGGCAATATAGTGCCAACTAACTTTTGCTGGATTGTGACCAGCAGCTTTAAAGAAAGAAAACTGCATCTTGAATAAAGGATTTCTTAAAAAAAAAGCATTCCATTTTTAATTAAAATATTTAATCTCTCTTGTTGCTCCCAAAGTGTAACCATTTCATTTCATACACAGGAAAGGCTATGAAGACTAAATTACACTGTGTTTAATCAATTGACTGCACGTTAAGGGACAGTGGGGCTTGCACATTGTCTAGTGAGAATCTTCATACTAATAATGGAAAATAAGATTATGTTGGAAGAAATGATTACCAAGCTATGGGGAATCATTTGATTTTGGAGAGAAAGACTAAAGCAAAGAATGCATTTATTTCCAGATATCCAAAGCATTTACTTTCATAGTGTGTCATGATTCTTTTTGTAAAGCTTTGCTTGTTGTGTGCCTTCAAGTCATTTCTGACATATGGTGACCCTTAGGTGAATCTATCAGGGGGGTTTCTTGGCAGAATTTGTTCAGAGATAGTTTGCCCTTGCATTCCTCTGTGGATGACAGAGTATGACTTGCCCAACGTCACCCAGTAGATTTCCATAGCCAAACAGGGATTCAACCCCTGGTCTCCCAGTGTCCTAGTCCAACACTTAGACTACTAAACTACATTGGCTCTTTTTGGCAAAGTCTACCTGTTAGTATACCCCACTTTTCTAGTAAGTAATGAAATGTAGAATGATTAAATTTACCAATTTTTGTCGGGTCACACTGTATGGTACTGTATGGTACTGTATGGTACTGTTACCTCACTGGAAAACCCTGTCCCGGGGTCTACAATTTTGATATTAAATTATGATTCCATGTGCCTGAGAGATCACCCAGATGGGCACGTTGGCAGCAATGGTCAAACGATTGAAAACCAAGTCAGGCCAGTAAAATCCCCAGTCACGTAGGCCCAGGAGACTTCAAGCTGTGCAAACCCACAGTAAACAAAGGGTCCTCAGCCACTGAGGAGCCAACTTGAGGGGATTAGCATGTTTGCCCCAAGTTGAGCACTGATAGCAATAAAATCCTATCATTCAAGGACTATTTACATAAAGTCACACCACAACCAAAGGCAACCAAAGATCCTGAGACTTTGGCAACACCTTGTAATCTCATCATGCGAAGGAAGTTACCATTGTGGAGCTTCTTTCTTGTTGCAATACCCAATGTTCTCCCCGGGAAAGGATTAGCCCTCCAGGTACCTTTTCCCCTACAAATAGTCCCAGTTTTTCAGAGTTTCTTTGGATCACTCCTGGTCATCCCAGCTGACCATTTCTCTGTCCATTGAGTAATCCCCTCAGCCCTCTCCATGCTGAGCTCCACTTCTCCTCTGTTTTTCCTGGACCAAGGACTTCAGGAAAAGGTGCAGTGTTACCCCATCTGCAGTTCCTTCAATATTCCCCCTATCCAGTTTCCTCTCTTTTGCTTCTTAATAGGTCTTGAGTGAATGTGTGAGTGATTGCATTGGTGCATGAGACTTTCATTCAATAAAATCATTGGACATCTTCCTTTGGTTTTTGACTTGGCCTGACCCTGTAAAAACTGGGTAAAAAGACCCCGCTAGGTTACCCTGCCTCTCACATTGCTATTGCTTGTGCTCTGACTAGTTTCCATTCCCCATCATGTGGAGCACATTGAGATGTCACCCAAGGGAGCCCAGAAATCAGGGTAAGAGTACAAGCTGCTACCTTCCTAGAGTAGATGATAACTAAATCTCTGCACTAATGCATATGATAGTATACTTAAAGTATGGCAATGAGTAACACTGAATAACCCTGCCAGAGCTAGAAAGATCCAGTTGCACTCCAGATAAGAGAATAACTGAGAATGCATTTCAACACAGCTTTTTTCCTGAACACAGGTATTCCCCAAGGGAATATGTTATCTGAAAAAGCAAAAGCCATGTGAATTTTGAAAGAAATATCAGCAAGCAGGAGATTAAACTCCTACCCAATTTTGCTAAAGGTGCTTTCCTGTGAAACCTGTCTGCTCTACATTCCAGTGAACACTTTGTCACTTTAATTTGGTCATGAGGCAAAACAGAGAAAATTGACTTATGAAAAGTGCTAACTTTGTTTGGACTGGTCAAAACTTAGAAATAACACATAAAAATAAAACACATAAAATAATGAATTACTTGTGATTACTTTCTTTTTACAATAGCAAAGTCACAACCAAGTTACATGATGTAAACTTATTTTGAAAAAGTAACCTTCCAAACACTGCAAATGTTGTTTATAGTGCAAAAATAACTAAACATAACTTCTTGAAAGGCAGTACTTTGGGCTAGGCTCCAGTGTCGGCATGCTGCTTACACAACTCCCAGTTGTGTGAGGGCTTGTCCACTTTCCATGAGTGCACAAGATGGCATGCCAGAATTCCTTGCACAAATAGCTTTTTCTGTTGCAAAGAGGCTTGTCACAGAGGTTGGGAAAGAGAACAGGCTAGTTCATAGACTGGCTGGCCATCTTTTGCACATCTGAACACAGGTCTGTTCCTTCTTAGCCACTGCTGGCTGCCAAAACTGTCCGCCTCATTGACTGGATATCTCTTTCCACGCAGATCCTCCATATGTATGCTGAAGGGCTTTTTGTTTCACTAGCATTAAATTGGAACATGATCTCTGTCAATAGACTTGAGCTGACTTTGAAGCCAGAGAGGTAGAGGCAATGAGTTGTTACCAGGGAGTACACTCCCACACTTTGATATGGTTCAATGGACAAAATATGATTTAATTGGCAATATATATTAATTGACATTGATATAAAACATGCCCTGCTATGGCTGTATGGCCAAGCTAGACAAGAAGATAAGACTGGCTGAACACGTGTGTTGTGAATTAGGTCAGAAAACACCTCTAGTCATAGCTATATCATAGTCAGAAAATCACCAGGAAACTCCAGAAATAATAGACTTTCAGCTAGCCTTAATGACTCTGCCTTTTGGACAATAGAGACTGGGAGATTCCCACCAGATTGCTGATTGTCTTAACTTCTCTTCCCTTGACCACAAAAACCTCTCCTTTATCCTAAAACCTGTCCAACAAGCACTGAGCGATCAGGGCAAACATTAGCCTTTTATCACCTAACACTAAGATCATTAGCCTGTTCCAGACCTCATTGTTCACTCTGCAAACTCCATTGTTTACTCAGCTGGAAAGCCATTAATACCCTTGCCCTCTCAGCAGAAATCAGGTATAAAAAAAACCCTAGTTTTGACCAGTCAACTTATTTTACACTCTGCTACTCTGATTCCTGATTGTGTACTATCCTTAGATGTGAATCTAAGCCACATTGCTGCTTCTTTACTGCTCTTCTAGATCAGTAAGTATCACCCACTATGCCCCAAAATCTCACTATCTAAAACTTTCCTCCCTTTTTCCTTCAGTTAGCCTTGAATGGGTGCATGACTGTTTGGATCTTGTATGTGTGATTAATTCCTCCAATAAACACAATTAAACTTACTTTTGTATCTCTGGCTGGTTCTTCCTGGCAGAAGTACTGGTAAACATTGACGTAAAAGATCTTGTTAGGTTATACAACCTCCCTTGCAGGCTTCCTAATTTTGAGCTAATAATTCCCCATCTTTGCATAGAGATGCTGGTATCATGGGTGGACTCCTGAGTTACCCATGTTTTGGGGTAACAGAATCAGCACTTGAAGATACTTTGCATCTGAGCACAGTTCTGCCCCTCACAAGCCACTGCAAAGCCAGCACAGCAGTTAGGTAGAGCAAGGTAAGTGCTTCAAGAAAGAAAGCTCTGAGATGCCACCTTGTGCAAGTATGGAAATTCTTAATTAATACTATTGTATTTTTACTGACAGGGAAGATAAAAGGTGCTTGTAGGGTTTCTTGTCTCAGGTGCCAAAGTAATTTGACTAGCTTTGACTTGCAGTGGGTGTCACAGGCAGTTTTTCTTCAGGCAGCCAAAGCGTCTGGTTCCATTTTGGGCAGAAGCAAGGTAGGGGAAGGGGAGGGGGGAGAAGCAACAACTGAAAAACTGAAAAGAAAAAAAAATAAAGAGAGGAGGAAAGTCACTCAAAACAAAGGTTTTCTACTGAACCTAATGAAGTAACTGGAAGACTCCAGGCTTCCTCCTGACTGCCACAGTACAGTTTTTAGTATTAACAATAGTGCTAATATTGACATGTTACTGTTAGATTCATAACAAAATGCACAGAAATAATGCACTGGGTAAATCAATGAAATCATTCAATTGTTCAATTTTTAAGAAAAATTCTTTAAAATATCTAAAATGGAAAATTAAGATTACTTAATTAATTACTAATTTAATCATTTAATTACTACATTGATGTAGCTGATGAGAAGGAGTAGAACTAGTAAAGAAATATATTTTGTTGTTGTTCTGTGCCTTCAAAGTGGCATTGCCTTATGGGAGGGAATAAGGTTGCCGATAGGGTTTACCTGGCAAGATTTATTCAGAAGAGATGTGCCTTGTCTTCTTTTAAGGCTGAGAGAGTGTGACTTGCAGATGGTCAAGGTATTTCCAAGCAGCTTGTGTCCAGTGCAGCAGCAAGCTGGGTCACTGGCTACGAGGGGACAGAAACACACTGACTGCTCTCGAATCTGCCACATAAAGCAGGGACAACTACTGGTTGACTTATGAGGGGCGCATCAAAACTACTTTGAGTTTTATTTTTTATCACCTCATTTTATTCAACTGGGAAAATTGATGTCTGGAAGTGGGGAGGGGGTTTTATTGTTTTTTTATTGAAAATTTTAACAACAATTTTAAAAAAACTACTTTGAGTTCTAGTCCAAACTTGAGCTCCCTAAGGTACTGTGGAAATAGTGCTCAGCACCTTGGATAGTTCTGTAATGTCTAGAATATACCCAAGAAAGGATTTACCACCACTCTTCAACATGGAAGTCACACCCCCATGTGACATAAGCAAACAATCTTGTTTTGTCAAATGGTGCACGCAATCCTGATTAAAAAAAAAAAATCTTGAAAGGCAAAGCTTCCTGAAGCAGGTTGTCACATGCTACACATTAGGGCAAATCTGAAACAAAGCAGTTTTTAAAACCTTGTTAAAACTGTGCAAGGGAGAGAGGAAGGATCTCTGGTAAGCCATGCCTCTTTCTCTTCATCCTCTTCTTTGAAGTTCTCTATTTGTTGAAGGGCAGACTTCTGAACTCAGGTACCTCCTCAACTCACAGAGGTGACAGAAATCCTGCATTATCAAGCTTCTAAATCAGCATTTGGGAACTGGTTCTTCCAAAGTTGAAATACAGCTTCCCTCATACCTGACCATTGGCAATGTAGATGAGGGAGTTTTCTATTGGAAAATTCCAAGTACCTCATCAAGCTACAATCTCAGAATGTCATAGGATGAAGCTGCCACAGTTAAAATAGTATTGAACACTGTGTGGTATAGATACAAGCTGAAAGTACAGGGAGTTCTAAATACAAATGCCCAGGAGTGCTGATAATACCATGCTACAACTATTTGTCACAGTTCACGAGAGATTAGGTTCAACATACAAGCTATTTTGGCCATTGTTATGCAAGTCCTGAAGTTTCCTTATGTTGAACCAGGGCAATCATTATCTGCCAGGAAAATAAATCCCTGCACAAACACAGAAGTGGTTTCTGTCTTCTGTGCTGCTGAGCTTATTAGTGGTAATTCTTTTTTTAATAAAATGCAGCTAACTATTAAAGACTGAAATTCATTTTCAAAGTATAGTGTAAAAGAAATCAGGCCTTAATCTTCTTTCTGATTTGGGTTTTTTGATTTCCAAAGAATAAATACAGCCTCTCAGGCAGACCTTTGATTAACCAGAGAGGACAGTTGGGATCCCACATTTGACCTGCTCAAAACCCCATTAAAGTTAACTGAGTTTAAGCCCCTTAACTGTGTCAGGATTGCAGCCTTCATGTTTCTTCAAAAAGAGGACTCAGATCCACAGAGAATAGTAATATTTATGGTGGTTTGAAAAGAATATGATTATTCCAAATATGTCATTTAGGAATTGCAATAAATGTGCTGAAGAGCCAGTATCGTGTAGTGTTCTGAGTATCTGACTAGGATACTGGGAGATCAGGATTCACAACCCTGCTTGGCCATGGAAACCTACCAGGCAACCTTGGTAAGTCACACTTTCTCAGCCTCAGAGGCAGGCAAGGGCAAACCTCCTCTGAAAAAAATGTTGGCAAGAAAACTCCATGACAGGATTGCTTAGTGCAGCCATAAGTCAGAAGTAACTTGAAGACACACAACAACAACAACAACAACAACAACAAACAACATAAATTTGCTGAACTGAGAGATCTCTGAAGGGGAAATATGGTTGCAGGAGATGATATCTTTTCACTGTATGTCCCACTTCTTTTTTAAATAATAAAGATTTTTTAAAAGATACAATTTGTTGTCATGTGTATTGTGATAATTGAAATAGGTGTGTCCTATCACTCCCTCCCTACAATCAGGATATTTCTCCCTATTCCCTATTCCTCCTTTAAATGTTTTTAACTTTTTAAAATGAGCTGTCTAGATGCTTAGCTATAGAGCAGCAGCTCCTGTGATCATGAGGGAATGCCTTTGAATAAGAATTCTTACCCTAAACTAAATAAATAAATAAATAAATAAATAACCAACCAACCAACCAACCAATTAACCAACCAACCAACCTCCAGCTCCAAAATTTCTAGATAGCAGAGAGTGGCACATAGAAAATCATTCACACCTAGAATTTTTACATTTGCTTTGTTCTTATTCCCTTCGCAGCTTTGTTTGCCTTTTTTCTTTGGATGTCTAAATTGCATTTCTAAACTCTCAGCTGAAGTTTTAAGTTTCAATAATGCTAGAAATTTGCAGACTAAAGGAAAACTTCATCTGAAGGCCAGCATTCTTTGGGGTGGCCAGTGCCCTCATGTTGTTGTTGCTGCTATGTTCCTTCAAGTTATTTCTGACTTATGGTGACGCGAAGGTAAACCTATCACAGGGTTTTCTGGTGCTGACAGCATATTTTGTGGGCCCAAGGTCACCCAGTGGGTTTCCATGGTCATAGTCCAATGCTCAAACCACTGAACCATGATGGGCCTCACTTTATTCCCCTCATAACTTCATCCCAGCCTGTGATCGGAGAAATCAACACCACCTCCCCCCATATTAATGAATTTAATTTGGGTTGAAGTTTCAAGAATGGGAAAGAGAATGAGGAGAACTTCATTGAAAACGTTCCTCCCCATCAGTTCTCAGGGTGACTGGAGTATATGCATGGAAGGGGATGATCTTTCCCATCACAAGCGTTTGGTTTTGCATTAAGGTGATGGAGATTTAAATTCTTTGCAATAATTGTTAACTGTAATGGTTATATTTCTATGTTTGTTTCCTTGTAATAAGATCATCCCTTGCCCACTCCACATACTCAAAGATACACAATCCTTATGAGACAGAATGCATTGTAGAAGATGCTCTCCTGGGCTCTTTAATGCATCTGTGAATACAATGCACATGCTATACTTAGAAGAATGTTTCATACTTTCTTGCGTTATAAAGAAAGCTTATATCATGTAAAATTGTCTGAAAGGTTGTGAAATCTTGATTTCTGAATATATGTGTGTGTGTTTTATGTATGTGTATGTATATGTATATACCAGCATATATGCCCAGTGTTATCAGAATTTTATTTTCTCATAGGTAACACTTGTTAGAAAGATTTGAGATCCTGTGACTGTAATTCCCCAAACTGTATTGTCCAGTACCTGTAACTTTTCCCCATATTCCCCAGTCCAATCTGTATTCAGAGTTATTAACATATTGAAGTTGGGATCCTGAGGAAATAACTGCCCTCTTCCCTGCTGCTAGGCCTCATTTCCATAGCAACTGGCCAGGCCCAAGAGCTCTCTGGCTGAGAATTCTAAAGGTCCCTCCCTAAGCTGCAAACCCCAGGATTCCATAGAATATTCACAGACAGCTAATCATATCATTCACCTGACACAGCCAAACATATGAGGTCTTCACCTGATATAGACAAACAAACTTTGACTTTTATATATTAGCTATATGGATATATATGTATGTATAATATTGGCTCTGCAAAAGTACCGAATGTTACATTTCCTTTCAGAAAACATTGGCCTTCAGGATCCTTCAAAGAATATTCTTTTATTTCTTCACAACTTAATCCAAAGCACAATAATTTCTGATGTACAGCTCTTTTATGGCTCTTAGAAATGTCAAGATGAGTGAGTTCATGATGACACAAGAATGACTCTCTGTACATAACGTTAATTTCCGGCTGTATTTTGAGCGTAAAGAGGTAAAAAGGTTTTCAAAGGATAGATATGAAATATAAAATGAACAACAAAGACTGCTTTTCTCACAGTACTATTTTATGTGATGTTTTCTTCCTTTTTCTTTTATCTCCCTCCTCCCAAGCATTCCTTGAAATATACTCAAGGGACACTTTTTTTCCACATTGGAAGTGGTAAATTAAAATCTACAGTGGGAGTGTGTGAGGTGCCCAAAATACAATTTGTCTGGAGATTGGCAGAATTAAATGGAACAATGTCTGAAGATTTATAAGTTACAAAACCTTTTAAACAGTTGATCTAAACATGCCTTTTCAAGCCAAAGAGCAACTCAACATAAGAACACTAAATATAGTCAACAAAAGGATATGAATAAAAGTTTCTCTGATGCCATGGAAATAGATATTTAACACCACTTCCACCACATTCAATTACTGGATATTATTTAGAAGTCACTGTGAAGCAAAAACTAGGAGGAGGAGTGAATTGCTGTCAAATTCATGCAGAAAATCTGGCATTATTTCGCATTTTCAGATTTTTGAGCCCACTAAATGGTTTCAGACTAGAGATGAATAGGTGAATGGATAGATGACCAGATAAATCTTTTCAAAACCAACACTAAACTCTGTTGGGAGCATGCTGGTCTCACACATTTCTTTAGAAAGGGATTAAATTCCAGCTACTTAACAAACATCATAGCAAAAACAAGACTTGCCAAGAGCAGCTTTGGAAATTAGAAAGGTTAGAAGTGCAAATGGGGTGGATTTTTTTCAAGACAACTGCATTCTTGCACACACTGAGTGAAAAAGCAGAAGACATAGCTTAGGCAGTTACCTGTTGCGTCCTTTGCCAATCCTTAGCCAAGGGACATAATGTAAAAGTTTGTATTTTCCCCCCTGTCAGCTAGCCCTTTCTGTCCTTAAAATCAATACACTCAAGTTGAAAAGAAGCTGAAATATGAAAAAAAAAATTATAGATCAATATCTCACTTCACAACTTATGTATGGTTTCAAAACTATCAATGCGGACTTCATTCTACAGCTGGATTGTATGGAAGATAATTTTTTAAAAAAAATAAATATATTGTTGCATGTAGGAACATGAATAGAGTGGCAATGTGTAGGAATCAGCATTTAGGTGAGAGTATACATCCATAAAAGGAAAAAATGTTAGTCACAAGTAAATGAAATCTCAGCAGTATGTATGGATCAGTGAGCCAGGTAGATGCTGCAGCGCATTAGATTAGAGGCTATTCACAAGAAGAAAGTAGAGAAAATTGAGGCAGTGGTTGCATATACAAGTGCACAGCAGGCTGTGTTTTTTTCCCCCCAAATAGGATTCAGCATAACTTGTTGAAACTGGAATGGGGACTTTGGCTTTTCACAAAGATGAAATGAAACTATGAGGAAATGTACTACTTCTGAAAAGGCACTCTTGCACATTCACGGTTCTCTTTGAGCCCAGCAGGCAGTAAATCATTAGAAGGTCTCTCTGGCTAGCACGGTGGCTCATACATACTTCATTATTTTAACTGTGTAAAGCTACAAAAATAACTGTCATTTGCAACAAATGAATGCAACTTTCTCCAGTAGGACTGCACCTTCTTCTCCCCAAACTTATGAGTGAGCCTTTCTACACTTCCTTGAGAGCAAGGTTTTGTGTTGCCCTTGGGGGAGACTGGGGAATACATTTTACTCTCAGCTGTGGGACATGATAGAAAGATAACAGTATAGAAAGCCCTTGAGAAGAGCAGGTTTAAGGTAGAGCCCTTTGTTTTCACAGAATGATCTGGAAGATTTCCATGATAATTGGTGTAGCCTTTTTCTAGGGCTTAAGAGACAGTATGGGGTAGTGATTTGAGTGCTGAACTAGAACTCTGGGAGACCAGTGTTCAAATTCCTGCTCAATCACAGAAACTCACTGGCTAACTTTGGGCAAATCCCACAATTTCAGCCTAGGAGGAGGCAATGGGAAACCTCTTCTGAAGAAATCTGCCAAGAAAACCCTGTGATAGGTTCACCTTAGGGTCGCAATTTACCCCACTGGAAAACCCTGTCCCGGGGTCTACAATTTTGATATTAAAATATGATTCCATGTGCCTGAGAGGTCACTCGGATAGGCACGTAGGCAGCAACGGTCGAATGATCAAAAACCAGGTCAGGCCAGTAAAATCCCCAGTCATGTAGCCCCAGGAGACCTCAAGCTGTGCAAACCCACAGTAAACAAAGGGTCCTCAGCCACTGAGAAGCTGACTTGAGGGGATTAGTGTGTTTGCCCCAAGTTGAGCAAAATCCTATCAGGCAAGGACCATTTACATAAAGTCACACTACAACCCAATGCAGTCGAAGATCCTGAGACTTTGGCAACATGCCAAAGTAATCTCATCATGCGAAGGAAGTTACCATTGTGGAGCTTCTTTCTCGTTGCAACACCCATTGTTCTCCCTGGGAAAGGATTAGCCCTCCAGGTAGTTTTTCCCCTACAAATAGTCCCAGTTTTTCAGAGTTTCTTTGGATCACTCCCAGTCATCCCAGCTGACTGTTTCTCCGTCCGTTGAGTAATCCCTTCAGCCCTCTCCGTGCTGAGCTCCACTTCTCTGCTGTTTTTCCCAGACCAAGGACTTTAGGAAAAGGTGCAGTACTACCCCAGCTATGACCCCTTCAATATTCCCCTATCCAGTTTCCTCTCTTTTGCTTCTTAATAGGTCTTGAGTGAATGTGTGAGTGATTGCGTTGGTGCGTGAGACTTTCCTTCAATAAAATCATTTATTGGACATCTTCGTTTGGTTTTTGGCTTGGCTTGACCCCGTAAAAACTGGGTAAAAAGACCCCATGAGGTTACCCTGCCTCTCGCATTGCTATTGCTCGTGCTCTGGCTAGTTTCCATTCTCTATCACATGGAGCACATTGAGGTGTACCCCAAGGGACCCCATAAATCAGGGTAACATGCCATAAGTCTAAAATAACTTGAAGGCACAAAACTGCAGCAGCTTTCTAAAGTTTAACATTAAACATTTTCGGAAGGATCCAATGTAGTACTTCTTTACCCAGTGCCATCATAAATATGACTTTCTTTCCCCCTGCTTTGCTACCTTCTAGTGTGACAAAAATCTAAGGACCTTTCTGCACTACACTATTATAGTGCTATTATGTCATTCTTATGGCATCCTGGGGTTTGCAGTTTAGGGAGAGGCATTTAGAATTTGCAGCCAGAGAGCTCTTTGGCCTCAGTGAACTACAAATCCCAGAATTCCACAGGATGTTGAAAGTAGAATAATAGCACTATTAATAGTGTAGTGCAGAAAGCCCCTAAGCAAAAGGCTTTCAAAGTGGGCTTCTACAGAGCACAGTGACCTGCAAGAAGGAGATGATGATTCTACTGGAAGCAATGATTCTTAGCTGGATTCTGCTCATCCTGTGCAGCTATCCCTTATATTCTACAGGAAGTGTGAACAGCCTCAGTCCAGAGCAGGACTCGCATGTACAAGTGGATAAGATTTAAAACTCTATCCATCTGTTTTACTCAAACATGCATTTACTTGTACAGGGATTACAAAACGAAATGTTCCCAAAAATCCATTATGTGTGTTTAAAATAATATTAGATTTTTAAAAAACAAGTAGGGGAGGTTTAAACTTCCCTACCTATTTTTGATCTTAATTCAGATGTGGAGGATGCATGTATCTTATTCTAAAGTAAAAAGAAGATGCACACCTCAATAGTCTGACTCCTATTCTGTTTGCTCATAACATTCAGATGCCTTGAATAGGGTTTCTCAACATCTTTCTTTTCAACCTGAAGTTGAACATGGTAGAAAACATTTAGGACAGGTGAATGATGTTGACCCAGACAAAAGGAGTTAAAGTACATCATCTTTCTTTCAGCAGAAATGAGTGTTTCACCTTTGGCTTCTAGCTAATCTTCCTCATTTTACTCCCCCTTGCTCTCCTGTGAAATCCTTTCAGCTTGTATAAAACTTTAGAAGCCTTTTACATGAAGATGTATAGGAAATACAGGGAAACATTAACAGCGGCATACATGAGACACATGTCTTATGTGGTCTATAAACTTTCTAGCAAGACAGAGCATAATAGATATAAAGTTCTATTTTACCACTGTGTGAAAATGAACGTACCATTTAAGTAAAAGAGACCAACTTCTGTGTTAAGAAAAAATTGTAGAGCAGAAATTAGTGTTGCTTATTATAGCAAAATATAATATTGTCCTGTGGGACAAATAATAAAAGAGTGCTAACATCTCAGTCTCTGCTCCATTTGATCTGATATATTGCTATTTACTTTCTCTAGATTAGAGTAACATCCAGCTAGCTTCAACCAGCTTGAAGTAGTTCGTGCTGTGAGTATTTTAAACTTGTCTTTGTGTTCCGTGTTGGAATCTGGCTGACCTAGCTGGGAAATAATTATTTTGTCTGCAACTGCAAGTTAAAATTTAGTTTTTGAATGTAAACCAGTACTCAGAGAAGAGGGCAGAAAGAAAGGAGGGAAAGGAAGGAATCCCTTTATCAGTTTAGTAGGGATTTTTAATTGTCATGTTAGAAAAATATTATATTTATAGCTCATTCATAATAAGACACCTAATAGCAACAAAATAGATGGTAAAGTCAGATTTTATACTATAAGAATATTAAGAATATTATTAAATAAAAATAATATCATCAATATGCAATAGCAATAATATTACAATAGTGTAATATTATGACAAAATAATCTTCATTTAGTTTCCCAGAGCCATGTTTTGTTTCAGAATCACCTAGAACTAGATCTGTGTGGTATACATTCGGATTTGGTTTGAGTGATGGACTGGGACTCCTGCTCACCCAGGGAAACGCACTGGGTGACCCTGAGAAAGTCACATTCTTTGAGTACTAAGAGGAAGACAGTGACAAACCTTGCTCAACCAAAAAAGCCCAGGAAAACCCTGTGATAGGTTTGACTCAGGGCTGCCATAAGTCTCAAACAACATGAAGGCACAAAACAACAACAGTTATAGAAAATGCCTCCCCATTTCAGCCCTTTGCTGTATGTACTTTTGTTTTGTTTCTGGTTTTCTGTTTACTGTACAGTAGGACCCTCATATCCACAAGGGATTGGTTCTGCCCCCCCCTCGGATATGGAAATCCACAGATAGGAGCGAACGTCCTATCCCCAACCTGCCTCTGGCCAGAAAACCCACAACAACCTATCGATTCCAGCTGTGAAACCCTTCGACTTTAAACTTGGTAAATCATCACTCAGAGTTCCTCAGTGCATTTGCTCACACCTAAACTCATTGGCTCTGCATGTCATGGTCAGGTCTTCATTTTAAATGAAAAGTAATGTAAAAATTTCTTATGTAAATTTCAAGGGGGAATTCTTAGAAATTAAGAATACTTAGAAATTCTTGGGCAAGTGGGATCCAGCTACCTCAGAATCACCCCCCCCCAAAAAAACCCACTACATACCATTGAATGAGGAGGAAGAGAAGCCAAGGAATGAGATATGAACCACAGGCACTGAACCACACAAGTTCCTTCTTCCGATATACCCCAGATTTTTTTTTAAAGAAAACACTCATTGGGTAGGGATAAAATGTTGCTGCTGGGGCCAGGAATTGCCCCTTCTGCAGCATACCTTCTCATGCTTCTGGAGTGTGGGCCTTGTGTGAAAAGCCTGGGCGGGCAGGCTCTTGCAAGCTTCCTGCTTCCCTGCTGCTCGGGCTCTGCAGCTCCTTCCTGCTCACTCGAGAGCCTCGCCCGCGCCCTGCCCCTTCCTTCCGCAGTTCAACCTGGGAGTTGTAGGCTGCACTAAGGAAAGGACGCACGACAGGCCCGGCTCCAGAGGCGCCGCACTGCAGGTGAGTGCAGCCCAGGTCCGTGAGCCTTGCGTAAGCACAGCTTATTTTCAGCTAAAAGCAGAAAATAAGAAAATGCATATTTGCTGCGCTTGCAGGCCTTGAGCGTGGCGGAAATGGAAGTGCATCATGCAGACCACTCCTGACATTTACGCAACGCTCAAGGGGACCTTTTGCTTCTAAACTGCCATGCAAAAAGGGCAATAGTCTGGGAGAACAGAAATATTGTCTTTTTTTTTTAAACACCTTATAACTAATGCTACAAAAATTGCAACTTCCTGCAACATGTATCCTCTTGGGAGGAACCCATGTTCCTACAGTTTTCTGTGATGTCAAAAGGGTGAGGTAACCTTCAAAATGTCATCCTTAATTTATAACAGTGACTTTTCTGTTTTGTTAATAAGACAGTTATACCCTTAGAGAAGGAAGAACACATGACTAATGCTAAATTATCTGTGTGTTCTAAATGAAATCACTGGATATTTTAAGCCATTACATTTCTGAAGAGAGCAGATCAGTCTTCGTAGAAGTTTACTCCTTCTCTTCCTCATCTGTATCTGTTTATGGTGATGGCAAATATTTGTTTCGGGTTAGAACTACACCTCTGTGTTTCCTTGGTTTCTTGGGCAAGCTACTTGTCTCAGATATTCATCAGTTTGCTCTCTACGGAATGAGCATAAAGCTGAAAACCATGGTGGCGATTTTATGAGACCATTCACAACTCTCCAAATTCATAATGTGCCTATTGGACCCCAAAGGTTGGGAACTCTGCCATTATCTTTTCAGACATTAATGGCTGATTTAAACATCCATTTTTTGTGAATAACAGATTCAAATTTTAATGCATACACCTGAAGCCTTAATCCCTTTCTTCCACTGCCCTTAAACACTGTCTCATCCTATTTCTTAGGAAAAAACATGTAGAGTGAAACACACTTTCCTTGTGCAACGGGGAAAATCAAGCACAATATCCATTAGAAACCCATTATGTGCCATATGCCCAACATATAATGGTTCTAAGCTTTAAAAATACTCACTCTTGAAGGTCTTCTTGCTGTATAAATTATTGAAGCCTGAATTCCTTGTTGCTGCAAAGATCTGGTAAAGCTTCCAATTAATTGGTCTGAAAACAGAAATTATTAAGACTAGCTCAATGCCATTAACTTTACTCAGGAGAGTTGAGATATTTAGAAGAATAAGACAGACTGAGCTTCAAAGAGTTGTCCATGCTTCTTAATACTTAAATGTTCTTTGTTGCACAATGTGCATGACAATTTACATAAACAAATTAAGACTTCTGTCTCACCCTGAAGAGCTTAGTGCCTTCATCATGTGATGTAAACAACAGCTCAGAAAAGGCTAGGAGATTCAGGGATGGTTGAAAGTACGATTAAAGCATGCAAATATAACTGTAGAAATGTTTAAAGCAAAAATAACCCATATGAGGTATCAAGCAGATACCCACTTACCTCACCCACACACTACTAAAACACAGCTGGTTGAGATAAGAATTTTATAATAAGCAGGGTGGTTTAGAGTACATAGTAGTTAAATGATTTCTTTGCACTGCAAGTTCAGATCCTGACATTTAACACAGGTGGGACGCCAGACAAAATTTTCATCAAGCAATTTCCCTGCCTCATTATTTTTTTTTTTTTTATAATTTGGAGGTAGACAGGGCCACTTCAAGACATTGCTCTGTTTGAGACTATTAGCAAATAGCATCCTTTCCTGTTTAAAATCAAAGTGCATAGTGCTAAAACTCAGCCACTTATTTGGACACACGAGGAGGAATACCCTCAAACGCATATTTCCCCATCTCTGGCGATAAAACTACAATTTTGACCAAGTGAATAGCTTACAATTTGCTACCCTTTCATGACAGCCAAGATCTGCTACCTGAAGTAACAGTATCATTTTCCCAAGTGGTAAGGTCAAAGTAATCTTCCATTTGTAGACCCTGCCATGTTTTCCTGTGGCTTCCTTTGCATTTCTTAGTTTCTTTACACAGACAGACAGACATCTGTTCTCTCTCTCTCTCTCTCTCTCACACACACACACAGATACACACAATATTGATTAGGGAGAGGAGAGTGAAATAATTGTGCAAAGTGTTCTGATGGTAGGAATAGCAGTCATCTGTCCAGTACTACTACTGGTAAACCTTTCACTGCTGGACCACCAGTCAACTTTTAAAAGTTTTCGCTATTTTCTATTAACTTCTCTCCATATATAATAGAAAAAAAAATCAGGAGGGACCTGAACATATTTAGAGAGCCTTCATACATACTAGAATGATGAGCAATGGAAAGGTAAATGGATAACACAATGAAAATCCACTATGCACACATAGTATTGGCCAGTCTTAGATAAAGGTACTTTGAGAACAAGCAGAACAAATTGTTGTTGTAACCACTTGTGAAAGAAGTAGAATACTATTTCCTTGTTAAAGTTATTATCTTGGGAGTTAGATAAAATGTGGATGCTAACTAGGGATAAATTCTGTAAGTTTTAGACTGAGCTTTATAATGCAAGTATTCCATAATGTTTAATACCATTCTAGCATTGTTTCTCATTAATCTCCTTGGTAAAAAGCCGTTTTGGTCTTCATGTATAATTGATGACATAACCTTCTTTAACCTTTCCACCAATATACTGCTAAATATCTTGTAGTCTCTGTTTAATAACGAGATTGGTCTGTAGCTATTTGGTGATGTTAAGTCTTTTCCTTCTTTTGGAATTAAAGCAATATTCGCTTCTGTCCATGTTTTTGGTATTCCCTCTGTTATAACTTGATTAAACATGTCATGTAATGGTTGTATCATCACTTCTTCGAAGATTTTATAGTATTTCGCTGTGAAGCCATCAGGTCTGGGTGCTTTTGAGGTTTTTAAGTTTTTAATAGCCATGGAAATTTCTTCTTTTGCAATTTTCTCATTTAATATCTGTTTATGATCTTGGGAGATTTCAATTATTTCCTGACACTTCAGATAGGTATGTATTCGTTGCTCATCATCTTGTTGTTCTGTATTCTCTTTATATAGGTCTGTAAAACATCTATGAAATATTTCCTTAATTGAAACTTGATCTGTATATGTTTTATCTGTCATTTTCTGTTGGAGGATTTGTCTTTTCTCTTTATGTTTTCTTAACTTTTATGCCAACCATTTACCTGGTTTGTTGGAGTTCTCAAAGTAATTCAATTTACAGTTCTTAATTTTCTTCTCGTTTTCTTGAGAATACATCATCTTTAGTTGTTCCTGCAGTAGTTTAATTTTACCTTTTAGCTTTTTATTTGTCGCATCTTTTTCTAATTCTTTTTCTTTGATGTAACTTCATTATAAATTCTTTTAGTTTTTTCAATTGTTTTCTTCTTATTTATATGTCCTATTTTAATAAGATGGCCTCTCATAATCGCTTTGCTGGCATCCCAAATGACTTTTGCAGCCAATTCTCCATTGTAATTTTCCTCAAAATACATCTTCAGAGTTTTCCTTAATTCTTCCATGTTGTGAGTGTTTGTCAGTAATGAATTATTAAGTTTCCATGAATATTCCCCTTTTCTTGTTTTTAATCCTAGTTTTATTAAACTGTGATCTGAATATGTTTTGGGTTGGACCTCCACACTTTGTATTTCTGTATGTAAACTATTTGATGTTAAAAATAGATCAATTCTGGATAACGAGTTATACCTGTCCAAATAGAATGTGTAACTTCTCTCATCTGGGTATTTGAATTTCCATACATCTATTAGAGAGAATTCTTCCATTAACGTAAAAAAGCTTTTAGGAACTTTACCTTGATTTTTCTTTATTTGTTTGACTGATTTGCGGTCTTCTGCGGGGTTTATCACTGCATTCATGTCTCTCATAATTAATATGTTTTCATGATTTCTCTCTCTTAAGTAGGCATTTATTTTCAATTGCAGTTCCCAGAAAAAAAATTCCTTGTTTTCTTGTGGTGCATATCCACCAACTGTCAATAGTTTATAATTCGGGAGAGTGATCTCTAAACCTAAATAATGACTGTTGGATCTGAGAATTTTTTTTCCACATTGTAAGCTGATCTTATATATATTACTACCCCTCTTTTCTTTTTTGAATATGCTGCATTAAAACAGTTCCCCAATTTAGGATTTTTTAGATATTTAGTATCTTTTTCTCATATTCTTGTCTCTTGTAAGGCTATTATGTCTGCTTTAGTCTTTTCTAGGTAATGAAATACCTGTCGTCATTTATATTCTGAATTAAGTCCTTTTATTTTCCAAGATATTATTTTTAATGTCATTATTTCTCACAATATTATTTCTATCTTTATTATTTTAATCTTCTTTGCTCTCTGTATCTTCTATTTCTTCATCTTTATCTATATTCTCACTTATTTCTTCTTCTTCTTGTCTTTCTTCTTCTTTGTCTTTCTCTTGTCTATCTTGTTAAATTAAATTAAGGTTGAAAATTGATATAAATTGAATTGGAATTTCAATTTCCCTTTCCCTTTTCCCCCTTGTCTTGTTGTGTGAGTTCAAACTAAAGGAAGTAATAATACATAAATAATATAATAATCTTTTTATTTTATATAATAGGATAATTATTGATAATAATGGAAAATAGTATCTTTTTTGTATCTTTTCTGTAAAATTTATGATGACTTATTTACATTAATTGTTTAAAGTTTAAAAAGTATGTAAGTTATGGTCAATGATGATGCATATTATTTGTATAATAACTGAACATAATTTGGAATCAATAAAAAAATAATGCAAGTATTCCAAAAAGACAAGATACTTAGGAATTCTTGGGTAAGTGGGCTATCATCACCTCAGTGCACACTGAAGAATAACCAAGTCTGAACAAGGCAAGTGACCTTACATATTCAGAATATTAAAAAGAATAAGCTACCCCCCTCCATTTGATAAAACAGCAGCAGAATTTTATCAATAGTGCAGATGTGAATGCACAAAGGAATCTTATACAAGAAAGTGTTCTATGCTTGGAATTCTTTTTCTGCATACTGATCTTTCTTGCTTTATTGAGACAGTTCTCTATAACATATTCTCTATAATGCGGAACTTACCAATTTCCATGAGCTCTTTCTGACGGGAAAGTTCATTTGTCCTGCATGAAGAAGGTGGGGAAAATTAGATTATGCACATTTTAAATGCCAAAATAACTTCAATATTGCAACTAAACAATTTGAATTATTTAATTCAAAAGGAAAGCATTTTCACATAATTGTAAGGGGGAGGAAACATATAAAATATAACAAAGTGAAATCAAATAGGAAAAATACAGTATGGCTGGTTTGTTGTCATTTAAAAGAACGTAGTTTTGATAGACAAGATAGATTCTAGATAGAAAAATTTGGAGGATTTGTAGCTGATATTCCATGGGATCACTGTCCTAATATAAGCACAGTAGTGCTAACTTAAACCAGGTCAAATTAGTCAGTTGTTTTGGGTTGTTCTATTTGAAAACTGTTTCATCCATACTCATACTCACAGGTGACACTATGAGCCTTTCTGTACCACACTGTTATAGTGCTATTATTCCGCTTTCAACATCCTGTGGAATTCTGGGGTTTGTCATTTACTGAGGCCAAAGAGCTCTCTGGCTGAGAATTCTAAATGCCCCTCCCTAAACTGAAAAACCCAGGAATCCTTGGGATGTTGAAAGTGGAATTATAGCACTATAACTCTGTAGTGTGGAAATGGCCACACCCTCACTACATTTCAACTCTGATAGCACAACTCGCACTGTTTTCTTTTCTGCAGTATATGTATACTGACAAAGTCCTTTGCACCAACCTGTGCCACAATACTATTATGCTATTGCTTTAAAAAAAATAAAAATGAATAATAAAAAAAGATATTTGTAGTAGTAACACTGAAGCATGTGGTACTACAGAAAAGCAAAGTATTCTTTGGAAAACTCTCCCATGCAATAATGGTGTCTGAATCCTGAGTTCCCAGTGTTAATAGGTTGGAACTCCCCTGTTATTTCACTATTACAGAAAACCATTTTTATGGAAAAAAAATCTAAAAATGGTTTCAACACTGTAGAGCATAGAAAACAGACCAAGGCCATTTCCGCCCTACAATGTTATAGTGCTGTTATTCCACTTTCAACATCCCTGTGGAATTCTGGGGTTTGCAGTTTACTGAGGCCAAAGAACTCTCTGGCTGAGAATTCTAAATGCCCCCCATAAACTGCAGACCCCAGGATTCCATAGGATGTTGAAAGTGGAATCATAGCACTATAACAGTGTAGAGTGGAAATGGCCCAAGTAACAAAGCTGTCCTCCTGGGAAGTTGTGTTCTCCATGCCCAGGCACCTGAAGTAGTCTGAGACTTCCCTGATGGAGATTTCCTTGGGAATCCCCAAGGGAAGGACAACCAGATCACACCCACACTGTGCCCACTATTTAATCATTGATACAATTAGGCGTTGACATTCAGACTGGTTATTGAACTCTAGTAGGAAAGGAGGTCATAAAAAAGTTATTTCCAAAATGAAAAAAAAAAAGATTAAACATTGACTATACAGCAAAACAACACTAGGACAGCCATGACATTGTGTGATAAGGCTGAGGCAAAGGCAGGATTCATTCACCGCTACAACAGTGTAACAGTACTAACTACTCTAGACTAAGCATTGGAGAGGAGGCTATGTAGTTTTGATTTGTCTTCATCTTTATTTTAACAGATGAATAGAGACACATATGAGTATGTTCTGGATATTCTCTTGCAGGTAGAGACAAGGAGATGAAGATTATTTTGTGGAGACCCACAACATGCAGTGCTGGAGCTTGGAGTGTGTGGAGGAGGTGCGGGATGGGACAGGGCTATGCTGTGAGGGGTGTGACCAGGGAGTGCAGGGGTGTGGCTGCTGTGCACAGGGGTGTGGCTATGGGCCAGTACACCCCAAAAACATTGCTGCCTGTGGCAAATCCCCACCCCACCCCATGTCCCTATGTGACTGACAACGTGATCCTCTAACACATGCTTGTAATAGCAATTATCCGGCTAGAAAATTCAAGTACACTGTTTCCCTCCACTTGCAGCATGTTGCATTCAGAGCAGTGGGTAAACACTGTTTCAGACAGAACTGGAAAACTTGATCTGATGGAAAAAGTGGGAGTAATTTTGCATATCTCAAAAGACTGGCGTTTTGTTTTGCAGTACCTGAAATCTGGGTGATACTAGTGACTTGGTTAGTGTCTGTAAAGTGGAGAATACGAAAAGGGGAATCAGAAAGCAGCAGGGAAGAAAAAGGTTAACTACCCTCCTCCATGACAGTTCCAGTCTGAAGGACACATACTCCACTGCTGCTATTTGCAATATGGAGGAGGAAGAAGGATTTTTTTTTCTTTTTAGGCATTTAGAATTTACATTTGTTTTTTAAAACTATTTCCTAGATGATCAAATGTTTTTAGTGTAATTTCTTCTTGAGAAAAGGAAAGGAAACCTGGTTAGAAACAAGCCCAGTGGTAGTTAAACTGACAAAAGAACATGCAATTATTGGATAAGACAGATAATCAGATCCTTGTCAGACTCAATAATTTATGCCTCTGTTGAATGACTTTACCTTATAAGACTTCTGACAACACCTATAGGATTGCCTATAATGATAGACTGTGTTGCAAAAGCAATGTGGGAAAGCAAAAATGTCTGTTAGATCAGTGTGTATTTCTCCCACACAAAAAAGTACCTGTACCGGTGGGGTGGTTGGACTTGGGCATGCATGTGTTCCCTTGCTAACTCACTCACTTGTGTGGGTGGGAGGGGGAAGGGGATGGGAGGGGGAGCAGGAGGAGGAAGACAAAGGACACCCATTCCATCCCCTTCACCCCTTCCATCCATGCGAATGAGCAAGTGAGCAAACACACACACTCTCCCTCCTCCTGTCCCACCCCTTCCCCCTCCCACTTGCACAAGTGAGTTAATTTTTTTTGTGCCATCCACCCCCACTCCTGTGAGTGAGCAAAAGCACATGCCCTTCCTTCTCTCATCCCATCCCCTTCCCCTTGCTTGCCCATGCGAGTGAGCAAGTGAACAAACACATGCACTTTCCCTCCTCCTGTTCTATTTGCTTCCCTCTCCCACCTACATGAGTGAATATGTTCACCCTCCTCCCTCTTGTCCCATCCCTTCCCACTTTCTGACACCTGTACAAGTGAGTGAGCAAATGTGTGCACCCTACATCAGCCCATGCCATCCCCTTGCTCTGCTCCACCCACATGTGTGAATGAGTGAGTGAACATGCGTGCATGCCTTCCTCCTGTCCCCTCCCCAACTACCTGCATGCAGGAGAGTGAGGGAAGGTATGCATGGCTGGGCCCAGATACCCTACCGGTTTGATTTTCTCCAAATGACATAGTCCGTGAATAATCAAACCTGTGAGTGCTTAACCCACAAATGCAGAGACCCCGCTGTGTTAAACTGTCAGTAATTCTTAGGACATTTCAAAAAGTGAGACTGGGCAGACAGTCTAGTGTCATTGCCCTAGTTATATCCTTGTGATTTCAAAAAGCTTTATCAGGCTGGCTAGTGCAGGAATTAGACACAGAATTTGCTACTTGGAATATCTCTCATAAAACCTGAGTGAACAAAGTATCTTATCTTTTACCCCTCTCTTTCTTTACAGATTTTTCTACAGCTACTGAATACTTTCTGTTATCTGATACATGTAATAGTAAAGAAATTACAAAGATTTGCTATGGGAATAATTTCTGCTCAAATAATTACTGCTCGTTCATATTATGAGTAGTTAAATTTTCTTCCTTTGAGGTTGACATTTGGTTAATGACATTTGGTTAGTTTCTGCCTAACTTAGGGAAGAAAAAAAGAAGGCATATTTTGAGAGAACCTTGGATTAAGACATCATGTGTCACACCATTGTTCCACAGCATTGTTTTTGTATTTTTGAATTTTGTGCAATGCTCATTCAGCTCCTTCCTGCTTTCCCATACCTCTTCAACCATGTCCCTCTATGTACTGATAAAACTAGTGTGAATGCACAGCTGCATCCATGTGCATATTCTTTCAACCGTGGAGGCTGTCTTGTATGGAGTAGAGCTTTGGAAGGTAGTTTTAAGAAGAAACATGTTACTGCTCACTTATCGATAATTCTAGCATGCCATCATATTCTTGTTTAAAAGTAACTTTCTAAGTCCCACCATAGCACAGGGCAAAATTATGTTTTAAATATAATTGTGTGCAGCTGTATAGACTCATATTTCTCAAAGTATAATGAATCGACATGTAGAGAAATAAGCACAGTAGCCCTCCTCCTCCTGTCTGGTTCTATCACTCTCCTAACATGGAGAACAATGAGCCTGTATATAGGTGCTTTTGGAGAGGCACTAAGAAATACTAACAGTGCTATCTTCTTTGTGTGTTGATTCAATGCATTCCAGAATAAGTCAGTAAGGTTTACAGAAAAAATATTGTGTATAATAACTTTCAACTCTTTTTACCCAGTCTACATAATTATTGTGCACAGTTTGCTGTTTAAAAATTCAGCAAGGTCTGCCACAAATATTTTGTGTATGTACATAAGAGTTCTGAGCTTTATGACAGTTCATACCTCCTGGTTTGGTGTAGGTTTATCACAAAGAGGTTGGATCTGGATACATCCATTGTCAGATGTGGTATATCACGACTCTCCACATTGACTAAGGTCCAGTTCAGAAATTCCTGCAGGTAATCAGAAAGGTGACTAATTGCATGGCAGTCCACAGCTGGCAAAACCAAAGATGATGAAGTCTTAAGAAGTTCCTGCAGCAAGTACAAAGAAACATTAATTACGAAATGGATAATTAAGGTAAGGGTGATTGCTTTTTATACTTTGATAGACTTTGATTACAGTCTTTTATAGCCTCTGTTATGCAAAATAAACTCTGTTATCTTCAACAAGAATTTGACATGCAATTTCATTACATAAACAACCCAGTAATGATCATCATCAAGCTAAACAAAAATGTTTTTGAGTGCTGCCCATTTTCTAAATGCTTTGGAAAAATTAATATTTGTCCGTGCATCAAATTGGCTGTTTTGTAAGCAGCTTATGGAGTGGCAAAAAACTGAGTTGGCTCTTGTTAACTGAAAAATAAATTTTTCTTAGAATTTCAGATCTGCTAACAGCCCTCTCCTATAATATGCTATAGCATTATATTTGAAGCCAGTCACATTTCTATATTCATCACATCATAACTGAAACACTAAGTGGTGAGGTGACATGCATGGCTGAATGAATGATCCAACAGCAAATAAAATATCCCTATGTCCCCAGGTCAGAGTTTGGAAAATGGAAATGATGCACTTTTGGACTTTTGGATTCTGCAATCCTCATGGTTAGTGCCCACAATGGCTGGAGGATTTTAGGAGCTGAAGTCCAAAATATAGTATTTCCAAGCCTTTTCCCAAATGTAATAGTAGAGCCAGTATGCCTGTTCAGTTAGTAATCAAGTAGCCAGTCACCAGTCAATGAGATGTACAACATACCCAAGTGAGTCTTAATTCAAACTTGAATGGGGAAATAGGGAAACAAATCCTGGGTACTATAGATTCTCTGCCACAAGGATAGCTTGTATGGGGATAGTTTGACTGACCCGAGTCTTCATACTTTACATAACTGCCAGTAACAATGGCAGGAAAGAAAACTGCAACCAGTCAGCCCCAAGGGAATCAGCAAATTGTGGTGTCAATAAGGATTTTGCTGGACCTAAATAGGATTTATCCTAGGTTTTGATGTGCCATTCTGGGCAGTTGGAAAGGGGCTGAACAGACTCCTGTCTTCCTTTGCTTATCAAATGTTTATCCTGGCTTCCCATATATCGTGACCACATAAGGTGTTCACCTCACCAGGATCTGACTATAGTGCCATCCCTGCCCACATTTTCTGCCTTTGGTCCCCCAGTTCCTTATATACTTGCCTCAAAACATAACCATCAGACTGTTGAGAACTTATCTTTTGCCTCCAACCTGATGGGCACTGAGACAGTGATGGATAGTTGCTTCCATGCTGGTGGAGTGGTGGATCTACTCCACATTTTAGTTCAAACCTCAAAGGAGTTAAGTCAAACCATTGAACCTGTTTTGGGAATAGGGTTCAGAACTTTGGAGAGTTCCTTTAAAGTTCAGACATGGAGCAGATTCACTGATGAACATAATATCCTGATTATTAGCTCTGCTGTATAAACCATGAGTTATATCCAAGGTTAGTCCTAGTCCTACTCTGAGTAAGCTATTGAAATTAATGGGACTAATTAGACATAACTAACTTAAGTCTAATTGATTTCAATGGGTCTACTCTAGGTAGCACTAATGTTGGGTTTAGCTGCTTGTTTATAGGAAATATTAGATGTTTTCTAATATGTTGCACTTATAGGATTCCTACTGATGTCAGAATTTCTAAAAGATTTGTAAGCAGAACATGAAAGAAAGTATAAAAGGCAATTGTAATCTGCATATGAGTGAAAATTGTTTAAAAAAACCTGAGCAGTCCATTTTTTAAATTTTTGTTGTGCACATATTGCTGTCTTCCAGGAGGTAATAGATAACTTTCCTTTTCAACTTCCTCCTTACATCAGGATTCAATGACAGTAAACAAGCATTAGTTGTTAATTCCAGAATCAGCAAATCAGACAATAGAGATAGCAATGGATGCTTTGGACTTCTTTGTCTCTTTGCCAAATGTCTTGCAAAATATGAATTCAACCTTCCAAGCCAAATCCACATACATAGCTGTTACCCTGTATGTTGGGGGTCCTGGGAGGGGCACCCAAATTACCAAATAAAAACACAAGTTGGGGGAATTTAGCTTGAGCACTCTCTTGGCTAAACGAGAGGCAGGGTAACTTTAGCAAGGATCTTTAACCCAATGTATACAGCGTCAGGTCAGAGAGCGGCTAGACAAGATTTTCAAAGTAATAAACTATATTTTATTAAAGACAAGAAACACGCAAGACAAGACATAAACTAACTAACTGAGAAGTGGAAACGGAGAGCTTTTCGGGAAGGTCAATATGACACCTGGTCTCGTAGTCCTGGAGAGAAGCGGGGTTCCGGGGAAGAAAGCTCAGTGGGGCTCACTGAGGGGAGTTTCCTTAGACAACCGGTAGCAAGGCGGGATGGAAGTCCAAAGTAGTCCGAAGATGTCCCAAAAGTGGGGACCTTTTATAGGGTGGATTTTACCTACAGGCTATGTCATGTTTGGTGAGAACAAAGGAAATTTGGAGTTGGACAAAGGAGTTGGAAAAGGTCAAGTTTTGCATGATTGGCTTAGCTCTTAAGACAATAGTGTGGCCAGTTCGTTAATAGCCTGACATAAAGAAATGGCTTGGCTCTTGGCCATGCAGCTTTGTGTGTCTATGCACCGAGCAGAGCCAGTTTGCAGGGAGGTTTTTCCCTAAAGCAATGGAGAGGCTTAAGTTGCCTGTCTGAATGGGGTTTTGGAATGTACAACCATTAACAGCCATGCCCAATACGTGCTCGTCCAGGGGACCTCTGCAAACACGTGGAGTGGGGTGGCAGAGAAAGTTCAAGCAAAGGCCAAATTATTTGATATCAAAAGGATATCTAGTGCTCTCACCAGACATATCATAACCATGATAACATAGCCACTTATAACTGTCACAGCCCCCTCCTACAGAATTTTGGGATTTGTAGTTCAGGGAAATGCACAAATTCTTTATCAGAAAGCTTTAGCCCACTATCATGAACTGAGTACTGCTCAGAGCCCTGAGAGTCCTAAGGACCCTTCCCTAGATTACAAATCCCAAGACACCATAAAATGAAGCCATGACAGTTAAAGTGGAATCATAGTGCTATAGCATTGTGATGCAGACACATTCTCCCTTAGATAGGACATGGTTACCAGTCAGTGAATTGTTCCAAGAAAAGAAATGTCCCACAAAAACAACTTCCACTTTAAAAAGTTCAGTTTGCCATTCATATGTATTATAGAAACATCTTAAAAAGATGTCTTATGCCATACATTTAAATTAGTATGCAGTTCAGCTCAAAGTCTTTATACTGTAAAATTACATCTGTGAATGGCTGTAATTCCAGATTAATTGTATTATAGCAATTGAGTATTTCAGATAAATCAGTACATGTGCTAATAATCTGTAATTTTTAAAATCTTGGGGTCACCAAATGGCAAAAAGTGTGATCACCATACTGAATTGTCAGTGTACTCCTCCTGCCTTGAATCATATTGCAATAATCTCTAATATAGACTAATTTCTATTCTGTCTCATTTCTAATATTAACAAGTGATCAAACACTGTCTTTTTAGCTGTAATCCCAGGACATTTTAATTCTCTTGCTCCATCCTTCCTCTTCTCTAACTATCTTCATTTTTCTGACTTTTTCATGTCTTTCTTAAAATTGCAAAAATATCGTTTTTTGTTGTCTTTGTTCCTTTAAGAGTCTATTGCAATCCACTTTTACAGCTTTCTCATACTAGTCAATTGGCAAGGATGACAAGGCATATTTCTGTATTGCTGATAAGACAAAACGATTGCAATTTCATGGCCCTGAACTTAAGAACCTGAATTGCTAATGTCCTCAAATAACAGCAGGACTGTGGATGAGACAGATAAACATACCAATTCTGACTAGGTGTCTTTGCACCCTTTCCTTTAAGGTACCATTAGACTCCAAAGAGTGGACTTCTCACTTTTCAAAAGCATATAAAAGCCCTGAAGAACATTCCTCTAATCAGGTGCCCTTTTATACTGTAAAGTTATAGCACTATGATCGCTGTAACTGTCATGGCAACATTATCTGGAGTTCTGTGGTTTGGAGTTTAAAGAAGGCTGCTTGCAGTTTAAGTAGGGAGAATTCCCAGCCACAGAGCTCTAGTGCCTCACCAAACTACAAACCGAAGGATCCTGTGGTATGTAGCTGTGGCAGTTAAAGTGGAATCCTAGCACTATAATTGTGTAATGTGAAAAGGCCTCAGATCACCACAGCTTCAAATCTCATCCTGAAGAACAAGGTTGCCACCTTGAAATGACCCAGGGGGCAATTTTCACCCCACATTGTTTTCTACAACAAGCATGGAAACACTAAAAATAGAAATTAAAAAATGACTAAACTGAAAGTAGCTGAAATTTCCTTCCTTCCTTCCTTCCTTCCTTCCTTCCTTCCTTCCTTCCTTCCTTCCTTCCTTCCTTCCTTCCCTGGGGTTGAGGGGCTGAACCCTGCAGTACCACAAAACTGCCACTGTTGGAGAGTTTTAGGTGCATGAAATCTTTTTTTTTTCCCCTGGCTTAGGATCATGTGGGGAACCTGCAGGACACAAAAATAGCCTGTGTTCCACCGTTTGACCAAATCTGCTCTAGATTCTAGAAGGATTTCTGCAGCTAAGTTGACCTCCAACCCCACTGAAGTTGCCCAACCTTGCTCTAGAAAACCCCGTGGGTGTAGCTATGGGAAGGACAAAATGGGGACATTGATCTCCACAAATAAGAATTCTGCCTCCCTATGAAATATTCCCCCAGAATGAGATGCTGAAAACTGTTCATACCTTGAAATTCTTATATTTGCTTGTGTTTGCATTCTGTTGATAAGTTTGCCTGCCTCTTCTCTTTGGATCCTTCAACTGTATGTCTAGATGTTCAACTGACATTTTAAGTTAGTGCAATGCTAAAAGTTTTTGGACTGAAATAAAAATTGATTTGGACAGAGAAGAATTCTTATTTAGAGAGACAAAGCTCTCATGTCATGTTCCCCCATAGCTACACCCCTAAGAAGACTCAATAACAACAAACAAAGGCACTGCTTCTTTACGTGGCCAGATGTTGGTCTAGAGTGTGGGGCAGCATGCTTTCAGATTCAGTCTCTCAGCCTCATGGGCAGTTGTTCCCAGCCAGCAAGGAGATAGCTTGTTTTTGCCTTAGCTCCATGATTTCTAACAATGGCATCCTCAGTTCTGGCCCAATGTCCTGAGCTTGTCCTTGCTTCAGGACACTTCAGCTCAAAACCCAGCCTTCTGCCATCTTGTGGCAGCAGAATCCACTGTGTATCAGAAAGGTCAGATGTTAACCCTGCTTCTTTGCATATAGATAAGGACAGTGATTTTCCTCTGTGGTGTAACATCAAAGCTTCTGAATTGGGAAGCCTATGTCAGTAGAGATGGTCCTTCATACATCAAGGTTTCAGCTCTTTAGAGCTTCAGATGTCATTACTAGGACCTTGAATTCAGAAATATAATGGCAGCCAGAACAATTCCTTTTAAAACTGATGTTACAAGATTTCTATATGCTATTCCTATCTGCAAAATAGTTGTCGCATTTTGAACTAGCTGAAGCTTCCAATTTTCTTCAAAGGCAACTCCATACAGAGTGTCTTGTAATAGCCTAACCAGGATACCAGTGCATGGGGCCAGGTTATCATGCTGTACAAAAGACTATAGCTAGTGGGCCTAACTGTACTTGGGCATCTAGTGATAGTGGCAGATCTAGGAGTACTTCCAAGCTACATATTTGTTCCTTCATCCTAAGTGCAACTCTATCCAGTACAAGTCACTTACCCAATTCTGGGACCCAGGAACTATGAATTCACAGATATTTCATCTTATTGAGATTCAGCTTCAGGGTTTTTTTTTAACCCTCTTCTAATGTATTACAGCACCCAAGTCCTGGTTTGACATCTACCCAGCCCCAGCTGAATCTGACAACTAGGAGAATTAAGACTGAGGCCCTTTCCGCACCTTACCTTTTCCCGGCACTGGGGTGTGGGGATCACACAAGCAGCCTCCAGTGAGAGGCTCTCACGTCCCTGCTGCTTCAGCTCCGCATGAGCTGCCTGCTCATGCAAGAGCCCTACCTCTTCCTTCCACAGTGCAGCCAGGGAGTTTCCTAGGCTGTGCTGGGGCAGGAAGCACAACTGATGCGGTTCCGGAGGCTCTGCATGCCAGGTGAGTGTACGCGGGGCCTGGGAGCAATGCACGATTGTGCACCATTTTCGGCTTCCAACTGAAAATGAAAAGGTGTGTGATTGGCACCTGCCGGCCCCTGGAGCGTTGTGCGATTGCGAGTACATTGTGCAGATCACTCCTCACAATCGTGCAACACTCCAGGTGCCCTTTCGCATGGCAAATGCTGTGCGGAAAGGGTCTGAATGTCATTAGCATTCTGAAAGGCCCAAATCCCAAACTCACACAGTGGCTTCATTTAGTTATTAAGCGGCATGGGGGACAGGATGGAATCCTCTGATATGTTCCATGTCTTTATAGCTTTAATAGCTATAGAGATGAGCAGGACTCCCCCTACTGTATCATGGTGACCATTTAAATGTCACCGGACCTCATGGATGATTCTTTTGATTCAGAATAAAAGTTCATTCTATCTAGAGCATCTAATCACACACAGTATGTACAACTAGAACTTGCACCAGTGATTTTTTCTTCTTCTACCTATACAGAAGTCAATTAAAACTTCAGAGTTCCATGTTCATTTCCTAGAACACTGATTCATTAGCATCATTTGTTAAAAGTAAATCAAAGAACCATCTGTTTCGTCTGAGGTAATAGCTGTTCAAGCACCATCATGATAAGTCAATAGACAATTAGCATTGCTGCTGTTCATGAAGTATTTGGTTTAAATTGCTTATAATCTGCAGTTCCCTATCATTGACTCATTTTCATTGGAAAGATGATAAAATAGTTATCTAAACTTGTTCATAACCAAGCCAGTCCTAACAAGTTGAAATGGAGCAGTAACAAAATGGGATGAAAGATTAGCTTTCTTGACTGCTGGGAACTGCAGGATATTCATCACAAGTCTCCTAAAAAGCATGCATTCAGTTTTTGTGTCAGGTGGGGAGTTTGTTATCTGTAGTATATACAATTAAGCCAGGGGCAGCTAGTGGTTTCCACATCCATAGTGTGTAGAACTGCTTCAGTTTTTAAGTCTCCCCTGAAATGGAGCTACACAAGATGTGGAACCTGTTTTGGAGATAGTTCATTTAAGGTTAGGTCCAAAGCCCAGAACAGAGTCACTGACTGATGACATGGAAGCCACTAGCTGTTACTCCACTGCATCTTTGTTTTATAGAATGTATTTCAAATCCAGTCTTTTCTGATCTTATGGAGGAAGTATTATCTGTAAATATTATGCAGATGTTGACCTGGGTTCAGTAAATCTGTTCCAGAGGCTCCACGAAAACAGAATCATCTAATACAGAGACAGGAATCCAGGGGGCTATTCACACTACAGAATTATTCTGCTATTATTCCACTTTAACTGTCATTGTTCTGTCTCTTATGGAATCCTGGAATTGGCAGTTTAGGGAGGGACATGCCTCCCCAAACTACAGTCCCCAGGAATCCATAGGGAGGAACCATGGCAGTTAAAACGAAATAATGGGACCATAATTCTGTAGTATGAATGGGCCAGCTGTGCATTAGATCATGGCCAAAGAACAATAATAATGTGTACTCCTACTGCAAACTGGAAGTAGACACACAGCGAAATGTGATGTAGTTAGGGAAATAAATAATGTGATATAGTGACATCCTACATGCACCCCAAACCCACATATTAAGTAATGTGAAATAGTACTGGTGTTTCAAGTTTCGAGTTAGGCAACTGAGGTCTGGGTAACCGCTCAGCCACAAAGCACACTATGGTGGTGGGAGTCCTCAGTCTAACCTAACTCAAACATAATTGTTATGGGAAGCATAAATAGTCTCTTGCACTCTTTCCTGAGTTCCTTTGAAGAGCAGCAGGCTACAAATTTAATAAATCGTTGCTGAAATATCAATGTGACTTCAATGTGCTTGACTTTGTGAATTGTGCTCAGTCAGTGACTCTGTTCTGGGCTTTGGACCTAACTTTAAATGAACAGAGGTTTGTCTTCCAGAATTACTAAAGAGCCTAAGCAGTTTCAGAAGTGTCCCCGATGAGTTAATGGTGGCCTGATTCAGATTCTTTCTGAACTTAGAAGGCACCAGATCCTGTCCGATCTTAGAAGCTAAGCAGGGTTAGCAACTTAAATGGGAAACTGCTTATAAATACCAGATGCTGTAGCCTATATTTCAAAGGAAGCAACTGATGAAACCTAAGAAAACCCAATGAAATTCATGGGGTCACTATAAGTCAACAGGTGACTTGAAGGCGTATGCACACACACCATTGACTTGCTAACTTGCAGGTACTTTACTAACCAGAATGAATTACATTGTCTGCACATCTCAATATATGCCAATGCATCATTAAACTCTGAAACCAGGGGCCTTTCCTCACTACACTGTTATAGTGCTATAATTCCACTTTCAACATCCTGTGGAATTCTGGGGTTTGTAGTTTACTGAGGCCAAAGAGCTCTCTGGCTGGGAGTTCTAAATGCTTTTCCTGCAAATCCCAGGACTCTATAGTGTGTTGAAAGTGGAATAATAGCATTATAACAGTGTAGTGGGGAAAGGACCCAGGTCTATCCTCTCCCTAGGTCATATCATGCACAGCAAGGGCTTGATTATTGCTCTGCATTTGCAGCTCCAACGACACACACACACACACAGAGTAGTTTATCAAGTATCCAGCAGGGTATAGTACTAAACTGGTTTATGACTTGCATCCTGCAGAGGGGGCAGAGGCACTATTCTATTAGAGCATAAAATATTTACACACACACTGACACTAGAGTTATGTACTGGCAAGTTTAACTTCCCAACTGAAATAGCAAGTACATATATTCTAATTTGTTTAGTCTAATCTAATCTAATCGGCCTCTGTCCTGCAATTTGTTTCACGTGGATTATCTAGGGGCAATTCTATTCAAAATATTCCATTCCATGTATTCATTCCTTCAGCAGGGTTTATAGATTACATGACTCTGCTGTTCATAGGATAATGCATCTATATTAGCCCTTCCAGTGTGGTAGCAAACACTAAAATCATGCTATTAGGCAGAGTAGCCACATACCTGTGGAAGGTAACATCGAGGTTTGCCATTGGAAGGATGTAGGTAAGTGAATTTCCTGTCCAATCCTGAAATTTAGCACCACACAAACCATCCCATAATTCCTTGATGGTGGTCCATTTTAGAGCTAAGCACCCTAATTTATGTATCATCTTCCCTAGCAGCACTTTCTGATGGGAATTTGTGTTCAAAAATATCTGGAGGAGCAAATGTGTCCCATTGCTGCCAAGTAATGAGCTGATACTTTTGGTAAGTTTGTATCCTGCTTGGAAACCTTGCATGCAAACACAACTGACCTTCCTTTTCACCAGTCATTTGGCAACTCCTCCCTACCCACTGGTAGTATCCTCTTTACATAGAATGATTGGTTTAATTAGGTCCAAACCTCCACTAAGTGCTGAATAATCTCAGAATATTTTTCTTGTCAACTTCATCCGATCATTCTACAAAATGTGCCAGTGTTTAGATGGAGCACAATGAAGAACTCTTCTTCTGCTCCAAAAACTTCAGACATCACTTTATCCCATTGATAACACTTGCTGTTCCATGTACACAACAGCCCTCCACAGCCAGATCTGGGTTTCATGGGATGCATTCTGATGATCTCCAGAAGACTCTTCTACCATCCCTTCTGCTCCCTCTTTCCATTAGTTATACAGAGGGAAAACAAATAGAGGATAAGGCAGTTTCAGCTCTGTGTACTGCCTTGGAGAAGTCACAGCCCTAAGGACAGGGAGAGAGAGCAGCCACTTCTAATCACCATCACCACACCTGCTCACATGGGTAAACAAAAAAGCAAGTGAGCGGTCGATGGAAGCTGATGCTCCTTTCTCCGCTGCCACTGCTCTGGCTGCAAGCCTCCCTACTCTGTGCAATAGATTTGGAAGAATCACAGCAGATACATAGTACAAAAGACAGCTGGAACTGTAAGAGGCCCAGCAAGGCATTTTTAAAGTCATGGTAGTCCACATTGTCCTGGCTTTTGGACAATCAGTGGAGACAAATAGACACTTCCAATTAATCAGTGAAGAACATGAATTGTACGCTTGTTTCGCTACCTTCTGAAAGTCACTGCAAACCAAAATTAAAAACATTTCCCAAACATTTTGCATTTTTGTGTTTTAAAACCAATATTTCTTAGCTTTGATAAAGAGTTCTAGGAATTTTATTCTTTCTAATCCAGGTGTTTTCTGGTGATTGGCAGAATAATAAAAATAGCTAGTACTGTATATTGTGTGTAAATATATTTGCAGCTCTCTATTGAGATCCTCCTTTTTTAAAATAAGAAGTAATCACTTTATCACAGTTCATGGTTGTATGAAGTGGGAAAGTATCCATTCATGAACCTTTTCCATGGGCAAATGGACATCCAGTAACAATTTATTTTAAAGTACCCTGAGGCCTAGTCTCCTCTAACAGCCAAGTTCATCATAAGAGACCAATTTTTAGAGAAAAATTAGAAAAGTGGCAACAATTTCACAGAAGCAGGCATTGAGGTGTCAGTAATTTGCAGTGATTGATGTTGTTGTTCAGGTTGTGCTTTCAGGTCATTTCCAACTTATGGCAACCCTAAGGTAAACCTGTCACAGGGTTTTCTGGGCCTGAGAGTATGTGATGCGCCCAGGATCACTCAGTGGGCTTCCATGGTTGAGCAGCGAATCAAATCTCATCTCTAAGATCATAGTCTAACACTCAAACAAGTACACCACACTGGCTCTGTGTGCCCTTCTAAAATTTTGAGGCTCAAATAACAATCTTGTTGGATCAACAGAGCTCAGTATCTGCAGTATCTGGTACGTACACTTGTTACTTAATAAGTTTAAATTGTTTCATGCTAAACTTCCTTACTGGGATCCTTTCCGCACGGCATTTGCCATGTGAGAGGGTGGCTGGAGCGTCACACGATTCCGAGGAGCAATCTGCATAATGTACTCACAATCACACAATGCTCCAGGGGCCAGCAGGTGCCAGTCACACACCGTTTCATTTTCGGTTGGAAGCCAAAAATGGTGCACAATTGCACATTGCTCCTGGGCACCACGTGCACTCACCTGGCATGCAGAGCCTCCAGAGCTGCAGCACTCACGCTTCCTGCCCCATCACAGCTTGGGAAACTCCCAGGCTGCACTGTGGAAGGAAGAGGCGGGGCTCTCACGTGAGCAGGCAGCTCGTGCAGAGCTGAAGCAGCAGGGACGTGAGAGCCTCTTGCCAGAGGCTGCTCGCGCAATCCCCACACCCCAGTGCTAGAAAAAGGTAAGGTGCAGAAAGGGCTTGGGAAAAGAAAATGCAAGGAGGTTGTACTTGACTAATTAATGGAGCTGAATATTCAAGACTAATGCATGCTTGTTTTTATAACTTGTCCTATCTAAAATGGCAGTACTAGAGTCTTATTATATATAGTCATTGGTCCTCAAAGTCTCAAACTACTGCTAATGTAGCTGAACAAACCTAATGAGACTTTTAATCCAATAGCTTTCTCCTGCATGAAGTTAAGTTGTTCTTTTGTTATTAAATGCACAGTGATGTGCTCATCTAGCACATTAAATAAGAGCTTAGGCTTACTTCACTGAATAAATCTGCTTTGTGAAAATACACAAATTGAAGCAATTAAATCATACATCATGAAGCAAAACCCAGACAAGAACTGTCTAATTTCAACTAATATCAGTGAGAGAAAGCATTTAGTCATGTGCTTGTGCTCCCACTGATTTCAATGGAATGGAGAGGTTGGAGAAGGCATTCCCTACATGTACAGGGATATTTTTCTTTGAACAGATTTTTAAAGGAGAATACCTTTAACAATATTAATTCTCATGTGCTTGGATTGATCCTTTTAACTGAGGAGACAAATCGCAAAATCTCTCTCTCTTTTTTTTTATTGAGGAACACAAGTGCAATGCAGGTACAAGTCTAACAGTTATTTTTTAAAATAAACATGTAAGAAAACCAGTCCCAAGGAGGTGATTTTCACTGTGTAAAAATTTACAGAAATACTATACTTCATTGATTTATGCTAAAGCATGCTACCTGCAGCATCTCTTTTCTACACTTAATTCTCTTTTAAAGCACTCCCTCATTTTCTGCTGATGACTTTGCAACTTTCTTTAAAACTAAAATTGAAAATATCTGTTCTGATCTTGCTGCTCCTGAACTTTCCTCATTACCAACATATCAAAAGTCTGCTTCTTCTACATGTTCTAGCCCTTCTGCCCAAATCTTCTTAGATGAACTACCCAAACCAACTGATATCTTCAAATCCTTCTACTTGCTCTGTTGAGCCGGTTCCTTCTTACTTCTTAATTACTGTTGCCCCTATCATTCTCCCTTTTCTTCTTCATGTTATTAATCTGTCTCTTTGTACTGGTTCATTTCCTTCTGAGTTTAAACATGCTAATGTTTCTCCAATTCTTCAGAAGCCTTCCCTTGATCCACCTTCTCTTTCTAATTATCATCCTGTTTCACTGTTGCCTTTCCTCTTGAAAGTTTTAGAATGTGCTATTTGTATCAACTTTACCTCAATTTTCATTCTCATATTCCTGTAATGGATCCATTTCATTCTGGATTTCACCCTTTGCACTCTACAGAGACAGCTCTTACAAAATCATAGATAATCTCTGTCCGGCCAAGTCAAAAGGCCCAAATTCAGTTCTTATTCTCCTTGATCTTTCTGCAGCCTTTGACATAGGTGATCATGCTCTTTTGCTAGATTTACTTTATGACCGAGGGTTTACAGATTCAGTCTACATCTGGTTCACATCTTATCTCTCAGATTGGTCATTTAACATGGTAGCTGGAAGTCATCTTCTTCTTTTCCCCTTTTAATTGAAGTTCCACGTGGTTCTGTTCTGTGTTCTTTGTTGTTTTCTTTTTATGCACTTTTAGCTAATCTTATCAGTTCATATGGCTTTCAATATCATCTTTATGCTAATACTCAGCTGTATTACTCCACTCCAGAACTTTCTTCTGATATCGAACATCATATTACAGCATTTCTTTCAGCTATTTCAGCCTGGATGCTTCATCATTGCCTGAAACTTAACATGGCAAAGACAGAGCTACTTATTCTGCCCCTGCCCCCCGCAAAAGCCTTCTTTACAACATGAATTCTGTAGGAAATGAGACTAAACTAGTTATAATTTAGCCTTCATTAGCAGAGTTATGCAGAGAAAACGGTTAAAGTCCTTTCTGTTTAAAAACTTGCGACTTGAGACAGCTTAATCCAATTAAATGCAAACACACAGGTAGCTCGGATGAAAGACTTTAGAACACTTTACTAAAGACTTCTTGATTTACATTTGTATTGAGAGCTTGCTACCTTGACTAACTAATGAATTAGAGGATGATCTCTGGTATCACTTACCATCCTTCATGATGGTTGCAGAGCATGCATAGTTCACAGAATTAGGATAGCATCCATGAGGACGAGACAAAGAAAGAGCAAAAAATAAAGATGTCTCCTTCTCTTTTGGAGTGTCTTAACTTTTTCTTCCTATCAGGACACAGTCCTGGGTCACATGATCTGATGACCTGGCCACTTATGATCATGCAATAAAAGGCAGAGAAAGGAAATGGAAGATCTAACATGCAGATACAAAAGGCAGCCCTAAACTAGCTATTCCCATTTGTTCTACCAACAAAATGGGGGGAGAGAATGCTGGTAATTTTCCAACAAATTCTCCATCACTGTTAATAATGTTCCCATTTATCCTGTGAAGGAAGCATGTAATCTTGGCTTTCTTTCTGACTCTTCTCTGTCTTTTGTTCCTCACAATGAAACTGTAGCAAAGTCATGTTGATTTTTTCATTATAACATTGCCAAAATCAGTCCTCCTCTTTGTGCCTTTTCCACTAAGACCTTAGTCGATGCCTTGATCATTTCCCACCTTGATTATTGTAATATTCTTTTGACTGGGCTTCCATGACCTCACCTCAGTTCTCTGCTTTCCATTCAGCATTCTGCTGCTAAGGTTATCTTTTTGGCCCATCATTTACCCCTCTTTTGTGATCTCTTTGTTGATCACTCATTCCTTCCAAGATTCAATGCAAGCTTCTTGTTTTAACATTTAAAATCCTATACAACCTAACTCCCCCTATCTTTCACCCCTTATTTCATTTTACGAGCCTGCTTGAGATCTGCTTTCTAGAAATTCTAGGATCCTCACCCATCCAAGGGTTTCCTCCTCCTTGGCTTGGCTTCATCCTTTCTCACTCATTGCTCCATGCTTGTAGAATTATGTTCCTGAACATTTATGAACTGCTCTTTCCCTTGTTATTTTTAAATCTCAGTTAAAAACTTTTCTGTTTTCCAAAGTTTTTTGAATTTTTGTTTAATATTGTTTTATAATATTGTATGTCTTGATTATATGTATTAATCAGTTTGCTTTATATTAATTTTTTTGGTATTTTATCTGGATGTTTGTTTTACATTTGTATGGTATAGTTTATTATTCCTTCCTCCCCTCTCTGTGTATATGTATATGTGTGTTTGTGTGTGTGTACACACACATATATACAGATACACACTGTACACTTTAGCGGAATGCACTGTTTTAGTTGTTTTACTTGTAAAGAGCCATGGACATGGACAGTGCTAAATAAATACATAAATGATTATGATGATGGTAGAAAGGAGGGAAGACTCGCACGAAGAATGTATTTACTTTCCCTTGGGAAAGAACCAACTCTATTTCCCAAAGCACACTTTTAGTTGTCTTTGGCCCTTTCCGCAGCTTACCTTCTTGCAGCAGCATCTGGTGATGATGCTGAGAAGGGAGCACAAAAGTAGCGCTCCCCTCTGCACAAGGGACTGCAATGGACACATCACTTCCTTCCGCAGCACGGCCGGGCACTTTCCCAGGCTGCACTGGGATAGGAAACACAGCCGTCGTGCTTCTGGGGCTTCTGCAAGACAGGTAAGTGTATCATTGATGGGGAAAACCCATCAATGATTTAACCTGTGATTGCACTGTCTGGGAACGGGAGAGGAGTCGAACCATGATGAGAGG
Source organism: Ctenosaura bakeri (assembly GCA_948474755.1). Taxonomy (NCBI): domain Eukaryota; kingdom Metazoa; phylum Chordata; class Lepidosauria; order Squamata; family Iguanidae; genus Ctenosaura; species Ctenosaura bakeri. Next base: position 420,973 of record CAOLHI010000435.1, read on the forward strand.
AGCAGGACCATAACAACATCATGCATAAGCATTGTCATGGTCCTGTCCTCCTCCTGTCTGCATGGCAGGATGGGAATGTGCTGTGGAAAGGGCCTTTGTGAGCAGGCTTCTGTAAAACAGCTTGGGAAGTGATACTGGCTTGCTACTTAATCTTCATTACCCTCAATTAATATAGAGGGAAAAGGGTACTAATCCTGAATAATTAAATGGTTTTCTTGAAAGCTACAGAGGAATCTATGGCCATTTAAAGTTATTTTACAACCATCTCTTTATCAAAGTTGGAAAAACCTTCAACCTGTTACTAGAATTACAAGGGCTCTAGCACTTTTTTTCAAACACCCTTTATTCCTTTGTTTTGTTGAACTGCTGAGAGACACCATATGGAATAGTTATGCTTGCCTGGACATTGTGAAATGGTGTCTCATTTCCAGAAGAGTCAGAGTAACGTGTGAAGTCATCCACGCTAAGCTGTAAAACAAAAAGACGGCATTGGTTACTGAGAGGGAGGACGTGGGCTCATTACAAAGAAGCTGCAGTCTGCAGATTTGAGATAAGGCAAATTACAAACACCTACTGTATCCTGAAGAAACAAGACAAGGTTTCTGGACTCTTGAGACAAAATGGTATGATGCAGCAAGGTATGCAGCTCCTGCTTTAAGATAATATGTCCTTCATGTAAAGGAGATGCTAAGTCCTGGAAGGATCTGTTTTAAAAAAAAATAGAGAAATTAGAAGGCAATTTACAAGGCCATCCTATGTCTTAAATTAGATTCCTCCTTGGTTGGTGTTTCTGTGGCTGTTATGCCTTAATTTACTTTAAATGCAACTGACTATCTCAACTTCACTTTGCCTGGTTCTTTAATAAACATACTCAAAGGGAAACCAGAGCTGATTTTGCCCTCTTGACTAACCTGCAGATATACAGTGGAGCTTGTAAATTCATTTTTATTTTTTACTTAGAAACCAAGATCCACCAACCAGAAACATGAATAAAGATACACACTTAACATTTCAAAAAGCAGGGTGCCTCTGAACCTCTCAAGAGGCTAGAAATCACTTTTCAGTATCAGAACTATATTTAGCTCGTCTTCTCAAAGACAAATCCACTTCATCTTATGGCATTTTAGATTTTTGCATTTAACTGGCCTGGTTTAGATGTGGGGGAGCCCTATTAATGTTTCTATGGTTAAAACAATTGGGAATTGGAAGCTTTTCCCAGTCCGCTGGAGGTCATACAGTGATCTCCTTACTTGCAGTTTCCAACCTGGGGAACAAGGACGGGGCAGGTTTGGAATGCAGAGGTGTAGCAAGACAACATTCATTGGGTGGACAGACAGGCCATTTTTACGCGACAATGATCTTCCACGTTGTCGTGCTGCAATTCAAGTCTGGAAGGGAACATGTCAGCAACACTCCTCTCTGCACCTGCTCGTTCCCTGCGGAAGGAAGTGCAATGGCTTCACCTCTTCCTTCTGAAGTACAGCCAGGCGCTTGCCATTGCTGCAATGGAGCAGCAAGCGTCACCAGCTTCTGTGGCTTCTGCACAATGGTAAGTACAGAAGCGCTGCACGATTGGAGGTACAAGACAGATTTTTCTCCATTTTGCAAATACTGTGTGAATACAACGCTTCATGATGGGATGGCAACAAGATGGCCATGACATCATGTAGAACCAGTGTCTGCCAACTGCTGCCATCCCATCCCAGTAGTAGCAAAGCAACGTTGTGCAGAAAGAGCCAGAGAAAAATGGAGCAAGGGCAGAAGGGATAGGATGATGATCTCTCTAAAAGAGGTTTAATAGAAGGAAAAATTCATTGATGGGCAGAATTATTGTTGAGAGAATGCAATGCCTTCATTTGCCACCATTGCAATACCCATTGCTGAGAGTCAATTTTTCACTCCTAAAACCTATTGGAGGCTTCAAGCCCCTGATAAAATAGGAAGTGACCAGGAGCTTACTTTCAATATTTTCATTTTTTAAATTAAAATGGGGGATGCGTATCTTGTTTTAATTGTGAATTGCACTTCCTGAAAGCTTCCAAGTGTGCAATTTCACATTGTGTTGTAACATACATGCAAACATATATTTATTTATTTATTCATTTCATGGTTGAAGGTCTCTGGAGGTTGAACAAATGGATGGAGCCATGTGTTGTTCACTCTTGTACCAGTAGATCTGCCTTCTGTATACCACTATGCTTTACCACTCAAGTGATGTTTAACGTATTATGCTTAATGACATCATCAGAGACTTTCCCCTGTGTTATCACAAGGAGTCATTCCTAGTTCTCAGAGTTTGGCATTGAAACCTCAGGGTCTGGGATAGTCATTGACCTTTATTTTTAGTTATTTTCCATAGTAAGAGGGCACCACAGTCAGCTGGGTCCAGCGCTGCCCTTTTACCAGCAGAATGGAACGCATAAGAATAACATCTCTCCCGATTCCAGGGTTTCTGGGATATTATCTGAACTGAAGACTCAAGCTGCTGTAGCAACAGTTTAAGCACAGTTTATTTAAAAACATTAAGGCTGAATAAGGAAATGATATACCACAGCAGGCTGTGAACAATTTTACAACAGGCAAGACTTTCTTTGAAATAGATCATACCTCCCAGGTGGGACAGAACAATGCAGCTAACATTTTTATATATCCTGTTTCCTCAGAACCTCATACGCTTTTGGGTGTCCCCCCACCAGTAATTCTAGGTTGGTTAGGTCCCCTCACTTGCATTTGTGTTTGTTCCAGATAATCCCATTTGTCCCTTTGCTCTTATATGTGTCTTGCTGATGACTGCTTCCTCTGGTGAACCTGAAGACACCAGTAGGGTTGCCAGTTGTCAAGGCCTAGCCATGAATGTCTAATTTTCACAGGTCATCCCCAGGCAGAAGATAAGGGTACAAATTCTCCAGTTTTGGTGAGTTCAGCTCTGGGCAAGAGGAAAGGGCTATGTGCGGATCTCCAACTCAGCTAGTAGAGCAGCAGTTTGTACAATTTAGCAAAACTTCACTGATTTATTGTTACAACTTGCAAACTCTGTGGATTTCCTTCGTTAGGGCTGGAAGGGCAACTACAAAGAAACTAGACAAGATCCTCAAATGTAAAGCTAGATCATTGAATACTGAAGTTAGGATTGTTCATGCAATTGTATTTCCAATTTCCAGTTTCTATGTATAGTTGTGAAAACTGGACAGTGAAAAATGCTGATAAGAAGAAAATCAACTCTTTTGAAACATGATACTGGAGGAGAATTCTATAGATACCTCAGACTGCTAAAAATACAAATGAATGGGTCCTAGAGCAAATGAAGCCTGAACCAAGACAGCTAAGCTAAGTCTGAGGTCATATCATAGAAAGACATGACTTACTAGAAAACTCAATAGCAATTGTGTAGGGACTGGGGGGGCGGGGGAGGCAGTTTGCCCTGGGTGGCAATGTTTTGGGGGCATCCTGGCCCACAGCCATGCCCCTGTGTGCCCTAGCCACACCCCATGCACCACAGTCATGTCCCCACATACAGTGGCCACACTCCTCATGTCATAGCCCTGCCCCCCTCTCCCTCACCCCACATGCTCCAAGCTCCACCACTGGACAATAGAGTAGAAGGCAGGAGGCAAGGAAAAAGACTGCATTACAGATGGATAGACTCAGTTAAGGAAGACACATCCCTGAATCTGCAAGACTTAAAAACAGGGCAGTTGATAGGATGACTTGGAGATCTCTCATTCACAGAGTTACCTTAAGTCAAAGATGACTTGACAGCAGTTAACAACAGTGCTCATGAACTTTGATCAGAACACTGAGAGCTCAGCTGTCTTCATGACCTCACCAGAAATCATGCCATTTCCTAATTCCTAGTAAAATCAGGCAGGTAGACACATCATCTCTCCTGGCTCCAAAGTGAGTTCACTATCAATATATTTATTAAAACATTTAAGCAATTTACTTCACATTTTCAAGCAAATCAATGAAATCCTGCTTTATCTTTCTTTTTGTCCCTCCCCCCTTCATTAAGGGTTAAAGCTCTTATTCAAAACCTTAGTCTAAATAATCTATTTAATTTCATACTGGATTTTAAATAATAATAATTCAAAACAGGGCTTTACAGTTTGGGGGCACAGGGAAGTTTTTCAACAGAACACAAGGACAAGAGAATATCTCTCTGCCCCAAATTAAAAAAAAGGGGGGGATCTAGATATACATAATTCACTAACAGTATTTCTAATCTCTGGCCTAGCTTTATTGGGCCCTGGGTCTTCCTAATTCACTTGGAGACATACATCTGATTCTGTTGCTCACTTCCTAGGGTTGATATGTCAGTAAATTATTTTAAAAAGAAAATCAGCCAACACTTTATTACAGCAAATCTTTGTGTTGGTTATGAGAAATTATGGTTTTCTGTAAAAGAAGTGGGTGTGTCACATAAGTAATTTATTTGCATGAAATACATATTTTTAAAAAGAGGATAGCAAATACTTGATTATTATTAAATTAGTTAAGGACTTTGTCTCCATGGGAGTTAAAAAGAAAAATGATGTAGTTATGTAGATAAAATCTCAGTGTTCCCCAGAAATGATATTTGCTGATGAACAGGATAGGTATGTGAAGGTCTAGACTGATATGCAAGCAATCAAATCACTTGTGGTAGCGATTTATGGTCCTAATGAAAATAATGAAAAAACTGTTGTTTATGAAAGGTTAATGGATATGTTGATGCATTTTTCTAATGAAAATTGATTTTATTATGGGAGATTGCAACAGAGTGCTTTTCTCCCAAAAAGGAAGGAGCTCTCAGAGGAATATCAAGATACCACAAGGCAAATTACTAAAAGCGTTTTTTCAGCTGATAGACAATTTGGAGTTAGTGAATATATGGAGAATTAAATATGGAGATGTGAAAGCGTATACTTATTTTTCTGAAAGACACAATTTTCTGGCATAGACATGATCTGGATTTTAAAGATATTAGACAGCAAGGTTAGTAAAGTGGATATATTGGCAAAGACTTTTTCGGATCACAATCCTGTAGCTTTAACTTTTAAGAGGGGAAAAAGGGGCTTACAGATGGAGACTGAATGAAACTTTTTTTTCATAATGAAAAGGCTATGGAGAACTGTAAAAAGGAACTTTTTTTGAGAATCATTTGAACTAAGGTACTGACATTAGGATTATTAGGGATATGAGTAAAGCATTTAGTAGACAGTACTTTAGTCAGCAGAATTCTGAGCTTTAAAAATGGAGGCAAGGGAAATGCAATTGATTCTCTATGAGATAAAAGCAAAGGAAGATGAATTTTAAAATTGCCCTCAAGGACTGCTATTGCCATTCAAATTAAGATGTTGTAAGAGACAATCATCTATGTTAATGGTGAGCAAGATGGAGAAAAAGATGTTTTAAGCTGCACAAAAGACTTCTGAATTCACAAACTGGGGAAATATAAGCAAATCATTCACCAGATTGTTCACCAATTCAAGGATTTTTTGTGTAGCAGAAGTTGGGAAAAGAGGAAAGGAAACTGATATTAAAGCTACAAGAGATAAAGGCTGTCAAAATTGACAGTATAAATATTCAGAAAATATTTCACAGGTATTATGCTTCTTTATATATATGACAAACATGATTTCCCACAAATTACAGAATATCAGAAACTGATCCTGAATGCACCAATAATGATAAGAGAGATTGTTGATGTGATGAAAAAAAATTAAAATTGGTAAAATGCCTAGGTTGGCCTCTCAGCTCTTTAGTATAAATGATTTCAGGATGTATTGTTATTGCCATTACAATAGTTGTGGAATTCTATCTTTCAGATGAATATAGTTTTAATACCAAAAGAGAACCAAGATTTGACATTGACAAAAAGCTATGGGTTGATGTCATTACTTAATATTGATTATAAGATACTCACAATCATCCTAGCTGAAAGGTTAAAAATAATTCACCAGGATTTTATACATGGAGATGAGTGTAGATTTCTACCTAAAATTCAACTTTGAATAGCAGAAATATTTTAGATATTTTGAAGTATTTAGAAAGACATAATAATAACAATAATAAAATTTATTTCTATCCCGCCTCTCCCAATGGATCGAGGCGGCATTACAAAAATATATAAAAACATTAAAATGCACCCTATCCTCCCCACCCTCCAACCCTTCTATCCCCCTAAAACATATTAGTTAATTAAAACAAATTAAAAACAAGATTAACACAAAAGACAATGATGAGAGGCGGTGGAACACTAATCTGGGAAGGCCTGTCGGAAGAGAACTGTCTTGACTGTTTTTTTAAAGCCGTCAAGACTGGTAATGTGCCGGGTCTCCTCCGGCAGGCCATTCCATAACTTGGGAGCGACAGAAGAAAAGGTCCTCTGGGTAACCGCAGCCAACCTAGTTCTGATTGGCTGCAGTAAATTCCTCCCAGAGGACCTTAGTGTGCGGGGCGGATTATATGGGAGAAGGCGATCCCGCAGGTAGGCTGGCCCCAAGCCATGAAGGGCTTTAAAGGTAAAAACCAACACCTTGTACTGTGCCCGGAAACGAATAGGCAGCCAGTGTAAAGACTTCAGAATAGGTGTTATATGGTCAGTTTTAGATCTTCCGGTGACCAACCTGGCTGCCATATTCTGAATTAATTGAAGTTTCCAGACTAAGCACATGGGTAGCCCTATGTAGAGCGCATTACAGAAGTCAAGCCGTGAAGTTACCAGCGCATGTACCACTGTTTTTAGGTGTTCCAAGTCCAGGAAGGGGCGCAGCTGGCGTATCAGCCGAAGCTGATAGCAGGCACTCCTGGCTGCCGCATCAATTTGAGCTGTCATCTGAAGCGGCGAGTCCAGGAGCACTCCCAAGCTGCGGACACAGTCTTTCAGGGGAAGTGTGACCCCGTCTAGAACTGGTTCACAAACCTCTATACCTGGGCTGGGGCCCTTAACAGCAAGTACCTCCGTCTTATCTGGATTCAGCTTCAGTCTGTTTTTCCTCATCCAGTCCATTACTGCTTCTAGGCATTCATTTAGAGGTGAGATGCCATCCTTAGTTGATGCTGTTATCCGAGGCATGGAGAGATATATCTGGGTGTCATCAGCATACTGATAGCACCTTGCTCCATGCCTCCTGATGATCTCTCCCAGCGGTTTCATGTAGATGTTAAATAGCATTGGGGACAGGACGGCGCCCTGAGGGACGCCAGATTTAAGCTCCTTTTTCGAGGAGCAGCTGTCCCCAAGCATCACCATCTGGTATCTACCTGAGAGATAGGGCCGGAACCACTTAAGTGCAGTGCCTCCGATCCCCAGCCCTCTCAGGCGTTCCAGAAGGATACCGTGGTCTATGGAATCGAAAGCTGCTGAGAGGTCCAGGAGTACCAGCAGGGTCACACTTCCCCTGTCAATACCTAGGCGTAGATCATCCACTAAGGCGACCATGGCAGTCTCGACTCCATATCCTGCCCTGAAGCCAGTTTGAAATGGATCTAGATAATCTGTTTCATCCAAGACAGCTTGGAGCTGAAGGGCAACAGCCCTCTCGATCACCTTGCTTAAAAATGGAAGATGGGAGACTGGTCTGTAATTATTCATATCCAGGGGATCTAGGGAGGGCTTTTTTAGAAGCGGCCGTATAATCGCTTCTTTTAAACAAGCTGGAAAATTGCCCTCCCTGAAGGATGTATTAATAATATGTCTTAAGTAGGTCTTAATTGCAGCTCCTCCCTGGACGACCAGCCATGAAGGGCAGGGATCAAGAGGGCAAGTTGTCCTTCTTACCTTTCCAAGGAGCTTGTCTACGTCCTCGGTACTCACTGACTGGAACTGATCCAGTATAATCTTGTTCACGGGGTTGCTGGACGCTCCATTTGTGACCTCTGCTATAACACCGGCATCCAAGTCGGCTCTTATCTGAGAGATTTTATCTGCGAAATGATTATTCAAGGCGTCACAGCAAGCTACGTTAGGTTCTAACAACGAGTTCAGGGGAGTGGGTATCTGAGTCAGATCCCTTACCACCCTGAACAGCTCTGCTGGACGAGAAATCGCAGACGCAATACGTGCAGAGAAGAAGGTCTTCTTCGCTGCATTTATTGCCACTCCATAGGAATGAAGGAATTCTCTATAGCGTGTCCTGTCAGATAAGAGTCGAGATTTCCGCCAATTGCTCTCTAGTCGTTGTCCAGCCTGCTTCATATTCCTAAGTTCTACTGTATACCAAGGATTACGGTTTGCAGCAGGCTGGAAAGGACGCTTGGGAGCAATCGTGTCGATAGCCCTGGTAAGATCACAATTCCAGGTATTAACCAGGGCTTCGACAGGATCACTGGCGATACCAACCATAAGACCCTCGAGGGCTTTCTGGAATCCAATAGGTTCCATTAACTTTCGAGGGCAGACCATTCTAATAGGTCCACCACCCCTGCAGGGGCGGATAGCAACCATTAGTCTAACCCTGACCAGGAAATGATCTGTCCATGACAAGGTGGTAGTATTTGTTATCTCCACCCATGGCTGTGCCCGTTCAGTACTAAAGACCGCATCAAGGGTATGACCTGCACAATGTGTTGGCCCAGAGGCTAATTGGGATAGGCCCATGTTTGTCATGGATGCTACGAACTCCCGAGCTGCACCTGTTAAACTGGTCTGAAATGGGACATTGAAGTCGCCCAGAACCAAAAGTCTGGGCGATTCCAACACCAACTCCGACACCAGCTCTGTCAGCTCGGCCAGGGAGTCTGTTAGGCAGCGGGGTGGTCGGTACACTAACAGAATTCCTAGACTATCCCTTGCCTTCAGGCTCAGGTAGATACACTCGAAGTGGTCTGTTTTCCGGACAGGTATCCTGGTCAGCATAAGATTGTCTTTGTAAACCAAGGCTACTCCGCCCCCCCGCCCACTTCCCCTTACCTGTTCACTGACAGAGTATCCGGCTGGCAAGGCCTGGACCCAGGTTGTGGCACTATCGTCTTCCAGCCAGGTCTCTGTAAAGCATGCCAGGTCAGCATCTTCATCCTTTAAAAGGTCATGGATAATATGCGTTTTCTTTTTCATTGACCTGACATTGCACAGGAGCAAGGAAAGGTTCTGTGGGTGGTTTGGTTCGCTCTCCAGACACCTTGGGGTAGCAGGGCGAACGGAAGGTGAGATAGGTATTAAGCATCTATCTCTCCTTCCCTGTAACGGCATTTTGCCCTGCTATCACCATATCTCCCTTTGCCCAGCACAGTACTTATTGTCGCTCCCCGTTGTTCTTCCATTACATCCAGTCGCCCCCATCACAAAAAATACCCCCTGCCTGCCCACACACCCCCAATCCTACCCTCCCTTCCTCCCTCCCTCTCCTAATTATAAGGCCAGGCAGGAGGGTGTGGCCAGCAGAAAAGCCCCTCTGAGTTCTTCCCCAGCCTCTTTTAAAGGCCAGGCAGGAGGGTGTGGCCAGCAGCAAAGCCCCTCTGAGTTCTTCCCCAGCCTCTTTCAAAGGCCAGGCAGGAGGGTGTGGCCAGCAGCAAAGCCCCTCTGAGTTCTTCCCCAGCCTCTTTTAAAGGCCAGGCAGGAGGGTGTGGCCAGCAGCAAAGCCCCTCTGAGTTCTTCTCCAGCCTCTTTCAAAGGCCAGGCAGGAGGGTGTGGCCAGCAGCAAAGCCCCTCTTGAGTTCTTCCCCAGCCTCTTTTAAGGCCAGGCAGGAGGGTGTGGCCAGCAGCAAAGCCCCTCTTGAGTTCTTCCCCAGCCTCTTTTAAGGCCAGGCAGGAGGGGGTGGCCAGAGCAAAGCCCCTGCTCCCGCCTCAGGCCAGGCAGGAGGGTCTGGCCAGCAGCAAAGCCCTCTGAGTTCTTCCCCAGCCTCTTTTAAGGCCAGGCAGGAGGGTGTGGCCAGCAGCAAAGCCCCTCTGAGTTCTTCCCCAACCTCTTTTAAGGCCAGGCAGGAGGGTGTGGCCAGCAGCAAAGCCCCTCTGAGTTCTTCCCCAACCTCTTTTAAGGCCAGGCAGGAGGGTGTGGCCAGCAGCAAAGCCCCTCTTGAGTTCTTCTCCAGCCTCTTTTAAGGCCAGGCAGGTGGGTGTGGCCAGCAGCAAAGCCCCTCTTGAGTTCTTCCCCAGCCTCTTTTAAGGTCAGGCAGGAGGGTATAGCCAGCAGCAAAGCCCCTCTGAGTTCTTCTCCAGCCTCTTTTAAGGCCAGGCAAAGGTGTGGCCAGCAGCAAAGCCCTTGAGTCTCTCAGCCTCTTTAGGCCAGCAGAGGGGGGCCAGCAGCAAAGCCCCTCTTGAGTTCTTCCCCAGCCCTCTTTAAGGCCAGGCAGGAGGGTGTGGCCAGCAGCAAAGCCCCTCTTGAGTTCTTCTCCAGCCTCTTTTAAGACCAGGCAGGAGGGTGTGGCCAGCAGCAAAGCTGGTAATAATAAGAAAGAAGTGGCAATTCCTTTTTGGGCTAAAAAGTAAGAGTTAATGTTCAATAGTACTATGACCCTTCCTAAAGCCATTATGTTCAGGGAGAATGAAATGGTTAGTAGACTCCCAATCCTCAAATTTATTTAACAGATATATACTATTATAACCTAGAATCAATGTCCACAGTACTAATAGGGCAATAATTACTGGGGTCTAGCATGTCTTCTTCTACAAAGGAACAACTGCACACTGTTTCCAACTTGTTGGAATTATACCTGTATTGTTGATTTAAGTAAACATTTTGGCTGATATTTTGGCCAACCAATTAGTGAAGTATTTGAATATTTCATATTTTCTCCAGGGACCTTGCCCAGAGCAAGAGGTGCAATCAACTTCTTTATCTCAGTTACTGATACTGGAGACCCATAAGGCAAACAAGTAGTTTTGGGAAAAATTGAAAGATGGATCCCTGAAAGAATAGCTCTGTAAGACCTGCTAAAATGAATATAGCATTGATGTGATGAAATTTGCTCAACAATTTCAGGTCAAACTGGGGGCATACCAATAGCCCACACTCAATACCTCAAAACTCTCATTCTTTTCCACCACTGCTAGACCTAATTGTTTCCATTGTGTTCTAGCATGTGTGCCTTTTTCTGTTTTAAAAATCCCCTATAAGACAATGTCATAAAAGCTAAACTGTTGGGAGAAGTAGTAACATTATATCTAAGCACCTGTCAAGAGGAATCCATTAATACTTTTCAGGCACCTCTAAATTCAAGATCAAACCATCTATTGGTTACAATTTGATTGGGAATAAATTGTTACAGACCAATTTGGGTCCAAGGTTTTGGATAATAGTTTGGCAAGCATGCAAGATATCTAAATTAAGGTCTGAAATGTCTTGACAAAAGGATTTAAAAGTATTTCCTCCACATTTGCAGGTTTGACCTTCACAAATGTGATTGTTTGTGAGATGCCTGCTTGCCTCCCTCCCTCATTCTCTCTCTCCTACTCCCTTGCTTTTTGCCCAGATGTGCTGTCTTCCTTCTCTGCACCCTGGCAAAAGGCAAGCAAATGGGGAGAGGGAAGGCCCCCTCCATTCACTTGCTGTTTGCCTGAGTGTCCTGCCTTCTTTCTACATACCTGGGCAAAAGACAAGCCCCCCCAGTTGTCCAGGTGCCTTTCCAGTTGTCCAGGTGCCTTGCATTCCTTCTTTGTGTCCTGACAAACAGCAAGCACATGGAGGAGCAAATAGCAATAGCAGTTATGTTTCTATGCTGCTTATCAGTGCTAAGCTCTCCCTAAGTAGCTTACAATGTGCTAGCTAATTGCTCCCAACAAATTGGGTACTCATTTTACCGACCTACAGAAGGATGGAAGGCTGAGTGAACCTGGAGCCCAGCAGAATTGAACATGCACCGTTGTGGTTGTCGGGAGCTGATTTAAAGCTCCAAGACAAAATTATCTCCAAAGCTGATGCTCTTTGGACACATTGCCTCAGAGGCAATCTTATATAGCAAAGTTTCAAAAACAGCAAAAGCATGTGCAGCAGAGTACAACTACAACAAGAGATACATTATTGCTCTGATCATTCTACCCTCAGATTAGTTACTCACAGACACAGAGTGCGTCATCCAAAATACCTGGAGGCTTTAATCTTCTCAGCTGTAATACATACAACTATATACAGGATACGCAGATCAATAGCAGATACACAGGCAGAAATACATGCAGAGATACTGGCAGACATAGATTCAAGCAAGCAGAGAGGGAGCAAGCATTCATGCTTCTCTTTATGCACTCCTGCTGACAGGTCATCAGTCAGGGCCATTAGCATGATGCAACACCTTGCCATGATTAGTCAGCTTAGTCATTCCCCAGGTGTTTCACATGTTCATCAAAGGTATTTTTCAATGGAGCAGATGACATTGCATTTATTTATCCAACAGTGGTTGCAGTACCAGCATTTTACCACTGCACCACCAAGGCTCACATACGTCTTCTCCATCCACAGGGCCACTCCCTCCCATTTGCCTACCTTTTGCCTGGGTACGGAGAAGGAAGGCACACCCACTCATGCAAAAAGCAAGGGAATGGGAGGGGGAATGCTAACTCTAGCACAGGGAGTTATTTGCAGGGCTTTTTAAATTATTATTTTGCAAGTGTTTTGCACCCTGACCCCTCACAAAAGTTGAGGGGTCATAGTACTCTCAAATGTGTGAAGGATGGAGGTATCCGGATTGACCACAGTATTCTCTGTTGTCTCACATGAATTGGATTTTAAGAAGGACTTGGGTGGGTGTGCAAAATTGAATAGCAGCAACAGAAGGAAATGATCACTTTCATCCTTATTGTTAACTTCAAATCTATGAATGTCAGAGAGCAAACTGACATATAATCTATTCTGCTAGCTCCCCTTTTGGTGACATAAGTATAGGTACCCAACATTATTCCATGGGTTCTGTTAAGACATTGCAAATAGTGCAAAGGGAGGATGTCTGAAAACCTCAGACCTATCTTGTTTATTCTTGTATCTATAGAAACCCTAGGGACAGGGTTTTTTGTTGACAGTCTTGCCCAAAATTAGTACCCTCCATTTATTTCAAACTGGTCCCAACTCTAGTGTTAAAAATCTCCCCACAGCAGGAAACTCGTGGAGGGATATTGATACTCCAGAAGGGTAAGGGTTTCAGATAAATTATTCCAAATGCTGTTGGCACCTACATCTTTTGGTAAGCTAGGTGGAAAATACACCTTTATACTAATAAGAGAACCAATATGCACTCTGTTACTGAAGAGAATCCACAATGAATACATTGTGGAGAAAACCTTGCCAGTGGTTGAATACTGAGTTGCAAATCAAATGAAGTAAATATAGTAAGGTTGCCACTACCATGACCTCTAGTACATGTTTTGACAGCTGGAACAGAAAATAATCAAAATTCATGAAAAGATGTTAAATTAGTTTTAGGAGCTGGTATTTATTGCAAATGAAGAATTTTGAATTTTTGTAAATAAATTGCAAAAACTGCACCTGGGAATTTATTTTCCCAACCCATGATATTCCAGGATAGTAAGTGTAATTATCAAACTGGTATAGTCAGATCTGTATCATCACAAGTATCCAAGGAATCTTCTTTGAAAAAGGGCTTTTTTGTTTGGAAGGCAACTCATGCAGAGAGGATATATTGTAAATCTTCTTTTGTTCCAAGGATTATGCTGGAATTTTAGTGAGCAAGTCATCCTCATTCACTGCTAGTGGAAAATCAATACATCCCCATCCAGATCACTCTCAGCATGTGGGATCTCATCAACGGATACTAAAGACACCAGTAGTTCGGTCAAGTCAAAATAAGAGGGATTGTAGATTGTTCAAATGTTAACAAATTCTCTTCTGTGCAGATACACTGAGAAGCCATTCTACTACAGCAAACATATCAATAGTATGAGGGTATATATCTAAAACTTGGCTCAAAGGAAATCTAATAGCTCAATATGACTGTTATGCCAGCTATGATATCCCAAATGGGGGCTCCTAGATATCGCTTTGATATCACTTAATTCGGCTCTGGCTAGACTTCGCTCGGTGGCCCCGCTGCACGTGTTTGGGTTGTTTTCCGAAACACTAATGTACTGGCTGCGGCTGATTAGTAGTTCACATTCCATTCCCCATTCAAGCCAGCAATTTCTAAGCCTCACATAGCTTCAGGGGACTCCCATACCCACACTCCACAATAGCGGCGTGGTTTCCTGCCAAACCATACTTTTCAGAGGGCCATCAACTCTCTGGCCACTCTTTTGTTTTTCAAAGCAAATCCCATCATGTGAACACTGATCTCACCAGACCCTTTTGTCTAGCATCAAAACTCCTTTCATTCCTATTTGGTTTGCCATAGCCAACAGGCATATTCTATCCTATAAAAGGTCCTTATTTTGGAACTTCTTTGGTTCCCCTTGAACATCCATCTCATCCTGCTGCCGGTTTGTTCAGGAGTTCCCCTCAGCACTCAGCTGAGCCCATCTTCCTCCGCTCCCGTTTCTTCAGGACAACGTGATTATGTGTCATATCATCTGTTTTCCCCTCAGCTCTCCCTCTTTCTTATTCTTTAAGTTAGTTAGTGTGTATGTTGCTGATTTTACTGTTTACGTTTAATAAAGTTGTTATCTGTTCATTTTAAAATCCTACTATCTCTCTGACCTGAAGCCGTAGACACAGAGTAAAAGATCTCGCTACGTTACCCTGCCTCTCGTTAGCTCTGAGTTCTAATTTCTCCATCTTTGGTATTGTAATTGGCAAAGCTGGGCGCCCCTCACGGGACCCCCAATTTTCAGGGTAACAGAGTGGTGGAGAATGCGGGCAAACCCCAGTACCTCAATTCTGAGAAGGAATCTGGAACCTTCCCAGAATAGGCGGTACTGACGTAGCGGATGGTCAGTGAGCAGTTTTAGAATGCACGTAGGAAGGATTATGTTTGTGTGCAACTCTGGTGTGCTTGTGTCAGTTCTATCAGGTGGTATTCTGTACCCTTCCTTTCTCTTTGTCCTGGGAATCACCTCCCCATCTTGGGTCTGTCGCGAGATGGAATTATGATACTAGTGGATAGACTAGGAACAGTCCACACTCACACAACACTTTAGGCAGCAAGGTACATACCGTAGTCTGTTAGGAAAGGTGTGGCTCACCTGGTGCCCCTTTCCTTGTGAATTCAGGTTGGTTCAGAGGAGAACCAGGAGGATCCCCGACTCCTTTTGTTCGTGGGTAGGAATCCCACTTGTTAAATTGGCAGGTAGGAATCCCGAAATTCGGCTGACTGACTAAGATCTGGGTAGGAATCCCGACTTAGTCTGTATTTGTGCGTTTAGCGGTTTAGCCCGAGGTATAGGAAGGCGCCCCTCACCCAGAAAACCAGATAGGAATGGTTTGGCTAGTGGCTCCCGAACCCTCTTTCCCTGTTGCTTGGCCAGGCAGCGATACGAGTTCCTCTCAGGAGTTGAGCTCACTCACCCCCTTCTGCAGGCAGTCGGATAACTCCTGCAGGAGCCCCTTTAGGTCTAGTGAGACCCCCCCTTCCACCAACCGTTCCTGCAGTATAGCCCAGTTTGGCTTGCCTTGGCAATGGCTAAGGAGGGCCCTAGCTCTGTTGTAAAGGACCTCATGTGTGAGGAGGAGGTCCATGGGAAGTTAGAGAAGTGGGTGCTTGGTAAAGGAAAGTGCCCCTGGAAGGACTCCGTCTTCCAGACGGAAGACCCCTTCGCATCCCTTCGAGAAGCATATGCCCAGGCACGGAAGTCTAAGAACCCGTTCGGTCCGGCAAAGGACTCACTGGCCGCTTGGGGACTTTGGCTTGCCGCCAGAGATGCTAGCTTAGCCCTGGTAGAGACCCGGGCTAAGCTAGCACAGGTAGAGCAAGAGAACACCCGGCTTCAAGCCGAGGTTGAAGCTTTGCGAGCGGACAAAGTCACCTTTGCTGCCGTTGCGCAAGCTTCAGCCCAGAAAGTTAGTGAGTTGACCCTAGTTGCGCAAACTTGGGAGGAGAAAGCTCATGCCTTAGAGGTCGAGCTGGATCAGGCCCGAACTGCAGCTAGATATATGGTTGGGCAGGTGAAGGAACAGCATGAGGCTGTCAGCCACGTGGATTGCCTTGCACAAATTGCCACACTGGAGAGTCAGCTCCAGACCCGCAAGGTCATTATCTCGGCCGTTTGTCCAGAGCTGCTCCCCTCATTTGGCCAGGATTTATCTGAGGTGCCTGAGCCCCTCCCTGAGGAAGCTCTGGTTCCTCCACCCGTGAACCCAGACTGGGATGCCCCTAAGGCTCCAGTCCACCCAGTGGAAACCAGGAACATGAAGAAGAAGACCACCCCTATAGGAGCAGGCAGTTCCAAAGGAGAAGCCATTGAGGAGACCCAGGTCATTGAGACCAGGATCCCTTGGCACGCTACTGAGGCAAAAGCCATAGCCGAAAAGTTGGGTCCGCTCACACGGTCCACTGGCATCATGTGGCTAAATGCCATCATCAATTCACATCCTACAGCTAATGGTCAAGACTTGACCCAGTTGGCCTGTTTGTGTTTGTCTCCTTCTGAGATCCCCACACTGGAATCTGCCGTTGCGACTCATGGCTAAGTCAAGCTTGAGGTGCACGATTGGATGCGGGAGATCATTAAGATCCTCTGGCCCAGTCAAAGTGCTAGTGTGTTCTATGTTATGGAACAACAGGGTCCTCGTGAGAACCCTGAGGCTTACATGGCGCGGAAGTAACTGCTGGCCATTCTGGCGGAAAAGGTCCCTCTCACTGCTCATGGGTACTGCTTTGACTCGGAAGAGTTCAAGACACTGTTATATGGTGGCTTGAACCACAAGACAAAGATGGCCCTAGGCTTAGTGGACCCGGCCACCACGACCTGCGAGGAATTTGGGAACAACCTCCGCAGGGTTGCTGACCTGTTGCGGGAGGTGAATGCCCTTAAACTTCCCACCAAGGCACAGAAACGTGAGGCAGGAAACTGGGAACCCGTATCGGAGGTCACATACTCCAATTCTGGTCCCCACTTTCAGCACAAAAGGTTTGTGCAAAATCCTAGTTCCAAGGGGAACGGGAATTCGCGCCACGCACACAGACAAGACAGACATTGGCAAGGCAGGGAAACCCGTGGCCAGGTAGGCAAGGCAGGGAATCCCTCAGCCCCGCCCAAGGCTTTCAGAAGGTGTCCAGACTCTGGACCGCCCCGCGAGACAGCTGCACAGACCAGAGTTCCGAATCTCCTGTCTCAATTCCACTTTGACGGCCTGGAGGCCCAAAACAGTTTCAGACTCAGGCGGTATTTAAGTCCCCGCTAGAGTGAACCTCTTCAAGTCATGGTGAGAACCGAGTATTTATACTTCTCACCCAGCTCCCAGCAGGCTCCAGTCCAGTATTTGCATTAATTATGGTTATTGGTGCTAATCGTTGTCAGTTCTCTTCTCTTTAAATCTATAGGTTAAAAGGTCCGGTTGCCAGGACCTGCCCAGGATCGGCTCACACCCTTAGACACCGAGGGGGGGGGTGTGCGGTTAAAAATCTCCACGTTACAGTCCCAGTTACAGCACCAGATGACTCCAATGACCATGTGCTCCCAGGAAGACCCAACTTCTGCCACCCCAAGACAAAAATCCGCCTGCACAGCCACCATTATTCTTCAGAACCCATTCCCTGCTACTTGGATTCTTCCACCCTACTTTCCACCTTGGAGCCATCCAGTCTGGCCAAACCCACCAACAGCTAGGAACCGTTGCTGCAAGAGTTTACTTGCAGTCTTCACCCCCCCCTTTTTTTTTTGGACTTATTTTGTCGCTTTCCCACTGCTTTGGTCACCGTTTTGGACTTATCGTGTCGCTTGCCAGCTTCTTTAGGAGTTCCAGAACTCTTTCCAAATGCCTGGTGCATTCAGGTTAGCGAACTTTTCTGTATCCGGGGGAAGCGGTTGAAGAGGGAGTCATGCACGGCCTCCTTTCCCCCAGACCACGGATCTTGTTTCCATTAACCAAAGAGAACTGTTTGCCTTTGTGTTTTTGGACTGGACTTTGTTGGTTATGCTCGTTTCTACACGAGTGTGGCCGCCAAGTCTATCGCGGCCTCAAACTTACTTATTTTTCCTTTGTGAATCATTGCCATTAACGCTGTAAATTCTTATCTGGTTCTTCAGTGGTACATTGTGCATTTACATCTGTGTATGCTTTATGGTCTCTGTGTTTGGTATTGTTCCTGATTGATTGCATTGTCATCCATTGCCATGTATGTTTGGTTTTCATTCCAATATTGTTACACTTTGTTCCGCTGATACTCTGGTTGCCAATGTTCAAACCTGCAGTTGCAATATTGCCATTGTTGCCATTCAACATTGGTTGATTGTTGTGTTTGTAAATATGTAGATAGGAGTAGGTTGTGTTAGTTAAACACATTTTCTTGGATACTGTTAGCATTCTTTATTCTCCTGTGCTTGAGGTGATATGACACTGGAACGGTAACTCCAGATTCGACTCTAAATTGGGCTTTGTTATCTAATTGGAACAATGAGCTCCATTGTCACCAATTTCGCACATTTTTAGGGGGGAGATGTTATGCCGGCTATGATATCCCAAATGGGGGCTCCTAGATATCGCTTTGATATCACTTAATTCGGCTCTGGCTAGACTTTGCGCGGCGGCCCCACTGCACGTGTTTGGGTTGTTTTCCAAAACAGGCATGTACTGACTGCGGCTGATTAGTAGTTCACATTCCATTCCCCATTCAAGCCAGCAATTCCTAAGCCTCACATAGCTTCAGGGGACTCCCATACCCACACTCCACAATAGCGGCATGGTTTCCTGCCAAACCATATTTTTCAGAGGGCCATCAACTCTCCGGCCACTCTTTTGTTTTTCAAAGCAAATCCCATCATGTGAACACTGATCTCACCAGACCCTTTTGTCTAACATCAAAACTCCTTTCATTCCTATTTGGTTTGCCATAGCCGACAGGCATATTCCATCCTATAAAAGGTCCTCATTTTGGAACTTCTTTGGTTCCCCTTGAACATCCATCTCGTCCTGCTGCCGGTTTGTTCAGGAGTTCCCCTCAGCACTCAGCTGAGCCCATCTTCCTCCGCTCCCGTTTCTTCAGCACAATGCGATTATGTGTCGTATCATCTGTTTTCCCCTCAGCTCTCCCTCTTTCTTATTCTTTAAGTTAGTTAGTGTGCGTGTTGCTGATTTTACTGTTTACGTTTAATAAAGTTGTTATCTGTTCATTTTAAAATCCTACTGACTGTCTCTCTGACCTGAAGCCGTAGACACAGGGTAAAAGATCTTGCTACGTTACCCTGCCTCTCGTTAGCAAAACCAGTGCTCTGAGTTCTAATTTCTCCATCTTTGGTATTGTAATTGGCAAAGCCGGGCGCCCCTCACGGGACCCCCAATTTTCAGGGTAACATGACCTCCATCTACTATTGTTTATTCTGTTATAAGCAATTTGCAGCATAATTTGGTTTGCTTATAAGATCCTATTGCAGTTTCCTTTTCCTACCTCCATTACAGTTTTTTTCTTACAAATTTTTCCTTCTTTCTGGATCCTATACTATTGGATTGACCCAAACTCTGGCCCTTTTCGCACGCAGTTTCTGTAGCGCGAGGGCCCTTTGAGCGTCGCATGAATGGGAGCATCGGTCCATACGACGCACTCCCATTCACGCGATGCTCACGAGCCAAAAACAGGACGCGCACACATTTTCTTATTTTCGGCTCTAAGCCAAAAATACTGCGCGGTCGCTCAATACTCCCAGGGCCCTCGTGCACTTACCTGCGTGCAGTGCATCAAACAAGCCGGGCCAGTCGTGCTTCCTCCCCCAGCACAGCCTACAGCTCCCAGACTGCGTTGCGGAAGGAAGGCGCGGGGCGCTAGCACGACGATCGCGCTACCAGGAAGCGACCTGCGGCACGAAGGAGCTGGGAAGCGGCAGCTTTCTGGATGAGGCTTTTCACGCGAGATGCCCTCCCCAGTCACGTGAACGGGTAAGGTGCGAAAAGCCTCTCTCTTTTAAAGCCATGTGTTTCTGTACAAAATTATCAAAGCAAAGTTTAAGAAGGTCAACTTGTTCAATGATTTTTCCCCCTAAACATTCATAAATTGAAATAACAATGTAGGCTGTTAAAAGACACTGTTTTGTCCCGAAGTCTGCGGGGTATGATTGTTGTTCAATGTGTTGTTTCTTCTCAATAATAAGTGATTGTTCAAGAACAGGTTCATCTGCCCCATTTGACTCCAAAGATCATCCTTCCAGATAGGGAGCCAAATCATTGCCAGTAGATCCAAGGGCCCAGAAGGAGGCTCATTTTCTATATCCAAAGCTGAGAAATGGTTAGCAGTAGAAATTACAAATGCTGAGTTTAAGCTTGAGATGTTCACAGTTTCCTCACAGGCGAACAATTAGTCAATCTTTGGAGACTTTGTTTTGCCAACTGTCCCTGGGCTTGTTCTAGAACATTTTTTACTCCCCTTTCAAAGATTATCACCAATTGCCATGGGAAGAAAAAACTAATTCAAAACAGTAAAATGTACTCTCAAAGGTTTGTGGTTCTTAGCTTCCATTTCCGACAAAGGAGAGTAGCTAGCAGAGTGGTTGTTATGTGCCCTCAAGTTGTTTCCAACTGATGGAGACCCTAAAGTGAACCTATCACAAGGTTTTCTGGGGCTGAGAGTGTGTGACATGCCAAAAATCACCTAATGGTTTTCCATGGCTGAGCAGGGAATTGAACCCTGTTCACCAGGGTCATAGACCAATACTGAAACCACTGGCAGAATAATCAGTAATAAATCCAAAAAATAGTGCAAACAGGCAATGCAAAGTTTTCAAAACAGTGCAAGGGAAGAGGAGACAATGCTGCACAGCACTGAAATGCAACAACCAGATAAAAGACTAAATATTGGGGGTGGGATGGAAGGAAATGAAGCTAAGTTGCTAAACATGTCAGCTGTGGAACTACATTAATTATGGAACTACAGGTGATTATTTTTGTCTACGATATACGCACACACTGTGTTGTATATTGGAATCGTATCTTGTGGGCTTTATAAATGGCTTTTGCAATGTAATCTCTTGCTAGAACTGTATTTTTCTTGCTTTTAAATGATTGGGTGAACTTTCCTGGGAGTCTGTGGCATTGGTGGTATTTCGTAGATCCATAGTATCCTCTTTAGTTTTCTTTAATGATTTAAATTGTACACAAGAGAACAAAAGAAAATAAATAAGTCAGTAATAAAGAAAGAATATTTTATAGCAAAACAAGCAGCTATCTGAAACTAGATTTTTTTGAAAATGTGTGAAAATCACACAAGTTTTCTGAGAAATAAATATTCTCAGAAGGACCTTTTGAAGAGTTCTTTTTTCAAAGTTCTGCTATTTAAAACTTGAACATGAAATAAGTAGATGAAACAATAATAACTGATAACATGTTTAAAAGTGATGAGATTACAGTTTTTGGAAAGCTGGGGATAATATGGTACATTTGTGACATTTTAATACTTAAGTGCATTGATGATCTGATTTAGAACCTTTTCTTTCAGAATGATTGGATTACTCTCAGAACTGTTTTGTATTGTTGGGCATGCTTCTGGAAATACCTACTGCATACGTGTATCTCTATCTTTTCCCAGAATGAGGAAGATGCCTCAGAAAGCATATTTTGTATGTCTTGAACAGGAAGCAAAAGGCTAGCTCTTTCATCTGATACGAGTGACTTTTTCCTGCCCAGGATATGAGATGCTTGTGTGTTGTTGTGTCTCATGTGCCAAAATACCATCAATACCATACATCTTGACTAGAATGGATAGGCAGCATTTATTGTTCTACCCCAGATGCCCTGGTTTTGTCACTGTAGCTGGTTCTCCCCTCCCCACTTTTTAGTGTCCCTAAGCAGTTGAACGCACACTTGGGCTGGATTTTGAATACAGGTGAACAATTTGTAGCATTCTTTGGTCTTCCATATGTTGTAGGAGTGCAACTCCCATCAGCCCTAGCCCAACATAACCAATAGTAAGGATGAGTGATTGTGGACAGTGCAGCCTAGCAATGTCACAAAGTGACAAGTTGCCCACTCCTGGTTTAGAGAACAAAGCACTGGATTCCTGTCTTTTTTATTATCATAATTATTTTTTTGGTGATGATGATTATAAAGAAAAGAACAGAATAAAAAAAAGAAAAACACCACATGTTCATTTCAGTGGATCCCTGTCATGGAGAAAACCTCTAAAGGACAAAAAGACAGGAACAAAATATGGGTGGAATGTCCTCATTCAAATTATCTTAAACATGGAAATAACATGTTTTGGGGGGATCACTTTAGATCCCAGGAGATGTCTTGAAGTGGGAGAATCCAGTTTTGGTTGTGTTGATGACTGGATAACATGAATATACAACATAATTAATATAGGCCATTTCCACATGACTGGGTTCTTGCGAGTCATCCCATCACAGTCCAGGCAGGGAAGGGAGTACTACAGGAACATCTCTTTCTTCTGCAGTGCAACTGCCATTTCCTAGGTTGTACTGGGGAAGGAAGTATCACCATTGCACTTCGTGCTCTTCCACAGGACAGGTAGGTATGGAAGCATTGTGCAATTGTGGGTGCTAAACAAAATTTATCCATTTAGTGAATACCCCATGAGTGCAATGCATGGGAATGGGATAGCAGCCTACCACTTCCATCCTGTCTCTATAGTGGGACAGCCCCATCATGTGGAAATGGCCATAGTTTGGTAGATGGGTGGCACAACAGTACATAATGTTTAAAAATGCAGTCTGCCATCTTCTGAAAGCTGTAAGAAAATAGCCTCTATTTCTTCACTACTCTTTCACAAACAAGAGCCAGCTGCCAAGAATTCGGTTACAATAGATTTGCAAAGAACTTGAGGATGGGTAATCAGAGGAGACCGATTTGGCCTCTGTCCACAGGTAATACTTCCTATTTCACTGTTGGGGGTTATGACATTGCAACCCACAAGCAAAAGAAAAGTCATCTAATAGTTCTGATACACCAAAGAAAACTAACACACATTACAAAATTAAGATCAGCAGGTCACTCGTTTCTTCTCCCTACAGAACATTGTGTGAAGATAGATAATAGCTACCTTGTTGTTTACATGGGCTTCTTCATTTTGGAATGAGAAAAAGACAGGTCAAGAGACCATTATTGTTCCAGCATGAACTAAGCTTGTATTGGTGCACTCTAGCCTCTTTTTCATTCCCCTGGGCATGTATACATCAAAGAGCAATGTGACTAGAGAGCAGGGATCCATGAAATTAGTGTTCTTCAGAGTTTCTGCTAGTCCCTCAGAAGCCAACCCAAAAAGGAAAGTTAGTGGAACCTATTAGTGACCTTTGTTGAAAGGTGAATGAGAACAATTACAGTGGAAACTACCTTTGCTATCATTCATTCCCTTCTGAAAAGATTCTTGATAAACAATCTGCCATCCAATAATTTAGAGCTTGCTAAGAACCATCATGATGTAGTGGTCTGAATGTTGGACTACGACCCTTGGAGTCCAGGGCTCAGTTCTCCACTTGATCATGGAAGCCCACTGGGTGACCTTGGGTGCATCATACACTCTCAGCCTCTCCCCAAAAATACACATGATAGGGTCACCATAAGTCTGAAACAACTTGAAGGCATACAACATCAAGAGGACAAAGGTAACAGACTGTACAATGGGTCAGGATTTTCTTTTAGTTCCCTTTATATAAGGACTTAGCAGCTTTGCAAATGTTTTCATATTCAGCATGGCAGAATTTGAGATTTAAACAATCTGAACACGGAAGAAACTAAAATCGAATCATTCCTGACCCACGGCTTTGCAAGGGTAACTATTTAAAAAATCTGTTCAAATTCCTTTATTTGTGGTTTTCTGTTGGACCACTCTCAACAAGGAGATATTTCATGGCTCTCTCTGTACTAGAAACACCTGTATTGTTTAATTTGGCCAGTGTGAATGAGGGAGAAGTTCAGTTACCCAAAAGCAGTAAACTGCATATTTGGGATGGAAAGAAATTGAGGTTTAAAACCCTTGAATTTTTTTTTCTAAACAAAGTTGCCTGAAGCAGTGGCAACTGTCACTAATGGATTTTGAAGATATTATCTATTTTAATAAAGAATTAGATATCTTTTTCATCCAGGAGAAGGCTGACAGATAAGAAGCATGCTATTTTGTCCAGCCTGGTCTCATATAAGCAAGCATTCTAATTAAAATTATTTCAGGATATCCACATCCAGTTGGTAGCTATTGACATCCCATGTTCCTATAGCTAGTGGCAGCTGTAGGAGCCACATAATTAAAATCAATGACTGCTTTAGTGGAATTTCAAAAACGCACTGAAGCATCTCATTCAATGATATTATTGTGACAGCCCAATTCACATCTAGCTGAAGGAATTTTATTTGGAGTGGCAAGCCCACAATGGCCTGATATGAAATGTCATCTTACAATTTAGCATCTTTGATTTCTCAAAGAAAAAAAATCTTCCAGAAGCAATGAGTTTGCTCACCTTGTTTGTATTCACTGGCTCACTTCCATATATGCCAAACAAAATAGCCAACATCTCTCTTTAGGCTTCTTGTGTAGCATTGGGAGAATATAGGATAGAGTGGCATTGTCAAACTGGAGAAAAATCATTTACGAGAGTCTTTCATTCCCAGGCTTGGCATAAAGCTGGCTGTCACTATAAACTGTCAAAGGGTTTCACTGATTGAAGACAACAGACATTTCTAAGAACAGACATTTGGCCTTCCTTACAATTGTTCCCATATCAATACCAAGTTAGCATTTTAAAACTTTAATGGTTTGAGCAAATGTAGATTGGGTAATGTGCTGGGCATATACTAGAGCTGTCATCCAATAAATTTTATTCAGGTGACAATATGTGCTTTAGTTGATTAATTATGTGATTAAATATTTGTGTATTTACATAGGAAAATCTCTGGATTTAGACAGTACCGGTATACACACACACACACACACACACACATATGCATATATATGTGTGTGTATGTGTGTACACACATACATACATACACATGCCTTACATGCATTATGGCTCTTTCCACACGCGGGCAAAGAAACAGGGGAAACCATGCTGAAACGGAGCTTACCTTAAACCCGGTAAGTCCGTCGCCACGTGGAGCAGCGTGTTTTCACTGCTCCACACTCGTTGGTGTCCCGCGGTGTCCTGCAGCGCCCAAAATGGCGGCTTATGACTGATGGAGGCTCTCCACCAACTGGAGAACCTCGCCAGCCGGAAAGCCCACCCCCAGCAGATCTGTAGGCACGCCCTTGCGTGCGCCTGCAAATCCACACCAGGCGCTGCGACGGGGCTGTGTGCAGCTGCACAATCGTGCTTTTTAAAAACCTCTTCAAAAGCGGTTTTTAAAAAGCACGCGGTGGCACCACTTCCAGTCGCCCTAGCGTGGATTGGGGTGTGGAACTATGCAAAAGTAGTCCACCTCAATCCAGTTTACGGTGTAGACGACCTCCGTCAGAGGTTGCTCTACACCATTTTTAAACCCACGTGTGGAAAGGGCCTGTCTTACAGGACTACCCATTTCTTTCATTCATATATACCGGTATATATGAGTGAAGGTTTTTTAGGTGGCATTTGCTATCTCCTGTTTGTATAAGTATTGTATTAAATAAAATTAAAATATTTAATCTACTACCTGATTAGGTAAGGGGAATATTTTTTAGTTGGGAAAACAGAAGCCTTCCCTATATTGTTTGACTATGTCTTCCATTCCCTCTTACTGTTGACTGTTGTCTTATGGGAAATGGAAACCTATAGTATTTGAAGAAACACATCTGCTTTAGAGGAACAATGTCTTTTAGATTGGCTAACCAATTGACTGAGAACATATGGAAGCTCTAAAATTTATACACTAAGTATCAATCTAGGTATCAGTATACAATACCTTTGGGTCTCTTTGATCCTATCTTAATTTCTGCTTGCCCCAGGAATGTTATAGCACCTCTTTAATTCACAAGCAATCTGTGTTAATGCTCAAGTGCAGGGTCTTATCAAGACAAGTCCTAAACCCTCATTCCTAATGATAGTCCAAAATTCAGCTGTGTTGATCTTATATAGGTGTGTACATATATATGCACACATTAAAAAAAAAAAAAAAAGGGGTCAGGGATGAAAACATGTTGCCCTGCAGATGTTGAACTGCAGCTCCTGTCATCTTGACTCATGTTGGCTACAGCTGCAGTCCAACAACATCTGGAGCACCACGAGTTTCTACCCTAGGCTAATGTCTTCTGCTCTTTGTGGGTTTCTTCTCCACTGTGCCACTTGGACCTACTGCTCACTTCTGGCATTGCTAATACTCTAACACACAAGACTGTTCTGCCCACATTCAATCTTGGTGAAGGTGACCAGCACTCTCTAATAGTTGCAAGGCCCAATTTCAATCTGCCATTTGTGCTCAAAAGAGGATTTTATTTTATTTTATTGCATTTTACCTTCTCCTTTTACTCTCCTATGGATTATCAAGAAAGAGGAGATGCATAATCAAAACAGAGGACAGAAAAGGCCACAGATATGAGTGTAATATCTGTATAGGCTGATGATAGATAGAAATACAGACAGACACAAAGAAAAAAATCTATATGTATAATAGTTTCTATTTGGAAAACCTAATGCAGTTGTATAGGGACGGGGCAGTGATGGGGATAGTTCACCCCCGGTGGCAATTTTTGGGGGGCATCTCAGTTTGTAGCCACGCCCCTTCATGCCACAGCCATGCCCCTACACACAGCGGCCATGCCCCCGTGCTGTAGCCCTGCCCCCTCCCGCTCCCCCTCCACCCACTTCAAGCTCCACCAGTGACCTAATGGGACACAGCATGCCTGTTTAGATTGCTATTTCTGTGGTATTTATGGATGGGCTTCTTCTAGGCCTCTGCTATCTCTTTCCAGGATTTTTTTTTGTTTTGTTATTTTTAAATCAGACTTAGACTGGACAGCCCCTCACACCCAGGATGTCTACAAGACAGAACACAGTTTCACCCTTGCTGCAGGGTGGAGAAGGATTAAATATAGCAAGGACCAAACTATCTTGGGCTGTTCCATGGAACTGTGTAACCTGAATGTGCAAGCTATCAACTTTTGTCAAGTTCTGCGAAGTTGAGACATTGCCACAGATCAACACACATAGACAAACCTGCTCACATAAATCTGATCAGCAGCCGATGACATTATTTCGGACATCCAAAGGAAAATTGACATTTCTACATAGACAGATCTGATTCTTCTAGAAAATGTAGCTTTTTATGTCATGATTCCTGCATACCAATCTGACACGTTGGTCAGGAAAATCTTCCCATCCCCAAAAAGTTAGAGGCATCAAAATAAGAACATATTTGCTTTATTTTAAAAAGGAAAAAGCAGGAAAATTATTCATATACTGACACTGAAAGCAATTATACAACATCAGTGGTGTTTATCTGGAGCAGGAAAAGAAGAATACAAATGCTAATTCACAGACAAGTGTTGAGTGAACAGAAATTATTTTGGGACTGCATGTAAATATTAAGGCAGGAGAGAAGGTGTTGGAGTTTATTTTATCTTAGCGCATCTGTTTTTCTCATGGTTCTTACATCAACATATATTAAGCATCATGTTCTGTTCTTTTTGCCTCTTCTTTTTCAATAAACAAACAAACAAACAAATTTGAAGTCACTTTTCTGTCTAATTTAAAAGTCCACTGTTTTTGACTTCACATATATTGCCACAAATGCCTAAAAGAGACATTTCAGAAGGCACAATCTCTACCTACTTCTATTAAAAAAAAAAAAAAGCTTCCTCATTTCTAGGGATGGGATGAATCCAGAATTTTCCAAATCTTTATCTGGATCCGAATCCCTGGAAGGTTCTGGGAATCCACAAATCTCACAAATCTTGAATCTTTCGAATCCTTTTTTAAAAAAGGGTTTAAAATGCCGGAGAAAGAAGGATAATCTTGGGCAAGACACATTCTCTCAGCCTTAGCAAAAGCCTAGGCAAAGACAAACCTCCCTTTGAAGAAATCTGGTCAAGCCAATTGTCATAGTTTTACCTCAGGGTCTCCCCAGATTGAAAATGACATGAAGCCCCTTTCTACACAGGCAGGAAAATGTGAATTAATCCCACATTTTCCTGCCTGTGTAGAGAAATAATCCAGGTCATAACTGGATTTTCTTTGCATACCGTAGCTCGTTATGGAATCCTGGGGTTTGTTGTTTGCTGATGCACCGGCACACTTTGGCAGAGAAGGCTGTGACACCTTGGACAACTAGAAACCCCAGAAATTGTGTATGAAAGAGCTTTGCAAGGGAGCTATGCAAAGGAATCTTTCAGCTGTCCTTGAAATTTCAAGCCTGTACCTTCCAGTCAAGTGCTGAAGTTAAATATTAAATATTCAATTTAAATATATTAGGATACAACCCCAGGTGTAATTCCTGAAATTGTTAGCAAAGGCCATTATTACTCTGAGGGAAAAGCTCACCTACTTGCCATCTCCCCTTGTGTGTCTGGTCCCCAAAATTTTCAGGTGTTCCAGTCTCCCAGGTTTTCAGGAGTCCTGATCTCCAACAAACTATTTGGTTGGTGGATTCGAAAGATTCTGATTGCCTATTTTGGCACAGGGATGCGGATTCACGAATCTTGAATCCTTCCCAGGATTTGAGGATTCGGTTGGCCCATCCCTACTCATTTCTTTTAGTACTTGTGTCAGAATCTTTTCAGACATGCAAATTTATTGCAGAGTAGGACAGACTTGTTCAATTCCATGTCCTTATTATGAAGGACAGTCGAGATTGTATATCTGCGTGATTAAGAATCTGAGTAGTGGAGCAGAAGGTAGAAAGCAAGGCTTGCAGCAAAATGACTAGGCCATGAAAATGTATAGACAAGATCAGGCAACCTCCTAGCACTGAGACATTTTGCATGACAGCTCCTATAATCTCCAAGTGTGACTATGCTGGCTGGGGCTAATGGGAACTATACTCTAAAATAAAAATCTGGAAAATAACTGGTCAATTAACCCATTGTTACAATTCACAAGTTTTCTCTAGCCTTCTCTAGCCTGATTAATAAAGAAATTAATCCTATGCTATAACAAGTTGATCACATAAGAAAACTGGGATTCATCAGAATGAGTGGCTCTTCCTCAAGCAGATTCAGGAAGGCAAAAGGTGAAGAATGATTAGGAATAGAGGAAATACAGCACCTCTCTTTGTTGCTACGCAGACTACTCTGTCTGTGGTATCACTTGTTATCTTGAATACTAAAGAAAGAAAGTTCTAGAAACCCCCAAAAGAGTTGGTAAGAGTTGGTTGGTAGTTGGTAAACTACTGAAGAAGTAAAAATGGGGGAAATCGCATATGAAATGGAATGGGATGGGGTACTGATTTGTTTGCTTAGCCTTCAGGCACCTGTGGTCCTTGATGAATGCCAAGCTCTTTAGGTCTAAAAAGCTGATATATCCACTCCACCCATCCTTCAGTCTCTCTTTCTTGGGTTAGGGATGCTTTGTGACACCTTTACTGATTTTATTCTGACTTCCATTATATATATTATTGTATAACATAGAAAGTGAAAAGTTTCCCTGGATCGCAACTCCCATTTTCTCTTCTCTTTCCCTCTCCCCATTCTCTCTATTCCACCCCCGACCTTCATCTGATTCAGCAAATCACATGCTTTTAGAGGACTGGTGAGGTTAGAGTTATTACCTTAGAGTTAAAACCATGCTCTCCACATATCAGAAGGAAATCTCACTTGGACAGTTAAGTGGAAATTTTCCTCAACACTTTCTCCTATTTCATTCTCTCTTGGCTTTTCTATCTTGCCTGTTTCCGCCTCCCCCCTTTTGTTTTTCACTCTTCCTCTTCTTCAGTGCATAACACTTTCTTAGGGGTTTTGTAAGGCTGGAGTTTGAAGGCAAAAGAGACAGCTAGCTAGCTAAATTCAAACCCACCCATTCGTGGAAGAAATTCCTCCTTCCTTCCTTCCTACTCAGAAGTAGATCCCTTTGACTTAAATGATGAGGAAGACATGAGGTCTACCAAGTAATCATTGAAGATCACTCTTTTATAATAAAGAGTGAGAAGACAAGGCACATGCAATGATTCTATTGTGCAGAAAAATGTTCTGTATTTGCTCAGAGAGCATTCCAAACGTTTCTGATTAAAAATTCCCCACTTGGTTCACTGACCAGTCCTTGTAGAACAGTGGCGTAGGGACTGGGGGCAAGGAGAGCAGTGTACCCTGGGCTGCACTTTTTTTGGGAGGGCCGCCACTCCTTGTCTGGCCCCCCATGTGCCATTGCCCCACTCTTGCGTGCCCCTCCCTTCTGCCACCCACCGCTGCCCACCCCTACTCCACTTGCACCAAGCTATGCCACTGTTGTAGACAGCCATTTATTGCTGCACTTGACTTGAATTTTTGTCCTCTTAAGTTAATCATCCCTTACTTTTTTATAAATGTAGGAGTAGAAATCATGTGTCCCTAAGATGCAATTGGATTACAACTCCCAGCAGTCCTAGTCTGCATAGCCAATGATGCATAATGCTGGAAGCTGCAAAACAACAATATCTGAAGGGCTCCTTTTTTAACTCCTTATTAATCTTTAATAGACAAAGTGTGAACAGAGATGCTTGGCAAGCCAGAGGAAAGCCAGAACTATATACGTATTGGTGAGGGAAGGATGAGGTAGAAAGAAAAGAAGATAGTTAACAGATCAGCAATAAAACTGAACCAAACAGGTTGTAAGACGATATCCCCTTATTAAGGCAGCTTCTCCAAATCTGACAGTCTCCAGACATGTTGAATTCCCACCATCTACAGAAAACAACTGTTTGTCGAGGTTTGCAGGAGCAAATTCCAGATTAGAGGAAGGTAGCTTTTAATGGAAAAAAAGGGCACTTCTGAAGGTGCCAATAATGAAATGTGCCCTCAGAATCAATGGTCACAACTGCCACACTATTATTTGTAGTTTCTATAACAATAGTAACTTATCTAATTAAATAAATTCAATTATGAGTGTGGGTGGTAATTAATTAAATTTGCAATTCTTAATGGTTATTATCAAATTAATTTTCACCTAACAAACTTAACATTCTAAAATTTGACAAATAAAAAAGAGAAACATCTGGAGAGAAGTTGGTTGCCTACATTTGGAGGGTATAGCATATGCAATGAAGGATGTTAGGAGCAGCAATGATAAGCACTAAAGCAACAAAAGTTATTTGTTAAGGATACTGTCACCTACATGTGACCAGAAATGGATTGTGCCTATTTACTTTTGCATTATTCATAAATCTTGTTGTGTTCCTTCAAGTTGTTTCAGACTTATGGAAACCCTAATACAACCCTATCACAGTGTTTTATTGGCAAGATTTGTTCAGAGGTTGGTTTGTTCAGAGAGAGTTTGCCTTTGCCTCACTCTGAGGCTGGGAGAATATGACTTGCCCAAGGTTCCCCAGAGGGTTTCCATAGTTGAGTTCAAACCTTGGCTTCCTATTGTCCTAGTCTAACACTCAAGCAATCATGTATAACATGCAAGCAATCAATTCATAAATCTATTTCATCCAATTTCTGTGTTAAGTTGATTTTTAAAAAAAAGGTTAAAAAAAGAATGTTTAGGGGGTATAGCTCAGTGGGGAGCATTTGACTGCAAAAAAGAATGTTTAATGTATTTTCTGACAATGCATGCAGGCCTAAACATATTTTCTCTCCAAATAAACCAGAACATGTCCAGAAAAATTTATCTTTTTAAACATTTAAGACTTTAAGATTTTCAAATGGCTGTGGATATTTTCCATGGCAGGGCAGGCAAGAATTGCATCATAAAATTCAGAGAAAGGCATTTTTGAAGGGAAGGAACTGACAAAATCACATCTGAATATTCCTTGCCTAAAAGAAACCCTGTGAAATACGTGGAGTTGCCATAAGTCGACAGAGGACTTGAAGGCACATATACACATTTTTGGAGGATAACTGCACTGCCATCTGCACATCAGTCCAGGAAGTGCAGGTTAAGTTGATTCACTTTGAAGTTCTGACCTGGATGAAGGCCTCAAATAGCCCTAAGCTGCATGAATGTGAGAGCAATTTTAAACAATAATAGTGATCCTTCAGCAGGCATATCAGGAGCCTAAGAACTCTGCTGTTCCAAGCAAGACGCAAAACCATGAAGTTTATTTTGCCAATGGCGGGCTGGGCTGTATGTCTGGGAGCATGATTTGACCTTAAAATTGGCAAGCTGTGCAGAACTACCTAAAGAAGAAGAGATTTGAATTTTTTTCTAGGTCTAC
The DNA here is from genome assembly GCA_948474755.1 of Ctenosaura bakeri. NCBI lineage: Eukaryota > Metazoa > Chordata > Lepidosauria > Squamata > Iguanidae > Ctenosaura > Ctenosaura bakeri. The sequence goes on from CAOLHI010000435.1 coordinate 453,186, forward strand.
AACTCATAGAATCCCCCAGCCAACATGGCCAGAGCCACTTTGCTGAATATTATTCTGCAGGTGAAGCCAACAATGCAAAAGGCATCACAGTGCAACCAATCACATTGTCTTTTCTCAACAGAGCTTCTTGTCACCTCTTCCTTGATAAATGAGAGGTTTCCAGAATAGTCACTTCTTTCCTCCAGCCCACCTCTTCCTATTTCCTTCCTTTTCAAATGTCTCCTAGGTCAGGCTGCTGGGTTTATAAAATGCAAAGCTCACACGTGGAAGGCTTGCTGACAATTGCATCATGCTATAAACATAAATCTGGTTTGAGGGTAGTACATGGCAGTCTTTCAGTTGAGGAAACAGTGCAGAGCAAGTTTCTGGCTGTTCTTCAGAAAGGCACCTGCCTTTGGAACCTACAAGAACCAGTAATTATTGTTTTGCAGCTTTAGGTCACTTTATTGATACAAACAAGAGGTAGTGTGTGGTAACAACAACCATTAGCAGATAAGGATAAAGGGCAAAAGAAAGATGGAATGACTCATTTTTAAAAAAATAGCAATCAACTTTTTTGGCTAAATATTTCTCCTTGCCCCAAACTGATTACTATATTTTAAAATAGCAAAATTATGGCCCTTTTCACACAGCATTTGCCATGCAAAAGGGCGCCTGGATTGTCGCACAATTATGAGGAGCGATCTGCATGACGCACTCACAATCGCGTGATGCACCAGGGTAGGGCATGCGCCACTTGCATACTTTTTCATTTTTGCCTTTCAGCTGAAAATGGTGTGTGATCGCACATTGCTCTAGGGCCCCATGAGCAATTGCCATTTGTGTGGAGCCTCTGGAGCCATGGCGGTTGTGTTTCCTGCCCCAGCGCAGCCTGGGAAACTCCCAGGCTGCACAGTGGAAGGAAGAGGTGGGGCTCTCATGCTGCCTGCTCGGGAGCAGGCAGCTCATGCAGAGCTGAAGCAGCGGGGATGAAAGAGCCTCTCACTGGAGGCTGCTCGTGTGATTCCCCACACCCCAGCTCAGCAAAAAGGTAAGCTGTGGAAAGGGCCTATGACTTGATCTATGCCTTTGAAATAAAAATAAAATAAATGAAATAAAAATAAAATTGAATGAAAACTTTTGGGACTGGCTCCAACTGGCTCCAAAGGCGGCAAGGCTGGGCATTTGCCAGTGTCCCAAGATCAATAGAGAGCCCACTATACTGCCATGATTTCCACATGTACCCCAGAAAAGGACTGGCAAGAGAGCTCAAGTTGCCTCAGAAGACCAGGCTGGGTCAGGGAAAACCTCTTCTAGAGTTATCAAGAAAAATTTGAACACCAAGACTCCTTCGTTGTAGAGCCCCCTGAGATACCATCAGTCAGAAGTCAACTAAAAGATCAAGCACAAAAATTAAGATAGCTATTGTCACTGACCTATTTAATGAGCTTAGCCTTTGCTGGCAGATCAGTGAGTTTGGGATTCATTGACAGCATCATGGCTAAAATTTAACAGCTGCCCAGTGCCAGATAAAGGGTTAATTTATATTGAAAGACTTTGTTAGACACTTTTATCTCTAGCTTGGCTGTTTGAGGATAGAAAAAGGTGTGGAGGCTGGGAAGGAACTGAGTGGAGGAGTGAACTTGCCCTTTTATCAATCTGCTTGTACAGTTTTCATAGGTGATGGGTTGGGGACTGGATCATGCTTGTACATTTTAGTATTTTTGTTTGTACATTACATAAGCATTGGGAATCTATCTTTCATAGGTCTTGCTCAGAGAGCTATGTGTGTGTGCACCCAAGGAACCTGGCAGCTGAGGAACCTGGTAGCCAGCCTTATGAAACTGGAATACTGGCCAAGGGATGGTCTGGGTAGAACTGATGTAGGGGTCTATTTGGCTGGGCCCCAACAGAGAAAAGGCTGGAATGCTTCTCCTCTGTTTACTATTTACTGCTTTATTTACCACCAATAAAATTCATCCTGTAGCAGTAACATATGTCAGTATTTGATACTGAACAAGGACTGAGAAATGCCTGGAAGTGCAATCAGTTTCAGTTCAGAACAGAGCATCCTCATAAGACAATGGAATGTTAAAAAGCAAGACTAACAGTGCCACAGTGCATGTCTATTGACAAGTAGGTTGCACTGAATGCCATGGAACTTACTTCCATGTGCTTGATAATAAGATAGAAGCCCAAAAGGCAGAGTTTAACTCTCATGTATGTGTTGAAATTAGCCGTGGTCCAGCAGATTTCAAGACAGTTTACCATCAACAAAGGTTTAAAATCACAAATGATTAAACATTACACACAATGGAATGTCCCCCCCCCAAAAAAAGAACCCCAGCCAATAAGCAGAAACAATTAACAAAGAGACCAGGGTTCAAGAATCAAGTGTGCCATTGCTTGTCAAAATAAAATAGTCTTACTTTGTATCAGCAGAAGGGAGAAAACAGATCTCTTGGAACAAGGGTTTCCCCAGCCTGCTGCTCTTCAAATGTGTTGACTAACCCTGTAATTCAAGGCCAGCTTGACCCTATCAGGATGGTGGCAAGTTGGGGGCTGATCTAGAGTAAGGTCACCATTACAATGTAGGAGGGTGTAACTCCACTGTTTTGAGAGTCTAATTGGCTATATATATATATATATATATATATATATATATATATATTGGCAGATATGTTTAATTGGCATAAAATAAAAATCATATACAATGAGTGGATAAGGCCATGTGGAAGAGGAATTGACTAGAAAAACAGGTCAGAGACCTCACAGCATGGTGGAGTTCAACTTAATGGTGCTTGCAAGGAGAACAAAAGAAATCTCTGGAGAAGAGCAAAAGCCCCTGTGGTTTACAAGCCATACAGAAAACCAAGCCATAAAAACTGGCTACCCACTTAATTTGACACTCAGTTGTTGGAAAATTCAAAGAAAGAGTTTTTGGTTGATTGATAACTCTGGGTCAGGAAAACAGGAAGATTTCAAACAAATCTATAATTGCACCATCCTCACACCTATCCTTTTCTTGATTCTTGATCACACTGCCATAAAAATCTTTTACTCCATCTGCCTGATTCGGCCATTTGTCTTTTCCCAGGAAAAGAATCTGCCGCCCCACCAGGCATTTTTTGCCCTATAATTGAGTTCCCTTTGGGGTGCTGGCTAGCTTCTCTCTCTCTTTTTTCTCTCTCGCTGGCTAGCTTTCTCTCTCTCCCTCTCTTTTTGTCTGCTAATCTGTCCCCGTGTTTTGCCGAAACAGTGATCTTCAAGACCAGGTGTGATATATTTGCTTTTTTCCCTTCAACTCTTCCCTCTCTTAAGATTTTCAAACTCAGTAGTCCTTGTGTGCTTGTGTGAGTGAATGCTTTATGTGAGTGTGAGGAATTTTTGCCAGTCTCTACCAAATAAAAGACCATTTAAAAGGACACTTGACTTCTCTCTTTCTCATGCAGTCTGACCCTGTAAACATAGGATAAAAGATCTCACTGCATTACCCTGCTCTGCTAATTTTCCCCAACCTTTGTATTTTTGAAGCAAATCCTGGTGTCCCTCAAGGACCCCCAGAAGTCAAGGTAACAAAGGGGTGCCATTACATGATGAGCTTGGAGTCCCTCTCCTGCAGACTCCATCCAATTCTCTCATTTTTTCACAACAAAGGCAAAGTGCCACTGAGAAACTGGCTAGCAGACAGGGTCATGCCAAATAAGATGATCCATCAAATATCCTGGTCCTAATCTATTTAGACTTTCAAAAGTTAAGGTAAGCATTTTGAAATGCATTCAGAAATAGACTGTTTTAGTACCGCCCAAAATATCAAGGCCTCCTGGGTTCCCCAGGAACTGAGAGAACACAGAACTTCTCACCTGTGTGTTGACCAGAGCAGCATAGGCACATGGTCCAAGGACAGAATCTTTCCACACAGCATGATGAAGAAGTAAAACAGCGCACTCCATGATGCAGGAATGCTCCTTGCCATGATCTCTGCTGAATGCTGGGTGAGCAAATGATTGAAGAGGAAGCTAAAGTTGGTTGAAAGGGAAAGGAAATGCAAGAAGCTGTGTTTACACACTGGTGTTCTGAAAGTACTGAACAAACCGGTTTGTTTTGTGACAGCTGGGGAGGTAGTGTTTTGTGACAACAAGACAAATGTCCTGGGTGTGAAAGGTCAAATAACTTTTGAGCCCATGTATTGGATTATGTGAAACGAGGGGTATACATTTCATTTATATTTTACCAGTTTGGGGAAAGTACTTTTTTGACTACTGCTCCCAGAATCCCCAGACAACAAAGTTGGCTGGAAGATTTTGGGAAGTGTAGCTTTTCCTTCCCCCATGAAAAAAGTAAAACAACTTTACTAAGCTCTGTTTTTTTAAGTGATGGCTGGCAGCACTTGATTTGAGGTAAACCACTTTAAGCAAGTCACACTCTCTCAGCCTCAGAGGAAGGCAATGACAAACCCCTTCTGAACAAATCTTGTCACGAAAACCCCATGAGAGTGTTGCCTTATGATCTCTGTAAGGTGTAATCATCTTAAAGGCACACAATAACAACAAATTTCCTTCTAGCCTAGAATACAGTTTGCCTGTCACTAAACTACTATGGAGTTAGGCTTGTAGCTTCTTGATTATCACTCTACTGAATTTCCTGTACAAGTGACTGTTGAAGTGACTTAATGACTGTACCATTAAATGGACAGAGGCATTTGCCTCAGAGAGCAGGTTTGGGGTGTCATGAAAGGCAACAACCAGTTAATTATTTATTATACTAATGTAGTATTAATGCTAGTGATGAGAAGCAGCACTTGTACAGTCCTCCATCCACATTTACGGGTTTGACCTTCACAAACTTGATTCTTCGCAAGGTGCCTGCTTGCCTCCCCCCATTTTCCCCCTCCCATTCCCCTGCCTTTTGCCTAGATGCATATGTCTTGGCAAAAGGCAAGCAAATGGTAAGGGGCAGCCCCATGGGTGTGCCTTCTCTGGTCATGTTGCTGCCCCCTCCCATTTGCTTGCCTATCACCTGTGTGCATGGAAGGGAGTGTACCCAGGCAAAATGCAAGTGAAGGGTGGGGAGAAGGTGCACATGTACATCTTCTCTGGGCACATGGCTTCCCCTTCCCATTTGCTTGTCTATTGCCTGGGCACCTGGAATGAAGGCAGCACACTTGGGCAAAATGCAAGTGAATGGAGCCCTGGAAGGGAATGGGAGGGGAGTGCTCATGTGTGTGGGGGTTGTTATTCACAGGTTTTTTTTTACTTTTGTGAGGGTTCTGCACCCTGAACTTTTGCAAAATTCGACCGGCCACTTTACTTCTGTGCATTTTTTAAAAGTAAAATGCAAGGATTTGTGCAGCCAAAGTAACTCCCAACTGAAAATCAAGTTTTCCAGTCTCCACTTTTAATGGGTTGCTTCCACAAGCAGGGGGTCTCACTGGCTGCATTTCTCTGCATCTCTACTCAGGAGCAAACCCTACTGAGTTCAATTGTACTTTCAACTTTAAAATGCTAACACTAATATATCCCAGTTACAATTTTAAGATTTTCTTTTGGGGGGGTAGGAACAGTTAGAGAAACAGAGTAGGAGGGAAGAAGAAAGAGGATGAGAGACAGAGAGGGATGGAGAAGAAGGGAAAAGATAAATGCAACCAAGAAAATTGTGAGGGAAAGAAAAAGAAAGAAGAGAGGGAGCAGCAACTTGGAAAAAATGAAGAAGAGGGACTCCTGAGGCAACATATATGTGACAGCTCAGTATTTCCACAAGCTGATCTGTCCTACTTGCTGGGCATAGTTAGAAGCATCTTGTACCAGTAGGGGGTCAAGGGCACACAAGTTTCTTTTTAACTTTTGAATACAGCACTCTTGCCCTGAGATTCCTCTTGTTCTCCTGAGGCCTGGGGAACACGAGCTAGGTCCAGAGATTAAGACCTAGTCCTAACGTATGGAAATCTATTCAGGTGGTGGAAGCTTTCGCACAAAACATCTATTTGTTTAGGATAGAAAAAAAATCTTTAACCAAAGATAGTGCTTGTGTTCTTTGGCAGAGAGAAAAATCAAGAAGACTGATAAATAATGAATCTGACTATCCATAAAAGCCACATTTTGGAACCTCTAATTTTGTCTGCTAGTATGGGGGTATTTCTTCCAAACAAGAACAGCCTGAAGGGGTCATAATCAGAGACAGAAAACAGAGTACAATCTAATAAAAGTTCTTCATATTTTCCACATGAGCCTTAGCATCATAATGTATTTCAAATGGGGCAGCTGTTATTTAGAATTCAGTGCCACAGGGTAATTTCTATGTTTATTGCATTTTGTAGTTAACCTAAAAGAGAGGAAACAATGCACCAAATTCATTTCATATATTCACAGTTTTACACATCTGTATATTATCTCCTATCATAAATCCTGTTTGTCTTTAGATGAGAATTGTGAAATTGCTTAACATGCAGAGGTTCAACAGCTTCTCTTCACAGGTGCTGAATAAAACCATGCCTCTCGAATTTATCACAGTCTATTCACTGGCACATCAGATCCATGGAAAGGTATTTCTTCTCTAATATAAGGAATGGGTTATCTTTGCAGAAGAAGGTATACTTTCTAAGTGCAGGTTTATAATAACCACACTCTTTCTTTCTGTGGAGTTATGTTGTCACCAAGTAAGTGCATCTCCTCAGATGAGTAAACTACTTGACTGTCTAGTTCCTGGGGAGGCAACACGTTTTCAAGTGGAAGATCACACTGGTGGCTGCTAGGGAGTCATTTGGTAAACAGGATTGGTGTGAGGCCAGTGATAAGCAGAGCCTCACACAGATGTTCATATTTACCTCACTCTCACACACATAAAAACACACAAAAAGAGACCTACATGTTACTCCCTGAATTTTTCTGAGACATATGTGTCTTACTCTATTTCTTTCACACATGCGCAGCTCCTGCTATAAGCACATACACTAACAAGACATCTGGTCTAACAAGTACACAGAGCTTTAACAGTTAAAGATGTCTAAACTATCATTGTAGTGTTAGAGAAATGCCTCAATAGGTATAGGAGACTGGAAAAGGAAACCAAAAGAAAATGTACTTCTAAGTTTTCTGCTCTGAGCATTAGGGTTTACTTGAGCCAACCATAAGATAGGATCTAGTTCTCACTGACAGCCAACATGGTTTAGTGGTTTGAGCTTTGGACTAGAACTCTGGAGAACAGGGTTCAAATCCCTGCTTCGCCATGGAAATCCACTGGGGGACCTTAGCCAAGTCACACTCAGACTCAGAGGAAGACAAAGACAAACCCTTCTAAACAAATCTTGTTTAGAAGGCAAACCCTGAAGTAGGTTTGCCTTGGGGTCACAATAAGTCAGAACCATCTTGAACGCATATATCAACAACATTTCTCGGTGAGCTAAATCCACTGGTTGTACTAGCCAAAATTGCTCATGATGACTTAGATTACTGAGTCTGATGAAAATTAATCCCTAGAATTAATTAATCCCTAGAAAATCTGACAACCCCTTTTCAGAGATGAAGAGTTGAACATGATAGTAGCTAATGAAGTTCAAACATTTTTGGACAAGATGTTCTACAGATATTCTTCTTAAGTATTGAAATATATTCTCCCAGCTGTATGCGTTTTTTATCTATTGGATGCAAATTATTTTGCCTGTGAAAGGCTGTCACCACCATATTCATGTAGCAGACAGATAAATTTAGTTATCTAAATTTGGATAAAAGAGATATTGTTGCAAAAAGGGACAATTTATGCATATTTTCCAACTAAACTCCCAAGGACATATGGCTGAGAAGATATAGGCTTATGTTTTAAGGAACCACCTTTTATGGTAAGATGGAAGAACATGATTTAGTGTTGATGTTCACTTTAACATTAGTGTTTTAAAAGTTTGCATTTTAAAAACACAACAAAAGGATTAACAAATACATGGATCGTGCACTTCAGAAGTATCTTTCATACTCTTCAGGCTATATTCATGAACATAGAATTTCATTTAACTGCTTTCCAGTTTTGTGCTGAACATTCGATAATTAAAATGCAGCCATGCATTGGCCTACGTATGAGTCCCAGTTAATTGCACTCATCATTCAACCATTAAGGTACAGGGAGATTAGAAAGTAGGAATACTTCATCCTGACTGCTGTTTTTTCAGTCCATCTAGCTCGAATTATGAGCATCTCAATCACTGTAGATAACAGGTGGTCCCAAGATATGGATGTGCTTTCCTATTCAACCACCCTGTAGAAATATAAATTCTGAGGTAGTCTCTGTTAGTAACTGAGAAAATTTTAAAAAAGAAAATAAATCTTTGTGCTGCAATACAGTGAGACTTTTTTTTATCAGTACCAGGGAAATTTTGTACATTTTTGAGACTGATTTTGGTGGATTTACATAAGGGGTGGGCAATTGTGGAGAACAGGGCAAAGTTAATTCACCACCTCCAATCCACCCCATGGACTGTACCCCATGACAAACAGCAAGTACAAATGCTTCCATTTTCCTTTGCTGTCCTACTGAAAATGGCAAAAGAAGTGATAACAAAACACTTTTTTCCATTTTGAGAGAAACAGTGGGGGGAAATGGAAATAGTTGAGGGTAATATAGGCTTCTGAGTGCTTGTTGAGGTCAGATATTTTTATATGTTTTCATGCATTTGGGGAGCTTCAATGTGATTTGTGGGTAAAATTGGGCTTTGGGAATTGGTGGGAGATTCAGGGGCTACAAAAGTGGGGTCCAGGGGCCACCAGTAGTCTGTGAGTCACACGTAGCCCACCTCCAGTTTGCATAAATGTGCAAAATTTAGGTCTTGTTGCCTGTTACTATTATTAAAAAGTAGTAGTGAGTTATTAGTATCTTTTGATCAATCTGTTTATCCTCTTTTGCTTGCCTCCCTAGAGAACTGAACAAAACTATAGCTTGGCAGACATATTTTTCATTGACAATGCAAAAAATATAACAGAAAGTGCTAGTAGCTTAAGTGTTGGATTAGGACTCTGGGAGAATCTCTGCTCAGCTGCAGAAACACACTGGCTGACCTTGGAAACATCACACTCTCTTAGTCTCCAGTGAAAGCAATGGCAAACTCCCCCTGAAAAAATCTTGCCAATTAAACTCTATGATAGCTTCACCTTAGTTTCACCACATGCCAGAAACAACTTGAAGACGCACAACATCAACAAGCCTTGAAATGAAGCTGAGAACTGTCATGTGGACTGGTGAATCCTTGACAGGTTGTCGTGTCATATTGAAATGAATTGTATCAACCAAAACTTTGCTAACTGCATTTTCCCCTGATATTCCTACCAGAAATCCAATTTAGTAGGCTGAAGGTATAAATCCAGATCAACTATATATGTAGAATGGGCCTTGTGCACAGAAGTCCCATTGCCTTTGGATAAAAGTTGGAAAATAGTTGTTGTCTATATTCCTGTTGAAAATGTAGCTTTTTGGATATTGGAAATGCAGAGAATTTTTCTCCAAATTAATCAAAAGGTACTCACTCTGTTCAGGCATTTGGAATCTCTGTGATCCTCTGCCTTCTGCTAACCTAGGAGTCAGTGGCCTCACACAGGAGAGAGAGACACATCTCAAAGGGTGATACTTCAAATGGAGGTACTTGTGGCTTTTTTTGTAACTTTTGTCTCAGTCACTTCACAGCCTGGGGGAGGGAGTGAACTTTCTCTCTACATAGATACAAGCAAGTGAGGCGCACATCTGTGTCCCTAACTATGTCAATTTTGTTCTCCTGCATGTTTTTTTTAACCATGTTTGCTTGATAAGGACTTTGAAAACTGGTAGGAGGAATTTTGTACTTTCTAGTTTGCTTAAGTTGGGAGCCAGTGTGGTGCAGTGGTTTGAGAAGTGGGCTATGACTCTGAAGACTAGGTTTGATTCTCCACTCAGCCATGGAAACTCACTGGGTGACCTTGGGCACATCACATACTCTTTGTTCCAGAAAACCCTGTGATAAGGTGGACTGCCTTAGGGTAGCCATAAGTCAGAAACAACTGGAAGACACACAATAACAACAAAGCTTTAATAGAGATATTATCACAATGTGTGTTTGGGGTTTTGGTTCATTTAGAAGGTGTCGGTTTTTTAGTCCCTACTTGTGGAGGATGACTTCATGTGGAGTGGTGAATCCTCACAATGCCTGGGAGGCTACCTGTGTGATTTGAAACCCTGGAAAAAGAAATTTCTGACAGGGAGGGAAGAGAGGATGCTCTCCACTTCAGAAAGTTGCTATCTTCCAAATTCAGAATGGACAGAATTGGTGACAGAAGGCATGGGCCTCGTGTGTTCTTCTTCTTCCATGTTTACGCTGAATGCCTGAAGAGGGCTAATTTCAGAACAAAAGATTTGACAGTGATTAGTCTGTATTGTGAATGCCAGCCAGTTTGACTGTTACATCTTCAGCTAAAACAAAAAAGCCAAGAACTGAATGGAACAAAAACTGGAAATATCACCAGTAGGAACCAGCAAACTGCATGAAGTGTGCTTTGGCAACAGCATTGGAGTTTATATTTTGTAAACTTGCCCTACCCTTTGCCTGAATTGAATTTGATCAGGGAATCAGGTGAGATTATTATCCTACATATGTGTATAGATTTGTGGTGGGTTCATTCCTTAATCCAGGACAACATTGTTATAATATCCTGGATAAGTATAAATAATTCACCTCAGAGTTTTATGGGGGTATCTTGGAAGGCAAGGACAGTTGATCTGTGGTCTTAGACAGAGAAGAAACTATAGAATAATAGTCTGTATTTTCTAAGCTTCTTCTGACTCTAGGTTCTTAATTCCAAATTACAGTACAAATTGCAAAATGAAGCTACAAATCCCTGTACATGATGAAATTATCTTTGGATTTCTGTGTGTGTGTGTGTGTGTGTGTGTGTATTTATACAGAGACACACAGAGGAGAGAGAGAGAGAGAGAAATCCAAGAAAATATAGACTATTATTCTATAGAATATAATTCAAAAATATGTTTAAGCATTTTCTGTGGCATATATATATATATGTATGTATATATATGTATATACATATATATGCACCACAGAAAATACTTAAACATATTTTTGAATTCTATTAAACATTACTTTCAATATGTGTACTACTCGTTCTCTGAGATATGATTGTGGTTAGTATGATTATAGTAAAGGGTAAAAGGGGAAATAATTTTAAATTTTACCAGTAACTCTTCCCAACCCTGGCCACAGAACTTTTAAAGAAGGCATTAACTCTTACTAAGGACTGCTATCATATAACCTAGATTTTATTTTCAGGAAAGCTTGAGTAGCACAAGGAACTCATATTTTCAAAACAAGATGTGTCTAAGTAAGAAGATGCATCCTTTTCCTATTGAGTTACAAAATGAAGGAAATATTAACACAAGTTTTTCAAAAACAGAAATTCGTTTACAAATAGGTTTAACTGTAAGAGATAAAATTAGTGTAACAATAGCCATTTGATCATCAACTTGTTAGCTTAAGATAATTCTATTTTTGCCAGTGTAGAATTAAAAAAATGTCAGACAACTAGAACAGGTAAAATGAATATTTATCTTGATACTATATTGGCTATTAAGCAATCAATCAGTGAAAAGTCTTTTATGAATATATCTTGAATGCATTACTTTGATGGACCAGGTGTTAACGCTTTTGTTACCAAAAGATCATCTGTGGTGGTTGGTTTGTCATCTTTATGAAGAGCAGCTGCCAGCTCTGGAAACTGGGAGAAATAGTTCCTTGCAAGGATATGTTTGTGCTTTATCTTGTGAATAAACGCTGGCTCATAAGCCTGAAAAAGGAGGGGAGAGTAAGTCAAACAAAATTACAGCATTAAGTCTCAGTTGATCAGATGTCTGTAATTTAGGTTTCCAAACCCTGAACTTTGATAAGTCATGATTTTAAAAAGTCCAGCTCAAAACAATTATTTCTTCTGTTTTTCAGTAAAGTAGCTCTATATGTTAGTTACTTGAGAGAACTGCAAAATCACTCACAATGAACTGCTGCATATGTAATGGGTAAAAGGTATTGGAAAATGGTTAGCTAAAGCTGCACTCGCAACATACTCTTACTAGGAAGTGTGCCCCTTTGGAGATAAGGGAATTAACCTCTGAATATAGATGTGCAGGATTGCATCATCAGTGGGCAATTCCTGACCAGTGATTTGTGCTGATTTATGCTGTACCATTTGTTTCTTGATGTTTTTTTGCCACATACAAGTCCCAATGTTCTCCTTACTTTTTTTTTTTAAAAAAAATCAATAGAAAGGTAGCACATTTGGGTTTGCTTGGGGGCACCTTGCTTGTTATATGGGTTATAAACATTATGATTGGGGATATTCAATCCCCCCACCCCCTCACCTGTCCTCCTCATGTGATTTCCTTCTGTTTCTCACTCTGTGCCTCTCTCTATTTTTTTTTTTAGAGTAATTTCTCAACATATGGTTCTAAAGCAATAAACTGTAATGATACTATTTCTGTGTTTGTTTCCTGCAAGACTATTACCCCCCAACACAGAACACACACACAAATTTTTCCTTGGTCAGTCTTCAACAATGTCTCAGTTCACATAGGAAGTGCCTATGGGAATGAGTACTCTTACCTCAAAGAAATAAACATAGCACCACTACCATTTAACAATTTAGTACCATTCCTCTGAACAAGGAAATTAATTCTAAAAAATATTGTAAGGAGAAACTGGGGGAGGGGGGAGCAGAAGGAAGGTATGTGAGGACTGCAAAGTAAAAACATACCTAAAGGCAAAAGGGGAAAGAATGGGGGTTAAATACAGCAATACTTTCATAGCAGCTCATCGAATTAGTGCTAATGTTCTTGGGAGGGTTGAGTTTTTTTGTTTGTTTGTTTTTGGACATCTCTCTTTCTGCAGAAACAGAGAGATTTCTCTGGAAAGATACTGGTCAAAAGGGAAATGAAGTTCAGTTTGCAGCTGGTCTGTAAAAGTATTGCTTTAGGTCGCCCTGAAATCAAAGATGGGAAGTATAGTAAAGACATACTCCCCAACTGTAATGTCTCCCCCTTGTCTTTCTGGCTATAGAGCAGCACTAGCCAATTCTCCCAATATTGCAGAAAGACTCCCAGGTTCCTTTACAGACAGGTGCCCAACAATTCTAAAATGGAACATGACAGCTATCACATGAGTAGAGCAGGAAAATTTAACACCCACAGTCCTCCTTCACTGTAGACTGCCCAAAGATCAAATAAAATGAAGTGTAACAATAGATGCATATGTGCATTTGGAATTCAAAAGATATCAGGATAGAGGAAAAAAGTGTTGCATTCAGCTAAGCAGTAAAAACGTTGTGGTAACTGATGGGGATTATTACAAAATACAGCAGGACAAGAGAATGTCACTTGGACATAAAAGCCACAAGTATTACATAAACAAACAAATAAAATATGTCCTGACATGTTTGACTTGTCTGGGTGATCTCAGAATAAAGAATTTGTTTCATTTCCACTTAAAGACTATCTAAAACATGATACTTTTAAGTATGTAGAGAAGGTAGAAAGCCCAAGGTTGGTGTTGAGTCTGTGGGAGATTGGATTTACCATGGGATTTTGAATTTGGGGAGAAGCTTTCCAGTAAACAATAGTCTCACAGAACCCTCTGAAAGAAGAATAAGAATGCTGTGCAAAAGAATGTATCAGAGTTGAGTAAGTCAAAGAATGATGGGATGTAAATGGAGATGAGCAAAACATGCTATGGATGTGGCAAAGCTGACAAATTAGACATTTAGGGGTTAAATGTCTTTGTCTCCCATCCCTCATGTTACAAAGATGCACATAGGCTGGAAATGAAGCAGTCCAAATGTCAGGAGAAGAAAAAGAAGGTCACCCAAACACTAAGCACTACTAGAACCTACACTGAAAAATGTCTTCCATTTCAGTGGCCTATAGAAGTATAAAATGGAGCAGAATCTACTCAAAAACATTGAACTTTAACATTAAGTGGGGAGCATTTCATCAACAGCTGTACCTTTTCAAGATTTTTCAGTTTGAGATGAGCTTCAGCTTCATCATTTCTAAGGAGGATACAGTTCCAGGGAGACCATTCTTGATACTTATTCCACCTGACCATGACCAGATCATACAAATCGTCCCAGGCACTAAGAGCTGACTGAGAACACCAGAAGTTTTCTACCATGTATTGTAGGTCTTGCTGCTGCAATTGAAAAAAGCACATCAAACAAAGCAGAATTAGTAATGCTTTTTCAAAAAAAAAAAAAATCACCAGATACCCTACAATATTTAACCTATGCTTTGAAAGAATATTAAGGTAAACACATATGACCTTCTGGACTTTGAATCAGAGATTTCATGCTATTGATGAACCTAATCTGTCTCTCTTCAGTGATAACAACAATCAGTTTAATTATTCTAAGAAACATGTGGCTAAAATGCAAGTCTTTAAATGTTCATTTTAGGATCACTCTGCAGATAGAAATCCTGAATCTTGTCTTGGCAGAAAATCTGATTATTAACTTGCTTTTAACAATATTTTCTTGCTTCTAGAGGACTGCAAATCCATGCTTTTTCAGCCTATTCCGTTGCCACTTTTTGCAGCATTAGGTATTCCAGGCCAAGGTAATTTTGATACCTTGAAAAACTACGTAAAACAGAGTAAAGGAGACTGGGGACAGGCATGTTGTATGCTATTGGTGGAAATGGGTACAGACCAGCAAGAAGAAACGGTTTTCTCTAGTACAAAATAACACTTTTCTATGGATTTTCCATAGTTTACTTAACACCTACTACTAAAAATAAGAAAAACTGGATGTGGATTTGACCTGCCCTTCCCTCATTTTCTTCCTCCCTTTCACTCAAAATTAAGAACAGAGTTAAGAAGCTTATTTAAATTAACATAAACTTACATTTTCTGAGGTGCACAAACCTCAAAAGCAAGTTCAGGGGGAAATAGTTACAGCTCTTTCAGACACTGATTCTGATTAGAGGACTCAACCTGAGGTTCTATTATTTTCAAGAATATATTACTCACTAGTGGAAGCAGGAGAGAAATCTAATTAAAATAGGCGGTGACAATTGAACAACGCAGTTTAAAATGCTGCTAAATTACACTTAACATATTTCAAATTCTTGATAAAGATTACAGTTTCCCCCTAAATGAATGCTTTTTCTCCAGAAACACAGATGCAAATAACCAACTGAATTCCACATGTCTTAAAATATCCATATGGTACATCCTCATCATTTCTCCAGATTGCCTTGAATTTGAGAGCAGGTTCTTTATATATATCTTGAAGATCCATGATTTAATTAGTATGGGCAGTCCTTCTGCAAGTATTCCATAAAATCATTGAGCTTGAACTTATGGTCAATTTATCCAATCCTCGCTGACCAGCTCCTCAGTACTTAGTTAGACGCCAGATACAATCTGTTGCCAGAACTGTACTAAAAGCCTTGCCACCTTGTAGAATATGTCAGAGCTTAGCTCCCCTGTCACAGCCTTTCCACTATGATGTGGTATTCCACAAAGTGGCACAGTAGGACTTTGTGAAACCCTTTTATGCGTAAGCCTAAGTCAATCTGTCTATGAAGCAACATGTGTCAATTGATACAAAAGGCTGCAGTATAAAAGCCTGAACTGCAAGTGCCCCACTGCTGGTTTTATTTAAATTGTAGCCAGCTCTCCTTGGCTCAAGCAAAGTATATAAAAGGGGGGAAAAGAAAAAGAAAAGAGCCCTCTGTAATTTTAAAGCTTTCATAGTCTACTCTGAATTCACATGGAATGATATAAAGCTCTTTTCCCTTTTTGCTTTCTAAAACTTCAACAACACTGTTGTCTCCATACCTGCATTAAGAAAGCAATCTTAGCACCATCTTTATATTCTACTTCAGATTCTCTGAGATTCCGGAGCATACGCTTGAATTTCAAAAAGGCTTCCCTCTTGCGAGCCTCATTATCCAGTTTCTTACACAAGCGACACCGGCCCACAGTCTGCGAACTAGCGGATATGGCAAAATCAGTAGACGGCAGATACCTTTTGCAACCAAGGCAAAAATAGATGTTCTGGTAAAGCTTCATTGGATCAAGGGGGACCTGCAAGGAAAAACAGATATGTTAAGCTACCATGGGACTATTTCCATACTAAATATTTCCATACTTCTATTCATCCAAATACTTGGATGAATTTCCATACTTCTATTCATTCCAGACTTTCCCACCAGCAATTATTTTCCCGTTTTCAGAGGAGGAAACTGAACTGGGTGCATATTGTACATACGGATCCTTTATCTCTAAGAAAAGCAAGGTGCAGTGAATTCATACAAGATAGAGATCCAGCAGAGCATTTGACTATACAAAGCTATCTAGATAATGAAAGACACAGCTATATCATTGCTAGTGAAAAAGTAATGGTCTAATACTTAAGTGCCTCAAAGTAAATAACTGATGACAAGTGAAAATTTTACCAAATGTCAGAATGATAAAACTATGTTAAAAGCTCAGTCACGTAGCTAAAGCAGTCAGGTTGTGCTAGCCTATAATAGTCAGGATTTCAGTGTCAACCTTAAACCCAGTCTCAATTAAAACTTCACTCAATCTGTTCTAAAGTTTTTGCTGATAACTCTATGCACGGTGACCTTCGGTAATTGAAGAATTACATATCTACAAAACAATTCTGCTGAAGCACAGCATGTGATCTGCCAAATGCAATCTGTTCCCACACTCTGTACAGTAAACCTAATGATTATGAACATATTTTTCAAGTTGGTACACGAAGATAAGTTCAATAGGGCTCAATATTCTCTTAAGCTATATTAAAACACTTTAAGAATGACGTTATCAACACTGGTGGCTATGGCTGTGTCACTTAGATGACATAGAGAGATCCAAAGACAGAGGACCATCTAATGGCATAAGGAACAGCCATTCCTTTCAATGTGATTTAATGTATTTACATGTCTTGGACCCTTAGTTGCAAGTATTCACATTTGTTTAGTATGCTTAATGCTGTGATTTCTTGGCTATTATACTGATGTTCCCTGAATTTGTTATTTCAAAATATGATTTCTGAGATTTGGCAATATGATATATTTTAAACACAGCTATTCTTGTAGCCTTCCCTGCAGATGCAAGTACTTTGAAGCCTCACACACACACACACACACACACACAAGATGAAAGGGTAAATTAGATACTATTTTCAATTAAAGATATTCAAAATTCAGGATGATGTCTCTAATCTAAACTATCAGCCCACAACATCATAGGAATACTGGTTGTCATGATTATTCTGATTCATGTCACAACCCTCTCAACCAAATGTGCTACAGAAAAATGATCATCAGTGATTTCCAATTTTGCATTGTTGTTCGTTACCTTTTTAGTAGAAACACAAACAAATGAACCAAGATACAGGTAAGTAGCAATAGCACAAACATTTATGACATGTTCAACATGTTTCACATCTACTACCTCACTCATCTTTAATTTACAATAGCCATGTAATATATGCCAGTGTTACCCAATATCACAGAAGGGGACAGACAATGAGAAAGCAGTATCTTGTCTAAGACAATCAAATGTGAAATGTGAACCTGACTTCCAAGTCAGACACTCTTAGGTTGTAATCCTATACACAACTACAATGAAAAAAGCCCTATCAGTAGAATGTTTTACAATATTCCTTCCTCTTCTCTGCTGGGTGCCAATTAGTATTTTTTGTTCTCCAAAAAATATTGAAATCTTGTTGTTAAAAGTCATTAAATCAGCTTTAACTTACAGACCCCATGATTCAGAGACCTTCAAGAGACCCTGTTATTAACAGCCCTGCTAACGTCTGCAAACTGCAAGCTGTGGCATCCTTGATTGAGCATATCTACCTGTAATGCAGGACTCCATTTTTCCTTCTGCCTTCCACTTTACCAAGTGTTATAATTTTTGTCTAATGAGTCATGTCAATTCAAGATATGTCCAAAGTAGACAGCCTGAGTTTAATCATTGTGGCTTCTAGGGAGAATTCGGGCTTGATATGATCTCAAACCCATCTGTTTGTCTTTTTGGCAGAACTCTTCTCTGGCATCACATATCAAATGAGTTGATTTTTTCCCCTCTCAACCTCCTTCACTGTTCAGGTTTCACTATCACACATAGAAACTGGAAATACTATGGCATGGATGCTTTTGAATATAGTATTTTAGCTTTCTTCTATTTTCTTCATGCATACTCTAGAATCTGCTCAAAAATCTTGTGGAGTCCTGCTTTTGCCATATTTGTATCCTTGGAGCACCAGGTGTATAGGGGGTGCTTAATAGGGGAGGATCTAAATTCCTCTGTTATCTACCAATTCAATTGCCTTTTGGCACTCTGCAGACTGTTCAGAATGAGATATTTTACTCACTTATACAGTACATTGTTATAAATAATGAACAAATGTAACAGAAATACCTTGAGAAGTCTAGCAACCTCTGGATTAAAAAGTGGTGTCTTAATATACTGAAGAAATAATGTACATATCCTTTGTCTGAGTCCCTGTAAATTGTATTCCTTTACTCCCCTCATCATAAGATCTGCTTCTCTGTCAATTAATTCCACTATTTCCTGGGTAAGTTTACACTGATGTTCCTGTTAAGACAAGCAAAACACAGGTGCATAATTTCTTACATTGATTTCCAATTACAATTGATTTCCAATTACACTGCCCAAAGGCATCTTAAATCTTAGTTTTTTGGGATATGACTTTTAATATGCCTCCAGAAAAAACATACAATAGTCTGTCACTGCAGGTCAATGGATGAGGTATACATGGTTATACCACCGGCTTTCAGAAATGTGAATCATTTATTTATCATTCACTTATCTTTCAGATCTGGTAATCCAAACCATATCTACTTAATGGATCTTTTTACACTCAAAAAGTGTTTGCTGATTAGAACAAATGGGTTATTTTTTTTCCTCCCAGTGCAAACAGTAAGCATAGGGAGACCAAAGGACTACTAGGACAGTTATCCTCTTCATCAAAATTCCTACTGAGATTGGAGCCCTCCCACCTACAATTTACTTGTAAAACTCTACTCAAACAATTGCTAATGCATGATTCCTATACATATATCTCTCCAGCTCAATTTTAAAACATAAGGTAATCTTAGAGTTTTACTTTCTCATCGTTTAACTGCAGTCATGCAGCAGTTTTATGCAAGTAAGTTGCAAGTGTGCTTCGGCAGCAGTTCTAATGTCTTTGCCAACATAAAGAATCAATATATACTGCACCGTACTGACACTGACATTTGAATGCATATTCCTCTTTGGTCCTTTCAGTACTTGCTGATCTCAACAGGGTTTTTGTAAAAATTTCAGAGAAACATACCTTCACTGTATGCTTCAATGTTAAGAGCACATCTAGACGTTCATCTTCAGGAAGGTCTTTCATACTAATGCTGCGGTAGATTTCAAGCAGTTCTCTGGCACGCAATGTGAACTGGGTGTCCATCTCTGTGATTTTGCCATCAAACGCTTTCCATTTTTTGGGAGCTGCACACTTTAAAAACATTTTAAATCACTGAGGTAGAATAGACAGATAAACTGATGAATAAAGTTGTTGTGTGCCTTCAAGTCACTTCCAACTTATGGTGACTCTAAGGTGAACCTATCACAGAGTTTTCTTGGCAAGATCTGTTTAGAGTTACCATGGGCTTCCTGTGGAGCTAGAAAGTGTGACTAGTCCAAGGTCACCCCAGGGGTATCCATCACTGAGTGGGGATTTGAACCTTGGTCTCTTGGTCCAATGCTCAAACCACTCCATTCCCCTGGCTCTCATGAATAAAGTACAATCCTTAAAACTTAACCAGTGACAACTCACTGATTGATTTCAGAAAATGTATACTTTTTGAAAAAGCTAGCATCACACTTGCTGCTATTAGAAAATCATTTTCCATTTTCCATCCATTTTTACATTTAAGTGTCAATCAATAGATTTGTTAATAAAACTGCAGTATTCCGATACACAGAAAACCAGAGGGCAATAAACACAAACTGTGTGGAAAAGAGACTGTTCATTCCATGTTCTGTATAGTGTTGGATAATTTAATGGCTGCTGCCAGAATACAACTAAAAACTTACCATAATCAGAATTATGTTTTAATAATCTTTACTTTGTGAAAGTGCACATAACTTTTTAAAAATGTAGAAGGGCAGCCAAAGTTCTTAAAATCTGGAAATGATTAATTGTTTTCTGAAATACCAATATCCTAGCGGTAAAGATGAATTCCACATTCTACCAGTGTGATGACTATTGACAAGCTTGTATAGTAACTGCTGAATTTCTGCTGTTCATACTGCTGTTAAAAGCCTCTGGTAAGGAAAAAAAGTTGTGATTCTAGGTTAAAGGTACCTTATGAGATATTAATATTGAGATGTTAACATTGAGAATAATAATGAGAACAATACAGGTGGATCAAATTATTTCTGGATCTGGTTCAGGTGATGAGGGAGGCAGCTAAGATAAAGGCACAGGGCTAGGAAAAGCTCTTTGTTTTAGGCCATATAAATATAGAACAAGCCTATGGGCTAATGATATTCATTTTAACTTTGTCTTGAAAGAGAATGCAATCAGAAGAGGCTATCTTATCCAGGCCAAAAAAAAAAGGGGGGAGGTATAATGAACTCTAATGATCATAAGAAGGAAAGAACATACATATACATACAACTTCCAAGTTTCTCTCTTAGCAATTGGCTACTGGTGCTGTAGGGGCATAATAATTAGGAAACAATTAATCAATAGCTTAATAGCAAGCACATTGAATTAGGAAAAAGAGCAACGGGGCCAGGGAAAATGAGAAGAATGCTTATGCTTGCAGCTGGATGCAGATAACAGGAAAATCAGCTTGTAGAACTTAGAATAACAGGAAGCTAAGTAGGGTAATGATAGATAGAAAAAAGAGATAACTAACTGAGTAGGCTCAACAGATGTGAAAGAGAGGTAGATTTTGTGGGTTGCAGCATCCGGAGTAAGCCAAACTAGGCCAAGGAGAGGGGTAGCAACCACAAGAGATGAACTTTGGTGACTGAGAGCTTCATAAAGCTTCATTTTAATATTAAAAATCACACCCCTAGGGTGGAATCTGGTATTATAATTTGGGACCACCCATATGTATATGGGTAGTGCTTGTATGCTGACATAATAATGTATTCATGACATAGTTCCTATACATATGTATTTGGATTAGCTGCTAATTAGCATTTCTTGCTTCTGTAATGGATGCTTAGCAGGGTATAAAGCTACCTGTGTGTAGCCATTTTCTTTGGAGTAGTATATTTTTAGTGCCTGATGCACAACTGCTCCCCTCTTGTACAAGGGAAAATCATTTAATAAATTCTTTACATTTTTTTTGCTGCTAAAAACCCTGGTGTGATTTTGAATTAATGCGGCAACAGTGCCTTCAATATCCATTTTTCTCTGCAAGTCCAGCAGACTGACTTTAAGGCCGTAAGCCAAACCACATTCATTAGAGAAGAACTGGGAATTTGTCATCCTCCCGATAAACTCTAGTCAGCATAGCCAATAAGAAAGGACTATGGAAGTTGCACAACAACATCTATAAGGCTGCAAACTGCCCAGCTCTCATAGTGGTCTATGAAGTACTCCTATGCAGTAGAATCTGATTCTTGAGCAATTTGGCTTCCAAACTACACTGCACATTTATAGCAATCTGATACTACCTTAACAGAAATTCTTGGGATCTGTCATTTGGTGATGTAATTAGAATTCTCTGCAAAGGAGCTCTAATGCACCCCTTGAATAATAGCACCAGAGCTCTCCAGCAGAAAATTCCAAGCCTCTCACCAAATTACAAATCCCAGGATTCTGTAAAATAGTGCCACAGATATTAAAATGGTATCAAACTGCTGCAGTTGCATAATGCTCTTAAGTGTCCACTGCTTTGTGCTAGCTGCCGCTTTGGTAGCTGATACATAACTGTTCTGGAATACATGCTAGCCCCACTGAGACAGCTATGAATAGAAAATTACACTGGAGGTATAGTTTCAGTGGCTCCTTGGAATGGTTGAAAAACATATGGGGTGACATCTCATACACTGTGAGAAAACTAGTGTCACAAATGCCAGAATAAATTGCAGGATCAAAGTAACTGCCTCTTCACTCATGTATTTCTTTAACAATCAAAACAGCAACAATCCTTTTTTTTTTTTTAAGCTCCTTGTCTTTTTGACTAAATCCTCATACCTGGAATAGCCTTCACCTCCCAGCAAAGACAAAGGCCATTTCCGCACCAGGCTGTTAGAGCGCTATGATTCCACTTTCAGCCTCCTCTGGAATCCTGGGGTTTGCAGTTTCGGGAGGAGCCCAGGATTCCAGAGGAGGCTGAAAGTGGAATCATAGCGCTCTAACAGCCTGGTGCGGAAAAGGCCAAAGGTTGGAATGAATAAGTCAACAAGGCTGGAGGGATAAAGAGAAGGTTTCTAGTCTTGGAATGGCTGGTGGCATTATTTTTCCCTCCTTCCCGTGCCTTCTCAATAAGCCTCAGCCAGTGCAGATTTGCTCAAGAGCTTTCTCTCATTCATTTCACACTCCCAAGCAATCACCCCAACTCTACACACACACACGACTCTTCATTCCCATGCTTTAAAAAAGAACAAAGCTGACTATGTCATGCACAGTTCTCAGCCTGAAAAACAATATTCCTAGCTATGCTTGCCTCTGGACAAAACCTGAATTCATAGCCAGTTTCCTCATGAAAACAAAAATCTACAGAGTGTGAAGATCCATCCATTTTTAAAGTTATGTCAGCACACAAAAAGATAAATAAAAGCAAAAGGGAATTTAGCAAATTTAGTGCTATAATTAAATGTGGTGCTGATAATTGGAACCAATGGGTTGGAGCCAAAACTAACTAGAAAACCTGACAGGAAACACGTTTGCCCAAATAATGAAGTTCTAAGTCTTTCAATTAGAGCCAGCAAATACTAAGAAAAGTAGGGAGTAGAAACTAGAGGATTGTTGCTGTAGCATAGCTAAGCATTTATTAATGTGTTTTCCCATGCATACATGATAAAACAAATGCTTCATAAAGTTCTATTAGGCTTACACTACAAAGCAATATTATGACAATCAGGGTGGCTGTTATTTACAGCTAGTGCTGAACAACCAGTTTTAATTTACTCAGCTGAGAAAGTTATTTCTTTGCTGTCACACCCTTTTTTAAAAAATATAGTCAATATAAAATATAATAGGTCGGATTCAGAGAGATTGTCCAGTCATCAGAAGGTAACTGTGTTGGACAGGAAAACACAGTATGCAAGCTGAACTCTGCCCACAGGATTTTGGTTACTGTTTGTTTTTAATTCTACTAAATTTATGTTAAAACTTAAGTGATGTTTCACAATTACTATGTAAATTAATAAGATGTATGAAGTCCCTCAGTTTGGAGAGATGGTGAACTCTCCTTCTTTGGACGTTGACAAACAGAGGCTGAATGGCCATCTTTTAAGAATGTTTTTGTTGTGTATTCTTGCATGGCAGGGGTTGGCTCTTGTAGTCCTTTCCAGTTCCGTGAGCCCATCAATTCTTCATTGCTAAAATATATGATGATTTTAGCATAATCTTGTAATTAGTTGATTTAACAATTTCACAATAAATATTCCATTATAAACATTTTCATAGTTTATTATAAATGTACAAATGATTTATTAAATTGAATTGCTCAGAATGGATGAAAGAAATTTTGAGTTTCCCAGTTTCTTTTGCCAGCTCAATTCTGCCTTCTAGTTTGCTGGCAGCAACACAGAAATTGCAATAATCCTGTTATCTAAATTGCTTCAGAGAGCAGGTCTATTGTAAATTGTATTCAGTTGCCAGCGCATAAAAGCAGAACAGAGTATCAGGGTAAAAATACAACATACATCGGAAGAAATATAAGGGATGCAAAGAAGAATTACAGGAAAAAGAAATAAAGACAATTTAGGAAGAAAAGAGCAAAACATCCAAATAATGAACATACTGAAGAAATAGTTAGCATTAGCAGCCATGTTGACTATTCCTCTAACCAGCTGAGAATTCTATTTTGGAAATATGGCAATACAGGCAAGATGTCAGCTATAATTGATCCCACCAGGTGCCTGAAAGAGATCTAGTCCAAGGTGACACAGACACTGGAGTTGGGGGGCAACCCCGTAAGATGATTAGGCAGAATGGATCACCAGGACTTCTGTATACAGAAGACTTCAAGAAATATTGATCAGTAGTTAACTAAGTGATCAAGCAAATCACACACAAATCAAGACAGCTATTGTAGTCGAGCCACCCAATAATTAAAGCTGTATGCAATCTATCCTATGTTCACTTAGTTGGGAATAAACTCTGTTGAACACGTAGGGGTGGGGATTAATGGCTTTGTTGTTGTTATGAGCCTTCAGATTAATGTTGATTTTTGGCAACCCTGTTCTAGGGTTTCTTGGAAAGATTTTTATTCACAGTTTTGTCACTGCCTTCCTCTTCAGCTGACAGTTGGCTCTCTTTTCTAGGTAGACATTGTATTTAAAGAATCTTTGTAGTTGAGGCTGATTAAATAATAATGGAATGGGAGAAACTATTTGCCTTCATTCAGAGGAGTGCAAGACTAAGATGGTAAAAGGTCTGGAAACCAATCCATATGAAGGGTGACTTAGCGAGCTGGGTATGTTCAGCTTGGAGAAAAGAAAATTGAGGGGTGCTAGGATAACCATCATTAAACAGCTCAAGGGATGTCATGTAGAAGATCAAACACTTGTTTTCTTCTGTTCCAAAGAACAGGACATGAACCAAAGGATTTAAATTACAACAAATTACATCTAAACATTAGGAAGAATGTCTTGAGTGTAAGAGCTGTTCAACAGTAGAACAGATGCCTTGGAAGGTGTGGACTCTCCTTCTTTGGAGGTTTGAAAATCAAGGTTAGATGGCCATTTCTCAGAACACTTTTAACTGAATAGTCCTGTCTAGAAGGGGACTGAACTAGACGGCCCTTGCAGTTTCTTCCAACTCCACAATTCACTCTGATTGTGCCTTCAGGCACTGTTAAAGCAGTTTGGATGGCCAGAATAGCTGACTCCAGATCACTGAAAGAGCTTGATGGCCCTAAGGAATATTTGTAATATTTAGAGTTGTGTCACGGAGCGAAGTGTGGACTTATTTCAGGAGAACAAAGGGGAGAGAATGCAGCAGCCATATTTATTTTATATGCTAGAGAAAGATATGAAAAAGAAAGATCTATATTATGACTCAGAATTATCCCTGATTAGTCTCTCCCAAATATGTTCTTTTTCTGACATTTTTGTTGACATTCTGCATGTTATAGAGCTAGTTTCTTTCAAGTGATAACTTAGATTTCAGAGACCTTGTTGTCCAAGACGTAGGCACAAGACCATATTTGTAAATTAATATGCTATAGTTTTTCTCAGTTTAAAATTCCTGTTGTTCTGTAAGTTATAGGGCAGCATGATCAATTGATACAAAAGCAGTTTTTTATTGGGATAAACTCCTAATAGCACTGGTTAAAAGGGAATCAGAGGCAACTCAAATACAAGGATGCATTTTAATTTCTTTTGGTATAGCTCTTAACTGATTATCTTTTATTTGTTGACTAGCCTGTGCAGGATATCTTAATCTTAATATCTCCAAGAAAGGAGAAAAAAGTCCATCTTTTGCTGATCCTTGCCTAAAGTATGAAGAGTCCCTTACTTTCCACAACTGAATTTTCCCACATTCTAAGCTGATTTTGAAAGTCTAATTGATTCTTCAGTGTTTTGCTAATTTAAGAACATAAGAATAGTCATGCAAGAACAGGGCAAGCTCCACTCTAGTCAAACATTCTGTTCACCCTGTTCAACCAGTAGGCTGTAGGAAGTCCTCCAGCAGGACATGAATACAACTGCACCCTTCATCTTTTTCCCCAGCAACTGATAAACTGAGGCATACTGGCTTTGACATTAGAGATGATAATTAGCCATACTAGTAGTCACTGATGACTACAACCATCATGAATTTATGCAGTCCCTTTTTAACACAGTCCAAGTTGGCAGCCCTCTCTACCCCTTGTGGCAGTGAAGTCTACAGTTTCGATCTCACTGTGTGAAGAACTTCCTTTTATCTGTCCTAAAATGACCAATATTGACTTTTCAATGGATGAACCTGGTTCTAGTATTCTGAGCAATGCAGAATTATGTACGTTTCTATCATATCTCCCCCTTACTCACCTTTTTCCAGCCCTGAACACTTGTAATCTGTCCTCATAGGCCCTTTCCACATGGGGTTAAAAAAACAGTGTAGATCGACCTCCACGGAGGTCGTCTACACCGTTACGCAAATTGGGGTGGATTACTCTCGAGTAATTCCACACCCCAATCTGCAGCCGGGCGCCTGCAAGTGGTGGCGCCATGTGCTTTTGAAAAACCACATTTTATGTGGTTTTTCAAAGGCACGGGGCATCTAGCCCCATGCAGCCCCGTCGCAGCGCCCATATGGATTTATGGAGGCGCGAAAGGGCGTCCCTGTAGATCGGGCAGGGGGCAGGATTTCCGGCTGGCGGGCTTCTCCGATTGGTGGAGAGGCTCCGCCAGTGAAAATCTGCCATTTTGGGCGCTGCTGGGCACCGAGGATGCTGCGGGATGCTGCTGCGTGTAGAGCAGTGAAATGCTCTCCTCCGCGTGGCGACAGAACGAGGTAAGCCCACGTTTTAGTGTGGCTTTCCCCGTCCCCCCTCCCCCCACTTGTGGAAAGGGCCATTGACTCCAGTCTCTTGATGGTTTTGGTCAATTTTCTGCACATTTTCTAGGTCCTTCCTTGGCACTGTGGCCAGAATTTGACATAGTGCAGCACTACATGTGTAATCACATCATGGATTCATAAAAGGGTAGTATGGCGTTGGCAGTTTCGTTTCTGATTCTTTCTTTGATTATGTTATCTCTCTCTCTCTCTCTCTCTCTTTCTCTTTGACAGCTGTAAACCCCCCACCCCAAAGTGGTGGATGGAGATGCCACAGTTGCCAACAGCTGGTTTGAATGATTGCATTTTCATTGAGCTATCTGTCATAACTCCAACATCAGAACATATCTCATCAGTCTAAACATGATATTGTGATATTTTTTGCCCAGTATGCATTTAATTACACTTATTTAGACTAGCAATTTTTTTAAAAAAATGGTCAAAAAACAGGCAAAGTATAGCTCTGGGCTCTGTACACAGCTTCTCACAGCTCTTTTTGTGAAGCTCATCCATTTCAGACTCGTAGGACTGACTTTTTTAAAAAAACAAAAAGGATGAACTGCTTCTCTTAGAAGCCTTACAAAATGGCACTTCACCTTCAGCCTTACAAAATGGCACTTCACCTTCCCTGCACTGTATAACAGAAAAATACATTTAAAAAAAAATGAGAAGTGGAGTTGAGCATTCCCCCAGATACTGAGATACAAAACTGCCTGGTAGAAATTCTAGACCACCCAGGTCTGTGCTGGTCTGACTCCTGCATCTTTTCTTTTTTTGGAAGTCCATTCCCTGCAGGTCTGGGGTCAGAAAATGGTTGACCACTGTGATATACCTGTTTTACCCTTTACCATATTGCCACAGTTTTATTCTTAAAGTAGGATGCAGCTAGAAAGAGTGTTTCAGGAGACTATATAGCCTGCTATGTGAGCCAACGTGATGTGCTGCTTTAAACACTGGACTATGACTCTGGAAGCAAGGTTCCATGGAAACCCACTGGGTGACCTTGGAGAAGTCACATTCTCTCAACCTTACAGGAAGGCAAGGGCAAACTCCCTCTGGAGAAATCTTGCCAAGTAATCCCTGTGATAAGTTCTTCTAAGGGTTGCCACAAGTTGGAAATGACTTAAATTTGCACAACAACAATAACCATTTATGCATTCACTTGGTAGGATCTTTTATGTTGTTCCCTTTGTTTGATGTGTTTATTTTATGCTGTAACAAATTTTACAATATTTGATTTATTATTTTGTCATTGCCTTCAAGATAGTCAAATTGATAGCTGCCCTAGTTGTTGTTCTGGTTATTAATCTGATTGCACTGTACTCTGTGTGTTTACCATTTCATAGAAATGCTTATGGAAATAAACAATCTTTACAATAATCTGCCTGCCAATTTTTGGCCCCCTCCACGTTAAAAAGAGTTTAAGGGCCTGTGGCTGGTGATATAAGAAATCCAGTACCATAGCACTCATATGTAGGCATCCATCCTACTGTATTGAAGGAAAATCCACCATCTTTCAATTCAGTCTCTTCTACTGCTGAACAGGGATTTTTTTCCTCCCACAATAAGCTCCATCTAATATTTAGTCTACATCCTTTTTCTTCTACGTTGAATCTACTGATTCAATCCTTACTCTCTGGAACAAAAGAAACCAAATTTGTTCCATTATCTATGTGACAGAAATACTTGAAAATGGCTGTCATCTCTTTTATCATCATCTCTTCTCTATACTAAATACACTTGACTTTTTCAACTTTTCTTCTTAGACCTTGATACCCTTGTCCTTGCACAGTTCATCAACCAGGTAAAAAGCCACCTATCACAGTACTGTCTAGCCCACACTTAAGTGCAATGCGCATTTTCTCCCACAGGACAAACAGTGGCTTCAATAGAAGTATGTAGATGAGGAAAACGGCAAGGATGGCAAAGTACTCCTATGTAGATCTAATTTAGCACCTCCTGTGTCCATTATTTTAAAATTGCAGAAAATCTCTACTGTTTTGCTATATAAAGCCCAAGTCATGGCCAAAAGAAAATATTGATTCCAAAGGTTGAAATTGTTGGGATTGTTATCTAGCAGATCTTACTTTTGCATTGAAATTGGTACCAGATGTAACTTCTCTACTAGCAATCCCTTGTTTAAGCCAAAAGAAACTGCAGTTTTTAGTATCTGGTACCAAGTAATAAATAACGTTGAAGACACTGCCGTTTTTCCTGTCCCTGGGCAGCAAAATCAGGATCAGCTTCATCCTCTCCTTATTTCTTCCAAAACTAGCTAGCTGGCAATTCCTCCCTTATTTTATATGTTGCATTTCAAAAATCTACTTCATTGGTCCACTTTTTTTTAACCCCTGTCATGAGCCACAATTCTATCTTCTCTTGTCAGAGAACTATCCTGCTAAACATTCACTTCTAAATAAATACATATAAGATCAGGCTGCCATACTTTAAGTCTCATTAAGAAGGGCAGCAGTCCTTACTCTGCCCAGAGTAGACTAGACCACCAGCCAGAATTATGGGGAGATGCTAAATGTGGGATTCATCATCCATCGTGGGGACTGGACTGTACAGCTATCATGATTTATATGATTACACATGTGGCCCTTTTTGAAGCAGCAAAGTATGCAAACATCATATGCCCACTCACCAAATAGTAATAACACATGAAACCAGGGCCTCCATGAGAACCTGTTCAAGTTGCAAGAAGGCCCAGATGACCTCCTGCACCTTTAAAGATGACTGCTCACAAGCGAACAAGCATGTAAATAGGTGCAAAAAAAGAAAAAAAAGGTTTTCCATTGTGCTGATCCCTATGTCTGACACTTCTGTTGACATTACTTCTCTTCAGTGTGCCTTTTCATATCAAAAATTTCCTAAACCATCCTAAATTCACCAATTTCTGACATTAAATGTGAACATCAAATATTACTGTGTATTTGGAAACTTCAATGCTTGAAAGTTTATTTCTGCAGCAGTAGTGACATCTGGGGTTGGGTAAATAAACTTAACATGTTTATCCTCCTTAAGATAAGAAGAATGTCTCATTCTGAGCAGCTTTTCTGCTTGTGCTAATAACCTGGCAATCTTTTCTTACACACTGCACTATTTTTGGGACTACCTCATTTTAATCCAGAGTTTAGTTTTTTTCCTACTTCTGCACTCCAACTCTGAATGTTACTATAGCCAGACCTATAGTAAGAATTCAACCCAATAGTGAAAATTCACTTGATTTCATTTAGAGCACCATAATAACAAGAACAGAGTACAAATATATAAACAAACATCCCAATATGTAAACTGTATCAAGCAGCTATGGGAGAATCAGCTGGTTCTCCAGATGTTGTTGGAGTACAACTCCCAATAGACCTAGCCAGCATATCTAAAGGTAAAGATGCCAGGACTTGCAGCCCCACAACAGAAACATCCACAGGATTCCCATCTCAGAAACAGAGCATTCTGAGCAGATCCTGCTGCTCTTCAACATGTGCTATAGTACAATGGGCCTTATCTCAGTACAGCATCATGGAGAACAGCAATTTAAACTTGCAATTCATTTGTTAAGGTATTCCTTATATTTAAAGTAGGTTGAAACTTTCCTAATGAATCGCATATGTGTATTACTAGGTTTAAAACAAATGTAACGTGACTAGAACATATGGATTTAACAGAAAAGCTAATAACGGCTGTATAAATTCTCATGGCAATAAAGTATTTTGTTAGTGTGTCATCAGAAAAGGCACAGCTGAATAGTATAGGCTGTAAGAGCTCCAATGGCTCACAGAACTGGGATGTCTAAGGCCCTTTCCGCACCTTACCTTTTTCCAGCCCTGGGGTACAGGGATCGCGCGAGCAGCCTCCAGCGAGAGGCTCTCGCATCCCTGCTGCTTCAGCTCTGCACGAGCTGCCTGCTCGCGCAAGGGCCCCACCTCTTCCTTCCACAGTGCAGCCTGGGAGTTTCCCAGGCTGCGCTGGGGCAGGAAGCGTAACCGACGCAGCTCCAGAGGCTCCACACGCCAGGTAAGTGCATGTGGGGCCCTGGTGCAATGCACGATCACGCAGCATTTTGGGCTTCCAATTGAAAATGAAAAGGTGCGCAATTGGCACCTGCCGGACCCTGGAGCATCGCGTGAGTGCATCATGCAGATCGCTCCTCACAACTGTGCAATGCTCCAGGCGCCCTTTCGCATGGCAAATGCCGTGTGGAAAGGGCCTTAGACAAGAAAGAGAAAGGTGGTGTGGTAAGAGGCAGAATCCTTTGAGTGTTCCTAGGTATTCTTTATTCCAGGTGTGGGGCCCATATGGCCCTCCATATGTTAGACTGTTACTCCCAACAGCTCCTAATGAGCAAAAAACAGTGTTGAGGAATGCTGGGTTTTGCTCTAACATCAGAGTGATGTATGATTCCCATGCCTGCCTTACTGAACACACAAGTCAGAAGTGTAACAGTTTTATACACAATTAAATTCACATTTCACTGGATATTGAGCACAGCCCTTTCAGTACAATTAGATGTCACTTAAGATAGGTCATGATGACAGGGTATCTAACGTGAAGCAGCCATTCAACATTCCTCCCATGCACTTAGATCCCAGCTTAGCCACTTTTTGAATTTTTTTTATGCTGATTTGTGATCTTAGAAGCAAGTCAAACAATCTAACGAATTCTGGTAACAGGGTTTGTAGAGTATATAGCAAAACATCAGCCACTTAGACCAGGAGATCTGATACCCCATTATCAGGCAGGAAGATACACCCCATACCACAGTCGCATAACATTCTTTCCCATGCTGATATTGCTCCAAATAAACCCCTGTTATTAAGCCATTTGTGGCAAGCTGAATCTTTCCAACAACCTCACCTTGAAGTCACCAATGAACTGTACTTCCCCATGCCCCTCACATTCAGGCTTCTGTCATCAGAGATAACAACATGGTGCACTAGGGCATCTAAATGAGTGGCCTATTGGGGGCATTAAGGTAAGAGGGTGTATCTCATATTGCCTTGCACATTGCAATTATCAGCACTGGAGCCATAAAATTTGCACAGGTGAAGCAAAATTTGGGATGTTAGGAACTGCACATCCTTCTCTCCGTATCTGAAGGGAACAGGACTGTGGTCATAGTTACTTTTGATTAGTGATTCTGAACATACTTAACATACTGAACATACTGAACATACTTAAACCTTTTTCTTTTTTTTAAAAAAGTGAAATTTTTCATTAGTATCCTTCTAAAAAAAATTGCACTATCACATCATTTCCAACATGCAGCCTGATCATGCATCACTGAAAATAATAAGAAAGATCCATTATGCAAATTTTCTTACGATTGTAAATTCAGGAAAGTATGAATGAGACTACTGTAATACATTTAGCCACTTATGCTTCTAATGTAGCATTAACTGAGGGTTACATAGTGCACAGTACTCATCATCTTCAATAAGACGACATAATTAAGTAAATTAAGATGTAAGTGGTGGTTTCTAAGTTCTTAGGTGAAAAGAAGTACCCATCAAATTTTATGGGCATCTATAAAGGCGTTTAATAACTGCACCTAATGAGCCAATTTTACTGCCAGACATGCCTACTGCCCACAAATCATATCTTCAACTGGTCAAGTTAATTACTGTGCTTTTCTTCCATCTGCCGCTAGTTTGTAAATGTTAATTCAGGTTTTTGAACTCTGGGTACCTTCAGTGTTCAGACAGAAATTATCTCACTGACCTTTTCCAAAAAGGACAGGATTGCTTTTTGCTGGTTCTCTTCATCTGCATTTATTTTGTGTCTCCCAATGGAAGCAATCAGCTGGGCCTCTTTTTCTAAAAGTCCACAGAGAGCTGCCTTCCGTTCAGCTCCGGTAAAAGTCTTGTTGATGCGCTCAAGCTCCTCTTGTCTCCATACTATATCAACACAAAGAGAGGTTATTGATTTTTCAACTCTGATTCCTTTATTTAGCCTTCGCATGCCATCAATATAAAATGTATTCTTTAGGTTAGCTAGGTGCTTAAGCAGTGATGAAAAGGGATTATGTGCTTTGTTTACTCTAAGCTTAGGATGTTGGTTGGTGAAATATGTCCTGCATTTGCTATTTGCTTGCTTGTGAACTGCCCAATACTTAATGTTTGTACCTATCTATCTATCTATACCTGCACATTTTGGCCACTAACTTTAATGTATAAATAAAGGATAAATAAGAATGAAAGAAGAATTATGTAGAATACACATCTGCACAGAGGCAAGGACTCCATGTGCTTGTGATATGTACTCCATCCCTACAGTATATGCATGTGTGGGCCTCCCAACCCATTTCTGACACATCCTGTGACAGTGGGTTTCTAGAGTTACCTTTCTGTCACAGAGAGATGCCAAGCTACCCTACTTCTGGTGACTCATGTCACAAACATCTATTACTTGTGTTACTTTTGGCATGCATGCCATTGGATAACAGTGGATTTTGGGCTGCATACACATTGCAAGATTTAAGTACTAGACACTGTAATCCGAAAACTTCTGATAAGCAGTTGTCTTTTATTAGTTCCAGTGATCTTTTGGGAGAGTTTTCAAAGATGTAGCTGTGTTAGCCTGGTGCAGTATTACAGAAAAAAAGGGAGGAGAAGAGCTTTCAGGATCCTATTATGTTCTATTCCATTCCCACAAGTGTATAAATTTGCTTAATAACCTGACGCTTTAATATAATTCTGTATTGCATCTGAAGAAGTGGGGTGATATCCACGAAAGCTCATGGTAAAATAAAAATCAAGTGCTACTAAATCTTTGTCTCATTTTCTCTTTATCCTTCTTTTGGGAGACTTCTTCAAAATGTCTGGATGGAACTAAAATGCCCAAACAAGAAGCCTCTTGTGTATACATCTAAATAAATAAATAAATAAAATCCAGAAGTAAAGCATGTGTTATGTGGTTCCAAAGAGAGGTTTCACCTTTTCATAAAGAACTTTATGCCCAACAGGGTCCCATTTAAGACATATGTAACTGGTCTAAGTCCAAACAGAACTGGTAACCAGTCCTCCTCACCAGCCTTCCAATAGTCCACAAAATGCTACAAAGGGAGCTAAAGGACCCAGGTGAAAGGGGTAGGCTGTGGTGGAGGGAAGAAGATGGGTCCCCTCAAATTGGCTGGGGAGGCTTTCCGTAAGCAAAAGTATATGAAGTCATTTCTCATGCAGCAAGGTAAGATACACTAACCACTTGCTGAAATGTATCACCATTACATGGTCTAAAATAAGACTGCTATTCAGGCACAAATACAGATAAATATAAACATCTGTATTTGTTGAGAGTTATCCTTTGCAGTGCCCCCAGTGACAGCTATTATTATACAATGCAAGGCCTGACCAATCATTTAAATGTCCATTAAAATGAGAACAGAAAATTCTATTCTTGAAGCACTGGCAAAGGAGACAAATAATTTGAGCAAGACTGTAATGTAGCCAATTAGGTGTTGGTGCCAAGGTTAATTATCTCCTTTAGGAACACAGAATGTTATCTACGAGACAGGACTAGTGGACGTGTATACATTTTAATAGCTCCCGAAGCAGGAATAAGAACATCATATTCTGAATCTTTCCGTCTGTCTGATAAACTAAACTACCCAGGTGAAATAAACAAATTCTTAGATCAGAAGACTAGCATGTCTGCCTCCTTGGTTGTACAGTTACACTCTAGCAATACGTATCATATTGGTGCTCTCAGAAAACTAGATGCAGACATCAAAAAAATAACATCAGAAAAACCCTTGTGCTGCATTTGATAGAGAAGTCAGCTGCAGCTTTTGTAAAAACGTAACACATATACCAGTAAGTGAACTCCTAATTCAGTGAATTCTGGTTTCTTCTTAAATTTGAGGTTGTCCAGTGTAAGCTTCCCTCCGGTCTCAGATATTTGAGCCTAACATGATAGCATCACATGATATTGTCAGAATATACTTAAGAAATAATTGTAATTTTGACTTAAGTTACGATGCATCCAAAACACTCTCTCAACATCAGTTGCTTAAAATAGAGGGGAAAGGGTGGGGATGATGGTGTACTGCAGGACAGTACTTGGACAGATTGTAGGACATTTCTATAAGAAGATTTCGGTGGGTCTTTTATTATTCCCATTGGGCAATGGATCTTCTGTTAGTGAACATTTTCAATCTTCCTGCAAGAAACTCTCTTTGCTATACCTTTACCTGGAAAAACATCACATCTAAATCTCTCCTCGGGCCTAATCCAGCCCTCTGAGTTCTTCAGCAGCCTCCTTCCACATGACACAATCACTTAGTAATAACCCAGCTTTTATATTATAAAAGATTTGAAACACCTCACTGAGGCCCTTTTTGCACGGCATTTGCCATGCGAAAGGGCCCCTCGAGCGTTGCCCAATTGTGAGGAGTGATCTGCACAACACACTCACAATCACGTGATGCTCCAGGGTAGGGCAGGTGCCGCTTGCGCACTTTTACATTTTCGGCTTTCAGCCAAAAATGGTGTGCGATTGCGCATTGCTCCAGGGCCCCGTGCGCACTTGCCGTGCATGCGGAGCCTCTGGAGCCGCAGCGGTTGCACTTCCTGCCCCAGTGCAGCCTGGGAAATTCACTGCACTGTAAAAGGAAGAGGTGGGGCTCTCGTGCTGCCTGCTCGGAAGCAGGCAGCTCGTGTGGAGCTGAAGCAGTGGGGACGCAAGAGCCTCTCACTGGAGGCTGCTTGCGTGATCCCTACACCCTAGTGCCAAAAAAAGGTAAGGTGAGGAAAGGGCCTCAGAGTTTCTTTATTGGCACTAAGAATTTTTAGCCAAAATATGCAGGGCTTTTTGATCACACTCTCTTGTTTTTTGCTCCACCCACCAATGAAATACACTGTTCAATAACTAGAAATTTGTCTCTTGAGCTTAAAAATGTTCCCTATCCCTTGGTTTTTAGTGATTATCTAAATTTCAGTTTGATAAAAAAAGCTCTTGTGTTACCATGGTTCCATTTCAAAATCATCTTCAAGTAGCACCAAGGCAAATAATTATTACAAGATGTGAAATCAATTTAAGGTGGTTAACTCGCATGCACTGTACATGTCACTTCTAACTTTTATAAAGTTAAGGCTTACTTAGCTTGTTAACCATTATGACTATCTAGTAAAGCAATTCATTTTTCAGCTATGGCCATGAAAAAAAGCCTGATAAACTGAGTTAGATAAGCTCTTAATATGGTTTTAACTGGAGCTATAAGCTCTATTTTTAAGCAATCTATTTAGGCCTTGACATCTATCTACATGGTATTTCTGTGACTGGAGTTTCCAACACCACTTTCAAAAATCATTAGCAGTGCTGGGACCATGGAGTGCTAATTTACCAATGCAAATCTCCCCACCTCCAAGTTGCTATTAGTATGGAGGAGTGGGAACAAGCAGGCACCTATAACAGTCTTAATGTTTTCTCCTTCCATGGATAATCTGTGTTGTAGACTTGTCACAGGGGCAAAGTTACCTCTTTTTCACCTGCTTCCTGCCCCAAATCCAAATCACATTCCCCCGCTTCACGAGCACCTGCTTTTTTGAAAAAAAGTCCAGAGAGCTTTAACCATGGAACTCCCACATAATGTCCAGTTTGGTCCTCAGTTACTCCAGTCACCATCAGTCATCTTCTCTTATGTTGAATACCTATTCTCATTGCTCTGTAGTGTGTGTGGCCCTATACTGATGTCCATTTGCTCCAAGTATGTGCATCTCCTGCCAATCAATTTTATGGCACAACACAAGCACCCCAAGAATGTTAGTTGAGAGATATACTAGGAAAAAAAAGATTCAGTATTGTGGAGGAAGATGCTAGCAACCAGCTTGACATATCTCAGAAATAACTGAAAACCATTCATGTAGGCAAGGCCACCTCCAGGAAAGACATTTGCCCAAGACTTTTTCCTGTCTGAGGAAAAAGACAAGATGGTGCTTTCCCTCCAATTTCAAATACAAAAGCTGACTAGACCACCACTTGAATCATAGTCTAGTACTGGTGATGAGACCACAGCTACTGACCCACCTGGGGCACCAAACTAGGCTACTAGGCCATTCACGTTGAAACAACCCTTGAACAGTGAAGGAGTTCAAGAAGAATAGCCCAGAGACTATCGCTACAGCCCCAGCACCTGCTTCCTATGATGGTTGCCTTGGTCTCCCTAACAAAATGGCCAGCTCTGTATGTTGTCTCTTTCCCCTTTTCCTTGTTATTAGCATGCAGTAAAATATCTCATGTGCAAAATATCCCATTAGGTGGGCAGATTATTCTCTCAATGGCAGTTTATAAAGTCTAAATAGTACTTAAGTTGTGCCAAGTACTCACAAATCATTTTCTTACACATCTTCACAGAAACCAGGAAAGTGTGTTATTATTCCCATTTAAAGACAAGGAACTAAGGCTGAGGGATAGCAAGTTCTGCAGGGTCACCTCAGGGAAGCTATGGAAGTGTGAGCATTGGGATACAATATCCTCAGTACTATATTAGCCAGATCTTCAAGATCATGACCTCTACATATTTCTAAAACGTTAGAGGGGAAACCAGTCTGAAAACTCTGCTTATGTAATCTTTTAATATTTTTATTCCTTTGATCAACAATCATTTATGTGTATCTCAGATCAGTGAGAAGAATTGTTCAGCACATGTCAGGAAACATCACAGAGAAGAGGATTATTAGGACAATTTTTTTCATTCTAAATAGTGAAGCAATCTTTTTGTTTGATTTAGCAATAAGTGATTGCATGTGTACTTTAAATACCCAGTGTTCTTATTCAATGTAACAAAAATCTACACATGTTTTGCAGACCCACAAGGGGGCAGCAGTTGCAAAGAGAAAAAAAACTATTCCTTGTTTAATGGAAAGGGATTTTGAAAGCAGATTTTGTGGAAATGGCTTCATCTAGAGCTCTATTTGCCAGCCAGTTGCAGGTTGGTATTTAACTGATTCATGAGCTGGTGTGGCTCAGCAGCTGAACGGGCTATGAAATCTCTGTTCAGATCTTACCACTGCCATGTGCTGTGCCATACATAATCAAGGCTGCACAAATTTCAGACAGCCTTGCAGGACTAGTCCAAGACACTTTGCTAACAGAGGCAAAGGACAAGATAGCATTCTACCTCCATCATTTTCTGTTGAGATCCTGACTGGTCCAGCCCTTGAACATATGTTTAATAACAGAATAGGAAAGGTTCTTTCCCCACAGTGGATGATATACAGGACAGACTGTGCAGCATACACAGCTGTATCTGCCAAGACAGAAAAATGGCCAAGTGGCTCAAGAACATCTGGAAGACTGCCATTATCTCCTAGACTTGCTAGGTCTTCATTATGCCAGGATAACTATAGGTATTTGTCTCTACCATTTCTGCTCTAGCTCTTAATGTAGAGTTATTAAGATTCCTGCCTTCCTTCCCTCAAACCTTGTGGCAACTTTGTAAGTGAACAGGCAGCAACAAAATACTTTGATTTCCCACTTTTTAAGACCCACCATGAGGTTGTCACATTCCCTTCTTCAAAAAAAGATAAATTTCAGGATTACCAGGAGATTTAAACCAATTGATACTGATAAGGCTGGTATGACTCATAGCAGTGCTTCTTAAATTGTCCAATGTGAGGGACCAGCAATGGTTCTTTTCCAATGTGCCAGAGACCAATAACACATTTGTGCCCTTTGCTTCTTTTTTTCTAGAAACTTCCCAGGTACAAGCAGCTGATGGCTTACGGATCAGCATTTGTCCAGAAAACATCACTTCAAGTAACACCACTTTAGTGGTGGACCACTTTAAAGGCTCTAAAGTACAATTAAATGTAGTTGCTGCTAGTAGTGTGTATGGCGCTAAAAACAAATCAATCATACTTGAACCCTGCAGTCAGGTACTGACTTGTTGTTTTAAATCAATATGTGAAATTCTACTCCACCCTCATTCTTAGGGTTATGAGGTACAAGTGATGAGTGGGAGCTACTGCAATAGCAGACATAGCTTTTAGATTGTAAGACTCAGTGACCTCAGAAGCTCTCTCCATTGATTGTTGAATTTTTTCCTGCCAATGGAGCACAAGAATTCCTTTCTCCATGTTCTCTCTGGATGTGGTTTTTTCCCAGTCCAATTTTCTTCCTTAGTTCCTTTGATTTCAATCCCATTCCCCCAACAGTCATCGTTTCTTCTTGTTGCCACTTTTCAAACCATTGGCAACCTTGTCTGTCATACTTTGTCCAGCCTCTCTAGCACTTCTTTCCCTCCCTTTCTGGCATAAAGGCCATGCTGAATCTTATACTGAAATGATTTCAGATTCCCTGTCTGCTTCATTCTTCTGATTAGTCTACCCTCTCCCATCTGTGCTTCAAAGCTTTCTCTGAAATCATCATGTAGTCTGCATCGCATACTTCAACCTCCTTGCCCTATGGATAGTTTCCTGACATAAGTGGAAATTCAGACCTCTTCACAGTCACAGTCCACAAACAAATAAACAAACAGTAGTGTTCCCTTTCCTCAAAGAAGCTTGTCTATAAATCTTCCTCGAATAGCTGAATATTATGAACCATCACCTCAACTCAGCCATTCAGGCTCAGAGACAGTATTGTAACATGCAACTTTGTCTTTCAGTAATGCTGTATATTTAAATGCAAGCACATAGCTTTGTGGATGGACTGCCTTCTTTCTCTCTTGATACAGAAAACCATGATATAAAACACAATGAACAAAACACTGGCATTTCCAATTCATATGATGCAATGACTTTCCTTTCCTGAAATGATTTTTTCTTTTCTTCACTGCAAACTCAAACTACTTATGTCAAAAACTTTTAGCTGTAATGTCTCACTTGAGTAACAAACTCCTCCAGTTGTATTCAGCAGGCATGCCCTTCACAAAGCTCTGGAGGACATTAAACACATCAGATTGCTGTTACAGCAATGTAGTATGACACCACAAGAATGTGAAAGTTGTCCTAGCAGGAGGTGAAAAAGTGCTTCCTAGAATCTCTAACCATTTGTATGGCAATAAAAGTGACAACCGGTTACTCTAGGGAGAAGTAACCAGTCAACAACAAACAGAAACAGAAGCAAACAGCATAGTGTGCCACAAGATAGGAAGCCACCAGTCAGTAACCTGGGGCCAGACAATTCATTAGCATTTCATGTTAAATGCTGTGTATGAGTCAACAGTTACATACAAATTTAGATGAGGT
Source organism: Ctenosaura bakeri (assembly GCA_948474755.1). Lineage (NCBI taxonomy): Eukaryota > Metazoa > Chordata > Lepidosauria > Squamata > Iguanidae > Ctenosaura > Ctenosaura bakeri. Next base: position 493,102 of record CAOLHI010000435.1, read on the forward strand.
GTGCTGCCTTCACAGAAGTGAATGTTACAATATGATTCAGTAGCTTCAAAAGTAAATTTTCAGTTCATTCAAGAAACATACAGACCAATACTCCATCTGAAGCAGCAAACCAACTCCTGGTAATATACACAAAGTCTGATTTGAAGCCTGATGTCTATGAACAGAGCTATTTGTAAAAGCACGAGAGAAAAATAAATTCAGAATGACTTTCTTAAAACCAAAACTTCTCAGAAAGGCTATACCTGCATTGATGCAGGATTATCACTGAACAACAAAGGTGAAAATTCTATTACAGGGATTATTCAAACAGCAGCACATTATACATTTTGAATGCAGGTCTTGGATCAGGGATAATATAATTTTGGGCTTTCTCACCTGAGAAGATTCTCTGCCAAATTGAATTTAAATTAACTCTTTGGAGGAAGCCTAGGTTTTTCTTCCCAGAATGTTCATAGAAGTTCATGCTTTAAGTTGCTCAGATAGTTAGTATCCAAATGTATCTTTGAAGAAGCAATAAACATGCATGTCCATGGAATATATGACATACAATGGCTTGTGGGGTGGGGCAAAAAAGTGTTAAGACTCCCATCTCAAATAAACCAAGCTAAGTAGCTTAGATTTCAGTTCACCATGTTGCAAAAGAGAGAAGATGGCTTCAGTATTTAATACTGTTGGCTGTGATTTAGATAGCAGTGCAAGCAGGATGACTTCAGTTTGCATCTATTACTGATTTCGCAATACAGAGTAATTTACATTTATATACAGTGACAGCATAAACTCCAGATCTAAGATAAGGCACAACTAATATGCAAAAAGTAATCCTTGGTGAGAAATTTACTTCCAAATATAACAAGTCTCTTTCTAAATCAGGACATGTCCCATGTTGTCCAGCATTCTTTATAAGAATCCCAACAATATGAAAATTGAGTAGTGCTCCTGATGTAGCTTTTCTAATTAGCAATATAGTCATGCCCACTACAAATATTACGTTCTAGAGGAGGTGGAAAACTACACACAAAACAGAATAAAACAATTACTATTCATTTCAAAAAATCTACTTCTAAGAATAATGTTGAGGGGCTTACATAAGATCAAACCCAATTTAGTTTGAACTACAGTAGGCCCACTAAAATCAATGGGACTTTACATTAGTGTTGAATAACATGTCCCATTCATTATAATTGTCCTACTCTAATTAGGACTAAACTTAGTTGTAGTCCACAGTATTCCTGTTTTATATTCAATTGATGGGAATTTGTCTACAATGAGAACTGTTTCATGTGTAATGCAGAATGAAATGGGAAATTAAAATAGTGCGAACTAGATTGTACTATTTCAGAGTGCTAGAAATAACAGATTTTATGTTCCTGTGGATCCCCTCTTGTAGCAACTGGCATATTGTATATTAGACAGAGAACACTATTAAAGCTTTCTCTCTAATGTACTAGTTTTATGTAGGAAGCAATGAAACAGAAATTCACCTACAGTAACAAGTGATACAGTTTATAATTCTATCACCAACACTGGTCACTCTATTCTGTGATCACCTCATGCACAGAACATATCTGAGTATGACAACTGTGAGCAGGAACAGAAAAGCCCTAATTAAAGATTAATTTCAGGCAACAAATGGTAGTCATTTGGATTTCCCCTTTAGGAATTCACTCCACTAACATTATGGCCACAATCCTACATCAGGACTGTGAAGCATAAATCCCCACATGCAGAGTTATGCATAAATTGTACTATGCATCTCTTGTGCTGAATTATAACAATGTGATACCAAACCAAGGCAGCAAATCTACAAATGAATGCACAACCAAATGTGCATGGTCATTTGTGAGCAGTGATCACATCCATGAAAAATGACACCACATGTGCAACTTCATTTCTGCAACACTCATTGGAATGTGGAGATTCTACATCTGACAAAAATGTCCTATCAGTTCTGTAGGAGAATTTACAAAGGTTTCTGGAATGCATCTGTTAAGAAAGTGCCTTCACAACACTGTAAGACTGAGTCCATGCTAGACTTTGGCGGGGGGGGGAGAGCATGGTTCCTAAAGCCCCTACAAACTTCACTGAACTGTATGAGATATCCCAGTCTCATAGTAATTTCATTACAATAGGTGTGGTCTCAAATAAAATCTTCTGGAAGCAATCTAATACAGTTTAAGGGCCCCAGATATACTTATATCTGATTATAAAAAAATCATAGTTTTCATTTTATATGCATCTCTTTAAGTAACTTACATTCTAAAGCATGATAAAGTAATTCAAAATCATCCTTTGTTCTAGGAAATAGTCTTCGGTTGTATTCCTTTAGCAATTTTTCTGCCCTCTCTCTTTCTTTCCTTCTCTCTTCTTCTTCTTCCCATTCCAGTCTCAACCTCAATTCTTCTTTTAGTTTTTTTACTATATTCTTTGCTAGCCATCGTCGGTAATAGGTTTGTATTACAATTGTCTGTAAAAGAAGTGGTGGAACAAGAGAAAAGAAAAAGAGAGGACTAATTATTATACATCAAAAAGATATGCCCTGTCATATCTTATATACGTTTTGGAGATTACACAAAAATAATATTTCAATGACAAATTTGCTAGGTTTTGTCAGAAAATGATTTATATCAGATTAGCAAATGTTTAAGGGATGCAAATGGTTAAGATGAACTGAACATCTCTTATAAAGAAGGTCACCCACAAGAAATACTTTCATGGTTACATTGGATAGTGATGCGGGACTAAAACTATGAAAGTGAAGAAAAATCTAGTACAGATACATGCTTAACAATCTCATCTTAAACACATTTACTCACAAATATTTCTATGTTCTGAAGAGCTCGTTCTCAATATGCGCATAATATTTTGCAGCTGAATTGTTTGCAGGTCACAGGTTCATATATTTTGCAGCCTTAAGACAGCTCTTAATCTACTGCTTTAAAGATAGCAACTTGATCAACACTTACTGCCTTAAGTCGTCGTTCATGATATTCATCAGCTGTCACATACTTTTTTGGTTCTATAAGTTTATCGGTGATATTTGACACATAGACACCAATTTTTGTCATCTGAGTAGAAGTCGTATTTCTTGTCTGCTGTAGCTTTCTTCTTTCAACAACTGTCTAGAAATAAAATTATCAATCTTCACATTATAAAAAGATAACATGTGCTAAAGATTTGGGCTCTTTCTCTGTACAAATTAAAATGATTGAAAGCCTACTTTATGAATGAATAAAGAAAGAATAACACATCTAATTATCTAATATGGTGAAAGTTTCCAAAATAGCATTTTTTTCATATTCACACCCGTCTTATTTTATTCTTTTGCGAACATACCTGTGTTGACCTACAGAACTCTTCATATCCTTTCTCCGGACGTTTCTTTGGATCTGTCTGTGATCCTGCATTATGATATTCAATGCCTGTTTCTTTATGCCTAAATCCACCCAGAAATGGTTTCTCAAAGGTTGGCCTTTTAATCTCTATGTCTATATCCTTGAATGTGTCTGGATCTGTTCAGATAAAACCAGTCTTGTTAAATTAGCTACACGATACTACTTGACTATCCCGAAAGAATATAAGATTTGACTAGAATAAGCTAAAATGTATATTTGAAATATTAATGTTTACCAGTTTGTACTGTAACAGTTATAACATCAGCCATGTAGAATTCATGTAGGAGTTTATGTGCTTTGACTGGAAAATTGTCTTCATCAAGGGAGAACATATCAACCTGGATGGTCCCATAGGGGTGAGCACCAAGATCCCACAGGGTTTCATTATTATCAATTATTCTCCCTAAAAATAAATATACAGCTGATTAGGTTTTTCATAATATAAAAAGAGCATCAATTTATTTCTTTAGGGAGAGAGAAGTAGACTCTGGGAAAGCTTATGGTGATGCCATCTCTGTTATTATTTAATTTATATTCCACCCTTTCTCAGTACTATGACTCAAAGCAACTTTCAAAATTGAAACACGGATTAAAAAAAACATCTGCAGGAACATAAGTAAAACATGTAAAAAGTTATTGTTAAAATACAATTCAACAATCCATAGAATTAAAATCTTTTTAAAAACCAATTAAAAGATTTTAGAAAACCAGCAAAACAACACGTTGTTAAAATAGCACACTATTAAAAGTCCATGTACTCAATTTCTAAAAGGCTGTCAAAACAGAAATGTTATGTGCTGATGGAAAGCAAGCAAGGAGAAAACCATCCTAGCTGTTCTAGGGAGGCAGTTCCAAAGCAAGGGAACAACCACTGACAAAGGCTTCTCCTGTGTTCCTCACAAACATAGCTAGGAAGGCAGTGAGACTGAAAGGGTCTTGCTGAAGATCACAGGCTGGATCATATCATTCCAACTTAACTTACATTTTAGCCTGTAAAAATGTAACCTGTAAAACTGCATAGCTTTCCCCTTTCTACATTTATCTCATAGAAGGTGGAGTGGGAGTTCTGAAACAGCACTGCCTCCCTAAAGTGTAGTGTTAGACTGTTACCCTGTTCTTTGGGGGTCCTGGGAGGGGTGCCCAAATAACCAAACACAAACACAAGTTGGGGAAATTAACTGGAGCACTCTCTTAAGCTAGCGAGAGGCAGGGTAACTTAGCAGGGGATCTTGTAACCCAATGTCTACAGGGTCAGGTCAGTTAAGCAGTCAGACAGTTTTAAAATAGCAAAAATGATATCTTTATTAAAGGACAAACAACAGAAAAGACACCACACACACACAGCTAACTAGGAATTAGAAATAAGAGTTTTTGGGGGAAATGGGTGATACGACCTTTTCTCGTAGTCCTGGAGAAGTTGAAGATGGTAGGGAAGAAACTCAGCGTAGAGGCCGAGGGGAGCTCGCCAGACAAAGCGGCAGCAAGGCTGGATGGAAGTCCGGAGCGATCCAAATCGAGCAAGCAATCCGAGATGGTCTCGGAATCAGGGAGTTTTTATAGGGTGAATTGTGCCTACAGGCCATGCTATACTTGGTGAGAACAATGCGAGTTTGGAGCGGGACAAAGCTTTGAGAAAGGTCAAGTTTAACATGATGGGCTTAGTGCAGGTTTAACAATAGTATAGCCAGTATGCAAATGGCTTGGCATTGTTAGACTTTCGGCTCAAGGCCGGGTGTCTTTGTTTATTGTTGTGCTTAAGCAAGAGGTGTCTGCATGAGAGGTCCCTGAAGCAACGGAGTGGCTTTGTTCTGCCTGCCTAGGTGGAGAATGGAACGTCCAACACTTACCGGCCGTGCCTGTGTACGTGCTTGTCCGGAGGCCTCCCAAACACGTGGAGTGGGGTGGCAGAGTAAGGCTGAATGATTTTGATATCAAAAGAGATATCTAGTGCTATCACCGGGTAGGCCTGAACCGTAGTAACAAGACCAACTCTAACATAATAATGACCAATGGTAATGGGCCTCCGCATATCAATAGCAAGAGAGAGTTAACAACAATATAGCAGCCCCTAACCTCAGCTCTTTATTGGTTCAGAGCCTTCTGACTTTACTTGTTGGAATCATTTTTGTGATATCAACTGTTTCCAATGTTTCTGTCTCCTTAGGTTTACTTTTACCTAAAGATGGCTTCTTTTGGATGTATAAGAACTGTTGTTGTTGCTGATCTCCCTACATTAAAACTCCAGTTGGTTCTACTGAACAACATTCATTCTTCTTCTAAGTCCAGTTCATGATTAAATGTACAGATATGGAGAGAAACAGGGGGTTCTTACTGCCAGTTAATACATACCCAACAACATAATTTGCAGTAGGTCCAATGGTATTTTTAATCGGGTTACAAAGTATTGCTTGATTTGCTCCACAGTTCGATTAATGTTAAATGCCTTAGTGAAAACCTGGATATCAGGATGTAGCATGAATCTAACTGAAAAACAAACAAATTCATTATATTCTTGAACAACTGACTTCAAACATTAGCACTCTAATCCAGTAAACTGAATGAAGGTCTCGCCTGTGCTTTTTCTTAGTTGTTTGCCTTAGGCATCTAAAGTGCTTTTTAAAAATGCAATGAATTAAGTAATGTATTGGAATCAACATTTTCTTATTATTTAAAGTTTGCATCAAAAAATAAAGAAAAATTTAAGTAATAAAAAGTTTTGTAACATGTCACTTTGTTACAAGATTGTGTAATGATACCCTATTATGTAATAACATCATAATCATTGTATGAATAAATGATACACAGAAAATGGAACAATCAAGTATAATCCTTTGGCTATCATTATTCACAGAAGCAATTAGCCTGTACACAATTTAATCCACTATGACACAATTCTGTATGGTCCAGCATAACATTGGCCATTTCCGTACTAGACTGTTATAGTGCTATGATTCCACTTTCAACATCCTATGGAATCCTGGGGTTTGCAGTTTCGGGAGGGGCCAGCCCATGAGAGATACCTGGAATGCATAAACATGCAAAGGAATTCCTTAACCTATATAAACATGTCACAGGAGAACCCATGGATGTTTACACAAAACTAGAGCAACTCTGCCTACTGCCCAGGTAAGCATGCTTTGGCACACAGTCTAAATATAAGAGGTAATCTCACCAGGTCATGCTGAGAGTTCCTCACCTGTAGAGATTTGCCACATTCCTGAAACTGCTGTTTTAGTTGTGGCACGAAAATTGTAGCATCCTATTCCACTACCACCCCAAAAAGCTACACCCCAGAAGCTCAGTGGACGGCATCACTACATTATTTTAGTATTTTATTATTGCATTTGGCTTTTTAAAAATATATACTTTTCCTGTTTGTTTCTGTAAATTTCTGATTGCTCCACTACATGGATGTATTTAATTATGTGTTTTCTGTTGTATGCTTTGATATTGTGTGATTTTATCTAAAAAAAAAATCCTCACTGAAAACATAATTTTGGACACATTTGGACAGCAGGATAAAGGGAAAAAATGAAAAAATATTGGCCTCAGTCCTATGGATAGTCCTAATGGGAGCCGACCCACTGAATTAATGAGATTTATGTAAGTGTGAATTCACCATTAAACAACTAAGTCAAACAGGTCTACTGTTGCTGGCACTATCAATAGGATTCACGCTGCTGTTGTTATTTTGTAGTAAAGCAATAGTAAGTACATTTATGATATCTGGCAAATTGTATACCTGTTACATTAGGCTCTCTAGTAAATTCTTGAAATTTTTCAGATGCCAAGGCTTCCATTAACATATCTGTTGTAAAATCAACATGCTTTCCAGAAACACCTTCATCGTCATCTCTAGTTGTCTCGACTACTGCAGCACCCACATCATCACCTGTTGTTCTCATCTGAGGACCAAAATCTTGGACGTCTGAAATATCTTGCTGAACCTCCTGGGATTCTACATGGGTTTCGTCTTTTTTTTCTACTGTATCCAACCCCTGTGCCAATTCCTCAACCAGTTGCTCAGCAGCAGCTGGTCCCTGAGTTGGTTCCTTAGCAGTGTCCAGTTCCACCGCAGCATCCAGTCCCTGTGTTGGTTCCTCGGCAGCAGCAAGGCCTTGCACTGATTCCGCAGCAACATCTGGAGGCTGCACTGGTTCCACAACAGTAGTCTCTTGTTCAGCAGCATAGGGTCCCTGTCCAAGTTCCTCACCAGCACCTGATTCATATGCTGCTAAGTCTGGATTTTGTTTCTGTTCTGTAGGCAAAGTTACTTCATCGAGCTGTGGTTCATCTGTCTGCTCTTCTGCAGTGCCCACAGATTCTCCATATTCTGTTGTAGAAGCATCCTCTGTTTCTTGCATTTCAGCATCCGCTTTAGCCAGATCGCTTATCTCCTTTTCTGGATCAGCCATTGCCTCCTATTCAGGATCAGCGAATGTCTTTAACCTTTAGTAAAAGAAAAAAAGAAAAAAAATACACAGGAAAGAGTGCTTTTCAACTTAAGACATTCGGTCTATTATCCTCTCTCAAACTGCAAACCTCAGGATTCCATAGGATGTTGAAAGTAGAATAATAGCACTGTAACAGTCTAGTGTGGAAATGGCCCTAGACAAAACCATGAGTGGGAAAACATTTCTCAGACTAAGAACACTAAAATTCTACTAGAGTTTCCTGCCATTTCATTCAAATGTCTTTGTATTTCAGCTTTATAGATCACATCTTAGTTGCTGTTCACAGACTGTTGAACTCCCTTCCATGGGAAGTCCAAACAGCCCATTCATCTCTTTCTGCTAGTGTGTTAAGATCTTCTTATTTAGGCAGGCATTTGATTTATTTTTAAATCATATTGTGGAATAATGTTGATAATGTTACAATTTTTAAATCCTGTTTGTTTTCAATTATGTTGTACATGTCTCTTAAACTTTTTTTAACTATCTGCTCTTAACAGAACTGTTGTTTGTTTCTTTTCAACTTGTGTAGTGCACATTTTAGACAACTTGTATTTTAAATTGTAAGTTGACTTGGGTCTCTTGGTGGGAGAAAGGTGGGGTTTAAATTAAAGAAAGAAAGAAAGAAAGAAAGAAAGAAAGAAAGAAAGAAAGAAAGAAAGACATGACAATCTCTGAAATTTAGGATTGTTTAAAACCTGCTGATGTCAAATGATCTGTATTTTCTTCAACATCCATTTCAAAGTTTTGGTTCTAAAATATTATTTTTAGTTTCTATCAACATGATATTAAGAAGTCCTCTTTAAAACTCTTTTTGTAGCTCTCTTTAAAACTTTTTTTTGTAAAAAAAATTGCTATCTATATTTGATTGCATCAGTGCATTTAAAGAGGGCAATCACAAACTACCTGAACATCTGCCTATTAATAAATCCACACAATTAAACTTGGAAGGGAAGAAAAAGTTATCCTGGAAACCTCTAAGGTAAGAAATTTAATAAATTACTCAAGCTAGGCTATCCACTTATGAAAACATTACCAATACATCATAACACCCATTCATTCACCTAATTTCAGAGAAAATTCTGTTGAATTCTTATTTCTGTAAATTACCAAGGGATTACAAAGGGATCTTCTTCTCCAGACCCAAACAAATTCTACTGAATGCAGTAAGTACACATTGCCACACTGGAAAATCATCATTAGTTTAAAAACTGGTTGAGTTCAAGGCAGGAGTTAGCATTATAATGAAGCCAGAATTCATAAGATTGAAATGCTAAGAACTTTTCATTAGTGGGGATGATCATGTTTTCTGTTCTGAGTCTAGCTGCAGTAGCATAGGGATGTGGGGGTGGGACGGGCGATTCATCATAAGCAACAAAGTTTCTGGGGCGTCCCTACCCGTAGCCAAGCCCCTGCATGTCCTGGCCACACCCCCACGCACCATAGCCATGCTCCCATGCACAGTGACCACACCCCTCGTGCCGTAGCCCTGCCCCTTCCTGCTCCCCCCTCCACACATTCCAAGCTCTGCCACTGTCTAGCTGTACTCATGATCATGTGAGGGATGGATTTTTCCACCAAAAATAAACTATTGCAGTCTACTCATGTATAAGTCAAAGTACTAGAAGATGACTTGGTCTTCAATGAGCTATCAAAATTCTGTTAGTGTTATAAAAATCTGTTTCTGATGACGATGAAAACAGCTTATCTGGTTTGCTGATATGCATTAACAGTTCCTGTATCATCATCATCATCATCTAAATATAAAAGTATAATAAATAAAAAATAAAAATAGAGAAATAAATAAATGCGACATTGTGCTAGGAGTCCACCATGAAGAAGTGGTGGACAATGCTTTTCAGAAACAAATCTTAGAAGTCTCAATGATGCAAGAATTAGTAGTTATAGGGAACTTCAATTTCCCTGCTATTTCCTGAGAGGCATACACTCTCCAACAAATGATTTTTTTATTCAAAAGGTAGATGAGGGAACAAGGGGATTGGCAATCTTGGTCTTTATCCTATCCAATAGGGAGGAGTTGTTCACTGGAATCAAAGTAGTTGGTACTTTAGGAAGAAGTAATCATCTAAAGCTATAATTTGTGGTTGTGGGACAGGGCAAAGAAGAATATAATCAAATCCATCATGGACTTCAGGAAAGCTGATTTTAACAAGTTCAGGGAACTACTGGGTGGAATCCCATAACTAGACATGTTAAAGAAAAAAGATACCCAGCAAGGGTGGGAGTTCTTGGGAAAACAGTTGCAAAAAACACAATCCTTGAACAAAGAAAAATGGGAAACATCTGAAAAAGTCAGAGTGACTGTATAGAAAACTCAAGGAGGAAGTAAAAAGAAAAAGAAGTACAGTAGGGGCCCCCTATCTGCGGAGGATTGGTTCTGGCCTCTCCCATGGATACTGAAATCCGCGGATAGGAGCGAACGCCCTGTCCCCCACCTGCCCCGGCTGATCAAGGTGACGAGGAGCCACTGTGGGAACCACCATGGCAGGATTGTGCTTCTCACTCCTTTCCTGCCTGTCACTGCCACAGTTGGGCCCAGGCGGGGGGCAGGAGGCAGCAACTCCTTTCCCATCTGCCGCCATCACAATTGGGCCCAGGGTGAGGGGCAGGAGGCAGCGAGGAGCGCAATCCCATGCTCCTCACCTCTCTCCCGCCGACCGTCACCGCAATTGTTGTGGCGGCGGGGAGCCAACCATGGATAACTGAATCAGTGGATAATGAATCTGCGAATACGGGGTCCTACTGTACCTATATATATAAAATGGAAGAAATCGCCAAGGAAGAGTACAAACGCATAGTCCAACCTTTCAGGAATTGTATAAAGAAAGCTACCGCTCAAAAGGAGCTGAAACTGGCTAGGCAAAGAGGAACAAAAAGATTTTTTTGTTTTTTTAAGGTACATTTGAGGGAAACGAATGATCAAGGAGACAGTGGGACTGCTGTTCAATAAGGATGGGAAAATGCTAACAGATCACAATGAAAAGTCCAAACTACTCAATACCTATTTTACTTCATTTTCTTCCCCAAAATAGAACTGTGTACTTCCATGCAGCAGCAGAGACCTTGGCAATGGATCTGGATTGTAAATAGGGAGTTAGTCAGGAATTATTTTGGTAATCTAAAGGACTTCAAATCTGCAGGGCCAAACAACCTGCATCCCAAAGTACAGAAGAAACTTTCTGATGTACTCTTTGAACTACTTTCCATCATTTTTTAAGAAGTCTTGGAGAACAGGTGTGGTATGAAAGGACTGGAGAAGGACAAACATTGTCCTCTTCCAAAAAAAAAGAGAGAGAGAGAGAGAGACAAAAAAGAAGATCCAGGAAACTAAAGACCAGTCACCCTAGCCCCAATACCGGGGGGTGGGGATTAGAATGGATTAAATAGGAATCTCTCTGCAAGTATCTTGATGACAATGCATGATCAGTAGGAGCCAATAAGGGTTTGTCAAGAACAAATCCTGCTGAACTAGTTTAACATCTTTTTTCCAATCAGGTCACTAGTTTAGTAGATAGTGGGAATGCTGTGGATGCCATTTATCTGGATTTCAGTAAAACATTTGGTAAGGGCCTGCATAATGTTTTGATTAGCAAACTGATTAAATGTGGAATAATGGGAACACTGTCAGATGGATCCATAACTGGTTGGAAAATCATGCACAAAGCCATCATCAATGGCTGTGCTTCAAACCGGAAGGGTGTATCCAGTGGAGTGTCTTTCCTAGGGGCATTACTCTTCAACACTTTTGTCAGTGACTTAGATTTGCCTTGAGTCCCAGTCTGGGAGAAAGGCAGCATATAAATATAACGAAGAAAGAAAGAAAGAAAGAAAGAAAGAAAGAAAGAAAGAAAGGAAAAGAAAGAAAGAAAGAGGAAGGAAGGAAGGAAGGAAGGAAGGAAGGAAGGAAGGAAGGAAGGAAGGAAGGAAGGAAGAGAAATGAATTAGAGCAATAGTTCTCAACCTGTGGTCTGCAGACCACTGGAGTGATGTGATGGCCTCCCTGGGAGTCCCTCAAAAGCTTAAAATAGAATAGTAAAGAAAGAAAGAAAGAAAGAAAGAAAGAAAGAAAGAAAGAAAGAAAGAAAGAAAGTCATAAATTGACTTAGATGATGGAGCAGAGAGGGAGGGGTGGCTAACACATTGGAAGATAGGAACAGAATTCAATTAATAAAATGAAATTCAGTAGAGACAAATGCAAAATTCTACATTTAGGACACAAAAAACCAAATGCACAGGTACAGGATGGGGGACACATGGCTCAGCAGTGTTACACATTGAAAGGTCCTCAGCATAATTGTTGATCATAAGTTGAACATGAACCAGCAGTCTGATGCTGCAGCAAAAAAAAGTGAATGCTATTTCAGCCTATATTAATAGAAGGAGAGTTTCCAAGTTGAGAAACTTAATAGTCTACTATATTCTACACTGGTAATATGTCACTATATCCCCCCTCATCTGGAGCACTGTGTTCAGTTCTGGGCACCTCATTTTAAGGATATAGACAAGTTGGAGCAAGTTCAGAGAAGGGGAAGGAGGCTAAGAGCCACAGAGAACAAAATGTGTGAAGACAGGTTGAAGGAGCTAGGTATAATCAGCATGATGAAGAGAAGAATGAGGGGGTGATATGATTGCACTCTTTAAATACCTCAAGGGCTGTCAAACAGAGGACAGGACGGGACTGCTCTCTGCTGCCTCAGATGGTAGAACCAAGTCTAATGGTCTGACGTTACAGAAGAGTAGATTTCAATTGAATATTAGAAGGAACTTCTGGACAGTAAAGAGCGGTTCAGCAATGCAATCAATTATTATTATTAATCATTCCTTGTTGAGTCCACCTTTTGGACTGTGCTGATGGGCACCTATATTGCAATATTTGCAGACACTGCTGGATGCAGCAATACCTCCCTGTTGCACTTTTTCCACAGGTCATGCAAGTCTTGTTATGGAGCACAGCTCAATACCAAAACATGGAAGTTACTTCTAAAAGTAACTAGTTAGTTATAGTGCTAAGTTCAGTGAAAGTAGTTGCCACCTACAATTAATTAACAGGTCTTAACCAGGGTCTGCATGTGTGGTACCCATTTTGTCATTACTGGCATATCTGAGCAACTGACACATCATATTACCCCCAAAATGCATGGAAATTATTTGTTGTTGTTGTTGTGTGTGATTTCAAGTCATTTCTAATTTATGGCAACCCTACGGTGACCCTATTGCAGGGTTTTCTGAGCCAGATTTGTTCAGAGGGGGTCTGCCATTGCCTGCGCCAAGACTGGTAGACTTTCCGCACTACAGTGTTAAAGTGCTGCTATTCCACTATCAACCTCCTACGGAATCCTGGGGTTTGTAGTTTAGGGAAGGGCACTTTGAATTCTCAGCCAAAGAGCTCTTTGGTCTCAGTAAACTACAAACCCCAGAATTCCACAGGGCGTTGAAAGTGGCATAGCAGCAGTTTAACACTGTAGTGCAGAAATGACCTGGGAGAGTGAGATTTGTCCCAGATCAGCCAGTGGGTTTCAACGGCTGAACGGGGAGTCCAACCCTGGTCCCCAGAGTCGTCCTGCAGTGCTCAAACCACCACACCAGCTAGTTCCTTTTTATGGTCCTTTATTTAAGTCATTCTGCAAATTGCTTAATTTGGTTAACACATCGTTCTGCCCCAAGAAGCATCAATGTTTACAACAGTGAGAACTTCGGCAAATAAAAGTTTGCCAAGCATGCTTCTCATTCCAGAGAAAGCTGCACCTGTTGAAATTCAGCCTGTAACGGCCCTCTTTCCAAAGATCAGAGAAGCCCTCTGCGTGAAATAATTTACACTTCGTACTTTGTCCGTATTTAAAAATGCTATGGATACCCTCCCACCTATTCATTCATCTACACTTGAGCAGGACAAGCGGTATCACCCACAGTCTCTAAATAAGTGGATCTCCCTCTTGTTTTGAGTCCGGACTTCCTCTCCCAGAAATCCCAGTAGGCTTGGTTAACGATGAGGGATTGTGGGAACTGAAGTCCAAATTTCCAGGGGTCTGAAACCAACCAAGGACCACAGCTCCCAGCGCGCACCACGAATTTTTCCGCGTTACGGGAGGCGAGAGGCGCCATTTACTCCGCCTGACTATCCCGAAGCCCTTTGCGCTGCAACGGCAAAGATTTTTTTTTTAAAGCGCGGTGTCTCGCAAAGCACGCTGGGAACTGTAGTCGGGACCCAAACTAGGGGTGCAAATAACCATCTTCTCGTCGTTTTGCGCCATGGCTGCGTCGGTTCCTCCTCTGCCATTTCTCTGCCTTGTCCAATATTATTAATAACCTAAATAAAAAAAAAAGATTTTACCTTAAGGGCTTGTATTCATCACCGCTCCGCTGCTCCCGCCTCCTTGGTCCGTACCCGACACCCTTCCGCTGGAAAGAACGAGCGTCGCTGTATCCATAGAAACCGGCACGCGCCGAACTCTCGCGATATTTTGACCTATTCCCTTCGAAGCGGGGCTCTGACAGGCTTCTTTCGCAGGGCCTGGGGAGCAAAGCAGGGCGGGGAGGATGCCGGCCGTAGGAGGCCCGTAGACGAGGAAGGCGCCACGGTCCTTGTATAAATAATACTCTGCGCGAGATCCGATGGGGGGGGGGCTTTGTGTTCTTGTGTAAAAGGAAACGTTAGCCTGAAATCTCCTCAAATTCTGAAATTTCCTCAGATTCACAACCTCCAGATACGTCGGCGGGCCCCCTTCTGAATGGTCGGTGTCTCGGCCAGGCTAAGCAGAGGTGGGTGGCTTCTGGCCCACTCATAGGTTGGACTGCAAGTCCCATCAGCCGTAGCCAGCATAGCCCAGGTGAAGGGGCAGTGAGGGACTGAATTTGCAGACCCCCCCCCCAGGTAAGGCTGTGAAGCTGCACTCGCAACACGCAGGCGGGAATGAAATTCTCTTGAAAGCTGTGAGGCTGTCACGGGGATTTCTGGGGGGCTGAGAGTGTGTCATCCAGTGGAGTTCCACGGCCAAGCTGGGAATCAAAACCTGGGCCATTTCTGCACTAGAATGTTGTAGTGCTATGATTCCACTTTTTTGACATCCTATAGCAATATAGCAATAGCGTTTATTTCTATACCGCTTATCAACTGTTATCTAAGCGGTTTACAATGTGTTTTAGCTAATTGCCCCCAACAAGCTGGGTACTCATTTTACCGACCTGCGGAAGGATGGAAGGCCGAGTCAACCTGGAGCCCGGCAGGATCGAACTCACAACCTTGTGGTTGCAGTACTAGCATTTAACCACTGCACCACCAGGGCTCTCTTACTCCTACAGATGCAAACCCCCTAAACTGCAAACCCCAGGACTCTATAGGATGTTGAAAGTGGAATCATAGCACTGTAACAGCCTAGTGTGGAAATGGCCCTGGTCACCAGGGTCATAGTCCAGCACTCAAGACACCCCATCACACCAGCTTTCCGTGTACTCTTAGTATGTTTAAATGAGCATCTGCCTTGATACCTGTCCCTTTTCATACTAATTAAGCAGGTAAGTCTGTTGACACACAATGGCAATGTAAAAGTTCACCGTAAGAATTGTGCACGCTTCCGGAAATCATACATTATATTGGTTCTCGTGTCCTGTTTAGTTTATTCCATTCTCAGGTTCACAAAGCACATTTTACGGCACTTTGGTACCGTTCAAGTTAGTATGCTGTTAAAGAAAATGAGCACAGTACTGAAGATTTTACAACTGGAGTGGGAATATAAGGTATTTATAGAAAATAAAGCAAGATATGTTTGACATTGCCAGGAGAATTATTCTTATATATCCCAGCTTTCTCTCAATAATGAGACGCAAGACATTTAAAAAATATAGATTAAAGTCATATAAAAGCTCCAATAAAAGTATACATTTAAAATAAACAGTTGACAAAGTTAAAAACATTAAACAGTAAAAGTACTGAAAGTCATTAAGACAACTCACAAACTTTAAAAAAGGAGAGAAAAGGCTTATTTCCATAGTAAAATTACTTGAAATCCTGATCTCAACAGGAAAGTTCAGTTACAAGTTTCTTTTAAGAATGTTGATATTGCTTAGAAAAACATCTGTTCAGCATTGACCTTAGTTTCTGTTCAGCACTGGGTTCCCATCTCCAGCTAGTACACCTCCTTTGAATGTAACATCCACCATATTCTTATGCATGATGCCCTCTTGTGGCTTCTCTTTGAAAAGCACAATTTGTACAAGAAAGCAAGAGAACTACTGTATTTGCAAGACCCAAGCAAACACTAATAATTATCTCAGTGTCAGTGTTTTACAGTATTGTGATATATATTTTTACAGTTACCAGCTTCAATAGCCCATTTTTATGGAAAGCAGTTCTGCAAATACTTTTAAAAGTCAAAAACCTTTTAAAACATAAGAGCCACCGTAGCATAGTAGTTTGAGCATTGGACTATGCCTGGAGACCAGCATTTGCTTCCCTGCTTAGCCATGAAAACTCACTGGGTGACCTTGGGCACATCAAATGCTCAGTCCTAGGTTTGCCTTAGGGTCTCAATAAATCAGAAATGACTTTTGAGGGCACAAAACAGGAGCAACAAAGACTGCTGATAGTTTTGTTGCATGGTTTGTAGATTTCTGCTACCCCAGTTCTTCAGGCTGTACCAACACACTTGCCCAGAGGTATCCTTTTATTTGACTGTGAAAGAATAGGGAGTTTTCAGCTACACACTGCTAGACTATGCTGTTTTCAGGTTCACTTATGAAAATGATCCTTTCATATACTGCCTACACTGGAAAAGACAGGGAGAACAGAATTTGTGGTGGCAGGGAAGAGGCAAAGCTGAATTACATTCAAGTAGGCACCCAACCCTACTTGCTCAACGGGAACAGAAACATGCTACTCCTTGCAGCAGAGGAATACAGAGTTTAAAAAGTACTGCCTCTGGGAAAGGCAATCACCAATTTAAGGCTGTCCACTGCCACTAATACAGATGTGAAATATACAAAACAAAATCATTAATAGTTACATGTTGTAGAACCTAAAAGACCCAATATTTAGTGAGACACAGACTCCTGGTTTTTCTGTCTTTTCACCTGAATGAAGAGTACTTTAATAAGGTAGTCAATGGAACAGGAGGCTTGTGTATTAGTCCTATAGTCTCATTTAGCCCACCTGTTCTACTGGATCAAGAATATGAGCTTGTAACAAACGCACACACCCAGATTTGGGTCATGATGCAGACATGATTCTATTTTGATTATATGGATTTCTACAAATACCAGTATCTGCAGAATTTAAATTCACAGTGGAGAAATTGCTGACACCCATTGCAATGCTGTGACAGGTTTACAGTGATTTTCCAATTAATATGGAGGCAGACCAAAAATCTGAGAAGCAATATTAAAGACATCCAGCATACATTTATTTAAACAGCTAAAAGCAGTGCCAACTACACTGGCCATTTCCACTGATCAGCTGGAGGTTCTTCAACCAAAGGTTCCCATGGTCTCCACTGTGCCATCTTCCTGGCTAGACTAAGTTCATTTTCAGCCTGTGGACAAAACACAATTTTAAGACACCTAAATTGGCCAGTATACATTTTGATGAGCTTGTGAATTCACATAGTTGAAAAGAAATGTTTTAAGTATCAGTGCATATTAAGATACAGATTTTAGTTGACACTGCTTCTTACCAAAATTTTAGCTATAGAGTATGGTATAAATAATAATCATATCTTTCATGTGTATGAATGGTCTCAGTCAATGTGTTGGAAGGCTATGCATCCACTATGTCCCTCCTGTTTGGGAAAGCCTATTTAAAACACCACACTGGACTACAACATCAATCTTACAATATTAGTAGCACACCTTTTTACTTGTGATATTTCAATCATACCTAGTTCTGAGTAATGGTTGTGATGTTACAGGTTTGTATATTAACTTGCTGTTTTAGTGTGTGTGACTTAACCAGCTGTTGGGAAGTGGCAGAGTATAGAGTGGTGAAGTGAATGCTGGTTGGTGGAGGGTTTGAGGAAATTTGCAGGAGGCAACTGGTGAATAACAGTTGGAGTTTCAGTCTGAGCAGAGAGCGGAGGGATCCTGTGGTCTGAGAAGAGTGCAGAAAAGAAATGTATTTGGGGGATTTGAATTAGACTAAGGCTTGAGAGAGAAAGGAGCTTGAGTTAATTTGGAGGAGAGTGTGGTGTTTTAAATGTTACACGCAGCAAAGATCTCAGCCAATGGTAGCAGCCATGGCCCTGGAGCAGATCTTCGGTAAGTGAAACTGTGGATATTGTATGTGATCTAATGGATACTAGAGACCTACTGTAGATAATCTGCTGTTTCAGGTTTAACTTCCGTAAATACAGTTTTGTTTTTACACGCTTTGGTCTCTGGAATCACTATCATTCTGAGAATTTAGTTTCAGACATGGTATCTGTGGTAGCAGAACTGAAGGTGAAAGGGTAGTGTCCTCTTGGGAAGAAAGTAGTATAAACTTTCATGGGAGCCATGAGAGCATTTAAACTAGCCCTGTAGTTGGTGTCGCACAAGGGGGACAGGAGGAAGTCCTTACATGTAACAGAGCTGGGGATCAGGGAAAGCCCTCACACTGAGTGTTTGCAGAAAGCACCATGGAAGTTTTCCCAGTAACTGAAATGAGAATAAAAACTCAACACATTTGGTAGTCTCAGCGGTGAGATAAAAGCAGAGATCTCCACGTTTGATGTAGGCACTGATGGGATAGAAACTGAAATCCCTGTATTTGGAGGCAGTTGTGGAAAAGAAGCTGAAATCCTCACAATGGTATTAAGTTTTGTGTGTGGGGAAGGTTAGTATGTCCATGTGACTCCAAAAGGCTGAAATGCTATTTTATTTGACACTTGATTTTATATCCAACTTATTAGGAAGTAAGAACAAGCAGGTTCACTGCTGAAGTACAGTTTTGGCCAACAGAAAGCTTTTTTTTTTTAATTAGTGTCAATGTTTATGTGTTCCCTCTCATGACACAATACTCAATGATTTGGCAACTAAAGTTACAATGGCCCTTCATGAAAGAAAATCATGGTTTTTGTCACCCATGATCCTCAATCAAAATCACCTAGAAGGCCTAAAACTGAAAACAGAATCTTCTCTTGCCCTCCACACAGAAGTGACTCTGAGGGTTCTGGAGATGCAAAGATGAGTAGAGTAGAGAAGGCATCCTCCTCCTTCCCAGTTCCACTGACGGGAAAAAAATCTACTAGTGGAACTAGCCTTTGAATTCTGCCTCCTGTTTGATAAAACAACAACAAAAAGAAAAGAAAAATGAGGCTTACCAGGAACTAATCTTCCAGGACTTATCTAGGACTGTTGAGAATGTCACTGCTACTGTTAAGTAACGTTCAAGCAAGCTGGAAAAGCTAATCATACTAACTATAAACTGACTTCATATTCTTCTCTACAGACAAAAACAAAATCACAGGCCCATCCTTCAGAATTCATTATATTTAGCATATATTTGGGATTTCTTTTATTTTTCCTAATAGCACAAAACTATGGCTGCTGTAGTCAGAGAAATAATGAGATCTTTCCTTAGTACAACACAATTTTACCTGCAAAATCACTTCTTCTATCTGTCCACAGTTGATTTTATTTTCCAGTTTTTCCACATCGGGCTCCTGCAAGTTTAAAAACACAATAAAAGACTGAATTTCTTTCACTGTATATAAGCAATGTACTCCTGCTTCCTTTTGAATGAAAAATACCCAGAAGTGTATTTTCTGTGTATCATTTCACAGACCAAGATCGTTAAATATTTTTAAAATGTCGAAAGACAAAAAAGTGCTTGTTGCAGCCAACTCAGCCTACTAATCACATCTGTGAGTAAATTAAAGCTTTATATATCAAACATCAGAATATGTTTATTCAGAGCTTTAACCCTTCAACAGATAAAAAAGATGTTACCACAGAAGACTAAAAGATTTGAAACTGATAGCAATATAGTTCAGTTCACACTATATTGTGCACACTATTTCAGTTCTGGTATTTGACTTGTACTTGTGAATATTGCACAGCTGTCTCTGCTCAACACATACTATATTTTTTCAAATGTACTGTTTTACAAGAAGAAATTCTTCTTGGATAGTTCTGAGATGAAGCTCAAAGTAAAGGTATAGGATTATACTGTAAATCTAGTCTGAGATATTGAGTGAACACTCACCAGACATATACTGGTTCATGGTAACTGAAGAACTAAATCATTCCTTATCAAAAGTGGTTAAGATCTCTTTAATGGAAATATGTTTAATGGAAAACATAATTTAGATTATATATTTGATAATCTAAAAAATGCATGAAATAAGGCATTATTAAGTTACCTGAATCATGTAATATGATGTACTTACTGTTTTGACCATATCAAACCGCTCATTCACAATTTTCTCTGTATATGTCCTGTATGCTGCTTCTTTAGGGATAGTGTCAAGAGCAGCAAGGATTTTTGTGTAGAGTATCCTGAGGCGCTGAAAAGATCATACGAGACTAAGTAAACTCCCTACCTGAAGTATAAAACAAATGGTTGAAATTCACTGCTTCCTTCAGAGGTAATATAGTCAGCCCTCCACATTTGTGGGTTTGACATTCACGGATTTGATTATTTGCGAGTTTCTCCAACCCCTGCCCTCCCACCTCAGGTGCTTCTTTTTGATGGGTACCTTCTCTCTTGGTGGCTCCAATCAGGCCACACAGCCATTTAAAAACCCACCTCTAGTCCTCCTCTTCCTCTACCAGTCTCTGCCTGGCTAACTAAGGATGGCTCTCCACCCAAATTCTCAGCACCACAAACCCTGTATCCATGTCACACACACACCCAAGGAAGGAGATGGGCAAGAGAGAGGAAGTACAGGACCACCATACCAACCATCTTCTTTCCCTGACCTGGTTTAGACTCTGGATGACCACTTTCCCCACCTGCACCTCAGCCCCCTTCCCAAAGACACACAAATTTTGTTATTTGCGAATTTTTCACTTTTGCGAGGGTCCTGTGTCCCTAACCCTAGCAAATGTGGAGGCCACATGTACCACTAATACAGGGGTGGGAAAAATAGGACCCATGGAGTACATGCAGCTCCACAAAGCCATTTTTGTGGCCCCCAGAAGGTTAAAAAAAATCATTTTTTTTCAAAAATTGTTTCTGCTCCAAAATGCCATCTATTGAGTATGGGGGCATTTCTACCATGTTATGGGTCTAACTCTGGATCAATTTAGGCCCAAGAGAGACCTTTTTTGAAGCAAGAAATGAAGTGACTTCTGCTTAATTTCTGTTGTTAGAAAAAGACCTCTTAGGCCTAAAATGGCCCGGGAATGCCCCAAAACATGGTGAAACTGCTCCCAGTACCCTAGAGTGCACTTGGGGGCATTTGGGAGTGGGTGTGGCAGTGAGGTGCAGCCCTCTGTGGTCTACTGGAGGGTTAAGGCAGCCCCCTACCCTTCTACTTTTGCCCACTCCTCCACTAATGGAGGTAGGGTTCATCTGGAAAATTCTGCATAAAAGTCTACTCAATCCCACATTATTAACCATACATGCAAAACAACATGTATTAAAGAAACTAGTTTAATGTGCAAATACAGTATATGCTAAAGAAGCAATGTTTTATTAGCCTGCCTAGTATCTAAAAGCCTCTTTTATCAAAAGGCCTTAACAGGCTACAACATACCGTAGTCATAATTTTACATTTATCTCCCTTGCCTTATCTGCAATATTTAGATAAATTGTGAGTTTGAAATTTCTCCCAATTCCTCTCACATTTGTTCATAATTTCAGCATGTCCATGTTCTCATCTCCAGGAATACTTTCTTCTGGCAGTTTCAGTGGTAACCATGCCTTATTAGATAACATTTGGACTACTTCTGTGGCCTGTGCCTTTGGAAACTTTCCAGAAACTTCATTTTTTACAGAATACTATGGCACAATTATTAACTGGAGCTGGTTATCACAAATACAGGTTTCTCTTGTAGGCAAAAAAACCCCTCTCCCATTTGCTGTCAATTTACTTCTGAGACCAACTGAAAGTGCTGGTACCTCTTAAACCTCTTTATGCTTTGGGAGTCGGGATACCTGAAGGTCAGGTATTCATTCAAGTAATCAAAGGAAACTCTTTTGCATGTTCCAAAGACACTTTAGGTATGTTGGCTGTGCCCAAGAAGAGGGCTTATTGGTGGCTGAATCTAGGCTCTGAAAGTATGTCCTTGTTAATTTGCTAATTAATTCATTTAAATTTAGGAACTTTAGCAACTTTATACTGAAACTTCCATTTCCATCATAAAATCCATGACAACTTTTGGAGCATTTCAAATGATGCTATTCTTGGAGGGAAAGAGACCGACTTTTTCCTCTTATAGTTTTCAATATCATTGCTTTCTAACATTTTACTGTTAATTAACTTGAACTTATCATGAATCATGAAATATAAATTCAATAAATAGTCGCGATAACTCAAAGTGTGGGAAGGTTTGCACGGAAATAGCCTGAAGATATTCCAGTCCCAAATGATTACAATCTATTTAGATCAGGATCACGAACTTTGCTTGGAAAGGTATGGGGAGCCATGTTTTACAGTTTCAACATTGCTATGTGTTCTGTACATTGTATCTTAGCAATCAGCATCACAGATGCTATACAGTCGGCCCTCCATATATGCAGGGGTTCCATTCCAGGAACCTCCAAAAATAGTGGAAATCATGAATACTCATATCCCATTACATTCAAAGGCAGTGATACATGTGTGGACGTTTCAACTTGTCCGTGTTCACATCACCACCATTTAGGTACGGAATGCTGCATTTCACATGAACTGGAACCTGCAGATGGATGAGAAGGGCCCACTGAAATGGCAGTCCCATATACAACACATTACAATTACTAATCATAAGTATTCGTAATACATGGAACACCATGTGCAAGTTACTTCTATCAAGAAAGCATTGCACTTTGCACACCATACACAATTTGAGAAGAACCTCTTGTCAGTGAAGCCAACTAGGCATTGCATCTAACTGTACTCACAAACTGTAAATCTAAATACCTAAACTTCTGGCCTTCCAATGCCAAGTAAAACTTATGCACTTAAGTCAATACATAAGTGGATTATGGTTTTACAGTTTTGTAGTACTTTGTAGTTCTTTTAAAAAAATTTTTTTATTGAAGTTTATAATTGAAAATTAAAAAAAAACCCTCCCCACTTCCAAGCTTA
This sequence comes from Ctenosaura bakeri, assembly GCA_948474755.1. Taxonomy (NCBI): domain Eukaryota; kingdom Metazoa; phylum Chordata; class Lepidosauria; order Squamata; family Iguanidae; genus Ctenosaura; species Ctenosaura bakeri. Next base: position 516,169 of record CAOLHI010000435.1, read on the forward strand.
TTTTCCAGTTGAATCTGCTTGTTTTCATTCCATTCATACATAGTTACTGCTTACTCAAAGGAGAAGAGGATCTTACATTGTTACATTGTTGCTTTCTTACATTACCTTATTACATTGTTCCATTACATTTTTTTAAAATATTTTTATTGAAGTTTATAATTGAAAATAAAAAAAGTGCTTTGTAGTTTTGTAGTGCTTTTATATTGATTTATCTATATAGACCATACATACACCATTCACTCACTCACCCACCCCCAATAATTCTGTTTGTATTTTTCTTCCTAAATCACTTCAAGCCCTTTGGGGAACAAAAGTAGAAATGTAGTAAAGATAAGTATAAACAGTATTTGTAAGTCTAATAATGACAATGCACTTTTAAAGAATACAACAGGCTATATTTATATTTAGTTGCTATAATTTATCAGCCTGGATGCAAAAACTTTATAGTACATAGCTTCTAGAGAGCCAGTGTTGTGTAACAGTTTGAAAACTGAACTATAACCGTGGAGACCAGAGTTCTATTCCCTGCTCAGCCACGGAAACCCACTGGGTGACCTTAGGCATGTCACACATTCTCAGACCCAGAAAACCCCACAATAGCTTTGCTTTAAGGTCATTGAAAGTCAGAAAACAACTTGAAGGCCCACAACAATAACAGAGTTTCTGGATCTCAGTCACTGACTTCTAAGATCTTTGTGTATCTTACTACAGCTACACAGACATTATGGAAAGAAGACCATCGGTTTTTCTCTCTCTTTCTTACCAATTTCAGATGAGCTGGTATCTTATACTTACATCATGTGGAGCCTCAGATACAGCTAGTCCCACAAGTCCAGTGGTCTGCAGAGAAATTTTTTTAAAAAGCTTATAGGTTATAAATAAGTCTGCAACTCAGTTTGACACATTTTTAATCAATCTCATTTGTTTTTCTTTGAATAAACAATTAATTTTGCATGCAAATAAAAACAATGTTTCTAAAGCATAAAGGACACTGCAGAGAAAGGATACTTGACACACCTGTCAAAAAATCGTAATTTTAGAAGCAGCAACTCTTCTATGTAAACAAGATTCCTTTAAAGTGCTACTTATCATCTGCATTTTTAAAAAAAGTATATTTAAAAAAAATTAAAAGACTGACTAAAAGACTAATACAACACAGCCTCTAAGCCTGGAAAACCCACAACAATCTATAAAAAGACTGACTGTTCATAAATGTTTTAAATCAATGAATGTAACCAGTTCAATAAAAACTGCATTTCTATTGTAAGTAAATTGATTTGAAGAGGCATCAATACCGGTAACTTTTCATTCCTTTCCCTCCTAAGCACTTAAACTAAACATGTCATCTAAGAATCACAGAACTGATTTCATCCATGATCACTGATTACATATTAATTAGAAGTTCATAAATTAAGCTAGTCTTCCAATTCATTGGATTCAGGGGATTATCTTTGGTATTCTGTTGTATGCAGCCCAGAAGAGCGATTATAAGTTGCAAAAATAATGAAATAACACTGCACATGTTTAAATACATCAGTACTGACAGCGCCTCCCCCGACGTTAAAACAATCACTCGGTATGCAAAAGAAGCAGTGTTACAGAAACATCACTATGGTAGGGATCACTTGGCACTTCACACTCTTTCACACATCCAAAGAATTCATGAAGTGGGTCAGATGACAATATGGGTTACTTGCATCAAGGTGACCAAATAAAGTGGGTCTATACATAACTACGTAAAGCACCTCTAAACAGTGACCACGAAAGTAGACTTATCACCTTTCAGAGATCCTCTGCACAAGGAGGAAACCCTGGCTGTACCCTGAATACCGACTGTGTGTAACATCTTTATGGACTTTCATTAGTATGTGCATAAAAGGCCCTGCTCATAGGCAATGAATGCACAGGTTGGCAGGGAATGTGGCTGCTGACTGCATTAATGGCAGGTGTGAGTAGCCTGAGAGAGCCCTGAACTCCCAATTGCCCAAAAGGTATTGGGTATAAAAATAAAACTGACACAGGCTGCTAATAATCAGCCTGAATATTAGGATGCATGGGAAAAAAACACCCTATCTTCAGCTCTCCCATGCAAGAAAACTGTATTTGAGAGATAAATATTTCATATTTTAAAGCAGTCAATATATCCTGTAGCAGTAATAAACCGGAGTTGATCAGAAACTACTGTGGAAGGATTTTTGATCCAGGGAGGAAAAGCAAAATGGGCTTGGGGTACCTCAAAAACAGATATATTAAAACAGGTGCTGTCATGTCAGATCATGTCACAGGAGACACAAACAGCACCTGATGGGGGTTGGAGGGTGGACTTATGTGGCTACAGGAAGACTATCTAAAGTGGGTGTGCAAAGGCTGCTGGATCAGGGTATGACTCCCAATCTGTTCTGAAGGGCTGCGAGATGCTCTGCGAGGATGGAGGAAAGTACCCAGAGCTTCATGTATTCTTTGCTGGGACACAAACCATCTCCACACTAGACTGTTATAGCGCTATTATTCCACTTTCAATATCCTATGGAATCCTGGGGTTTGCAGTTTAGGGAGGGGCCTTTGAGACCCCTCCCTAAACTGCAAATCCCGGGATTCCATAGGATGTTGGAAGTGGAATAATAGCGCTATAACAGTCTAGTGCAGAAATGGCCACCGAGTCCCCTTTGAGAGGGCCAGGATCAGACCCTATAAAGTCTAGAAGGAAGGAGGAGGGCCGTAAATCCACGAGCAGTCCTGTCTGAAAAAATCTGCTTCTTCCACAGCATGTCGATGCAACATGCGAACTCCATGACTTTAACTCATGTACTCCCCCCCCGGCTGCTTTTTGTTGACGTCTCGGTGGCGCCTTTTTGGTCAGGCTAATAAAGAAACAGCCCCAATATAGACGGAAAAATGGTCCAGCCTCCCTACTCCCCTCACGACCCCTTTCCCTCTCACCTTCTTTAGGACTCCAGCCATGGCCACTGTTCCCGCACGCAAGGAAACCTGGGAGAAAAACAACGCCGGCCAACCTCGCAACGACTGCGACTGCGCAGAAGGGAAAGGGAACAGACACTATACGGTGAGGACAAGGGCCGAGGACAAACAACTGCGCATGCGTACGACCGACACGGTGGAAACGGAAAAGGACACCGAAAAATGGTCTTTTGTTCTCCCAGGCACGCGTGCGCAAAAGCTTGCTCCGCGCGTTCTCTGAAAGCGTCATTCAAAGATAGGCGGGGCTGAACTGAGCGTCACCAATCATATGTTAGTGGGGAGGAGCTTCTTCGCTGCAGGCGGAAGCAAAACAGATCTTTTAAGGCCATTTCCGCACTAGCCTGTTATAGCGCTACGATTCCACTTTCAACATCCTATGGAATCTTGGGGTTTGCAGTTTCGGGAGGGGCTTGGGGTACCTCAAAAACAGATATATTAAAACAGGTGCTGTCAAAACAGGTGCGGCCCCTCCCGAGACTGCAAACCCCAGGATTCCATAGGATGTTGAAAGTGGAATCGTCGCGCTATAACAGGCTAGTGCGGAAATGGCCTAAGTGTGAAGGAAGGCGAGAGGGCAATGAGGGGTGGCAGTTGTCAACCATCAGGAAAGAGTTTTTTTTTTGTTTAATTGTTTTAAACAATAAACTGTGGAGTGAGTTTGAAACTAAAATTATTAAGCTCCTTTGAGAGCAGGGATTGTTTTATTTTTGTGCCTCTCTCCCTTTCCAAGTTCTGTAGGTAATACCTAGACCAATAAGCATGGCTCGTTGACAGTACGTTCCCTCGATCCATTTAGCTCTGGAGCCACCCAATCGGCCCTGCCACTGTCTGGGCAACCCCTGGAAGCCAGGAAAGAAATACGCAGAGTGGGCAGCACAAAAAAGCCTGGCCTCGTGCAGTATGAGTGTGGATCAGGCATGATGATCGGGCTTCCAAAAATTACAGAATTTAACAAACAGGAAAATGAGATTTAAAATGGAAGTGTTGTTAAAAAGACTGCGAAGCTTACAAATCTCTAACCTTGTGCAGCTCTAAAACAGCATGGGCAGAAATGAGAATAAGAGCATTTCACAGATTTTTTTTTTTTTTTAAACGGCATACGGATGGTCAAACAATATCAGTGTGGTCAGAATAGCAAAAGTTAATGATGAAAAAGGACAGATAAAGTAGGACAGGCTGTAGCAGTTTGCTCTTGCCTGAGCCTACCAGAGGTTAAGATTCTGCTCCATTCAGGTTCTTTGACAGTGGACTTGTGGGACATAAGACAGAAAAGGGTTAGGACTGCTGCTCCACAAGATCAACCATTTCGATTGCCCTTACTCACTTTCCAGACACAGATTCTATTCATTACATTACATTTTTACCCTGTACATTCATGAAAGATTGAAGAGTGGTTTTCCTCTGTGCCAATTTTATCTGCAGAGTCACCCTGTGAGGTGGATCAGATTGTGAGGAAGCAATTCGACCATGTTTGCCAAGCATGGGTGAGTAGTTATCTTAGACATAGACTGGAAAAGCTACGTCTTTGGGATTGCAAATCCCAGCCGGTATTGACAGTGACCATTCTGATGGGTGTTCTGGGTGTTGTAGTCAAAAAGCAAGCTCTGATATTAAGATGCTGTAGCTCTATTTTAACATTAACTGTTACATGCCATTTAGCTAAGACTTTTTAAAAAAAGCCTGTCAGACTAGTAGAGAGTTGGACAGTTAAGAGTAACCACAGAAGTACGCAAAATGGAGGGAAGAGATGGCAGCCTCTGAATACTAAACCATTCTATGACCCCCCACATACAACCATTTTTGAGAACTTAAATCCACAAACTTAACTTAAATCCACAAATTTCCAACTCACTGAAAACTACACTTTAAATGAGTTACTTCTCACTCCACAGACTTAGCTTCTAGATCTTCCCAGATCTTGGATTACTTTATCACTCAGTTCAGAATCTTCAGAATTCAGTTTGTTTATATTCAGCTCTACACGTTGCCATGTTAAGATGACAAGTCCCTGACATTGGACCCAGTGGTGCAGATGTTTGACCTACCCTGATTGCTGACACCTCTGCTGGAAAGAAAGAACATACAAAATATACTATGCTAGAGAAGAAGGATGTTTGGCCTGATGCTGGCTTACACTGATGTGTCTGCTTATGAACCAAGTGGGGGAAAGTCTCACCTTGAAAACTGTGTGGAGACGACATATTTGTAGCACTCTGGAGAATCTGATCCAATCCACTCATGTTCTGCTCAGGTCAGGTTCATTGTGCGAAACAAAGCCTCTCAGAATATAACTTATAGCTTGATTGATTACAAATAGAGGGAAATAGGATGCAATAATGGAAATAAAAGTAAAGAATGTCTTCTTACATCTCTGAAGCAGAATGCTGACACAGCCTTGTGTTCAGGTTGTCTCTAAAAAGTGCAAGCAATATCTTGATCAGCTCCAGTGGACCTTCATAGTTTTCAGACATGGCACTAGTATTTACTTTTTCTGACACTGGGACAAAGAAATACAATTATATATCCTAACATGACGGACTTTCTAGAAGTTACAATGATATCTGTTGGTTGGGAGAGGTGTATTCTCCCCTCCACCTTCCCCTTAGGTCTAAGAGAGAGAAGATTCCTGACCTTATCAGTACCAGGGCTGGCACAGTCCAACCCCAGTGAGCCCAGTATTTATTATTTGTTATGCTACCATATCTCTACCTTGCACAAAGATGCCCTGATGCCTCTCTAAGGAATGTATAAAGCCCCAACAGAGTACAGCAAGACTGTGCTGTGATATGCAGGCCTTAAAGCATATTAATACATGCAAGCGGGTTTATACATTAGAAAAATGTACAAATACATGATAAAGGAGAAGCCCAACAGCTACGCTCATTGCCAAGCCATTTCCGCATTAGATTGTTATAGTGCTATTATTCTATTTTCAACATTTTATCAAATCCTGGGGTTTGCAGTTTGGGGGGGGGGCTTGAGACCCCTCCCTAAACTGCAAAACCCAGGATTCCATAGCATGTTGAAAGTGGAATAAAAGCACTGAAACAGTCTAATGCAGAAGCGTAGCCTGTCTTCTATATACACAATCCACTACAGTATTCCCCCTTGCTGATTCCATGAATAGGACTGCCAGCACAAGACTATTCCATGCCCTAACATTTCATGGTGGGGGACACTTAAGGATGACCCCTTGTGATGCTATTAAGCATCAACTTCAGTTGCTGAGTATATCATTCAAATCAAAAACAATTCTAATAAATGAGAAACTGAGAGAGAGAACATATATCTTTCAAGATATTACTCTCACCCTGAGAACCAGAGAAGATGGGCTAGGACCTAAGATAAAGCATGTATATATACGTCTTTAAGATCAAATATATTAAAATCACTTCAGGTTCAGATATGATCTCAATTATTTCATTGGTAAATCTTGTAACTTTGGTGTTCAAGTGTTTTTGCCCTCAAGTGCACTAAATGGCATTTGGAATCTACTGTCTAGGTGCAGTCCTTTCTATGTTACAGTTAATGAGAAATGTTACAAACAGTTTAATTAGAATTATAAATTTAAGATAAGCTGATAGCTCATTAGCTACTTGGTGTAGGCTATGGCCATACACTATTCAGATCTCAGGTTGCTTTGATGAGGTTTTAGAGCAATAGTGTCATACTTTCCTGCAGTCTGCTTGTGTTTCAGTTGCATAAGGTCAGTCCTTAATTTAACTACCAACTGTGTTGTTAATTTTAGAAATGCCACATGACCCATCCCTTAGTAGGCCCATGTCTGCATGTTTGAAATTCAGGGCCCAATAAAACAATGGCAAGATTTTGAAAAGGTGAGAATCTCCTTTATCTATGGGTTGTTAATTAATCTAATGGCAGTAGAGTGAAACAACGAATGCTGTGTTAGGAGTAAAACCAAATATAGATTCAAATTTAATAATAGATGATTGCTGTGAATAATTCTAACCTGCATGTTTCTTCTTCATTTGTGTTATCATGAAAATTGCAAAAGATGTTTAGTTGTTTATGTCTAATTGCCTATGCTCGATTAATTTCTTCCGTCGTATTAAAAACCTGGCCAGTTTGCTTAAAGTGAATATACCCATGGAATGTCTCTTTCTATGAATATTTAAAATATCTGCAGTAAATTTAGTCATGGGGGGAGGATTTTAAATACTTTCTCTCTGACTGAAAGCTGTGGACTTTGAAGTGCTAAACTTTTAGAGATATAACCCAAGAATGCAAAATAACATTGGTATTTGTTTTTTTAAAAAATCACCTTGAATTAGAAGTGAAGCAATATCATTTTAGGTTTGCTGTCCTATTTTTGGAACTAGGGCTATTTGTGGGTTCTTCTAGAAAATTAGCTGATCTTGATAAAAGTGTATCATCAGAGGCTTTACCTGCCCTTGACAAAAGAGTGTTGATAGCTCCCCAGTGATTTATCTCTATGGGGCATGGAAGGCTAGGATAGTAGGGATGACTCATCTGGACTTGTACAGAGCAGGAGGGAGGGGGTCAAAATGTGTGTGTGAAAAGAACAAATTGCAGTTTGAGTGTGCGAAGGGAAAACGCACAAGGAGCTGAGACTGAGCTCTGTAAACATGTCAGTGTACTGGTTCTTTCGACCTGACCTGGAAGCAGTTGAAATAGATTTACTGCTGGAACGTTTAAAATTTGCCTTTCCCCATCTCTGTACTTGTACATGGAGACAAGTATTGTGAAATGCTAAGTTACCTCTGGTAACTTTTCCCTGAAGGAAATCAAAACCAGAGCTTGGAAGTAAAACAATTACAGGTAATGTAATTAATGTAAAGCAGATTAAAGTGACTGGGGGGGCTCTGAAGCAATTATTTAATTTATTCAAATTTTGAATTACTATTCTGCAGTTGGTTCCGTGGGTTTACTTTAGTTGAGACTAGCAGTTGGATTTAGGCCCACATTTTGAGCAAGTGGCCACGAAGCAAATGTTGCTATATAGAAAGCTGCACATAAGCAGTCCTGTCCTTCCTCCCAGAAAACTGAAATTGCAGTCCTTAAACCTGCAGGGCCATTTCCGCACTAGCCTGTTATAGCGCGGTGGTTCCACTTTCAACATCCTCTGGAATCCTGGGGTTTGCAGTTTCGGGAGGGGCCGTCCGGCCCCTCCCGAAACTGCAAACCCCAGGATTCCAGAGGATGTTGAAAGTGGAACCACCGCGCTATAACAGGCTAGTGCGGAAATGGCCCTAGTTATGTAGTGTCCTGTCAAGTGCTTCACTTTGCCCTCACAAGTAGAGTGCAGATTGGGAAGAGGAAAAGCACTGAGCCCATAATAGGTAGTATAGTATCCCAGCCAAGAAATAACTGGCTCCCCACTCCATTGTTCAGTTTCAAATACTATCTTTTAATTAATTTGTAGTTCATTCCATGGCTTTGTTATGCAGTTTATCCTTTTTGAATACAATTGCAGTGATTAATATTTCACATGCACACTGTTTTGTGGATTTGAAATTGATGTAAATCTCCCCACAAATGCTAATAAAGAATAAACATTGACACAGCACCAGCCATGCAAGTAAGATTTTAAACAAATAAACTACTATTTTGTAATTCAGCTGCTGAGTGGAAAGTTTTTCTCAGGGCATTTGTGCACTACACTGTTATAGTGCTATTATCCCACTTTCAGCATCCTGTGGAATTCTGGGGTTTGTAGTTTACTGAGGCCAAGGAGCTCTCTGGCTAAGAATTCTAAATGGCCCTCCCTAAACTGCAAAGCCCAGGATTCCAAATGGAATAATAGCACTATAACAGTATAGTGCAGAAATGGTCTTAGATTTAGATTGCTTTATTGTGGGTAGTTATCAGGCCTTTATAAAAGATCAGTTAACAAAGGATACAGCATATCCATGTAAAATCTTCACCCTTAAGATATAGATGAAGTTCTGATTCCATCATATCTATTTGCTTATGTGAACAGACTGAGGGAAACAGGAATTCAGGAAGACCTAAGGGGATACAGGTCCTTCAGCCTTGATATAGAATAACACAGAAAAATAGGAATATTTTATTATCTTTTTTTTTTTTATGGGAAACATTTAGAGCCAGCCAGATGTAAAATCACATCATTTACAAGTTGAAAAACAGCAATGTCAAGATGTATTCATACCAGATGCCACAATTAGGTGCCAGCACTAACTTTAAATAAGGTCTTAATATAAAGAGTCTGCAGATAGTATAAGTTTATCTAATTACAGGTCCTTACTGTTTTTTAAATTCCAAATCCATTCTTTGTGTATGGTATTTAATGCTAGACTAAGATAATTTAGACTAAGATTATCTAGATCCATTTCAATCTGGTTTCAGGTCTAGCTATGAGACTGAGACAGCTTTGGTTGCCTTGGTGGATGACCTACACCAGGAACTAGACAGGGGGAAGTGTGCCCCTGTTGGTTGTGCTGGACCTCTCAGCGGCTTTCGATACCATCGACATGGTATCCTGGGTTGCCTTGCGGGGATGGGACTTGGAAGCACTATTTTACAGTGGCTCTGTTCCTTCCTGGAGGGCTGAACCCAGAAGGTGGTGCTGGGGGATTCCTGTTCAACCCTCTGCCCTTTGGCCTGTGGGGTCCCTCAGGGTTTGGTTTTGTCCCCCACGCTATTTAACATCTACATGTAACTGCTGGGAGAGGTTGTCTGGAGTTTTGGGATTCGATGCCATCAGTATGCAGATGACACCCAACTTTATTACTCCTTCCCACCACAAGCCAAGGAAGCTGTATTGGTCCTAAACCACTGCCTGACATCGGTAATGGACTGGATGAGGAAAAACAAATTGAAACTTAATCCAGACAAGACAGAGCTGCTCCTGGTCAGTATAGAGGCAAAGAGATTCAGCCTGTGCTAGATGGAGTTACACTCCTCTTGAAGATGTAGGTCTGCAGCCCAGGAGTGCTCCTGGATTCAACTTTGAGCCTGGAAGCCCAGGTTTCAGCAGTAGCAAGGAGTGCATTTGCACAGTTAAGGCTTGTGTGCCAGCTGCGTCGGTTCCTTGAGATATCAGACCTGGTCATGATAACGCATGCCTTGGTTACATCCTGGTTGGAGTATTGTAATATGCTGCATGTGGGGCTGCCTTTGAAGAGTGTTCAGAAACTTCAGCTGGTTCAAAGAGCTGCAGCCAGATTGTTAACTGGAGCTGACTACAGGGATCACACAACACCCCTGCTGCAACAGCTCCACTGGCTGCCAGTCTGTTTCTGGGCACAATTCAAAGAGCTGGTGATGACCTTTAAATCCCTACATGGCTCAGGTCCAGGTTATTTGAAGGACTGTGTTTGAAGGACCTACGAACCAGCCCAGGCTTTGAGATCTGCTGGAAAGGCCTTTCTCTCTGTCCCACCATCTTCACAGGAACATTTGGTGGGAACATGGGAGAGGACCTTCTCAGTGGCTGCTCCCAGGCTCTTGAACTCTCTTCCCAGAGAGGTCAGACTCGCACCTTCCCTGCCTACTTTCCGGAGACAACTAAAAGCATTCTTATTTCTGCAGGCATTTTATACATAATTAGTATGAAGAAAGGTGCTGGTCATTTTAATTGTCATTTATATGTTGTTTTTAATATGTATTTTAATATTGTTTTAATTGCTATTGTTGTTTAATGTGCTTTTTGACTTTTGTTTTAACTATGTTCTCTTTTAAGTTTTGTAAGCCACTTTGGGTCCTTTCAAGGAGAAAAGCAGATATAAATAAAGACAATCATCATCATTATCATCAACATCATCAATAAAGGTTACCTACAGAGTGTGATACACAGTGTATTCTTAGGTTAAATATAAAAGGAAGCAATCAAGAATAGATCTAGAATGTTGAAAGCCAGCTTACTAATATATCAGTATATTATTAATTACTACCCAGTCTTCTAACTAATTTTAAATGTGTATATGGTAAGTTTTCCCAATGACATCAAGTAAACAGGTCTATAAATGGGGAGTTAACTGCAAAGCTTAATGCCTTATAGCTCTGGGTGAATCAGGTGGTTTCCTACATCACTTTCTTTAAATCCAAGCTGGAACAGCATTATGTCCTCCTTTTTCATCAATGCTGAAGCAAATCCACCTCCTGACCGGAGCAGCAGAAGCCATTATCATCCTTGGAAGGAGCTTCATTATGTAAAGATTTGAGAGAATCCATCCTGTTCCATTTGCACTGTCTAGATATATGATCACCAACTTTTGGTCAAAAGTTCTTGAACCTGAGTTATGTCTGCAGCTAAGCTCTCTGGGCAAGTAGCAGAGATCATAATACGTCCTGGAAGAAAGCAGAGGTCCAGGCCTGCCATTTTTTGTGATGAACTCTAAATATTCCCAATATTTGCATCTGAAATTATCACAGTAGGAATTAGATCTATGTTATTCTTACCCAAGATGTAGAAATTAAAGATGAGCAGGGTCAGCTTGATTAGCACTTGCATGGAGGGACTGCCAACAAGTACTAGGTACTGTAGGCTGTATTTCAGAGGAAGGAAGTGGCAGTATTCTTTGGCTAAGAAAACCCTATGAAATTCATGGGGTCACCATAAGTCAACAGGCAATTGGAAGGCACGTATATCCCTTACCAAAATCTTGAAAACACTATACAGTCATTTTGCTTGGAACAGCTTGAGAGTGCTGAACAGAAGGATTTTCTTTGATATTACTTGACCTTTCTTTAGGTTGTTATATGGCATGAAAGGTGTGGGGATGCATATTCTACATTGTGCTGACCTTCTACACGCATTCTAACTTGAGTACAGAATAGGATAGGCTTCTTTTAAGAAGTTGTTTATGCTGAAACATCCTTTTCCTGCAGAAAGGGGGCAGAAGAGACATGGTAATTTCTATTATTACTGATGTTAAGCCCTGTTTTTCAGTTTTAAAAATGGAGAGATTTCTGGGCACACAGATGCTATATTTATTTGTGGAAATAATTGTGGCCAAGAGTTGATGGCTGAAACAAGGTCATGTGTTGGTTTCCCCAGAAAGGAAAGAGATGCTACAGTGGAGTTTTTATTGATTGGGAAAGGCGCTTCACATATGTTAAGTTCAACCCTTGGAATCTGGAAAAGTGCAGAATTCAAATGTTGAATTTATCAGATAATTCTGCATGATCCTTGAATCTCAAGAATGAACGGGAGTGAGTAGAGTGCAACTGTTGATCACTTTAGTTTTACAAACTGTTAAGTTTGATAGCCCGAGCTCTTGCAGTTCCTTATAATTGCTCACAAGGAGTTGCAATTTACAGGTGGAAGGGAAAGAGGGGGGTGAAAAGTATGACCTGATATAGGGCTCATCCATCCTGTAATTTGCTTATGCCTTTCTTTTCTATTCACCTCTTCTAAATTTATGACACTGTATTTTCTGATATACTCTTGTGCGTCTATGTGTCCTCAAGTCACCTGTTGACTTATGCCGACTCCATGAATTTCATAGGATTCTCTTATGCAAGGAATATTCAGAGGTGGTTTTTCCAGTTCCTTCCTCTGAAATATAGTCTATAGTACTTGGTATTCATTGGCAGTCTCCCATCTAAGCACTAACCAGGGCTGACCCTGCTGTTACCCCAATTTCTAGGGTCCCTTGGGGGACACCTCAATGTGTTCCACATGATGGGGAGTGGAAACTAGCTAGAGCACAACCAAGAGCAATACGAGAGGCAGGGTAACCTGGCAGGGTCTTTTTACCCAGTGTTTATGGGGTCAGGCCAAGCCAAAAACCACACCAAATTGCCTAATAAATGATTTTATTGAATGTAAGTCTTACGCACCAACGCACTCACGGACACACTCACCCAAGAGCTATTAAGAAATAAAAGAGAGTAAATTGGACAGAGGGAGTATTGAAGGGGTGTTGTTGGGGTAATACTGCACCTTGTCCTGAAGTCCTGGGTCCGAGAAGGCAGCGAAGAAGTGGGGTTCAGCACAGAGAGGGCTGAGGGGATCACTTAAAAGACAGAGAAACAGTCTGCTGGGATGACTGGAAGTGATCCAAAGAACTGCTCAAAGACTGGGACTATTTGTAGGGGAAAAAGTAGCTGGAGGACTAATCCTTTCCCGGGGAGAACAATGGGTGTTGGAGTGATAATGAAGCTCCACCATGGTAATTTCCTTTGTGTGATGAGATTGCAAGGTGTTGCCAAAGTCTCAGGATCTTCGGCTGTGTTAGTTTGTGGTGTGATTTCATGTAAGTGGTCCTCGCCTGATGGAATAGTTACTCAACTTGGGGCAGACATGCTAATCCCCTCAAGCCAGCTTCTCAGGGGCTGAGGACCCTTTGGCCCTTTCCACACGTCGGTGGGGAAACGGGGAAAGCCACGCCAAAACGTGGGCTTACCTCGTTCCGTCGCCGTGCGGAGGAGAGCATTTCGCTGCTCTACACGCAGCAGTGTCCTGCAGCGTCCTCAGCACCCGGCAGCGCCCAAAATGGCAGATTTTGACTGGCGGAGCCTCTCCACCAATTGGAGAAGCCCGCCAGCCGGAAATCCTGCCCCTTGCCCGATCTGCAGGGATGCTCTTTCGCGCGTCCGTAAATCCATACGGGCGCTGCGACGGGGCTGCACGGGGCTGGACGTCCTGTGCCTTTGAAAAACCACATAAAAACCACATAAAATGTGGTTTTTCAAAAGCATGCGGCGCCATCACTTGCAGGCGCCCGACCGCGTATTGCGGTGTGGAATTACTCGAGAGTAATCCACCCCAATTCGCGTAACGGTGTAGACGACCTCCGTGGAGGTCGATCTACACCGCTTTTTTAACTCCATGTGGAAAGGGCCTTTATTCATTGTGGGTTTACACATCTTGAGGTCTCCTGGGGCTACGTGACTGGGGATTTTTACTGGTCTGACCTGATTTTCAGTCTTTCGACCGTGCCTGCCTACGTGCTCCTTCGGGGGACCTCTATGGCACACAGAATTATTTAATATTAAAAATTGTAGACTCCGGGATGGGGTTTCTTTCTCGCAGTAACACTGCTTAGCTTCCAGGATCAGACAGAATCTGGTACCTTTGGGATATTTAGGCACTATTCTTACATGGTCATTAATCCCACTGTCTTTTCAAAAAGTAACTACTAATTTGTCTCAGTTCTCTACAGAACAATTAAGGCAAATGTGACCTTCTGTTTATTTCTGCAGTTAGAAAGCAATTGGTTAATACATACCAGGAAAATGGATGACAATGAGTACTCTGAGGAAGACCACCTCACTGACTATGCCATTCAGTTTAGCATCCAGGAATCTCTTGAAAGCCAAAGACATCAAGAAACTCCTTTGCCCAGTCATGAAACACGGTATGTAGTAGTCTTATTGGCAAGTTGTGAATCTCTGGCCCTATATCCTCTGAATATTTTAATCTGTTTCCCTCATATCTATAGTGTATTCCTTTGAAGTTGACTGCCCTAAATTTAGTTACTTGTAACTTAATTCCTATTATTCCTATTATTTCAGCAGGATCAGTAGTACAGAAGATATTGTAATAGTATATAAGGTAGTCTGATTTTCTTTATTATTTAAACTGATAGCCTAATTCCCTGTTTTGCTCAGGATGTATATTAATATATTTAAAAGAACATATCAAAGTCCTTTAAAGAGGGACAAAATTGGGCACAACTTTTACTAAGCCAATTTTTTTGTTGTTCAACCAAAATTAACCAAACCATCCTAAACGAATAGGCCTTGTTAACTCTTTGGAAAGCCTTGCAATATTTACTGAAAATATTTCTTTGCCTACCATTATCCTTTAAGTTTGGCATATAGATGGCACCTTCAAGTTGGTCTTGGAGATCACAATTCAATGACAAGGAGACATATTTGACTCTATTGCAGACAAATGTCATAGCCCTTCTATGTTTCTATTTTTTGTGTTGACTAAGAATTTCATATACATTTGGTCACCGCTATCAAAGGCATTTTTGCAACTCTTTAAGACTTCACTGTGAAATGTCAGCTATATTAAATGAAATAATAACAGTGGTATGAGATGTTATTTATATATTTTTCTATTACTCATTCAATAGGTTTGTTCCAGTCAGTGATCAAAACAGGAAACTCGTAGCTGCCATAAGAGAAGGTACCAGTATTAAAAGACATCAGTGTAAAAACAATTATATTATTATCAGTTATTGTTGTGAATGATCACTGTGGTTATTTGGCTTATATGTAATCCTTATTAAATGATTGTCACTGATCGATTATTTACATTATGGAAATACTGAACAGGATGTTGGCCATTATCTTCAAGGCACTGCAGTACCTTTTCTTTTTGAAAGGCAACAGTGGTTTCTCTTAATTATGAATTGATTTTTTCCCCCTCCACATTAAGTCTATTAATTTTTTCTTTAGGTCAAGTCTATGATCTTCAAAAATATGTGAAATGCAAATACGCTTTGGATGAAGGTGATGAGAGAGGTTGGTTTCCTATACATGAAGCTGCTGCTCAGCCAATTCAGCAAATACTTGAAGTAATATTAGATGGTAAGTTGGCAGAGAATATTATAAAGTTTGGCTGAGATGGAAAAGATGCAAATGCAATGCATTAAACCAGTTTCCATGGGAAATATGGATGTATTTCCTTTGTGCTTTAGCTCCATTTTTGTCCATTGTAGTGTAAGGAGGAGAATGTTTTCATAAGCAATGGATTGTGTTATATTAAGCCTAGAGTTTTTAAATTAATGACTTTTCAGTGGTGTGTTGTGCTAGTTTTATTTTTTTATGGATACATTTCAAATTGTTATTAGTTCATGTATATTTTAATGTTACTGTTGTGCACTTTCAGGTTGTATCTGATTTACAGCAACCCTATGTTGAAGGGGAGTTTCTTGCCAAGATTTATTCTGGGGTGTGGTGGTCACTGACTTCTTCTTAGGCCGAGAGAGTGTGACTTGTCCACAGTCACCCAGTAGTTTCCATGGCAGAGTAGGGATTTGAGCCCTGGTCTCTCAGAGTCCTAGTCCAACACTCAAAACATTACATTTCTTTTGTTACCCTGTTTACTGGGGGTCCCGTGAGGGACACCAAAGTGCGCTCTCAAAATATCAAAAGGTGGTGAAATTAGCAAGAGCACAAGTTAGCACTGCGAGAGGCAGGGCAACGGAGTAGAATCTTTTACCCAATGTCTATGGGGTCAGGTCAAGTCAAGGAGCAAACAGGATTGAAATAATAAATGTGATCTTTATTAAAATACAATCAAACAGTGTATGCAGCACACTCACACAAATAACTATGGAAAATAAAGTTGGGAGTGAGACAGAGGGATTTTTGAGAGGGATTGTTGATTCAGGTGATACTACACCTGTCCTGAAGCCCGGGTAGATCACTGCGAAAGTTCGAAGGTGCGTAGTCTCAGTACGTGGGACTGAGGGGAAGGCTCGCCAAGCAAAGCGGCAGCAAGGCTGGATGGAAGTCGAGAGCAATCCAGGTGATCCGAGGAAGGTCTCGGAGTCTGGGATTTTTATAGGGAAAAATGTGGCTACAGGCTATTCCGTACTTGGGGAAAACAATATGTTTCGGGCTGGAGACAAAGCCTCCGAAAGTTCAGAATTTAGCATGATTGAGTTAGTTCCGAATTGACAAAGAAGCAAACAGTATACAAATGCAGAGTGCTCAACAGATGAGGATTCTCAGAATCAAGCCTCCTGCTCGGGGCAGGGAGTTCTTTGTAAGTAGCGTACATACATAATAGTGTGCTTGCCGGGAGGTCTCCTAAAGCGGCGATCTGGCTATTTCTGGCCTGCCTGGGTGAGAAATGGAATGTCCAGCGATTAGTGGCCGTGCCTAGTTTCGTGCTTGTCCGAGGGCCTCACAAACACGTGGAGAGGGATGGTAGAGGAGAGCCAAATTGTTGATATCAACATGATATCTAATGTCACCCCAAGTGTGGCTTAGGAACTGCAGTATAACACTTTGTCTCTAATATCATAAATAGTTTGAGTTCATATAATCAGCAGCCTTTTGAATATGTTTACTCTATTCTTGTTTTTTTACTTTTGTTTCAATTTTCTAAGTTGGCTTGACTCACAGTTGTGGGTGAGAAAGGCAGGATAATGAATGAATAAAATGAAGAAGAAAATATAAATATCAGTTTCAGAGTTGGTAATGCCTTTATAGGAAAAAAGAGACACTGAGTTCCAGTGATTTTGGCAGAGAAAAGAAATTCTCAGTTGAGTCCCCAAACGGGATGCCTCTGAGAGGATAAGAAAAACTGTGAATATTTGTCACATCCCTAGTCAGTGATGAAACAAACAAACAAACAAACAAACAGATTGTATGCTTACAAATTCTACTCATGTACATAGTGTAATGCTTTATCAAGGATGCATTGGTCTCTGTGGTCTAAATCCACCATGGTGGTGTTGCTACAATGTGGGCTTTATAAAAATTTCTTTCTCCAATCACATGCAATTCTTGGAGCTGCTCAAAAATGGATTCCAGATGGTTTTCTGGTCCTTCAGATCAGGTTTTTATGTTGGGGGCTGCAGTGGGAAGGGGAAAATGCACTGTCCCCCTTTGCTGAATTCCCTTGTTCTGTTTTCAAAACACCAGGAGAGGATTCTGCACTCTGATTCTATTATTCTTTCTAATATGCGATATATAGCTGGATAAATTAAATTAAATTAATCAAATTTTTCCTTTTTGGAAACTTAATATGTCTTATTGAATCCCCCTATTTAGTTCCCTCTTCCATGGTTCCTGGTTTAACAGTTAGGAAGGGAAGCCTGTATTTTTTCCATATTCCCTTGAATCCTACCTTACTGTTATCTCCTTGGGCTGTCTGCTGTCTTTCGGCTTCCCCTTGTTTTCATGCCATGCCAACTCAGCTGCAGCATAAATTTTCCCTTTCCATCTCTAGCCTTTGAGACTATGTCCCATATCTAAGACCATTTCTGCGCTACGCTGTTATAGTGCTATCATTCCACTTTCAATATCCTGTGGAATTCTGGGGTTTGTAGTTTACTGAGGCCAAAGAGCTCTCTGGCTGGGAGTTCTAAATGCCCCTTCTTAAACAGCAAACCCCAGGATTCCATAGATGTTGAAAGTGGAATAGCACTATAACAGTGTAGTGTGGAAATGGCCTAAATTTGATGTTCCGTTTCCTCGTGATAATCAGAGGTTGTAAAAGTTGCATTTTTTGGATTAGAACTCCTAGAATCCTCTAGTCAAAATAGCAGGAGAATCTCATTTAGAATCTGATTCTATCCATCAGCCAATGTACATCCAACACTTTAGTATAGAACATTGTGTATCTAATACAACACATCCAATTTTGCACTAATGAAATTTTTACAAAAAGGTGTACTCTTAGATCTGAAAATTACAGCCATCTCTTTGGCAGTATGTGCAGAGTACGTGACCATAAGTTGTTGATTCAGATCACTGGACTGATAGCTTCAAGTTCCTGCTATGCTATCAGAACCAGAAGTTTCATACAACATCTTATTTGAACAAGAGGAAAAATATCTCCCCATGTGTGCCTGGCTAAGTTTTAAAATCCTCAGGAGACAGCTTTCTGTCAGTCTCATCAACTTCAGAGGCACATTTGGTGAGGATGAAAGAGAAGCTCTTGAGAAAGACTTCTCAATGGCTGCTCCTATGGTATAGAACTCTCACCCATGGGAGACTAGGCTGGATTCTCATCCTTCCTCTACATCCACCAGAAGGTAAAGATCTTTTTATTTGAACCAGCATTTGGTGATTAAGGATTATGTGGAAATGTTTTAACGAAGTACACGTGTTGCATTTTTTCTGGTTCTTGTTTTAAAAGATTTTATATTGTTTGAAGTAGCTTATATGTGTTTTAACATCTTTACTATCAATCTTTAATTCATGTACCTTGTTATAAATCATGTGTGAGTCACCTTCAATCCTGTCTGGGAGAAAGGTGGGTTATAAGTTAAATAAGTGGACTATGTTGCCTCGGAGTGCAGTGGCATGTCCTTCTTTGGAAGTTTTTAAACAGAGGCTGGATGACCATCTTTTGGGAATGCTTTGATTGTGTATTTCTGCATGCCAAGGGGTTGGTCTCAATGGACTTTTTGTTCTCTTCCAGCTCTATGATTCTGTGAAATAAATGAGTAAGTAAATAAATAAATTCAACATGCATCTTCAGTACTTATAGGAGTGATTGATAAGCTAGCTGTTATTTTTAGTTTCTGAAAAAACTTTCATGTACCTTTATATGATTTTTCTTGGATCTATGTATATTTTTTCATGTGACATCCATATACTTACACAGTTTGTCTCTTTCAAAATTATTTCTAGCTTCTTATAAAACTATGTGGGAATATAAAACATGTGATGGAGAGACACCATTAACATTAGCTGCCAAATCTGGCCATGTGGCAAATGTAAGGACGTTATTGGAAAAGGGTGTATGGCCCAATACTACTAACGGAAAAGGAGAAACACCTCTTCTGATTGGTAATCACCTCATTAATACTTTTGGGTTTTTTAATGGCTAATTCTTGCAAAATCATCATCATCGTCATCATCATCATCATCATCATCATCTGTACTGTACAAGGAAATCTGGTAGCTCAGCATGCAAACCTCTAATCACATGAGCAAATGATATTCAGCCCATTATCAGCTGTCAAGTTACATCTCATTTTGTTTTTCTGTGACTCTGAATCATTCCTCTTTGTCCCTGTACTGCTCTGTGCTTCTTTTGAAAGCTCGCACGTACAAATCAGTTGAGGAATAAAAAAGGAACAGTTCAGAAGGCTGGGTTGTTTCTTCAGTTTCTAAGGCATCAAAAATTGTATTATTTGGAACCACAGAAAACTGTGTGCTGTTCTGACCCCCTCATGTTGTCAGCTCTTGATCGATGCCCTAATTAACAGGGAACTCGCTGGCAAAGAGTTGAGAGCAGTGCTGCCTGCAGGGTGCCAGGAGCCCTGCAGCTTCTTGCACACTCCACCCAGATTTTTAAAAATAAAAATTAAACTGAAAAAGTGTCTTACACCATTAGGGGGTATTGGGGTAATTTCTCTGTTTGATGGTGGCAGCAAGCCTGTGGATTTTTTTTTTCAAAGCTATAAGCAATTTCTCATCACTTCTCATTTTAAAAAAAGAGTCCCTTGTGAGGAACGGAGGTCAGTTAATGGGGTAATGAATCTGCTGCATTGTCTGAGTCTGAGCATTAACGGAACTAGCCTAGATGGGGAATCTATTTCTAATCTGAACACCTTGGATAATTCCTTTAACATTTGACTAAACCCAGAGTTGATTCACTGGCCCAATGGCAATGGAGCCATCTGTTAGAAGTGCAACAGTGCTTAGCACTGAAGAATCAAGAATGCCTCAGAGTGGACAGCAGTAATAAGGGCTACTTTGTTTGAGGGACCCACAGTGTCCTCCTTCTTTGCTGTACCTGCCCTGACCCATCTGTGAGGTAAACTGATACTCTTAGGGATATTTTTCTCCACCTCTTCTATTCCCATGAGCCTCTTCCCAGCTTTTCCCGAGAATGCAGTTAGATTATGATAGCACCCTGAGTAACTTTCCTGTCTTAGAATGGAGTTCCTGTAATAAAGCCTTTATTTGTTTCTCTGAGCCATTGGTATCTTTGCTTCTCAATCAGTATTACTGCTCCACAGCAAACACATGCTCTCTATCACCATCAGCTGCTACTGATGGGGAGAAGATAGCAAAATCAGCCACACAACTTCTAGGAACTTTTTCAGTAAAATAAATAAGAACAATTGGGGGTGACACATTGGGGAAAGAGCAAGCAGCTCTCTGAAATCTGGCAGGGGATATCTATCATTCATAGAAATCAGGAAGTAGCTCACTCCTATTCTATAATATACACAATGTTCTCTTTTGCTTTTTGAGAGAAGAACAGTTTTCTCTCTGTTTTGTAGGCAAAATTAAAGATGGCATTAATAACATGGAAACCATTACTAGGCATGCTTGCAGAAACGTAAGTTGCTGTCCAAGAGGGAGAAGTGAGCAGTATGGATATTAAAATTTGTCAATTTGAATTCCCTTGCATTCAGAATTCTTTAAGCCTTAGGTTCTTTCCAAGCTGAATATAAAGAAATAGGTGTGTTGTGGCAAAGTGTCTGCAAACAAACTGACACAAAATTCTCCTCCATTTGCACTGGCCAAAGGGAAACATTAAATCAGCAGTAACAGAGTTAAATTCAAAACAAGACTTTCAAAGGTTAAATGCTCAAAGTCCTGAGCCAGGGTGGATTAATATCTTAGGGTAAAGGATGGGTGATGTGTCCAGGAGTGACTTTGCTTAGCTTCAGCAGGTATACCAAGGTGCTTCTCAAAAAGCTAGAGATGATCACTATGAACCATCCTTAATTACTTGACTTCATTATGCAAAGAGGTCTTGCAGCACCTTTGAGACTAATTGGGAAAAAGAAGTGTATAGCATAAGCTTTTGTAGACTCAGTGGGCTTCAACAGTAGCAGTTCGCTCCAGGGAGTAGTCTTACCTACAAAAACTGATGCTACCAACTTCTTTCTCTCAGTTAGTCTCAAAGGTGCTGCAAGATCCCTTTGCATACTGATCCAGACAAACATGGCTGCATCTTTGAATTCTCACTCTTCATTAGACTACTGTATTGCACTTTGCATGGGTCAGCTCTTGAGAGAGCTTGGGGAGAAGCTATAGCTAATGCAAAATGCAGTGGCCAGGCTGTTATTTGGGGTGTGCGTTAGAGTCCAAATATTACCCATTCTAAATGAACTGCACTGGTTTCCAATTTTTCTCCAGGGTTAATTCAAGATGTAGGTTTTGACTTATAAAGCCTTAAAGGGTTGAGGTCAGGATATCTGAAAGACTGCCTTCTCCCATGTGAGCTAGCCTATAATCTTAGTTTCTTTATTGGAGGCCCTGTTGCTTGTCACAACACTGCAAAGAGCTAGGTTGGTGAAAATAAAAGGTGTTTTTTTTTTCTGTTGCAGCACATTGATTGTGGAGCTCCTTTCTCAAGGGAGTCAGGCATGCTCCATCCTTACTGAATTTCCAATTTCCAAAAAGCAGTGTAAACAGCATGATCATGACAGCTTTCAGCTTTTTCAGTTGTTTTAAGTGCTTTTTTGCCTTTTTATTATGATTTTATTGCATATTGCTTTGGGACTCTGACAGGCAGAATAGTGATTTGCAAATACTTTAAATCAGGAATGGGCAACTATGGTGAGTTGAGGAACCAGCTTTCTGTCTCTGGAAACTTCCAAGGGCTTCAAGGACTGCTAAAAATACAAACATACCAATCCCAGAAGTAGCACAAAGGTCCTTGCAACCTGTTCAAAATGGAGAAGGGCCTTCTTTGCTGTGACATCCAAAGAAGGGTGCCCTTCACTTGAAGGACTGATTTTTTACAACATTGATTTTACCTGGGTGCCAAGTTAAAAGCGGGAGTGTTGGGGGCTTTATAATTTCATCCAAATGTGTATCCGTACAGGGTTTTGGAATATTTCAACTTTTTAAATTGTCCAGCTTTTAAATTATTCAATTATACAATATGTTTTTAGAATGTTTAAATTATTTTTGTTTTAAATTTGAATATCTTTAAATTGATTTCATTGTAACCTACCCTAAAATCCTATGATATAGGGCAGGATATAAATAGTTTAATAAATAAATAAATAAATAGTCTCAGGTATCCATTTATCTTTGTTATTCTTTCATGTAGTAAAGCAGATCGTAAAAAGATTTTAATACAAATTGACAGCTGGTTCTTTTTAAACACAACATCTAACTTTTTTTTTTAAACTTCTAAAATTTTAAGCAGTGAGACAGGGCTCGCATGAAATGGCTTCTACTCTGATCGAATACAACTGCGTAGTCAACCAGCCATGTGTAAAACGTTGGTCAGCAATGCATGAAGCTGCAAAGCAGGGTCGGAATGATATTGTTGCTCTTCTTCTGAAGAACGGCGGGAATGTACACGTGAAAGATGGATATGGGGTAACACCGTTAGGAGTGGCAGCTGAATATGGCCACTGTGATGTGCTGGAGCATTTAATTCACAAAGGTATGTTGACAACAATATAAATGCTTTTAACAGGTAACATCTCCTGCTATAAACAGGTTGTCTGACTCTTTTTATACCTGCTTCAAGGAATTTATGAGCTTCCTCTGTCACCAACTCTATCTGGAGGATAGATACCATAACTATATCTTAAAAATGGCCTTTGGACACATAGGGCATTTCCGCACTAGACTGTTCATAGCGCTATGATTCCACTTTCAACATCCTATGGAATCCTGGGGTTTGCAGTTTCGGGAGGGGCTACCTGGCCCCTCCCGAAAATGCAAACCCCAGGATTCCATAGGATGTTGAAAGTGGAATCATAGCGCTATGAACAGTCCAGTGCGGAAATGGCCTTAGCCAGGATTTATTTGAGTACACTTCTTATATTTCTCAGAGGTTTTTTTTTTTCTGTTCATTGAAATTTTCAGTGACAAGTGACAAAGTAAACTTTGCTTCCTCCCGCCAAGAATACTTAAATGTCTGTAAAAAGCCTTTAATATCTGTAAAGGTTCTACATCACAACCAATGTAGAGATGCGCTCTGCAGAACTAGGTTCTCAGCTATGAAGTTTTCTGACTTTGGTTAAGTCCCTGAAATTTACCTCACAGAATTGTAGTGCTGATAAAGAGGCCTGATTTATGTGTACTTAATTAAGTGCCTTGAAGCAAGAGCAAATGTAGTCTGAAAGACCATACAGTGGACACTTCCTTTCCACGGTAGCAGGCTAGCTGTTCATAAAATATGTCAAATTAGGGAAGCAGGAAAAAAATAGTAATTCTTGACCATTGGTGACATGTGGAAGAGACACTCAATTAGCATGTGATGTTGATATGTAGTGGAAAAATGTGCTGAATAAATAAGTGTAAAGACATAATGTGCATATAACCTTATTACTTTGATTTTCCTTTCTTCACACAAATCCTTATTTTATATAGGGAAAACTGGCTGCTGATAAACCATCTGCATCCAACTATTATTTTATTTATTTAAATATGTTGTTGCGTGCCTTCAAGTCATTTCTGACTTATGGCAACCCTAAGGAGAACCTATCACAGGGTTTTCTGGGCAAAAAAGTGTGTGATGTACCTAAGGTCACCTACTGGGTTTCCATGGCTGAGTGGGGAATCAAACCCTGGTCTCTAGGGTCATAGTTCAATGCTCAAACCACTATACCACATTGACTCTCATTTAATATATATCTTTTCTTACTGAGAAAAGCCACTGAGGCATCAGTCTGTTTATAAACAAGACGACTGAACAAATACAGCTGCCTTTGTTTCCTGCTTCCAACAGGAGCCTGGAAAAGTCCATTGGCCATGCTGGCTAGAGGATTATGGGAGTTGTATCCCAGAAAGGAAATTTTACAAGCTTAACTTCCACCTTTTCTTCAGCCACCAAGTGATATCTAAAATAAAAAGTGATTACATTGCTTCCAGTAAAGGTATAAGGATGGATCTGCCAAACTGCAATGAGAAATATAATTATGGTTCCAATGCGTACTTAGTAAAATTTGCTTCATTTAAACAAAAATGAAAGTATAATCCAAAAATTGTTGATGAATGCTTTCATATTTCATGAGAGCCAGTTAGGATTTTGTAATGCTGACACTTGGCATCAAATGGAACAGCATCCATTTAAAGAAAGAATTCTTTCCCTTTTAGCCATCACACATTTCCTCAGTTGATTCTAGACATTTGAGGGATCTCCTGGAGCAGATGTGAGAGGGACAGAATAGGTAATTAAAAAACAAATAAAATAAAATAAAACAACTAAAAAACTATGGAACAAATAAAAAACTATGACTTTTTAGCTACACAAAAATGCCAGAAATGGATTATTATATTCTAAGAAATGAAGATAAGATTAAATATAAACAAAAATAAGTCAGTTGTGAAGATCTGAAGTCAGACATAGAACAGGTGGTCAAACACTACAAAAACCCATGTTGTTCCTCAAAACATGAATGGTAGTACAGTTAGGTAAATGTAGCCTCTAGACTTAATTAATACTCTTCCCCTTCCCCATTTTTGGTGGTAATATGTATTCCTTCATTTCAAAATAGGGTTACCTAGCCCTCCTGCATATAGAAGTCCCTCCTTCTCCTGTGACAGAGGCCCTTTTCGCACGCCATTTCACATGTGAAAGGGCCTCTAGAGCATCACACGATTGCAAGGACCATTACACATGATGTCATCACAATTGCGCAATGCTGCCAGGACCAGTAGGCAGTGATCATGCAATGTATCATTTTCAGTTTCTTGCCAAAAATGATGTGTGATCATGTGTCACTCCGGGGCCCCACACACATTTACCTTGCATGTGGAGCCTCCAGAGATGCGGCCCTTGCACTTCCTCCCCCAGCGCAGCCTGGGAAAATACCCAGCTGCACTGCGGAAGGAAGAGGCGGAGCCCTCACGCTTCCTGCTAGCCAGGAGAAAAAGAAGAGGGGACGCGAGTGCCTCTCGCAAGAGGCTGCTCGCATGATCCCCATGTGCCCATGCCGGGACAAGGTAAGCTGTGGAAAAGGCCTGAGTGAAGCCCTGCTCTTATACCTCTAAATCCTGATGGCCGCATTGAACTCACTGTGAATAGTCATCACTTAAAGCAACAGATGTCTAATAGCTGACTATTCAAGGACATCAGGATAACTGTTCTACTCTTGGGTGATTTTCTAAAACTGGAAATGAATAAATAGGGTTTTAAAAAGTGGCTACATTTAAAGTAAACTTTTACTTAAAATTCTGTTGGATTAAGTACCTCGTTTGTCTTCTTCCACTAGGTGGTGATGTGCATGCTACAGCTGATGATGGCTCCTCAATACTCTTTGAAGCAGCTGGAGGTGGAAATCCAGACTGTATAGCTTTACTGTTAGAATATGGAGGAAGTGGTAATTTGCCTAATAAAGCAGGGCATCTTCCTATACATAGAGCAGCATATGAAGGGCATTATCTGTGAGTATGCTTCCTTATTCTTTCCTAGTCCAGTAGTGTAAAAAATTGTGATGCTTAGTTATGAATAATGGTAAAAATGTTTAAATGTGTGGTTAAAAATGTTTAGTTGAAGACTACTGTCAGGGTATAGTACCTTACGGGAAAAGAAAAGGAGAAGAGAAAGATGAGAGGTCCCTTTCCAGAGGAGCTTGCAGTTAGAGAATGTGATTCTGTCCACACTTACCTGAGAATAAGCTCCACTTTACACGGTGGGACTTAAATTTGAATAAACTGTATAGGATTACACTGAATAATCAATTTTTGTTTAATGATAGCAAATTATCAACTTTTCATGGGTTAGAATTCCCTGTTCAACATCCCACTTTAGTGCCTTCTTTTCTTGTGTACCTTCTTCCTTCTCTCTTTTTTCCCACTCCATTTTTCCCCTTGCTTGCTAGTCTTTCCCACCCTTCATCCCAGTGTTTGTTCAGCCTTTGACTCTGCTTACTCACCTCAACATCTCCTTACCAGACATCTTCCTTGTTCTCTCTATGAACTGTCTGAAGAATTCAGGCTGGGAACCCTGCTGAGGAAAGCATCAAGGGTCCTGCCTAGAGGCACCGTGGAGAAATGACTCATTAATTTTGTTTCTTCTGGTTAAGTAAGGTCTAGTGCCTAGTGGCACAAGATGGCACTGCAGACAACACATTTTTATTAACTAACATTAGGGCTTTAATTTACATTAAAATTATGCTTTTCAACCATCTGTCAAATTCAATTTGCTGTTTTGTAGGGCCTTGAAATACCTGATTCCAGTTACATCGAAAACTGCAATCCAGAAAAGTGGGCAGAGTCCTATGCACTCAGCAGCAGAAGGCCAAAACCCACAGTGCCTACAACTTCTAATTGAAAATGATTTTGATGTCAATGCTATGCTGGCAAAACACATTTCAGAAAGTTATGATGATGAAAGGAAAACAGCACTTTATTTTTCTGTTTCCAACAATGACATTCTCTCAACTGAAATACTGCTCCAGGCAGGTGCAGATCCAAACAAAGACCCTCTGAACTGCCTTCTTGTAGCAGTGAGAGCCGGAAACCATGAAATTGTACGACTGCTTCTCTCTTATGGTGCAAATGTCAATTGCTACTTTAACCTTGTGAATGACACCCATTTCCCCAGTGCCATTCAGTATGCGCTGAATGATGAGGTAATGCTAAGAATGTTGCTCAACCATGGATACAAGGTGGATCTATGTTTTGACTGCATGCACGGAGACATCTTTGGGAATTCTTTTGTGTGGTCAACATTGGAGGAAGAAGTGTTACCAGGATGGACATCTTGTGTTGTTAAAGATAATCCAGTAAGCACATTCTTACTATACATGTGTCCTTTCTGTACTATTCTTAGGGTTTTAGATATGGTGCAGCTATTTTATTTTTCCTTCCTTAATGGGTGCTTTTTATGCAAATAAAAGAAGAAGAATAGAATCATGGAATCTTAGAGTTGGAATGGACCACAAGGGGCAACCCCCTTCCATGTAGGATACACAACTAAAGCATTCCTAAAAGATTCCCCATCTAAAGGCCATTTAAAGACCTCCATCTACCATAAAGAGAGTAAGCAGATTCTATCATCTTTGGGAAAACATGGGAGGTTTCCAAATGGAAAGTATTGTCATTATTGTCTAGATGGCTCTTCCCGTTCCCTAAATGATGGAGTGATTGCATCCTGAAGTAACCTTAATCACCATTTTTAAATATAGCAGTTTTGTATTGGTTACTGTTGGATTTAAGATAATGGAACATTTCACTGTGACTGGACTGTCTGCTTCCAGAGGAAGAAAGAGCAAAGGGCTAAGACCTGTATGAATGTTCATCTCTTCTTCTATTTTTAGCCATGATAACAAAGGCCATGCATAAATGAGGCTGAGGTTGCTAGCTAAACATTTCAACACATAGTTTGTGTTCTTACTTCAGCTGATAAAGGTACTTAGGGATGCATACCTAACACTGATCTGTTGGTACAGCTGTCTGCAAACAAGCCATGGTTATACTGAAGGCAAACAGATATAGTGCCATTGAACTCAGAAGAACTTGATCTGGTCATTCTTGATTAAAAGAAATGCTTTAGCATCACCTGACAGTACACCTGAAGCATTGTGCCAGTGGTTAAAGCCAAGGAGATAATAATTAAAGGAGAACCAACAATTGCAGTGCTATGTGGGCAAAAAGCCCAAATCAATAATAATTATGTTACAACGTGGTAAGCTGAATGAGCCCACTGGCAGCATGCCTGCATGGCATTCTGGTTGCTTCTTAGCTTCTAAAAGCAAAGATGGCTAGCTTCTGTCTGTCAGCTCCTAGATTAAGGGAGAATTGTCTTAGTGGGAGAAAAATATGTCTTCCATTGTCCTCCTTGGTAACCATAAGATAGCCCTTAAATATAATACTGATGTTCTCCTTAAAAAAAACCTGTTCTATCATTTTACTTTAAAATGCAATATTAGTGTAGTTATTTTGTTGATAGAGGTGCTAGTGGGGCAAACATAAAAAAATACAAAATAATATATTTATTTTGCCCCTCAGAATGCAGCACCTCAGTTTCTCTAAAACTACTGAGTAAAAATTAAAAGATAAGAAATACCAGTTTTCTTCCAGATTAAAGCAGTGGCATAATATTGGGGTCTTTGCATTTTGTTTTCTCTTGAGATTTTTTTAAAATCTTGCACATAATTATATAATAATTTTTCCATAATTCTTATTAATTACATCTGAGAGTTTTTAGTATAACACTAGACTTGCTTCCTTTCAGTTCTGTGACTTCATTACTGTTCCTTGGATGAAACATTTAGTCGGACGCATCATTCGAATTTTCATAGATTATATGGATTATGTTCCTCTCTGCACAAAACTCAAGTTTGTCTTGGAGTCGCAAAAAGAATGGGCAGAGATCCAGCAGATATTAGGTAAATGTATACTATTGGCTTGGGAATTTGCCAGTAACTCACCTCTATAGAATAATAAAAAGACTATATTTGTACTGGATCCATAAGTGTATATCTTAGACAAGTTGATGCCTCTGAATGTATTCTGGCAACATTCCTAGTTAATATAAAGAGGATATCCTTTAGATGTGCTCATTTAACTTTTGTTTGTTTCATTTGTGTGCTACCTTTCTCCCAGAGTGGGACCCAAGGCAGCTCCGAAAGAGAATCAATTGAACACCTTTAACAATACATTTTTTAAAATAATTGAAAATCCCCACATTAAACAGTATAAAATCATTCAGAAGAAGTACATAAGTTAAAAAATAAACACATCCCAATAAGAAGCTTCCTTGTTTACACATTAAAAGTCTTCCTAAACGAAAAGGTCATTGCTTGCTGGCAAAAGGGAAGCAGGGAGGGGACAAGCCTCTCGCAGAAGGGTGGCAGCAGCCACTGGGAAAAGTCTCTCTCACACATGTCTTTACCAAGTGAACCTGTGGTGGTGGCAGGACCAAGTGTAAGCCTTCCTCTATAGCTTTTAAAACTCTGTCAAGTTCTTGTGGGGAGATGCAGTCTTTCAGATGGAATTTAGAGGTGTTAAGGAATAAAGAGATTTTTGTATTACTCTCACCAAAGATAGATTAGAATCCAGATGAAGGATTGAATTTTAGGATGTGAGGAATTGTTAGGGTGGAATTTAGGATGCCGAGTAGAAGAGAACTTATTGTGCAACTCCAAATGTGGAAACTGAAATAAATACTGTAGTATGGAAATCAGTGGCAAAAGGCTACAGCCCAAATGGAATGGTTGCTTTCATCTTTATCCTATCTGTATGATAATTAGTTTCTGTTTGTATGTGCCTTCAAGGTACCTGTCAACTCAGGACTGATTGTCAAATCTTGGTTTCCATCTCATATTGACACAAGGCTATAGTTCAAAAGTAAAGTGCAGCCTTTGCACGCAGGTGCTGCGCAATTTAACCTCTTCTGTGTGAGTGTGCCCTCAAGCCACTTGTCGAGCTGTGGCAACACTATGGATTTCATGGGGTTTTCTTAGGCAAAGAATACTCACAGGTGATTTTCCAGTTCCTTTCTCTGAAATATAGCAGCTGGTATTCATTGGTTGTCTCCTATCCAAGTACTAACCAGAGCTGACCCTGTTTAGCTTCAAAGATCAGATGGAATCTGGTGACTTTAGGGTATTTGAGCCACAGTACCGTAAATGAATGTTTAAGGTATTAAACAGTGATGCTAAGCTGTTGTCTAATGGCACCGGGGGAACTAATATATGCGCAAAAATGGGAATAGTGGCAAGATCAGACCCTATACAGTTCTCCTCTGGACAGTTTGTTTGTTTGTTTGTTTGCACTGGCAGCATTCTGGCCACCTACTGTGCTAGGTGTCTGTAATATAAGCTGTATCGTGACTTCAGTGTTGCTATGACTGTAGCACAGCAATAAGTTATAAGGACATGTT
The DNA here is from genome assembly GCA_948474755.1 of Ctenosaura bakeri. NCBI lineage: Eukaryota > Metazoa > Chordata > Lepidosauria > Squamata > Iguanidae > Ctenosaura > Ctenosaura bakeri. Next base: position 546,548 of record CAOLHI010000435.1, read on the forward strand.
TTCCATTGCATTTCTCCCTGGCTTTGTTCTGTTTTTGTCTTTTAGAGAATCCTCGTCCACTGAAACATTTGTGCCGCTTGAAAATACGGAAATACCTGGGATTAGAGAGGACACAGAAAGTGTCACTGATGAAGAAGCTTCCACTTCCACCCGTTCTTAAAGCATATATCCTATACAAAGAGTATGATCTTTATGGAAAAGAGTTACATTTGGACTGATTATCAGAAATCTGGACACATTTGCATGGAAGCTGAGCCCAGCTGAACATCTTTTAGTGTACCTAAGGTGCCACAGTGGTAAACTATAGGAGCTAGATCCAAAGATGACTGTTGTTTAAAAAGAGAAATCTTTGTGCTTCCGTTTTGTATGAGAAGGCTGACACTAAACCCAAAGATAGTCTTCCACGTGCACAGTCATAGTCAGAAGGACTAGGATCTTTCTGTACTCTAGCACTGTGTGAACTCTTGCGCTAAATCTTACTTAGATTTAGTAAGTAAGCCATAGGAGTTATTTTCTGCCGATTGTGATTCTTTGGCTCCAGCATTCACACACATGCCTTCTCTCTCTCTCTCTCTCTCTCTCTCAATCTCTCTATCCAGCAGCAATAAGAATATCCTTTTAATGCACTCATAATACAAACACCTTCTTTTCTTAATAATATTAATATACATCATGCATACAGTATGTATGTTGTGTACCCTCCCATACACACACAGACAAAATTGAAGGAGGCCATTAAATGTTGCCTACTGATTTTGTGCAGAACATATTTAAACTATGCATATCAAGACATTTAATATATGTGTAGACTGATGTGTTTTTATCAGCACAGCCATATCATTACTGAGATCCGTCCTTTCCAAGGTGTTCTGCCTACCATAAGGGAATGAAATCTTGGGGAGGGGGCAGTGAAGAAAATTTGTGCCAATGGAGAAAATTTGCCATTATAAGGCAAGAGATCCCTTGATTTTTAGCACTGGTGCAGCTATACACATGTTGTAATATGGTGGAGGGCTAGCCACATCTCTTTCATACTGCTCAGTTTGTAATAAACGTACATGAAATCACTTCCTTTTCAGCATGTCTCTGGACAGTTGCAAAGAGAATAATCAGTGTGCATTGCAGAAATACTCAGGCTAGAGACACAAATGTAGCTAAGTGTTATGTATCTTTAATTAAAAACATTTTATTAAAAACTTTTTTATCAATTTTCAGGAGATGTATAATCCAGCCTGTGTTTCTTAGAGATAGTTGACAATTGCTGGATTACATTTAAAATCACTTAGCTTCTGTTTTCTGTATGTGTGTTTCCATAAACATTTTACTCTTGCTCTGTAGCATTCCCTGTGTTAGCTATTCCAATGTTATTTCTGGCCTTCATCCAACATTTGCCTTCTGAAAATAGCTAAACTAAGAGAGGCAAAATTGTAAGTGTGAAGTACCACCCTCCCCCTTCTCCTGTAATAACTTCAGTAGCAAGAAACACCTACTACATCCTCCCCTCTGATAGCCTCCTCTCTAGGAATAACTTGTCCATAGGCACACTTTGTACATAGTGGTAAAGTTGAAGTGCAGACTTTTAAACTTCCAAAAGCTGATGAGATCCAAGCTGATATAAGCACAGTGAAGACGAATGGGATTTGGGCTGGGGTGTACATTGGTACTGAGAATTAGGATATACATTCTTCCTCCAGTACTTCTTTCTTCCAGCTGCTGTCATAAGAAATCCTTTGCTATTCTACTTAGCTGCAGACATATAAAAGTTGTTTAAAAAGATGAAGATGATATGGCAGAGACAGTGGCTGGCTTCATGTGTTGCAGTTAAGGATTTGTAACCTAGAGTATCAAATCCATAATAGTTCCGTATTGAGTTATATCACATATTGACAATCATGGCAATATTGCCACAATCGTAAATGTCTCACAAATCCTACCTTAAACTCCAGGAGTCACTCCAAGTAATGGAGACCTCTGCTGCTGGTGAGCAGGGTGCAGTAGGATATTGATTCCAGCCCCATCCCACTGAGGCCAAGACAATCAGAAGCAGGACCCTATCTCAATTCCTCATTGAAATTTTGCTTGCTGGAAATAGGGTGGTGGTGGTGGAAATGTCATTCTGCTGTACCCCAGTCTAATGTAGGTTGGGGGGCAGGATACAGTAATGCAGGATCTTGGCCAATATCTATTTGGTTCTTTTGAATCAGTGTGATATTGGCTAACCATTAACAAAACTTACAGTATTGAAAAACCTCTGGAAAACCTGTGAACAAATGATAGTAGGAATGAGGATCCATGTCATGTCATGGCTATGATTCACTTTGGCTACCAATTTCAATAGAGTTGCCAGAGAAAAAAAGTCATCTATCTTTAGATGTAGGGAAGGGTCACATAATCTATCAGAAAAGCACATATCTTTTCCTAGGTGAACCCTGGCATCTAAAGGATCAATAACAGATGATGTAAGAGATCAGTGCTGAAATCCTGGAAAGCTCCAACCAAGCAGACAATACAAGGTAAGACAGGAAAATGCTCTGTCGTGATATAAGGCAGTTTCTTGTGTTCTTAAGCTTTAACTTCCAAAGCATAGCAATTAAAAAAAAAATCAGATATAAATAAAACACAGAAATTATAATATTCAAACACAAAGTATAATACTGAAACAAAATTGAATTGAAAGCAATGTAAAAATATACGTGAACATAATTCAATATTATTACAATATTAGAACACAATTTATTAAAGGCATTATAAAAGCACAACAGTGAAAAAGCACAATGCCAACCTGTTAAAAGCTGCTGTCTCAGGAGCCAGTCAGTTGCCAAAAGGTCATCTGAATAAAAAGGTCTGTGGCTTTTGGCAGAAGGCCAGCCTAGTCTCCCATAGAAAGGAAGTCCACAGCTTATGGCAGTCGTCAAGAAAGCTCTCTTAAAAAGAAGGTATACAACAAATATCCCATCTGGTCTGCTCATTTTCTGAGAATCTGGTCTAGTGTGCCCTTCAAGTAGCAAGAGAACTAATACATTTTGGAAGTAAATAATCTACTATATAAAAGTCAATGTTTGTCTGCATCAGGCAGGCGAAGACCTCATACGATTGGCTGAGTGAGGTGAGAAGACCTCATAGGACTGGCTGGCTGTGAAGATTCTATGGAATCCTGGGGCTGGCAGTTTAGGGAGGGGCCTTTAGAACTCTTAGCTCTTGGGCCTCAGGCTGGTTGCTATGGGGATGAGGCCTACCTTCAATAAGGATGCTGGAAAACATTTGGGAGGCATATGTGAGAAAAATTAAAATGACACACACAACATAGGCCATTTCCGCACTGCACTGTTATAGTGCTATTATTCCACTTTCAACCTCCTGTGGAATTCTGGGGTTTGTAGTTTCCTGAGGCCAAAGAACTCTCTGGCTGAGAATTCTAAAGGCCCCTCCTAAACTGCAAACCCCAGGATTCCATAGGAGGTTGAAAGTGGAATAATAGCACTATAACTGCGTAGTGCGGAAATGGCCATAGTTACAAGGTCTTCTCACCTCACACAGTAGACTGTATGGGTTCCATATGTGAGGAATCTTAAAGTTGAAATTCAAGACAAAAAATGCTTCCAGAAGAACATAAAGCCATTGCACAGATTGAACAGAATGCAAAAAAAAATAAAAAGCCAGTACATCAACATTGCCAGAAAACACAGATTGGATTGGGGACTATGGGGAAAAGTTACAGGTACTGGAATAGGTCGATTGCTATCGAGATGATGCCTAGCAAAAAGGAGGAGGACAGTGTATTCCCTCAGGAACCCAACCTCTGTATGTTAACAACTCTGAATACAGATTGGATAGGGGAATATGGGGAAAAATTACAGGTACTGGACAACATAGTTTTGGGAATTAGAGGATATCAAATATGTGTATTTCAACTGCATCGAACTCCTAAAGTAAGGTAAGGTAAGGTAATTCCTGAAGTATTTCTAACAAGTGTTACCTATGAGAAAATAAAATCCCAGGCAACGCCAAGTAAATATGCTAGTATACTATATCAGTTCTTTTTCGGATGGGAATGCACATAACTAGCCTGTCTTGTGGGATGAACAGTGCTCATGTCTTATGGGTGCTCTGAGAAATTAAAATCATGAAGAACAATTTCCAGAAACTTCCACAAAGGAGAGGTCTATGTAAGATCTGCCCTTTAGGTTGCTTTGGCTGACCGTGGATGGCCAATGGAATATTTCATAGAATGCTCTGAAATCTGGTCTGTGGATTCCGCTGTAGCCCTACTGTAGGTCTAAATATAGGTTGATAAATGAAAGATGACCCACCAATGGAAAGGCTTTTATATTTTGTCAAAAATGTTTTGACAAAGACCTACATTCTTGGCAGAGCTTGGAAATGTTGCTTTTGGAGTTCAGCTACCCAAAACTCTTTCCCAGCATGTCCAATAGGGAAAGTGGAGAGTTGTTCAAACCAGTTATTTTGAAATTCACTGATTCTTGATTCTGTTATGGTAAGAGTAATGGAAGGCTCACACCTCCTTTCAGTCTTTCCACAGAATCCATTTGGACCTAGCTGCAGGGAAACTTGTATGTATGTGTCTTTAAGCTCCCTGTTGATGTATGATGACCCCATGAATTTCATAGGGTTTTCTTAGGCTGGAATATTCAGAGGTAGTTTGCCACTGGCTTCCTCTGAAGCGTAGCCTACAGTACCTGGTTCTCCTTGGCGGTTCTCCCTCCAAGTGCCAACCAGGCCTGACTCTGCTTAGCTTCGAAGATCATATCAGATCTCGTGCCTTCAGAGTGTTTAGAAATGTACAGTCTCTTAAAGTCTTATTTAGAAAATGTTTAATTTAATTTTTTTTTAAAAAAAAATGCCAACGTGTGTTTAAAGTGAAGAGAGAGGCAATAGGTATATTTACTGTTATGGACAAGAAAGTGACCTGTTGTTTGACTAATTGTAGTAAATTCTTCATTACTGAAGAGGGGGAAAAGAATTCCTTTTTTCATCTTACCAGTTGGATATATCTGGAGTATCCTAGGTGGAGCTTAGAATATAAAACAGGCCTTCTGTGTTTTATTTTTGCCCCCTCCAATTTGTTTGTGCTTAAATTATCCTTGCTGACAGCACCCGACGCAAGCTAGCTGGGTGAGGCATATGAGGCATGTGGTCATAATCTCTTACTGACTTGTGCCTATTTTGGAGGAAGGGAGAGACGGTATGTATGGCTGTTGCACAAGACCAGAGTACTGAGCCCCAAGGTTGTTGGAGGCAAACATGGAATTATTTGAGGAGTGACAGGGCAGTTGAGAGTTAGCAGTTGATTCTGAGGCAAGAAATAAGAAGACAGAAGCAGAGGCATTGCAATTCTGATAGCCTTCTGACTAGAATAAGTAAAAAATGTCTGTTTGTTTGTATAATGTAGTCATGCACCAGAGATGGAGCTATTAGTTTTTTCATCTAACCCCAATCTTGCAAAGACAAGGCAGTTGTAGCAAACACTTGGGATCATCCCTTGAGCACATAACCATATTTGCAAGTGTGTGAGCAAAAGAGGAGCTCTGTTATGTGCCTTAGCATGAAAAATGTTGGTGGTGGTGTTACACTAAAGTTAAACATGCAATTAAACTATCAAAACATGAAAACGAATTAGAAACTTCAATGATTAAAAATAACACAACAAATAGACAATCCGGTATGTTATGCAAGGCCTCTTGTCCTCAGGCAATCAGTTCTCCAAGGCCTGCTAAAACAGACAGGCCTTCACTTGCCTGTGGAAAGAAAGCAAGCAGAACGCAAGTCTAACTTGTCTGAGAAGGGAGTTCTAGAGCTTGGGAGTAGTCATCAAAAACTCCGTCTCCTGTGTTCCTACAAGTTGTACCTGTGAGGAGAGAACCGCAGAAAGAAGGCCCTCCACAGAAGATCTCAAAAGACACACAGGTTCATATGGGAGAATACATTCCTGCCAATACCCTGGAAGTGAACAGTATTATAGGCCAGAATCCTGCTGGAGACTTAAATCTTCATAAATGGATGTATGTACAGCGGCATTAGAATGGCACAGTTGTGCAACCTCCATATCCAGGAGAGAGCTGTTGTTACATTTCTACATAGCAGAGCCAGCAAAGTGCCCAATGAGCATTGGTCCCTGATGCACAATGGGACCAAAGTACATCAGTCCTAATGTTCATCGCATCAGTGCTGATGCACATTGGGCACCAATGCTGGTGTCCTGTTATGCCTCTTGGCAGTTCTGTAAAGAGGTTTTTAAGCACCTCTGCTGCCCAGCTAGGTATATGTAAAGTTACATAATATAACAGATTGTATAGGATTCTAGCAATACTTTGAATTACCACAGAAAAAAGGAAAATACTATTAGTGTTTTCCAAGGAAAAGCATGTTAATGTAAGTGTATGTGCACTGTGTGCATGCGCATATGCATTTGACCTGATTGCCAAGAGCTACAATACTAGCTTTTTGCACTTTGCACTTAATCAGACATTGGCTAAAAGAAGCATCATCCCAAGATAATTGTTCACCATACACCTACTATATAAGTAGGTATTCTGATGGTATGTGTAAGGTGTCTAGTCCTACACATTAGGTTGCATCCATTATATATTATCAGATAAGTCCTCTTTAAAATATAGTCAGCTATCCACATTTTCAAGTTTCACCGTTGTGGATTTGATTATTCACGGATTATTTGCTGTCACCTCTGTTGCCTCCCTATGCCATTTTTAATAGGGACTGCAAGCCTCATGACACTGAGAAACTGTGAACGAGGCTAGTAAGTCCCTATTAAAAATTGTGTGGGGGCAGCAGTGGAAGTGGCAGTAAGCCCCACCAGCCAGCCACTTCTGCCTCATGATGGAACCCTGATGCCTCAAAGGAATCCACAGTGCATTGAATATGGTGATCATAATTTTTTTGTGTGTTAAATAAGGTTTGGGAGGGCTTAAAGTTATTCAGTTTTTTTCGCTTTCATGGGGGTCCCATGCCTCTAACCCTAGTTAGTGTGGAGGGATGACTGTAAATGTCTCACCACAACATACTCGTTGTTACACCAGAAGTACACATTACCTCTGGTAAAATTTGATTGGGATACAGTGTGCCTTCCATATATGCAGGGATTCCATTTCAGGAACCCCAGCATAAAACAAAAACTGTGATCATTGCATCCCATTATAGTCAATGGACATGATGTGTATGGTCCCTTGGCAGTGTGGGTTCCCACCCGTTGCATGGGATGCGATACTTCACATGACCTCATGTTTGTGAATGTGAAGGTTGTGATAAGGAAGGGGCTACTGTATGTCAATGCCAGTCATTTGCTTGGTTGAATGGCACTCTCATTGGCTAACACTCAGAGTAATTGTTCATCATACAGGAACTACAGACACTTGTTTTATGTATGGTTTTCCAGCCAGTCAGACCCAGTTAAGCTTGAAAGACTACATATTTGTTAATTGTACTATAAGTATATTTATGATTATTAAAACATAAATATGTAATCTCAAGTGTGCGCCCTGGTGGCGCAGTGGTTAAATGACAGTACTGCAAGCCACAAGGTTGTGAGTTCGATCCTGCCCGGCTCCAAGGTTGACTCAGCCTTCCATCCTTTCGCAGGTCGGTAAAATGAGTACCCAGCTCTTTGGGGGCATGTATAGAAATGTTTCGAAAATACATGCTATTTGTAAGTTGTTCACCGCCTCGATCCATATGGAGAGGCGGGATACAAATAAATAATAAAAAAATATATTTTATTAATATATATTTATAATAATAATATTTACATTATATTATTTACAGGGAGCCCTGGTGGTTAAATGCTAGTACTGCAACCAGAAGGTTGTGAATTTGATCCCAAAGGGCTCCATGTTGACTCAGCCTTCCATCCTTCCGCAGATCAGTAAAATGAGTACCCAGGCAATTGTTGGGGCAATTAGCTAAACACATTGTAAATCGCTTAGAGAGCACTTAGCTGATAAGCAGTATAGAAATACATATACTATTGCTATTGCTGTATTAATGGATTTTTGAAATGTCAATTTGTGTAGTGACATGTTCATATTAAAATGTTTAAATTTATTGATCTTAAAATGTTGAAAAAATGAATTGAATTTATTACATTAATGGTTGCTAATTTTCATTAATCCAGTTTTTATTGTTAAAAAGCTAAATTTAAATGACTAAAAATAGCCCCAAATTGTCAATGCCCCAAATAAATTAATTTAACAAATATCATTGATAGTTATGCAATGGTTGGTGGTTAACTATTAAAATATAAAATCATAGTTTTTACAAAATTAGTGGCCATAGTTTAACCTTTGTATTTGCATTACCAACTTTGTGAAACAGGTATTATGGTTTGTCCCAAAGGATGTAAAAAATTATTTCTCACAAGGAGTCAGAAAATTGCACTGATTCTGAAAGTGGAAGTTCCTGGATGATATGATTGTGTTTTGTGTACACTGCATGTGTATTTTAAACGTTTAGGCTTCTGTTTTTTGAATCATACACCTTGTCTGATTATAGCTGAAGGGAGCAATTATGTATACTACATCACACCTTGGAGCAGCAACTAGCATGCCAGAGCAATGGAACAGCAATGGGTTATAGAAAGGGATGGGTTGCCATGAAGCATCTTACTGCTCACTGGAATCTCCACCCAAATCCCCTGGGGTTCCATAACCTTTAAGCAAGTATTCCAGTCGCGTTTGAAAATTTTCTCTGCAGCCATAAAAGCAAAATACAAACAAACCAGTTGCCACCTCAACAGGGTTTCTGCAGGCCACTGTCAGAACGGGTCATCCACAATTGTGGCAGTCAAGATGATACATTGGATCAGGTTGAGCAATGAGTTCCGTTGATTTCACCCATATGATGAAAGGTTTGAAGCCTCCAGATTACATTAGCTTGTTTCCTAATTCTCTTGTAGAGGTGACCTTCCTCAAGCTGGTTGCAGAGGTAACTCATCCCTTACCAATTTAAAAGGATTAAATTTTGTGCTTTAGGCAATTCAATCTGTCACAGCAGATCAAGCAGCTGAATCTCATAGTTTGTGCTTCCTACTTGCCCTCGTCTACATCTGCTTTGACTATAAACACCAACAGACCACAAGGATTTGGCTTAATTAAACCTGAAAATATTTTTTGCTAAAACCTCTTGAAAGCAAACAAAGCAAACCTGACATTATTTTTTGCTAATACCTCTTGAAAGCAAATTAACTGGGATTAGCTTGAAGTGCTGTTGCTTTCATAGAATCACAGAATTTTAGAATTAGAAAGGGCCACAAGGGACATCTGGTCCAACCTACTACCATGCAAGAATGCACAACTACAGCACTCCTGAAAGTTGCTTTCAACTAACTTCTAATCTGAACACCTCTTAAGCAGTGGTAAATATCACTCAGGATGTTTTTAGGCAAGCATCTCCTGAAAGGAACCAGTTGTTGTTTAACTTTATGTTCCAAGCAGAATTGCAGTTGAACTTAGGCCCTTTCTGCATCCTACCTTTTCTCAGCGCTGGGGTGCGGTGCTCACGTGAGCAGCCTCTTCTGAGAGGACTTCGCATCCAGGTTTCTTCATCTCCACACAAGCTTTCTACTTGTGCGAGAGCCCCGCCTCTTCCTTTCGCAGTGCAGCCTGAGACCTTCCCTGGTTGCACTGAGACAGGAAGCGTGACCGGCCCAGCACCCAAGGCTCCGCACACAAGGTAAGTGCGCGCAGGGCCTGGGAGCAATGTGCGACTGCGCACCATTTTCAGCTTAAAGCCGAAAATGAAAAAGTGTGCGAGCGGTGCCTGCCAGGCCCTGGAGCATTGCGCAAATGTGAGTCTGTCATGTGGACCGCTCCTCACATTTGCGCGACGCTCAAGGAGCCCTTTCGCATGGAAAATGTCGTGCGAAAAATCCCCAAATCTTGCTTACCTCCACTTCAGAGGATGCTTCCTGTTGAACAGTTCCCTAGGATTGTCAATGAAAAGACACGGGCTGCTGTTGCATCTATTTAATGGATGCTCTCTGTGAGAATGTGAAAAGAATATAGACAAATGTGATGGGAAAACAGAGGAGACTTACAAATGGAAAATTGTCTTGTGAAATCTGTGAATGAAATAGAGTGATTGCCTTCATCTTGGAGCACCTTTACAATCTACATCCCGCTATGTTCTATTCATACTAGTGGGCACAGAACAGCTGTGCTTGGGAAACGTACAATTCACCTAATCAGCCATTTTCCTGCATCAGCCTTTTAAAATAGAATACATTTTAAATGTGCTTCAAAGCAGTTATATATTTAAGTGAAATGTCAGGACTTATAAAAATGTTAAAAAACAATTTAAGGTAAATCTGAAGACTTGGGAAAAAATAACACAATGAGCTAAATCAATGTTGGTCTTACTCATTCTACTGGGTCTACTCTAGCTGGGACTGACCATAAAGTGACATAAGTCCCATGGCTTTCAGTTGCTGGGACTATCACTGGATTTAGTAAACTGATTAAATAGTAATAACCAGAAAGGCAGCCTTTTTTAAAAAATGTGGTTGTTCCTAAAGTAGTAATACTTGCAATTTTTTTGAAATGGGGGAAATGGGAGGAAATGCTATTGAGCATATGAAAAGACTGATTTAAAAACCACAACAACACAGCAACAAAAAAGAAAGCAGAGTTCAAGCTGATAGGTTAACCTGCTGTTACATCGCTGTAAACATCAAACCCACATATATTAAAGAAGGTAGAAGAGTAGCACAAATGTGCTCTATATCTATGGAGTTACCATTACTATTCTATTCCTATTTTAATATTCTCCTTTTATGTGGAAGATGGAAAAGATGGAAGATGCATGAAGAAACCAGAGTGCAGTGAGATTATGGTGATGATGACATAATGACAGAATGTAAAAGGTGAGTAAATTTCTAGTGTTTCTTGGTTGTATGGATCAAATTTCTTGGCTTTCATAACCAAATTTCTTGGTTATGGATCTAATTTCTTGGTTATAGATCTAATTTCTTGGTTGTATGGATCAAAGATTATTATGTTTTATTCATATTAAAGCTTTCTGGAGAGAGGCAATATGAGGGAACCATTGAGATGTGGTTTTAGCTAATGTTTTTGATGCTAAGAAATGGCACAAGGAATTTTGATACCTTGGACAGGAAACAAATGATATCCCTTCTCAAATGATAGTAAACATATAAGAACATATCACAAACTGAATGATAATTCATTGTGCTCTCATGCTACATCATCCTGCTTGAGCTGGGCAAAAGCCCCTTTCTTAGTGGTAGAGCTGGCCCAAGTGTGCATTTTGCATCAAATACTAGAATCTGTGAAAAGAAAAGATCCATCCAAAAAATATTACATACATGCTTCATTATAGCTTCTGTGCTGCCCTTATCACAGACAGAAGGGGAAAGGCCATTATTTCAATCTGACTTCATGTTTACAAAATCAGGACAGTTGACCCGAACAATGGAATCACTTGGCAAAGAATCACAGCTGAAAAGTTACTCCTTCACATGCTTCCAGCACATGTTTCACCCTGATACAACTGTTAAATGTAGGTGATGACACATCATTACCAAGGACAGGACAGTGTGCACAATTTTCAGCAGTAATCTTCTTAGGAAATCAGGCAGTCTGTGTGCCCCCCTATTTAGAGTCTGAAAGGTTCAACTACTTTTACCTTCTCAGTTTCTCTTGATTAAAAAGGTGCTCTTGAATACTGATTTACACAGTGCTATGTAGGAGGATAAATCACATGTTGTAAAAAAGATTTGATGGGGTTCTCTGGATTTCACCGAGAACACCAGATTTCAGATGTTTATTTAGTATAAAACACAACTGAGGCCTAGTGCCTCAAACTACAACCAACCATTTTAACAGCGACAACTAACAGGAAGGGCTCTTCTAAGATTAGACAGGATCTGGTTCCTTTAGGGTATTTAGGCCTTACAGTCATTAAAGAAACCTTATTTCTCCTAGTCCAGGCAGAAGGAACTGGAACCTTCTTTCCTTTTCATTGGAGGGGGAACCAAATGGCTCTAGGGGTTCTTTAGCCAACTCCCCTGATGTGTTTATACTCAGGAAGATCAAGCTGCGGATTATGTGCTTAAATATCTCTTGGCCACTCCAAGACTGTGTTTAGAGACTAGGGCAGGCTTCCTAAAGATCAAAATATTCTGCTCCACTAATTACATTATTAGTTTTCAAATTAGCCAGTTCTGAAAGTTAAAACTTGAATGGAAAATCATGAGAACTGCATACTGAAGGGGATATGCACAGGACAATGGCTATATACAGGGGGAACACAAGGTTCATTTGAGTGTTATGCTCCATAGTAATGGTTTCAGTGTCCATTGTGACAATGGAGAAATATTCTAATACTTTCAATTTTGAGGTTGTTGTTTTTAATGAGAAATTATATGTGAAGTAATGCTTTTGTGCCTAGAGACCAATTTCATTAGGCTCAGGAAAAGTCTCAACACTTGGAAGTCTGGAATTTCTTCTTAAAGATTTGAGATTAAGTTTTCTTTCCCACAACAATATATATTATTCATTTCTTCAGCTGTACCCCAGATGTTTTCTTTTCCACAATTATTCTATCATCCTGGCAATATGCATGTATGATTTTAGTGTTGCCCTTATGCTTGTTACAGTAGGTGACAGCATAGAGAGAACAGCACCATAAAACTAATCATATAAGATTTTGTGCAAATAATCCTCACAGTATTGCTGTGGAATAGCCAAATACTTGGAGTTTTATAAGGCCTTGTTGGCAGAATAAACACACTTATATAGAAAAAAATACTCATGCCTTACTTTGTCCAGGTTTGTAGTACCTTTTGGGAAGCAGAACACAATCCAAATGAAAAACAAGATTGTGACTTAACACAGACTTTCTTGCTTTCTGGTTTCCCAAGTGTAGATTCAAGCAAAGATCTTATCAGATAACATGTTGAGAGAAAATGTTTTACTCTGAAACTTGAAGACTTTTACTCCGAACTTGGAGAAGATCTTATAGGTAATTCAACTCTCTACTTGCTGTAGAAAATACAGAGCTAGAGGCAGTTGCCAGTCTCTCTTGGAAGATCTTTATGACAGGAAAGTCCACCAGCCATTTAGAGGCCTTTTTGCACTACAAAAATATGGCACTGAAATTCAATTTTAACTGCCATGTCTGCATCCTATGGAATAAGAGGATTTATATTGTCTGGCTGAGAATTCTAAGTACCCCTCCCTAAACTGCAAACCCCAAGATTCCATATAATGCAGCCAAGACAGTTTAATTGCAATCATAGAGCTATAATTGTGTGGTGTGAAATGTGCTCCAGGTAACTGGATCTGTTGTTGAACTACTCTTACTGTCAAGTGGTTTTTTCCTAATAATCAGCTAAAATCTACCTTCCTGTAATTTTAATCTAGATGCACCTAGATCTGACTTCTCATGCAGCTAAAGAACAAATCTCTGACCTCTTGTGTAACAGACTTTCAGACATTTGAGGAGTGTTACCATATAATCTCTTTTTCTTCCAAGTTAAACAAACAAATGTTTTCAACATGGCCTTACAAGACTTATTTCCCATAACGCTAACTTTCATCATTCTCAACCTTTCAACCATTCCAAATTGTCTATATCTTTTGAAAAGTGTACTGTGTGCAACTGGACACAGTACTCCAGACGAGATCTGAGTAGTGCAAAATAAAGTGGAGCTATTGAAACTTTTCTTGACTTGAAAGCAAATAGTTCTAGCAGCCTAAAATTATATTCATCTCTTTGCAGGTACATCATACTGCTGACTCATGAAGAAAGGAAGGTTGTTCTGAGAGTTGCACAGAATAGCTATATTCATTCTTCCTTCTCTAAAACTGCAGTTTCAGAAACATCATCTTTCAAAGAAACAACAAACACCACAATTGGTTTGCCAGTCATGATATAAACACACCAAGCAATAATTTGTGAATGAACAAGATTAGGTTATTGTATTTAAACTACTTACATTTTTGAAATCTGGAGGGGGGAAGAGTCTGAAATGCGATCTGATCGATACAGGTGGTCTCATCCTGACCTTTTCCTCACCCTCCCTTAGGTGAACCATTCAAGTCTTAAATGCCAGCTGCCGTGTTAGTCTGCCATCCAGCCAGCATGATTAAAAGACATCTTTCCTACGAACCTCCCTCCTCCAGATCCCAAAACTTAACAAGGGGAACATGTCCCATGCTAAACCAAAGGGTAGTCTCCTTGCCCACCTTCTAGGTCCTGTAACCCACAAGAGTATTTCTGGAAACCTCCTCTTACCAAATAGGCAGTTTCCATTACCCTCTGCCTTCTACCTGCCACAGACAAAGAACAAATGTCCATTTAGCCCTTCCCTCCATCAGGCCAGCCAATATGACTAGAACCCCTTCATGCAAATCCAGTAAAAACAAATTGTTTCCTTCCTCTGAAAGGTGAACCCCTTCATCCCAATACAGATGTGACTTTTCAAACATCATCCTGGGATGGGGCATGAAATGTCCCAATCTTGATGCTAAGGCTTCCTGGAGTTTCCTGTTAAGTTTCTTCTGTGCTCTGTCCAGGCGTCTTGGATTGCTCTCCTCACACCAAATTCATCATGTTAAAAATGCTTATGAAACTAGGATAACTTTGGTCCATCAGGCTTTAATTGGCTGGAAATTTGCAATGGCCTGAATAAGATCCTTCCCCTTAAGCAATCCCAGGTCATTCCCTCGCAGATGTGTAACCAAAGCCATAGGTGGCAGGTGTTCATTAAATGAGGGAAGGAGGCCATTCCACCTCAAGCCCCTGCATCCCAGCTATTCAATGAAATCACCCCTGCTTGTCCTCACCATGCAGCCCATAGATCATGTCACATAACAGGCTTCTCTCCATTGGCCTTTCCACACCTATAACAAAGCACACAAAGAACTTTAACAAACTATAATTGTTTTTATGGCAGCTGAATGTGTTGAAGTCCATGTACTTAAAGACTGGATTACCTCAGATTTATGTTCCATCATAATTGGTGTTGCCTCCATTCAAAAAGAACAAGTGCCGAATCTGTACCCAGTAAGTCCCTGCTATGTTAATTCTCAATTGGTCAATGCTTAGGATTGATATCTAAGATGCAATCAGTATGGCAAAAGAATATTCTTTCCCATTCATCTGTATTTCCATTGAGTCTTTCAGAGCAAGCATAGGAGGGGAAAAGCCTTTTGCCTACAGGTACCTATTCATACTGATCCTATCTGATCTGTCTAGGATTGACAGCTTGTTGGAGGGATATGCTGTTCCTGAAGGATCATATCTCCCAAACTCAAGGCCCTCCTTGATTCTTCAGTGTTTGATACCATTCACTCACTCTCAAAGAATGCAGTTAAGCTAGCTGCACAAACAAATAGAACCTCAAAAATGAAATTATGAATTAAGCCTTATAATTCCTTAGGACCTTTCAAAATGTTGGTGGTATGGATTTCCTTCTGCCTCTAAATCTACCCACTTCTCTGTTCCATGCCTCCAATGTCACCTAATTACTTGAAGAGTCTAGATAATCCTAGGACTTTGCTAAAAATGCAAGGATCACAAAATGTACAAAATGTTAGACATGAGCATTTTTCCCTCAGTCCAACACAGAGCTGCATCAGATGCTCCACCAGAATGGACCAAGTCTCTTGTGAACTACTCCATCTTCTAAATTGGAAAATTTCTCTTCCCACTCCAGTATAGCTCTAGATAGTAGTTGATACTAAAAATAATCCAGTGGCCCTTAAATTTTCATGACTCCAAGTGTCCACAGTCTTGTGAATGTCTGCACTGGAACTATCGTGGCTACCAAAGCCAGTTTCTGAAAGCACATCTGATTATAGGATAGCGTGTCAGCAATAAAGTTGTTTATTCCCATAATGTGCATAAAGAAAATATTATACTGAAGGCATTTGATCATACAAGCCCTGACTAATCATGTGACACTCAGGGGTTTAGATATTAAGGAACTAATGATAGTAACTATGGTGATAGTACTGCAACAAAAATAGACTAATGAATTAGCAAATACATTCACCATAAACAAATGGCAACTGGGACTGGAAAGAAATCCATAAATAGTTCCAGCTGCCTTCCATGCCTGTGGCCAGATATTATGGCACCATAAATAAACCCCAAAGCCAATAGATCCAGCAGCATGAAAAGCTACCCACAGTTCTCATTTGATTCCAATAGTCTTCCTCCAAAATGCTTAAACTGATCCCAATCAGACCTAATTTCTGTTGGTGAGGTCTACACAGTCCCAGTGCTGCATCACACAAAGCAGGAAAGCATGACCTGATGCAAGTGCTTTGCACATGAAATTTAAACGACCAACAAATTCCTGAAACTCCTAAGTATAGTCCTTTAAAACAAACAAACAAACAAACAGAAGTGGTTAGTCTTGTCCTCCAGGTCCTGCAGTTTGCTATCCAAAAGACAGAAGCCATGCGTCATACTATTAGTCTCTATACCCAGAAATGTAAACCACATTCAAGAGTCTCAATTTTTGATTCTGCCAGAAGAATACCTTAGAAAGCCTACCAAATTCTTTCATCAAATGCTGGCAACACCCAGATTCAGGAGTACAACAACAGAGAAGTCATCTAGATGGTGGAAAATGTCTATGCACTCTGTTCTGGTTTGTAGATCTTACTCCAAAAGGTTACTGAATCTTTCAAATGCAGAACATGAGGCACAACACCTCATTTCTATCAGCCATGTAGAAATTTGATTTGCTTCAAAATAGCATCACAAAATCCCTGGAGTGAAAAGGAAGCAAATGAAATTGTAACATATTGTCATACTTTGCTAGCTGTGCCTCAGTGTTACTCCTTCTTTGCACTTAAGGACCAAACCAAAAGATCAAACGTGGCTCATCAAGGACAACATCAATAATTGATTCACTAGATGGGTATGACATTTCTTTCTTTCTTTCTTTTTTATTTTATTTTTATTAAAGTTATAATAGTGAAACTGGAGGGTCAAGGGAATAATTACCCTATCTTTCTTGACTTGCTTATTATTTTTATCCCTTACTCTCTGTTGTAGTCTAGTAACTGATTTCAAATTACCTGACCTGAAGAGCTGACATGGCCCGGAAACAAAATTCTAAAACCAAACTCGAAACTTTACCTTATGTAACGTATGTCATCCAGTTTGGGGTACAGTTTAAATGGGTTGGGCTTATTTGATTGGTTGGATGCAGGTCGCCTTCTGCCCCCCTGCTGTTCTTTATTACTGTTTTCGTTATCTCTGTCATATGACCAATTCAGACAGAAATGATGCAGAGATAGAATTTGTGTTTAAACTTGCAGATGTAGTGTGTTGGACAATATACCCACTGTGGTCATCTTGATGGGTTGAGCAGGGATAATGATCTGCATCCAAAGCTAGGCAGGATTGATGGTAGTTTTGGTACACACACACACACACACACATATCATCATCATCATCATCATCATCATCATCATCATCATCATCATCAAAAAGGCACACAGGTTTCATAAAATTCTCATGGGCGGGGGGACATGCCATGACTGTGTCTTTATCACCCCATCATAGATAAGGAAGGTTAGAAGTCAACTGACCCAGGTTCAATCAGCCTTTGTTTTCCTAAGCTTCTCTTTCTTCTTGCCATCCAACTCCTCCCCCTCACTCCATTCAAGACCATGGAGAACATCCCTACATATTCCTCTGTTGAAATTATTTCCTTTGTAGAAGGAAGTAAATGATCACCAAAAGAAGGTGCATGTTTTGGAAATGGTAGAGCTGAATATGGGGTAAAATGACAAAGAATGGCTTCTCCACTCATGAACCATTCATATATGAGATCCCATACCTACTGGAGGGATTGCAGGTGAACCAGATCCATAACTATGAAACCCATTTGTCATTTCATTGTGTTTGTGAGTGGATAATAACCCATTTGTGACCCACGCAATTGTAAAGCCAGATACTGCTGACCTAAGCCAAATAACACAGAAGCAATATGCTGGTCTCAAGACCCACTACTGATCCTCACCAAAGTTGTCATCTCTCTGCTCACTAGGATCCTCCTTGTTCTGTTCTGATTGCTCACTGGTCTTCCTTGCTGCTGCTCTGTCCTTTGATGTCTTGCCATGACCATGTCACTAGGTTACTACCACTGTTGCCACCATTCTGGTCAATGTTCTCTACACTGAGTAAGAACTGGGAGAGAGAAGGAGGCAGGCAGGTAGGGCTGGCTTATAAAGCTGACAGACTCCTTCTCTTGCATCTTCATGTCTTAGTGATCAGCGGCTTCCCTTGTTCTTCCTGGCCTCATCTTTTTAGGGCCAGCAAAGATGGGGCCTCCCCACAGAGCTGGACCTCCCTTTTTGGAAGCAAGGCTGAATTATCTGAAGTTCTACTATAAGTATATGTGTAAAGTTTATTCCATCAACAAAAGAATCTCTGCCTTATTTGGTTTCATTTCATTGGTCAAAGACTTGTTGTGTTGGATCCAGTCATGCTTTGACTGGATCCACTTAGGTTTTTAAGTTAAACAAAGCTAAGTTGGTCCATTGATTTCAGTGGGTCTTCTCTAAGCATGACTTATTCTAGATCTAAAGATTAAGACTAAAATTTTATCCAGTAATTCACATTCTGTATAATAATTGAAACTTGAATGATAACAACAAGCCTCTATGTATTTCTGTAACTCACTCAGGATGGACAGCTCCAACTGTTGTCAATAAAAAGGCATTCTCAGCCATTCTGTCTTTCATTCCTTAACTCATTCCTTGTGGTAAGAAAGAAGCATGGAAGAAGATATGAGTAAAAATGTAAGGATTACTATAAAAGACATTTTTGTTTGGATCCTCAACTCCCAAACATCTGTGTATGAAACAGGATGACTGCAGAAAACAGGCCTTATGTGAAAGAAACCAGTCTATCATGTAGACTTACCCTGGTGCAGAAGATTATAATGGTCTAGAGCCAAGTTCTTAACTTCTTTCTCTTCCATTCAAATACATGTTATTTTAAAAAATCTACAATGCACACATCAGAGAAACACTCAACATTTCCCTCACAGTAGTTCTTTCAATTTGGCTAGAAAAGACACTCACTGTTTTTCTTTCTATGACGTTTGCTATTGTTGTTGTGTGCCTTCAAGTTGTTTCTGACTTACAGCAACCCTAAGGTGAAACTATCATGGAATTTTCTGGAGCTGAGAATGTGTGATGCACCCAAGGTCACCCAGTGGGTTTCATGGCCAAGCAGGGAATTAAACCCTAGTCTCCAGTGTCATAGTCCAACACTCAAACTACTACATCACACTGGCTCCCTTTTTCTATGATATACTTTACCATATTTTTAAATGCAGTAGTTGTGTTAACAGAACATTTTGTGACTACTCCACATGGAGGAGGTACATTAAAAAGTCACTGAAATCCACAAAATTATGCAGGTGGACAAAACAATTTTTAGCCTGTTTCACTTTCTCAGAAATCTGTTTCATTTCCACACTATTTATTTTTATTATTTATTTATTATTTTTAAAAAATCCTCTCAAAATACATATTTAAAGTATGCTTTCTTTCAATTTATGTTTCTAAATACATAGTTTGTCCAAGGTCATTGAAATCAAATAACTTCCGCTAGGAATTTGCTAAGACTGAATTTTCTATCCATGTGAAATTACCTCTGTAATAACTGTTTTTTCTCTCTCTTAAATATTAGGAAAACTCAGCATCAAAAAACATCACTTAGAATCCACTTTCATTTTTTGTCAAATCAACAGAATATTATTATTATTATTATTATTATTATTATTATTATTATTATTATTATTATTATTATTACTACTACTACTACTACTACTACTACTACTACTACTACTACTATGGCTGAGCTCAAATTGTTTGATGTTGCTGCAGCAGAAATGGTTAAATTATTGTCCTCTTTGTCTAATCATTCAAAACATGCCCAGCATCAGCTGAGTGGCATAATCCAGTTTTGGAAGCTTATATCCTCCTGGCTTCATGTTACATTCCTGAAGATAACAAATCTTCAGACCTGACACAGTTATAGTTTCTTCCTCCTCACCAGCCCCTCCCAATAACCATGAAAGTGAGGAGGTACTATGGCTGTGAAAGTCTTTTATCACCCCTTGTGCATGATATGAGAGCAAAACCCTCTGATTATCTGCTCCCGGTTGTTTGGGTGAACTCAAAGCTTCTGTGAGTTTGCATCTTTTACTTCCTACCACTGTCCTGGCCTCTGAGAACATAGATGAGTATACGTTTTCCTCATATCAGGCTACGCTAAATATGGTCATGGTCAGTATGTCAATAATCCCTGAGTTTAAGAGACATACAGACAGTGGTGTGTGTCGGGACATTCTTTTGGTTCAACTCTCCTGCTGACGTCTGATGCTTAAAACAGAGCATGCTTTCATCCTTCCATGCATTGTCACAGCCCCCTTGGAATACTTTTAAAGGGTGCCGCAGCTTCTCAGGGAAACAGTCACTGACCAAACCAGACACCGTAGCCTCAGACTTTGACCTCCGTGAATGCTGCATGATAGTTTCAGATTTACTTTGGACTGACTAAAGAAGGGACCATGTCTACCTTTGGGTACAGGCGAGAGCTTAGTAAATATGAAGACCTAGATGAAGATGAACTCCTTGCTTCTCTAACTGATGAGGAGCTGAAGGAGCTGGAGAGAGAGTTAGAGGACATTGAACCTGACCGGAACCTTCCAGTGGGGCACAGGCAGAAAAGCCTCACCGAGAAAACACCAACAGGGACTTTCAGCCGGGAGGCATTGATGGCCTACTGGGAAAGGGAGACCAGGAAACTTCTAGAACAAGAGAGGATGGGTGCATGCGAAAAGGTAGGAGAGCAATTGTATTAGGCAAGTCCTAGAAAATATTGTCTGCTCTTTTCCACTCGTACCTGAGCAAAACAGTATTTGCTGTTGAATTGAAATGGAAATCAAACAAAGCTAGCAATAATTATTAAAGTGAAAATAGTGGGAAATGTCAGAAAAGTTTGTATTTGGCTGAGAAAGGGCTGATCAACATAACCAGAATGGTAACTATTTTTCTGAAATGGTACTCCTTCAGACTTTAGACATGAACACTTTAAGAAAGAAACTTTTTGAAGTAAGCAATACTCTCTTTTTAAAAAAAGATGTTTTAAAAATCAGCACATCCCGGAGAGCACAAAAATTGTAACTCCCACCAAGGTTCATTTTTTGAAAATAGTGTTAGTTTTATGTGAAGTAACATTCAAAAATGTGATCAAACTGCAAGTGGGAAAATGACACAAACTCCAAAGTATTCCACTGTGATGCCCTTCCCCAAGTATAGAACTATAATTCCCATCATCCTTAGCCAGGATAAGCTATTGTTAGATGGGGTGATGGGAGGTTTTATTCCAGCACATTTGAAAGGTTTCATGTAAAGAAAGGCTGTACCACAACTTTGCTAAATGTAAGGTCCTGATCTCAGACTTCAGTAGCATATTTCACGTACACAGTACTTCACAGTAGTTGTCTATGGGCTATAGCAGGCATGTCCTACTTCGGGTTTTTACAACTGACTTTGGATTTTGTTGTTTTAAAGAATCCAGAGACACAACAACCAGAAGAAAATGAAAGATGATTATGCAGTGAGGAGAGCAAGGACATGTGTGTAGCTCCATTCTTTTCTCTTGTTCCCATGATTTCCAGAGTTTTAAGTCATGTAGGAGCCTGTGAAAAAGTAGGAAAGACTCTCACGTACAGAGATTTGTCCACTTGTCTTCCTTGGGGAACAATGACCACCAAAGATAAGATTTGGCTAGCAAACTCATCGTCATTCTTACTTGTCATGATGTAAGTAATCTGCTCACCCAAATAAGGCTCAGTTCAAATCTATGTATGAGTCCAGATAAAGAATCATAACACCTGGTTTAGGGATGAATGAGTTCCTTTTCATTGCTTTTGTAAAAACAATTGGAACTAAAAAAAAATCCGTTTGCTTAATCACTGAAAATCATTCAGAGATTTAATGGCAAATCCTCATCTATCCTTTGCCCACTGTTGTGCAATGTGCAATGGAGCCTTTGGGCTTTTTATCTTTGTCCTCTCAGACAGAAACTTCATGCCAAACAGCTTTATAAATGCAAGGGACTTACAAAAGCACCCTGCTGTGGAGAACTGGGAAGGAAGGCAGAAGGAGATGTGACATATAGGAGAAACTACTAAAAATATGGGACTCATCCAGCCGAACTGAATTACGCTTATTTCTCACTGATTAAGTAAGAATTAAGTGTTAGGCCTTAAGATTCACATTAAACAGTAAGAAGAATTTTCTCATGAATTTAGCAATTCTAAGGTAGGGATGGGCAACTGAGGTGGGGGTAGCAGCCATGCCCCTCCCCTTGTAAGTCGCAGGCCCTTTTCACATGGCATTTGTCATGCAAAAGGGCCTCTGGAGTGCCACACGATTGTGAGGAGTGTTTCAGACAATGTCTTTGCAATTGCGTGATGCTGCTGGGGCTGGCAGGTGCCGATCACGCACTATATCATTTTCAACTTTTAGCCAAAAATGGTGCGGGATCGCACATTGCTTCAGGACCCCATGTGCACTTACCATCCGTGCGGAACTCTGGAGCCGCAGACCTTGTGCTTCCTCCCCCAGTGCAGCCTGGAAAAATACCTGGCTGCACTGTGGAAGGAAGAGGCGGAGCACTCATGCTGCCTGCCAGCCGGCTAGCAACTCCTGCAGAGCAGAAGTAGTAGGGATGCGAGAGCCTCATGGAAGAGGCTGCTCACGTGATCCACACGTGACCACACCGGACACAGGTAAGTTGCAGAAAGGGCCACAGAGATGTTCCTATTAGGACTGGCTATTACATGGTTTGAATTTTGGAAATTAGACCAAATACAGCCAATGTTTGGACTTTTGGAGAGTCGACTGGGAGTGGGGGCATCATGTTTTTGTAGTGGTTTGAATTTTTGCCCATGTTTTTGGATACTCTTTTTGAGAGGGAAAAGAATTTAAAAATCTTGGAAGGGGAGCTTATCACTTCATGGGTTCATAGAGTAGTTTTGTGGTCCAGAGAATAGACCCTGGAGGCTACATGGAATCTGTAGACCATAATTCCCCCACCACTGTTCTAGAATCATGTCACACTCTTCCACTGACATGAACAGAATGTAACAGTGTCTGTCTTGGGCTGGATTATGCCTCTAAAAGTTTATGAACGGCATGCAAAAGTCTTCCTGCAAACTTAAGTCAGTGCACTTGCACTGCAATCACTGGGCAGGTGACTTCAGTGGTTGTAGCCAGGTTTCTGTGGCTCCCGTAGGAAAGCAGTTATGGTTAAGACTAGACCATGTGCTCCCCTGCACACATTTCTTTGGTCTTCAGTAGTGAAAATATGTTGGTAGAATCACAAAATGCAGTGTGAACCAATCTCCCTTCTCAGTAGAAACCTAGTTTTTCAGAGCTAGGTAGCCTCCTGGAACTGGTTTTCAGGCAGCATGGGGGGTTGTGAAAATAACACATTCCCATATTTCTTCTAAATTCATCTCTGTGTGGTGCACCTGTGATAAGACTAATCTGTAATCTTGGGGAAAAGAGTGGGATTTGGGCCCAGCTTCATAATACCTTTTGCTTGACCTACTTCATGTGTCAAATCTAACTGCCTTTCTCTTAATGGTCCTCACCATGGTTAAACCTAAGTATATTGTGTCTTAACAAGGCCTTTCAAATTTAGTCAGTTACATGAAGGTTAAGATTACTATAGAAGGAGCTATGCCTATATGTGCTGAGCAGGGGGGAAGAATTTGTGCCTGAGGCTTTAGGGGAAGGAACGTTCAGTGCTGTGGTCCACTCTTCCAGCACGATGCTGTATATATCTATTAAAAAGCAAGTTTCTTTTAATTTAGGGGATTGTCAATAGGATTGTTGCCATATGACAGAATCCACTGGTGGATTTCTACTGGTGGAATGGCAGAATCCAGAGGAGCAGAACTTCCCTGCCGAAGAAGCAAGCTATGGAGACCAGAGGAAAACATTTGGGGCTATTTTTCAGGCAGTGTGTAGAGCTGGAGAAGAAAGGTCATTGGTTACTAATAGCAGAACATTGAATTTAGTCCTTAATCTTTTAATTATGGTTGGAAGGCTTTTAATTATGATTGCAAGGACCACAGAATGTGGGCCCCCAAGGATAGAAGGTAATAACAACTTCCTTCTAAAAATTATCCTAGGTGATTAGTTAAAATATCTGTTCCATATTAAAAGATTTTGAATTGCTTACAGAAGATACACAGGCTATCATTCCCAGTATTTCAGCTAAGAAACTGATTGCTTGCCAGTGTGGGTAGGGGTAGGTGCTTTATAACATGATAAATAATCATTGTAGCAATTGGTAAGAACAGGTTGCTTACCTGTAACTGTGGTTCTTCGAGTGGTCATCTGTGCCATCATACACTAGGAGCTTTAGCGCCTGCGCGGTAGCGTTCGGAAACTTCTAGAGCTTGTTCGCTTGGCGGGAACCCCTCCCCCACGCCGGTACTGCGCATGCTCCTCCCGCCGAGCAACGGTCTCTCCTCAGTTCTGTCGTCCGCCGTAGAACCTACAGGGACCTGAGAAAGAGGGGAGGAAGGGCGGGTGTGTATGATGGCACAGATGACCACTCGAAGAACCACAGTTACAGGTAAGCAACCTGTTCTTCTTCTTCGTGGTCTCTGTGCCTTCATACACTAGGAGACTGTGTAGCTTACCGGTCGGACGGCGGGTCAGGTCCTACAGCACGGAAGCCAACACCTCACGTCCAAACCGGGCATCTCTGCGCGACCGGCAGTCGAGCCTGTAGTGGCGCACGAAGGTCGATGGTTGGGACCAGGTCGCCACACGGCAGAGTTCATGCAGGTCAACTCCTCGCAGGAGGACCGCAGAAGTAGCCACAGCTCTGGTGGAGTGGGCTCGAAGCAGGACTGGCGGAGGCTTCCTCGCGAGCTCATACGCCAGTTCAATAGTCCTTACCACCCACTTGGAGAAGCGCTGGGTGGACACTTTTAGGCCCCTCCGACGTCGCCCATAGCAAACAAAGAGATGCGGCGTCTGTCGGAAGGAAGCAGTCCTGTCCTTGTAGAAAGCCAATGCCCGACGCACGTCCAGGGAGTGGAGGGACCGCTCCAACGGTGTCGTCGGGTTCGGGAAGAAGGCAGGCAGGATGATGTCCTGGTTGAGATGGAAACTGGACACCACCTTTGGCAGGAACGAGATGTCAGGTCTCAGGACCACCTTGTCCCTGTGGAAGACCATGAAGGGCTCATCGGAACGAAGAGCTGTGATCTCACCCGCTCGCCTCGCTGAGGTCACCGCTACCAGGAAGGCGGTTTTCATTGTCAGGAGCCTGTCATCCGAGGTCGCCATCGGCTCGAAGGGCGGCTTCGTCAACTGCGAGAGCACCAGCGAGAGGGACCACGGCGGTAGCGGCGGCGATACCGGCGGGTAGAGATGGTGAAGTCCCTTCAGGAACCGCTTAACGGTATCGTTCCTGAAGAAGGCCGAGGCAGCAGATCGTGGCGGTTGGTATGCCACGATCGCGGAGAGATACACCTTCAGGGATGGAAACGCCAGGCCCTGTTGCCGGAGGTGCAGGAGGAAGTGCAGGACGGTCGAGAGCCCCGCGGGCGATACCGGCTCACTCCTCTCGTTAGCGAAGGTCAGGAAGCGTCGCCACTTGTATTGATAGTTGCGACGGGTGGATTCCTTCCTGGCCGCGACGAGGACGGTACCGAGCACGGGATCGTCTAGTGCGATATCCTCCAGGCATGGAGGGCCAGGCGTGGCAGGTCCGGATGGAGGACTCGGCCGCCGGAGTGGGAGAGCAGGTCCGGTGTCGGTGGCAACCGGAGCAGGTCGTCTCGCACGGCTCGTAGCAGGGGTGCGAACCAATGTTGCCTCGGCCAGTACGGGGCTACCAGGATCGCGTCGGCTCGGTCGGCGAGGATCTTCGATATCGTCCGGCCGAGCAGCGGGAACGGCGGGAACGCGTAGAGGAGTTCCCCGGTCCACGGAAACTGGAAAGCGTCCCCGATGGAGGCACGATCGTGGCCCGCTCTGGAACAGAATCGGCGAC
Source organism: Ctenosaura bakeri (assembly GCA_948474755.1). NCBI lineage: Eukaryota > Metazoa > Chordata > Lepidosauria > Squamata > Iguanidae > Ctenosaura > Ctenosaura bakeri. The sequence goes on from CAOLHI010000435.1 coordinate 572,663, forward strand.
ACTTCGCGTTTTCCCTGGTCGCGAAGAGGTCGATCGATGGTTCGCCCCAGCGGTCCCGAATCAGTCTGAACGCCTCTCCGGAGAGAGACCATTCGTGATGGGATGAGGTGTCTCTGCTGAGGGCATCTGCCGTGGTGTTCTCCTGCCCGGCCAGGTGAACCGCCACGGGATGCGTGTGCAGGCGAATGCACCATTCCCACAGGCCGAGCGCGATGTCGAGCAGGGTCGTGGAATGAGTCCCACCTTGTCTGTTGATGTAGCAGACGGCGGTGGTGTTGTCCGTCAGAATCAGGACCGTGCGCCCCGCCACGGCATGGCGGAACGCCCGTAGGGCTTTCCAGACGGCGAGCAGCTCCAGCGCGTTGATATGGAGAGCGGTCTCGTCGTCGGTCCATCTGTCGCGGACTCTGAGATCGCCGCAGTGGGCACCCCATCCATACAGGGAGGCGTCGGTCGTTACCGTCACCTTCGGTGTCGGCTGTTGGAAAGGCATCCCTGACATGAGATTGCGTCGCGACTGCCACCATCGGAGGGATGAGCGGACGTCTCCCGGCAGCTGCAGTCGGAGTGTCTGTTCGTCTCGCAGGGGGTCGAATATGCGGACGAACCAGTGTTGAAGAGGTCTTGCTCTCAGCCTGGCGAGATATGTCACAGCGGTCGTCGCAGCCATGTAGCCCAAGAGCTGCTGGACGCTTCTCGCAGATAACGTCGGGGCCGTACGAGCGTGAGCGGCGGCCCGGATCAAGGTTTGTGCTCGAGAGTCTGGTAGGTACGCCCTGGTGGAGGTCGAGTCGAGCGTCGCCCCGATGAAGTCCAAGACCCTCGCCGGCTCGAGGTGGGACTTCTTCGGATTCACTCGTAGACCAAGGCGGGTCAGGAGTGACAACGTCACGTGGACGTCGTGGTAAAGTCTCTGTTTGCAGGACGCCACCAACAGCCAATCGTCGAGGTAGGGGAAGACGGAAGCGCCCTTCGTCCGCAGGTAGGATACCACCGGGGCCATGCACTTGGTGAAGACCCTTGGGGCAGTCGAGAGTCCGAACGGCAGCACCTTGTACTGGTAACAGGTGTCGTCGACTGCGAAGCGGAGGTACCGTCTGTGCTGCGGGCGAATGGCGATATGGAAGTATGCGTCTCGGAGATCGATGGAGGCGAACCAGTCCCCTCGATGTAGGAAGGGTAGGATCGACGGTATCGTGACCATCTTGAACCTTTTGGGGCGGATGTAGTAGTTCACCCCTCTGAGGTCTAGGATCGGCCGGAGGGTACCGTCGGCTTTCGGTACCGTGAAGTACCTGGAGAAGAAGCCGGTGGTCTTGGCCTCTTGCGGGAGCCGCTCGATCGCCCCTTTCTGGAGGAGGGATTGTATCTCTTCCAGGAGGGCCGGACTCGACGGCGTGGAGTAATAAACGCCGCGAGGAGGAATATCGAGAAACTCGATGGCGTAGCCAAGACGGACGATGGAAAGTACCCAAGAGTCCGTAGTGACATACTGCCACTCCGCTAGGTGTCGAGCGAGAGTCGGTCGGTCTCCGAGCGCTGATGGTAGGCTGAAGAGTGGGTATTGGTGGGTCCTGCCAGACACGTCAAAACCGAGACTTTGTCTCGGAGGAGGACTTCTTCGACGAAGGCGGGCGCCGCCTAATCGTGCGTCTGGCCGATGAGCCGGAGGACGGTCTCGACTGTCCAGACTGGGCCGAACGTTGGAACGACGAGGTGGAAGATCGTCGCCAGGATGGTCGGAAGGTGGAGGCCCTGCGGGTCTGCGTGGCCGGCTGCAGCCCAATCTTTTTTGCGGTCAGTCTCGCCTTGACGAGATTGTCCAAAGCTTCGTCTGTGGACGAATTGAATAGGCCTTCACCGTCGAAGGGGAGATCTTCAATCCTCCTTCTGGTGTCCTCCTGGATGTCGGCCGGTCGAAGCCAAGCATGGCGGCGGAGGCCGACGGATCCCTCCATGACCCGGGAGGCGATCTCCACTGCGTGCCGGGAGGAGGCCATCTGGTGCCGAGCGATGGAGATAGCCTCATTGAAGATCACGGAGGAGGCTTGGCGGATGTCCTCCGGTACCGCTTCCATCGCTGGTTGCAGGCGATCGAGCACCTTCTTCAGGTATGCCGCGAGGCAAGCCTGAGTGTTGGACAGCCTGATCTGCAAGGAGGCAGCCGAATAGAACCTCCTTGCGTAGGCGTCCAACTTCCTGCCCTCTTTGTCCGGCGGGGTGGTGTGTTGCCTGCCGGAGCCTTTCGTCTGCGCGGACTCGACGACCACAGAGTTCGGTGCAGGGTGATTAAATAGATAACCGGCGTTATCCTTCTGCACCCTGTAGAGGTGTTCTAACCGCTGCGGTATCGGCTGAGCCGAGGCCGGTCTATCCCAGGCGGCCTTCACCAGTCTGGATACCCGGGGCAGGAGAGGCAGCGGGGCCGTGGAAGGTCGCTTCTCCTCGAAAACGGAGAAGGCTGGATCGTCATCCTCCGGCTCCGCATCGGCGATCTTAAGGCCGAGGGTAGTGGCCATGCGGAGCAGCATCGCAGAGAACTGGTGGACGTCCTCTGGAGCAGAATCTGGGATCGGGTCCCCGAATCCCAACGGAGGAGACTCCTGGGAGGCCGCCTCAGACACCTCAGACTCCGCACTCGAGTCGTACGACTCCGAGCTCGGTGAGTCCTCTCGCCGCTCGCTCTCCGGCTCCTTCGTAGTCGCCGCAGGTGTTGCCTTCCTAGGCTTCTCCGCAGCCGGGGCGGTGGTAGCAGCAGCGTCCCGCTTGGGATGGCTGACCACGGACTTCACCCTCTTGGTGGTGACCGGGGTAGTCTGGCAGGTTGACGTCGTCGTAGCCCGCTCAGTCACCACCGACTCCATAGGGCGCGTCGCCGTTGCCGTGACCCTAGGAGGTGGCGATATCGCCCGATACCGTGGTGAAGGCTCCCTCGCCCTATGATATCGAGGGGAGGGAGAGCGGCTGAAGGAGCGGCGGTCCGACGGAGATCGGCTTCGGCGTCGACGGTACCGAGCCTCGTCCCCTCTAGGCGAGCGCGATTCGCGCTGTCGACGAGTGACCGGGACCTCCGGAAGGTCTCCCAGCGACTCGGGCCACGATGGTACCGATCCCGGTACGATGGCGAATGCGACCGATAGGAGGCCGGGCGCTCTCTCCACTCAGATTCCCTCGCGTACCTGGCCACGTAGGACGCCGAGGTGTATCTGGAGGCAGACGAGCGAGGTTGTTCCTCTCTTGTCTCCCTCGGAGGCGGCGAGGCCACCGGACGCTCGGAAGAGCGGGACCGGGACCTGAAGGAGGTCGAACGCCTCTCCGGAGAAGCAGAGGGCTCTCTCTGCTGCAGGTCGGCCGACCTGCGACGGCTAAGAGGGCGGTGGCGCTCCTCCACCAGGGTTGGAGGGTCTGCCACAGGCGAGTCCGGGCGCTGTTGGGGAACGTCCTCGATCTCATCCTCCGAGAGGTCGACGGACTCGCCTCGCCCTTTGGAAGGCTGCTGAGTAGGAGGAGGAATAGGAGGTTGAGCGTCCCCAGCCGGGGAGCGCTTCTTTTCCTTCTTCTTCTTCTTCTTCTCCTTCTCCTTGCCCTTGCCTCCATCCGGAGCAGGGCGCTTTTTTGCAGGCATCTCCGTAAGGGGAGCCTCAGCCTTCCTCGCCGTCGAGGATCCTTTCGCTGACTTGGCAGCCGCCGACAGCTTCGGGATCCTCGGTAACGCCGAGATCGGCGTTTCGCCGGTACCGAGCCCGATACCGACGAGGTGGACGGAACGGCAGCCGCCGATACCGTCGATGGCGTGGTCGTCTTCTTGTCGGCCATCTTGGAAGTGGAGGTCTCGTCTATCGCCCGCAGAGACTGCTCCCAACAAAAAGATTTGAGTCTCGCGGAGCGGTTGCGAAGAGTTTGGGGAGTAAAATCCCTACAAATTTGGCAAGTCCGGATATTGTGGGACTCGCCCAAACAGAAGAGACACTCCTTATGGCCGTCGTTGAGGGCAACCTTGCGGCCGCAGGACACGCACTTCTTAAAGAGCGCGGACATAAGACGAAGAAACGCCAAACTCCGAAATCCAAAAAAGACGAAAGCCGAAGGGGGAGTCCGAAAGAGAGGTCAAAGACAGTCCGAAAGTCCGTAAAACCGTGAAAAAACAGCAAGCCAAGCACGACGTGAGAGGAACAAACTAAAGAACCTTCCGTACGCGGCGGCGGACGAGAAAGAACTGAGGAGAGACCGTTGCTCGGCGGGAGGAGCATGCGCAGTACCGGCGTGGGGGAGGGGTTCCCGCCAAGCGAACAAGCTCTAGAAGTTTCCGAACGCTACCGCGCAGGCGCTAAAGCTCCTAGTGTATGAAGGCACAGAGACCACGAAGAAGAATGACAGTTCATGAAACATATACAAATATATCACAGTCAAGAAACTATACAGCATCCAATGAATAGTTATTTTAAATTTGCTTTGAATGTATTTAAAGGAATATTTCCTGGATCCATATTCTCAGCAATTAAAACTGAGAATGGAAAGTAATTAAACCACCAATTAAGTTCTAAATTTGTCATGAAAAATGGTAACTTAATTATTTTTAAGTAAAACAATTGACTGTATTGGAATTTTTACTAAGTTGGAACCTTGGCAAATTGATATGAATGAATTAATTGTTAATTAAATAATAGATTGTACATTAAATAATAGATTCTACATTAACCAGTTGGAATAATGTAGATTCTACATTACCCAGATTGTACATTGCCCAGGATCTTTACACAAAGCTTCATTTTCTTGAATTTTGCAACATTACTTATTGTTTTTAAAAATTGCTCAGGGTTGAGAAATGACAAGGTTTTGGTCACAAAACTTAAAGTAGTTGCTCAAAAGTAGTTCCTTTAGGATGCATTGTGTTAAGGGATTTCTGAGGACAGCAGGTCCAGTAATAGATCCTACCAGTACCATTTCTAAGAATAATGAAAAATTTGAATAACAATTTCAAACTAACTTAGCAGTTAAAAATGTATGTCTTTTAACGTAAACTTCAGCTGGAATCCTGTTGACTATTTGCAAATAGAATAGACCTGCTCAATCAGTTCTTGAATGATGAATCAACATGTTGGCAAATCCTACTCATTCCATGGCTCCACTCTAGTTGGGACTAAAAACAGGATTTAGGCCCGAAATGAATTAAATTTTTCAAAGCACAACAATAACTAATGTATCCAGGAGCCAGTATTTCCAGTATCTTTCTCATCGCTTCCTATCATGTCTACCTGATTGTATGTCTAGAACTTTAAAAAAAGAATACAAGGGATGAAATCATTCTGTCTCTAATGAATAGCTGAGGGTGAAAACTGAACTAAGTGAAAAGTATTTGACAAATATGTACAACATAATGTCCTAAGAGCTACCCAACAGTATAGTTATCAGAGGTGGTGATTTCTTTTTTTATATAATCCTTGGATTATTATTTTTTTCATGTAATCCTTTGGTACTTTTGCAATAGATTTGTTTTTCAGGAACAATCTTTTTAAAAAAAAATCAGCAGTCAACAGAACTAAAAAAAGAATTAAATTCAGAAGTACATAGATTATAGGGCTATATTTATCACAACCACAGCCTTGTTCTCTACCCATGTAGAGCAGCACAATTCAAGTGACTTCCAAGGAATTATCTTGCTTTTGGACTGGTGCTTATCAGAATTCAACGGGAAGAATTTATCTAAACATTACAGGCTGAGTGTTGGTATGCAGTCAATCAAAATATGAATATAGGCTTTGTCATGCAGACCTTCCAACAGTAGCAAATAAATAATAATAAATGGTAGTCCACCATAAAATAATAAACAGAAACAATAGTAATGCGAGAAACATTCAGTGCTGTGTAATGCAATAGCACACCCAAATAGCAACCACCGTTAAGTCTGGATCTGGAAAGGTACAGGCACAGTTAAGTCGATATTCAATTTCACCCTGCACTTGAGGCTGCTTGGCACTTCTCTGAAATTGTTCTCCGTTTCAAGCACAATTATGATTGTAACTTTAGCTTCTAGCATTTTGGGCATGATCTACCTCCACTACAGACACAGGGCCCACATGGAAAAGATTCCAACAAAGTTCACCAACTGGTGCCTTTGCTGTACTTTTGTAAGTCCTTCATGTTTGAAACTGAACCAACTTGCTCCAGGCAGAGAGGTGCTGGCTGCTAAAGACTCCTAGCATCCAGTTGCTCCTTAGAGAGGTGAAGGGAACAAGATCAGAGCCCTGTTCACACATGTCTATAGTCCAACTCGATCAAGGGTCCTAGAAGATCCCAGCCTTGCTTTACTAGGTGTGGAATCTTTATTCTTCTGGGATTTTCACTTATTTTTTCAAGTCACCTGAAATTACTAATTCAAGCTATCAACTAGAGTAAATTCTGCAAAAATGGGATTGGAGTGGATTTCAAATTCTTCCTTTGTGGAATATTGGGAGGTACTAGGATAAATTAAATAAATGAGTACCCAGCTTGTTGGGGGCATGTATAGAAATGTATCGAAATACATGCTATTTGTAAGTTGTTTGCTGCCTCGATCCATATGGAGAGGCGGGATACAAATAAATTAATAATAATAATAATAATAATAATAATAATAATAATAATAATAATAATAATAATAAATTGCGGTTGATACAGTTGGATGGAGAAGCTGTTTAAATCAGATGAACTGTACATTTTCTTATGAGGGCAAGCTTGAAATGGTCACTTTTCTCAGCTATATGTCCTGGACACTGTCACTAGAATGGCTATAATGGCTAGATAATTCTGGGAGCTGTAGTCCAAAAATCTTAGTCTTCAAAAAAGCTCTGACCCAATGGCACACACAATGTCAATGTAAATGGAAATTTACATTTCCAAGACAATATGCAAGGAAAGTATTTTGCATATGGGAGCTTTTCAGACTGCATATTGATTCAGCAGTATATGGAATTCTCTCCCAGTCATGTGTTTGTTAGGTGGGAAGGACCCCAGGTGTCATTCTCCTGCACAGCTCTAGAAGACAAGACAGAAATATAAGCAATGACAAGGTATGCATGCATTTTTCAAAAGAGTACTTAGCAGTGGACTTCCACTTCCTCCATCACCAAGACCTCCTCTGCCTCTTCCATTCCGTTTTTGTGGGTAGTCGAGAAAGCAGTCAGTGTTGAGTATACTTAATACAGTCTTGGATTGATTCTAAGCTTAAAGTACCTTTGTTCATCTTTTTGAGAAATCCAAAAATATGGAATTGCATTTTTAAAAACTGAAATTTGTAATATATTTTATATGATGTGATACCTTGTTGCTTAGCCATTATGCTAATTATACCACAGGGAGACCTGTATGTAATACAGTTTTTAAAAAGAATTCCAATAATTGCTCACTGGACAGTGTTCTTCCTCACTTTTTATTTTATTACCTACTATGAATCTATAATCTGTTTATCTCACATTAAATCAAACACAGAGATAATGGCTGATATCCTGTTCATGAATTATAACAGAATAAGCCTGGCTAATGCCATCACAATTCACTTTTATAGTCCTTGTACAGGTTAAAAGTCACTTCTGAATACATAACAACGAAATGTCCTTCCACAACCTACTTTTTGAGTCGTGCAGCCTGCTAGAGCAGCAGATTGAGTGGAGGCACATCCAGCTGTTTCCTTGTAGCTGGACATACTGTGATGGGCAACTCATTGTCCTGCTGTCTGGCAACATGGAAATGGCCATGTTTCATGGTGGTGGAGGATTGCACTGCTTAAAAGGGAGGTTTTGTAGGGTATCATCAGAGTTTCCATAGCTACATTTCCTGGTGCTGGACTGTGGCCAATATTGTATAGGTACAATAAACCAAAATGTATGTGCAACATACAGTTGAGGTACACTGGTGTCATAGGGCCATTCAATTTAGTAAGAAATCTTCTATCTTCCTTTCCACTTTATCATTAATCTTCAGCACTGCCAGTGCTTTCTCATAATGCCCACCTCATATATCCATGGATGTGTCTATCCTCTTTGCATCTTCTCTGTCCTCTTACAAGGCTTCCCTTGTAAGCCTTTTCTGCTCTTGCTGTGCAGATAATGGACTATGTCCTACATTTTCTTTCAGTCAGTGAGTCAAGTTTGTTGATCTGAGCAGACAACAGTTTTTGCTTCTCTTGAAAAGGGTGATGTCATTGTCACCATGCTTGGAAGTTACTGTCAACCATGAATACAAAGTTATTAAAAGCTAAGAAGGATCAGAAATAGTGAGTGCATGATGAGGGAGAGGGATGCATTGCTTACTCTCTACAGTGTTCTGGGTGCTGTCAAGTTGATGCCCGTGACACAGAACCACAATATTCCAGTTTGCAGTAGTGTGCAATGTACAAGGGCTGGATGTTCTGCCCTAGTACATATCTTTAGGATAAAATATGTTTTGACCTTGCTAATTATTGAACTCATATTCCCCTTTAGGATTCTAAAGAACAGGAGGAAGAGGACGGTAATGAATCTGAAGAAATTAATGAAGAATATTTCACAGAATGTAACAGTGAAGTTTCTGAGGAGCCATGCACTGAAGAAGATGATGAAGAAGAAGAGGATAAAGAAGAAGAAAAAGAAGAAGATGACAGAGAGGAGGAAGAGGAGGAAGATGATGATGATGATGATAATGATGAAAGTGGTACAGATGATAATGAAGAAAAGGAACCTGTTGAAGAATGCAAAAATACAACAAACAATGGTAGCAAAAGAAGTTCAATCAGTATAAAACTTAAAAAATGCAACAACAAAAGTGAAAATGAAATTGTTACCAATGGTCATAGTGAAAAGGAGGCAGAAGACTTGAGCTACAGAAAGGGAGCCATGCATCCTTGTGGAAATCCAACTGTGATTGAAGATGCTTTGGAAAAAGTTAGAAACAATGATCCTGACACTACTGAAGTTAACTTAAACAACATTGAAAACATCACACCACAGATGCTTATACATTTTGCTCAGGCCCTGAGGAACAACACTGTGGTCAAAACATTTAGTTTGGCCAACACTCATGCTGATGACAACGTTGCAATGGCTATTGCTGGTATGCTAAAAGTGAATGAACATATAACAAATCTGAATCTTGATTCCAATTTTATTACAGGAAAAGGGATATTAGCAATCATGAGGGCTTTGCAGAATAACAAGGTTTTAACAGAATTAAGGTTTCACAATCAAAGGCATATAATGGGTGGGCAGGTTGAAATGGACATAGCTAAACTTCTGAAGGACAATACCACTATTGTGAAGCTAGGCTATCACTTTGAGCTTGCTGGACCAAGAATGAGTATGACAAGTATCCTAACAAGGAACATGGATAAACAAAGACAGAAGCGGATGCAGGAGCAAAGACAGCAAGAGTCCAACTGGAATGGAACCCTCAGTCCAAAGACCAAAGCTTTGCAAAAGGGAACTCCGGGTTCTTCACCTTATTCATCTCCCCGAAGTTCACCTTGGTCATCACCAAAACTTCCTAAAAAAGTTTCCCCTAATCAAAACCAGTCTTCTCCTAGAAGTTCACCTAGATCATCACCAAAGATTTCTAAAAAAATTCCTCCTGTTAAAATCCAACCCCCTTCCCCACCACCAACACCACTTCCCCCTCCTCCTCCTCCACCCCCTCCTCTACCACCTCAAATAGTCCCAGAGAAAAAGGTGCCAACCAGGAATATTGCTGAAGTTATCAAGCAACAGGAAAGTGCCCAAAGGGCTATACAAAATAAGCAGAAAAAGAAAAAGGGCAAGAAAAGCAAAAAACATGAGAATGAGATCTTGTCAGAAATTAAAAATTCATTGAAATCAGTCTCAGACAAGAAGTCAGAAGAAGGTTCACGTCCCTCTACCCGACCTTCTACCCCTGTGAGAAGTCTTCATAGTGATCTCATGGATGCAATTCGTGCAAGCAGTATAAAACAGCTAAGGAGGGTAAGTATCCATCCCAGAATCTGGCAAACACATGGAAAGATGTTTTATTAAGGGTTCATGGTACTGAATACAAAAAAAGGAGTGTTTTTTATATTGGTTTTTTTTCCCAATATAAATTAATGTGTGTGTATGCATATGTGCATGTGTGTGGGTATGCATTAATTTGTCTTGGTCTATGTCATCATGCCGTTAAAACATAGGTAAGTTGCCTGAGTCATAGACCCCTGATCGTTTTTCAAGATGTGGGGACTAAAGATCGGTAGGCAGATCATTATGAATGCTGTGTTAATGTTTTTTACAAAACAGCAAAAACACAGAATAGAGTGAATGGCGATATCAGTAACAACAACAAAAACAACAGCAACACTATCAATTAAAGCAATTAAGAATATGACAACTATGAAGACAATGAAAAAAAAATCTAAAATATTTTGAAATTCTTTAAAGCATAAAATTAAGATATCAAGGAAAGGAGAAAATATGTAAGATCCTGCTAGGCAAATTCAAAGAGGGCTATAAACTGTAAGGCCCCTGATTGATTTTTTCTCTGCAAGCATACCCACATTGAAGTCTTTGTGGTTGTGATCCTTGGTACTTGATCATTACAGCAGGTTTTCAGTGTTCCTCAGTCTAGCCTTCTGGGATACTCAAGCCCCCTGTCCCCTTCATTCTGGAATCTATGGCCTGAGTTATAGTTTGCAACAGGTAACACTTACGAATGGTGTGTGAGAGAGAAAGAGAGATTATAAACAAACAAAAAGGGAAGGAGTCTCTCAGTGTATACGCTCCATTTTTTAAAAAATGTATCAGCCTGCCAACCTTAAAAGTTGCCTGAGATCAGAGAAGGTGCAGGGGGAATACCACTCAACTGAAGAAGTGATCTTCAAAAAGTGCAAAGGACACTAGTCTTATTTAACTGCAGAAGCACTCTACTTTCTCGTCACGCTTAACACTCTTCAAGGATAATACATTATTTGTCCAAGGTAAAAATCATGCCTCCAGAAAGAGTTTCTTTACCCTTCTTTAACTTAAAGAGAGTCAAGTACAAGAACAAGCATTCCCTTGTAAAGGTAGAAAAAGTCTTTATTCAAGGTACATAAAATGCCTACCATCTTGAATGAAGTTTGTTGTATAAACTCAAAACATTTTGGATGTCAAAAGTAGGCATTATTTGACATCTTCCAAGGACTACACTTCTGTAAGAACTCAACTGCTACCTTCCAGAACATCCTGGCTCTGCAGCTTTTCTTCCTTACCAATATTGCTTATTCATCTGACCTCACTGGGTAGTAGTCACAAACAGTGACCGGTGGCAATTGCATACAGTGGCAAAAGCTGGGAGATAGGATACTGTATTTTATTTATTTTATGGGGGAAATTGGGCTCAGAATGAGCTGTCAAGCAAATGATACTTCCAAGAGAAGGAGCCACAGAGGAGCAACCACTCAAGCACCTTCCCTGTGGGCCTTCATGAACCCTGGAGCCAACAGGCCTGGGAATGACAAGAAATCAGAGTGTTTCTTTGGTACATTTTGAGGTTTGCCTCAGGGCCGCATTAAGATTTTCGTAGGCTCTATTCAGCTCCCCACCTCACCTTGTCATACCAACAGAGATGTTTTTGTAGGCCCTAAAATTCTGTTTTTGTAAACCCTAAAATTTTTGTAGGCCTTAGAGACTGTGCCTAAAGTGCCTAATGCATAAGGTGGCCCAGGTTTGCCTCTTAGACTGGCAGTGATAACTCTGAATTGAGGCAGTTGCGACAGTTTCCCTTTCAGATGTTTTCTTGTGTACATTGGACTCAAACTTCTCACATATTAAAGCATAAATTAGCTTCAGAAGTTTTTAAACACATTTGAAGACTGGGGAGAGATCCATGAGTGTTAATGTGGTTCAAAATGCATACTTCAGAAGTCTACAGAGAGATGTTCATATTTGCACAGTCTTGTCATAACAGGCCAGCCAGGGGGCTTCAGCTGGTTGAGATTCCTTAGAGTTAAAAATGAAGATTGAAAAAGTGATTGGGCCTTCAACTCCCAGAGGAGGGATTTCTGAGAGCTGCTGTCCAAATGAGTAACTTTCCCAAGCTCTGGGCAAGAAGCAAAACAGGCTTCTCAGTGCAGTGGTGAAGGGAAAACAAGCGTCAGAAAGTAATCTATAGAGGGAAAATGTTGTTTTCTAGACAACTGCTGGGTAAAGCCTCCTTGGGGCCCAAGGGTCTGCTTTGGTAGCTTGAGCTACCAACATTTCCCAACATAGTTTCTTTTGCTTTTATTGATCATACTATGTATCTTATACCATGCTACCAAAATCTATTAGCAAATCTGATTGGTTGATGTTATTATTGCTGAGGGTCCTGCAACATAAAGGTGGCACTTGGTTCCTGGTTATGTTAACATAGCTCCATCTTTGTCTGAGATTCAGCCACTGGGGCACCAGTTAACAAGATTTTTCTTAAATTTGTAAAGATAGGCAATGGTGTCCTGATATCATGGAAAATAATATTTTTCATGCCCACACATCCTTGCATGCATCCATCTTCCCCCATTCTCATAAACGTATAAAAACAAATATGGCACACTCATAAAAAGGAGCATTAATATTTCTATAATATGTTAGACAGTTGCAGCAGTACATGGGTCATGGAGGAGGATTTTCTGTGGTGTATCAACCACCCTGGTCTCTTGTGGCTTGATCATGAAGCAGGTGGCAATTTCTGCTTTCTTTATTTCTAGAACATCCTCCACTTCCCCATTTCCTTTGTGGCCAATGGAAGGCAACTGACTACACCTGCTCTGTAGATGTCGTTTTTGGCAGCATGTTGGATGAACAAGGGGGCTAAGATCTTGTGAACCTGACCCCATCTTACCTCACTCCATTTTGCCTTTCACTGCTGTCACATTCTCAGCAGGATTGCTGGCCTGTGCAGCTCACCATGGATATATTGAAAGGTTTCTGCTTGCAAAGGCCTCTCAGCTGGCCTCTGACACATTTAAGGATTGTTCCCCTGAAGAATTTTGATAATTGGATCATTTCCTTACAGTTAACATTACTAAATTTGAAAAAAAAATCCTCTTTTATAGGTGGAAGTCCCAGAAGCTTTGCGATAAAAGCAGACAATTGAGCCATGACATGGAGAAGATGGTGATTATTATGGTGGTTAAGAGAAAGGTACCAAATTGTTCTCAAGTGATAAAAGAGACTAATATACATGGCTTCACACATGCGCTCTTAGATTGGAAATACGAAGAGAGAATGCTGTTGAACACCAAGCAACACTTTTAAGCATTTTTTTTTCATTTGTAAATATGGAAAGTACTTTTTTATTGAAATTTCTAAGAGAGGAATAGTTTATTTAGATAAATTTGTTGAAAGCAAGCAGCACTTCACAGAAGATGTTCTGTTTATGGGGCAGTAATTTTTCAGTGACCTGTTTTTTGTTTTTTTGTTTTTTTTTGTCTGCCTTATGAATTTACAATAAAGGTGGTTTGACTTTTCAAATGACAAAACAACCTTTGTCCTAGATTGCTGTAGGAGAGCATTTAGCAGTGATACAAGAATATTTTCCATACACCTGAGATTTGTAATAGATTCCTCTGATGTATGGCCACCATTTCTGGACTATAGTGGGGATCTTTTGCTTGTTGCTGATCTAAACAGCAGCTGGAAAATTCAAGAGCTGTTTGCCACCTCACAGATTGCCCAGTCATGTGGAACTCTCCACAGCAGTGGTGGCCCTGGTTAAGAATGTGTGGCACTGCCATAGAAACCATCTAATTGAGGTGTGCGTGCGTCATGATTATTAGTATTTTTATTTATTTATTTATTTATTTTGCACATTATGGCTACCTAAAGGCTTACAGTGCACAGATGTTTCTATTTGTCTCCACTGGGCTAAGTTGTATGAAGCTGCTTTGAACAAGTCAATCCTGGCCCATGACATTTGCCAGATGCAAAGATGGCACTTCCTCCCAGGACCAGTTGTCGTGTGGCACTCCAATCTTATTTCAACTTAGACAATGGCAGAATGTCCTCCAATACACCTGAGATAATTGAGAGAGGGAGCAGGACAGGACATATAGCAGAGATAAACACCTGATGAATTTTGGAATTCTAGCAAGTAGGTTTCCAGTGCTGCCTCCAGCATCTGCTATATGAGGTGATTGCTTCATTCTATCCAAGATAGAACCGGACACCAGGCACATCCAATACGCCTAAATAAGCCCGTCCACATGATTTGAAATTCTGTACATTTACCCACAATAGAAACACACTTGTCATTTATGGCTAGTTTCAGTTTCTCTGGGGCTTTCACAGGATGAACAGTTTAGGAAATCTAATGAATATCACTTCTCAAGCATGTGCAACACCAGTGGAGCAAAGCAAAATGGTGTGTGTGATAGCCATTTTCCTGGGAGAAGTAAGAGAACTATGTAGTTATGGGGTATTTATTCTGTTCTTTTCACACAATCACATCATCATAGCAAAGTGGAAGCCATGAGTTCAAGTGTTCTACCCACAGTACCACCCAGTTGCTACTGTCCACCCTGAAACAGAGCCAAACAAATTGGTGAAGGCAGGAGAATGAAGCAAGAGTCAGAAGGAAAACCATGGGAAAGAAGAAAAAGGCTTGGGGAAATGTTCACTGTTAAGGTGGGTTAATATTATTCAAAAGAATGATCTTTTATTCTCAGTACCATAATGAGAATTTAGACATGCTTTGGGTAAGTGTACATTGTCAGCAAGATACTGACTGCTCTCTTCATAATATAGATATAGCTTGGAATGATCCACACTCCAAAGGAAAATGAAAAAAATTTCCCATTTATGGCAGTCTAATCTGGTATTGCACACTTTGAACAAGAGGCTCATAATTATATTCTGTCCACAGCCATTTCAAACATCTTCCTCAGCTCAGCATAGGTCAGAGAAACGGGTTGTCACTGAAAATATGGTGGGATCGTGCAGAGGCCTTCTTTCAGAGAAATGTAAAAACCTTTCAATGCATTCAGTAGGCAGCCCAAGTACCTTGTTCACCCCCTCTCAGCATAAATGAGATCTTATTTCACCTGGGCAGTAGTAGTAGTGACTTATGGCAAGCCTAAGGTGAACCTATCATGGGATTTTTAGGGCAAGATTTGTTCAGGAATAAGATTGCTTTGTCTTCCTCTGAGACTGAGAATGTGAGTTGCCCAAAGTCAGACAGTGGGTTTCCATGGCTAAGGAGGGATTCAAACCCTGATCTCCAGAGTCATAGTCCAACATACAAACCATTACATCACACTGGTTCTAAGCACAACTACTGTCCCCCCAAAGTCTCAATTTGACAGAGACAGACCATATTAATTCTTTGTCATCTAATTTTTTTTAGCTACTTTTAAAATGTCCCAATGTCTCTCTTCTCTCCCCCTTTGTTTTTTGCTTAATTCAGTTCCTGCAAACCAAGTTCAAAGTGCAAAGTAATTTGTGCTCAATTATCTCATTAGGGGTGCAGGATAGAAAAGAAGAAGAGAGGTGTGGTTTGGAGAGGAGAGGGCAAAATCTTTCCTTTCCCTGTAGGATCAGGCAAAAGCAAATTGCTGCAGACTTTCCAAGCTTGTGTATTCTCCCTCAGTAATAACTATTGCCATCTTGACCAGGTTCTGATGTTGCTTCGCTACACATGTTCTGGTTAGAAATACAGAAATAACATCAATCATGTAGTAAGAATTACTCTATTTGGTAGTGTAATTGCATCACATGTGGATTAATAGTTTCAGAAAAAATGACACACAGGCATTACTTTCAGTATGCCCCTCACAGAACTAGTAAGAGAAAACACTATGCCATGTTGCATAGCAAGAGAAAGGTTTGTGTTAACAGCTCTCTCAAAATCTCAGAGGAAACTTGGTAACACTAGATGCATAAGCTTTCCTCTGGGTCTGCATGCCAGCTTAGCTTCATGTTCTATTCTACTCCCTTGAGTCATCATGAGGTCAGGGGAAATAGTTTCCTACCTCTTAATGTTTGACCTACAGAGAATCATCTGATTCTCTTATCAACCTGTATGTACGACAACTATTTCTCTGCCCACTTGCATTAAGAGGAAAAGTAGTAATACCAGGACTACCGAGCAATTATATAGTGTTTTCTGGTTGTCAACTGTTCTTAGAGACAGTAAAGTAAATATTACTTAAGTCCTGGATTAATTCAGAGATGGTATTGTTAGTTCATAAGGCTGGGGTGTGTGTGTGTGTGTGAGAGAGAGAGAGACAGAGACACAGAGAGAGACAGAGACAGAGAGACTCAAAACCAATGAGGAAGGTGACATTCCACCCAGATGTGCCAATTCTCAAGTTATTTGTAGTTGTTACACTGGTTACACAGCAACTTTGGGGTTCCACAGTAGATATTAAGAATGCTACTGACTGCAAAAGAATACCTGCATGCTGAAAGACCTTGGTTTAGCAAATGTTGCCTACTAAATAAAAGTAATGTATACAAACTCAAATGCAATATAATGGGGAAGTGTTGTTCATACTGAACATGTATTTCCTAAGGAGTTGCAGCTAGTTTGCATTTAAAACACACACACACACTCCATACAGTCCAAAGAAGAACAAGAAGCCCCCCCCCCCAAAAAAAACTTGTCATGGTTCCTGTGCACACAAGGTACAAAAGAACAGGATTACTACACAGCATCTTTACTCTGTGGTAAGTCAAGGTGCAGTGCCCAAAGCACACACATTTCTGTAAGTCTCCTTTGCTAGTTGTTTCAAAGGCTACTGGGATGAAGGGATCAGGGAATAGAAATTAAAAGTTATGCAGAGTCAGTTAGTATGATACTCCTCTCATCTTTCCTTTGTAATTCAAATGTGCAAGTGAAAGGAAGAGGTAACATATATGTGTGCATGCACACATACACGTGTGTGCCCCCCCACACACATACAGAGTACGCTATCCAGCTTGACCTGGAAGAATTTTTTCCCTCCTTCTCCAAAATGTGATATCCACCATGTTTCCTCAAGTATGACATTTGGAGAATGTCATGCTACAATGTAGGTGGGGGACATATTGAAAGCCTCCTGCCTTTTGAACAATCTGTGCAGTTTCTGGAACTAATGCGTGGATGCTGAAGATTCCTGTGTGTGTAGGCTGCGCCAAAGCTTATCAAAGACAGTACATTTTACTTCAGCTTTAAATAATAGATCTTGTGTTAACCTTTGTATGGACATCCTGTCTATATTGTAGCACAGACACATTTGGATTATGAGTTTTGTTTTTGTATTCTGTCATTAAATTTGGATGCAGATAAAGTCCTTTGAATGAGGTGCCCTACCCACTCCCACCCTGAAATCATAATAAAAAGAGACATTTCATCTTTTACTCCTGGTGACCCTGTCCAGACTTCCTACTTTCACAAGCTGCAACTTCCAACCTTGGCCATAGCAGAACGTTCTATTCCATCCAAGAGAATTTCAGCAATTCCCCCTACCATGAGCAGATATACCAGATTCTTCCTGGGGAACCATTTCATCATTAAAATGAAGATAATGTAGGAAAGTTTTACAAATGTGCAAAAACTGACTCTTATATATGCAGGTGCTAGGCTATTACTCATGATAGTTGTATATCAAACCTATGTGGTGGGATGGGGAAGAACTACTAATTCACAACACTACCTGAAATCAAAACCCTTGAAAGTGGCTGTTTCTGAGATCAAACTGGATGATGGGTTTTCTGTCTCTCTCTCTCTGCAGAGGTTTTTCCCCAAAGTTGTAAACAATATATTTGTCATTGCACATAATTTTCTCACCAATGTATTTTGCATTTAGCATGCCTTCTGTTCTCATTACTCAAGGACTTAAGTTGCAAGTTTGATGGCTGAGGCATACATCTTTGGAGTTATTGTCGGAGGGAAAACTTGTTTGTGGCAAAGAACACACATTTCCCTTAACAGCCAGTTTGAACCACTGACAACAAATTAAGACAAACACTTAACTGTCAGGTGTTACTTTGGAGTAATTTCATAGTAATGCATAGCTGCTTTTGACAAACCCTGAACATTGAAACAAATTGGCCTGCTTTTGGAGGTATTTGGATCTCCACCAATGTAAAGTCAGGTAATCCAAAAGATTTTGGTCTACTCTGGAAGAAAGTTTTTATAGTCCTACTCCTCTAGGAATGTCTTCAAAGCTCTCCCAAAAATGATGTAGCTTTCAATCACGGAACAAATTCATGTTGGCTTTCCAATTCCAATATTTTGGGGACAAACAGTAGAAAAATAACCTATCAAACATTGACTGGAATTCTGTATCAGCTATTTAATCAAGTATACTTTAAAAAGTAACCTCTTCTGGTCCAGCCCTCCTCAAACTTGACAGAAATGTCATTCTCTCATATTCCAATTGGCAGCAGAATGGATCTCCTTCTCCCCAATTCAGCTGATGCCTGGTAAAGTAGGTTTGGGGGGAGTTACAATCATAATAATAGTGTCAGAATCATATCTAAGTAACAACTGCGAATATGAAGGTTACAGATGAGTGATTCCGTGTAATTGTTTTGCACTCACTAACATTACTTAGCTATGGTTGTAATACTATTGCCACTGTTGTAATTCCCACCCATCCCCATCAGCTGCATGGGGAAGAGATCCATTCTACCTGCAACTGATGCACAGTTGAAGGGTGTTTTCAACAGGTTTGTGTGGGGTGGGGGAGGTCAGGACAGAAAAGGTTACTTAAGTTTATCTAAATAAGTAATGCTGAGGCCAGTATGATATAGTGGTTTGAGTACTGGACTACAACCCTGGAGACTAGGGGTCTATTTCCTGCTTGGCCATGCAAAGCCATTAGGTGACCTTGGGCATGCCACGCACTTAGCCTCCAGAAAACCCTGTGATAGGTTTGCCTATATATATAATTTTTATTGAAAGCTTGTCTCGAAACTAACCCCCCACACTCTCCCATGCTTAGATCTTCCAGGTGAAATTGCTTATTTCCATTTCATTACAAACACAGTTTCCATTTTACAGAGAGAACAGTTACATTATTTCTTCTTTGTTTTCTTATACATTTATATCCTTTCCAGCCATTGTCTTTTTCCAAGTAGATTCTGATAGGTTAAAATACTGAAGAACAGATAGTGGCAGTGTTTTATGTGACCTCTTCATTCTCATTCACATTAATCTATTCCTAAAATCCAGTTCTTTGCATCTTGCTTCTGATTTACTTTTGCTGTTCTTTGCATTCACTATAACTCACACCCACTGACATAGTTAAAATGCTCTCACATTTTGCATGCTTTGCTTTGTGATCACTGAAGCATACACAAAAGCTCAAACTTGCAAGCCAGGGCTTAATTTTCAAGGGGAAAATATATATATATATATTCCCCGTGCTTAATACATTTTCCCTTTCACAGTGGGATTTTGTGAGAGATATATGCTTCAGAAATAAGACTTAAAAATTAAGCCTATGTTTACCTTCTAGTGATAAATTACAAAACACAGCATGCTAAATGACAGATGCAAAGTTGGGGACAATCATCTGTTATGACAAACAGACCTCTTTCCACCAACTGAAGAAACATCGCTTCCATAAATATGCTAAATGTGTTCTCTAGTATAGCTCTAATTGTGTGGGAACTGTTTAATTCACACAGTATCTTGTCTGTAGTGATATATGATCTAAGTTTGATCTTTGAGTAAAAATATTGCATGCATTTTTTCTTGTTTGTTCATTTCTGTGTACATAAGAACACATATTTGGTAGACATATTGTTTTATTTATATTTACATTGTACACAAGCATTACATTAACATTCAGTTCTAAATTCCAACTTTGTCAAAGCAAGTGCAGTCATCAAGTCTGTCGATCTTGCAACCGAATGTTTTTGTCAACCTGGTTTTCAATGTATTGTTAACTGTTTCAGTTGTGATTTCTGAAATCACAGTACTTGGCAATCAGAAGAAAATGATCTGTTGATTATATTGATCTTCTTGATCTTCAAATCTCTATACTCCTGTACTCTGGAGTCAGAACAAAAATATTTTCTGTTCAACAAATTTCCAATTAGCACTCAGCTTATCCACATACAAAGTGTCAATGACTTGCTAGTAGGCTCACAGTCTTTCATTAACAATGGCATCATTTAATATTTCACTGCGTTGTTGTTGGTTCAGTATTGTCATTGGTGTTACACATACCAAGAACTTTCAACAGAAATGAGACACTATTCCTAATGAAGACACCTTAACAGTTTTTTTGCAACCAGTTTTCATGTGTAGTGAACACTTCTTACCATGTCAAACTTCAGGGATATTTGAAGAAATTCACCCCCTTAATCTATGTAGCACGCATTGGCATTCATTTTCACATTCAAATGTGTAACACAAGTCAATAAAGGCCTTGCTAGAATACAATGATCAGGTTGTTTTCCTCATCCCTTCCCAATGTGGCAAAATAGATACTACAAATTTAGAACCCTATCCACTGTAGAAATAATAAGAGCCAAAAGTTGTATTTGAAGAACTGTTTGCCCTTGCGTTTCTTGGAAGAACTCCTGCTGCCTAAAATGACAGCACAGCTGTTCACAGAAAATTATGCAGAAAGATTACTAAATTCTGTATCTAGTTCTTAGACTATGCTGCAAGTATGACAACTAGCAGTGTTGCATTGATCAAATAGCAGCTGCTAAGACAGGGCTGGCAACATTTCAAGTACACACTGGAAGAATTTCCAATTTGTTTGATAGCATAATAAAAATTGCGGGGGAAGCATGAAGAAGGAAATTCTCTTGCAGAGTTTTTTGTTGTTTTAATTCCAAAACTGCTGACTGCACTGACATACATTTAGTCCCTTCATAGCTTTGAGGTTTTGGGTTCCTTGGAAATCTCTAGTTATACTTTAACAAAGACTAGTATACTTATATTTAACGGGGCAGGGGAGAGGAATTCTCTGAAAGCAGTATACATCCATGTGCCACACTCTAAGGGCAAACATAGGAGAAACCCTTATGCCTTACTTACTGGATTGTCTTTTCATGTGATTCGCCAAAAGAGGGAAAGCACATGGTCATTTCTCTAATTAAAAACTGTCTTGTCAAAGGTATGTGGCAACAGAGCAGAATAAAACTATTCACACAGCAGTATTCATATGTTTTGCTCTTTGGAGCACTTAATAGGGCAGGGTGGGCAGACTGAAGATCTTCTCTGAAGCACCACAACCTTGATCAACCTTAGAAGTAGGCTGTAAAATCATGTCCAGACAAGGACAATTGGAGGGCTAGTGAAACAAGGTGGCATTCAACTGTATTCTTACAAAGCTACTGTTGTTTTGCAGAGATATGCCAAAGAGTTCTGCTAATTTAAACTTTTACTGTCATTGTGATGTGGTATCTGGAACAAATTGAAGAATTAAAATATGAGAGACAGAGCAGATTTTTAATTTCAGCAAGCAGCCAGCTCAATCTATGACAGACATGGGGAACCTCCAGCCCATAACGTCTCCTGTGATCAGTGTGGAGAGTATTTCAAGACATTTACACTTTAAATGCTTTGTACATAACATAACAGGAAAGTAATTGCACTGAGACTTACTCCTGAATAGACATGCATAAAACCCATCTTGTAAGGTTATTAAAAACAAGAACTATTTATGTTATAAAAATGTTCTGCTTCTCGGGTTTATGTTCAATCCTTCCAAGAAACTAGGCAGAACAGTTGGCTGTGAAATACTGGGTGGGGTATAGCATGACCAGACCATAAGACATCCAGATTGGCATCCAGCAATGCAGAAGGAAGTTGTTTCCAACTGGTCACAGAAACAATCACAGTAGCCCTTCTGTCTTGAGGAACAAAAACTCCTCTTTCTGGCAGTTCCTGATAGCAGCAGCCACTACTACTATCACTGCCTGCCAGCCTGTTCAGACGGATAATCTGCAGCAAAAACCAGCAGTTCTGTTGTTTGTCCTTCATAAAGAAACGGAAAGGAAACACAATGGCTAGCTGTACACCATGTTAAAATGTTTGATTGTAACACCCTGGAATCTTCCATCCAAGAGTGTCCACAGGTGGCCATTTCTGATCAGTGTCATCCAAAAAGTATCTGTTCTATCTCTAGAAATTGAAGCCCTAGAAATCACCATTTCAGGTTTCCTTTAATCCACCACTTTTAAGCTAACTTTATTGTAGACCCAAGAAAATGTCCCGACAAAGTATTAAAACTATAAACAGCTTTTCTTTTTCAAACAGATAGTGATAAACATGTAACTGACAACAAACCAGCTGGGGCCCTCTTACACATTGCTGTGCTAAAACCATCCCATAAACAAAATGCTTCCTGAATGTGTGAACTTTAGAAGTCCCCAAGGATAACTCTAAAGAGCCTCCAAGGTATATTTTTGGCCTTGCAGAAGTTGCAGGATATCAAAAGCTTTGAACTGGTTCCACGGAAATCTAGAGCTAAGAAATGTTTGGCAAGGAAGAACCATAAACAAACAAAACATCATCCCTTGGGCTGGCAGAGAAGACAATAGATTATGTACTTACTGGGCATATGATAAGGGGAGAGAATATGCATTGCAACAGCTATTAGAATGGGATTTGGAATTGCTCAGCCTCAGGGGGAACATCATGTTCCTGACAAGTTTAAACTCAAACTCTGACACAAGCCAAAAGCACAGGTCTGCTACACAATACAAAAATGTTAATTTCAAGAAACAGTAACAGAGAAGATGAGTAGGTTATTTGGTTCAAGTTGATTTTTTTCCCCAAACTGAGAGCTGATAAATGATTCAGAAACTAAAATTTAGCTTCAGCCATTCAATAACCACTAGCCAGGTCCAATTTCTTCTTTCCCTTCCTATATCATACAAATGCAAGAGTTTTAGTGACTTCTTTTTAAAAAGAAATCACTAAAACTTTCTTTTAAAAAAAAGAAATCATAATATAGGGCTTTTTAATTTTTTTTTTAAAAAACCACTCATTTCAAAGAGAAGCCACCTGCACAAAGCAGCAAGAATATGTTGTTACAACTTTAAAACTAGGTTGTCTCTTCGATATATACTTGTCTAATACATACTCATATTTTCATGATTGTAGAGACCTTTTTTGTCTCTGTTCTATAAGCTTAAAAAAGTTGTATTTAAAAAAAACTAGGTTTGCTTAATTGAACAACAAATAGGCATTGAGCCAAAGACCTGTAAAAGAGTAGCTTTCTGAAACACAAACTCTGGTATGCAGAGAACCCTGGTTATAGGGCAGCATAAAAAGTACAATAAATAATCATCCCCCTATTATCTTGCGGAGCCACATGGGTGTACTGATTAGAGTGTTGGAGTAGGACCCTGGGAGACCAGGATTCACATTCTTGGTCAGCTATGGAAACCCTCTAGGTGATCTTGGGTCACACTCTCTCATCTTCAGAGGAAGCTAAGGGCAAACCCCATCTAACAAATTCTGCCAATAAAATCCTGTGATAGATTTGCCATAGGTCAGAAATGATTTGAAGGCACACAAAACTAACTTGTGACTTAGCCAAGAAAACTCTGTGATAGAGTGTTAGGGTTACCATAAATCAGAAACAACTTAAATGCATCCAACAGCAAAAAAAACACACACACACTATACAAAGAGGTCACATAATACTGCTCAGCCATCAACCCATCTTCTGTCAGCATCACCACTTAAAATATTAGATGTTCGTAACAGCAAATCAAACTTCTTGCACAGCAAGCATTGCTTTGCCTCCATGCTTTGTACAGATGTCTACACTGACCACCACATCAGCATTCATATTTAGACCTATTTCTACTGCTGCCTTATTTGAAAGAAAGAAAAAATAAGAGTCCAAAAACTGCTGCTAAGATGGAGGAAAATTGCTTTGTGACAAGCCATATGGCAGAATGCATAGCCAGCTTCTGCTTCAAACTTTTAGAACTCTTTTTTAAAAAATAAGCTCAACATCGGACTTGAATATGCATATCTGAACTGGACACAGCAACAGCCTTCCCAGAGCAGCCCATGGCTTTTTTTTTCTCTTCCTAAACCCACACTCTCACATTCTAGGTAACTTTTTGGTGTAAAAGTGCCTTTGAAGAAAAGAATGAAGATTTCAGGTTTAGAAGATGATTTATGACCTGCAGTGGGAAGTGCTGGCATTAAAAATCAAGGCTAACAAAACTATAAAACTACTAGTCCCAAACAGAGTTTTGAATTCATGGGAACTTCAGTTCACTTATTTCAGTGTTACTGGTTCGCTTTGGTCTACTCTTGTTGGAACTAAGTTATATTTAGGTTGTTGATCTTGACAAAGGAAGTGCAACCTGCATAATAGATAATATTGTAATCATAAAATTCAAAATGCCTGTTTAGGGAAGAATGCATTTTCTGAAGCTCTTAGTTTAGTACAACGAATAAACCAGCCACTGCTGTATGTGCAGATCCAAATCTTGTGTAAGAATCACAAAGAATTTCTTTATAATTAGATAACTTCTGATGGTAACAAAAACACTTGGGCTCTTGAAAAGAAATTATATATTCTGGGTTGAAAGTCTGCTTTGTGAAGTTTTTGTGGCTAAGTTCTCAAGAT
The DNA here is from genome assembly GCA_948474755.1 of Ctenosaura bakeri. Taxonomy (NCBI): domain Eukaryota; kingdom Metazoa; phylum Chordata; class Lepidosauria; order Squamata; family Iguanidae; genus Ctenosaura; species Ctenosaura bakeri. Next base: position 597,177 of record CAOLHI010000435.1, read on the forward strand.
ATTTGTAACTGATCTTGTGTAAAAGACAGTGGGTATAACACATACAAATTGCAGAAGCAAGCCAACATTTGTTTTTTCTGTTTTTGGAAAGTTCAATGGCCCTTCTACTACAGTTTGACATTGAAACAGTAATATATTATGCCATTTGCTGACTTTTAGCAAGCTACCTGGTACATCTGCCCCCGATAAAAGCCCAAAATATTTCCTACTTCACTTATTTAAGGGTGTTAAATATGAAATAGACATGAGCACTACTCGCTGAGGGAAATGCTGACTTTTCTCGTCTTATTTCATGTCTGCTGGGGTCATTAAAACAGAATTATGATTATTATACCTTGCACTCAAGCTACCCAGAACAAAAGACAGACCACATACTGAGTCAAATTAATTTTATTATGCTCCATGATGAATTGCCACCAGTGCAACATCCTATTCACTGTACATTAAAAAAAGCCAAAAAGAAAATTCACATAACAAGAAGTTCAGTTTGATGAAATGGAAAACTGAATGATTGAGATGTTTTCAGAGTACAAGCCGCTAGCAGATATTGTCTAAGCATAGTGTTGAGATATAGTCCTCACACTCATGTACTAATTGCCAAAGTTACTTGGACAGTCAATTTAACTGGCACACGAGGCTGTCTTGTTACAACGGTTAGCAGTAGTGATTCAGTGACATGAAACACTGTCTCCTGCCCACACTGGAAGTAGGAGGATGCAGAAACATGCAGCTGTGATTTCTTAGCCTAATTGTAACTGCAGCCATGCCTTAAAATTAAAACCATACAATATGCTATTGAAAGCAAAACATTTGAAGTTTGTGCAATAATGTGGATACACTTTCTATAGAAAAAAATGAAACAACAAAAGCCCATTGGGCAGGTGATTAACGCATTACACAAGTATTCCAAAAATATTAAATCTTCCTAAACTCTCTCAGCTCCAGAAGTCTGTGCTTAGTTTATGCTTAGAAGAAACGTCTTTGGAGGCCACCTGAGCAGTATCCACTTTAAAATGCCCTTTATGGTATCAGAACTACAAGACAACACTAAAAATTGTACTGAAGGCCATTAACACCCCCTCCCATGTGCACACATCCTTAGCCCTGCTACACAGCATTTCATCATCAGGCTTCAGCCACAATGCTCCAAGTCCTCAAGCCATACTAGCAGCAATGCTAGTTGACAGTCTTTTAGCAGCAGGCAGTTGTAAATACAACAGAAAAGGAGAATGATAATTTGGAAAAAAAAAATCTCCTTTGCCCATGTTGTTTGCTTAAAAGAAAAGTTATCCTCCTCTAAATAATTTAGCTTCTGCTTTACCCCACCTTCTTTCGTCAACATAACCTTTTATATCCTGTTTTCCTTCTGCAATTAAAAATGCTAGACATACATTATAACTGCACTAGATAGCCAAGCCACATCATGCAGGTCCAGCCTGCTAAGATCAGGCCAACACTGGATTTCAGTAAATACAATTTTATCCAATATATCATTAACAAAGTAAGAAAAGGAGGAGATAGGAACTGTGTGTTAATTGTATTCCAAATATGTCTCACTTGAAATATTTTGTATTAGTGAGACAAGTGATACTTTTAATCTTCTCTAGTTAAATTTGTCCATACTGTATGTACAGTATAAGCACTGAAAATGCCTATCTCAAATGCAGTTACTGAATGAAAAAATAGGCAAATGCTTCAAATATTGCAACCATTAGTAAAGATGAGCATTAAAATGAGAACTCAAATTTTCCCATCATTTACTGGAATGCAATTCCAAGCACAGGGCCTTCCATCTTAAAGATCGTATCCCCTGATATTATTTCTGAACACAAATCAAATATTGAAAATATGCAAGTTCAGTACTCATAAAAAGCAGTGGTTTACAAATGTGGTAGTAGTAAGCCTCTTCCAAAAGGTAAAAGGCATGCAGTTCAGTTAATTCTATCCATTCTGGTTTCAGGATCTAGGGATTTAAAGTCAAGAAAAAATGGGGCAACACTGACTATAAAGTCTGATCAACCACAGGAAAGCCAGTGAAGAATACTGAACTGAATCTCAGCACCAGCAACACTAAGAGGACCCAGTCTCTGCTACTATTTGGCCAAAATAAATACAGAGACTTGGCTGAAGGAGGTGGAGACATCAGTGCGGAATTTGCACTTGCACCACTCCTCACTCCCAGCAACTGCTCCCATCATTTTAGGGCAGCCTGTCAGAGTCAGGAGAAGCATATACTTAAGGCACCTATACCTATTTAAAAGCTTTTGATTTCTAGATGCTTCTAGATGATCTGGTGCCTAGGTGTGCTGGCTTGTACGATAACCCACAAAGACTGCAGAGTTATACCACTTAAATTTATTTATTAGTATAATGATGCCCTACACATTTAAAATTTTAATTTAAACTCATTATTAATCAGAGCAAGCATCAACCACAGCCCTTCAGTAAAAAAACATTATATAAAAATAAATAAGTGACTGCAGCAGTTGCCATAAATGTAGACTCCTCTTCATTGTGAAAGATAGCTGGCGAAAATCAAAAAAAGTAATTTACATCGAAGATGGCACACTTTGTGCCCATCTGGGATGTTCCTAAATTCAGCATTCAAGTGAAAAGCTCTCCCGACAGTAGGCAACACTGCTCCAGAATCAGGGAAAATTTTCATAACCGCTTAATTTTTTCTAGTGATTGTTTTATGTACAGATTAAATGTGAAATCTGAACTGCAATGTTATAAACTGACAGGGTTCATTTGTTTTATCAGCCTCATCATGTAGCACAGTTTCCAAGATGAAGGGACTAAAACTAGGAGCTGCATTGCTTTT